>CM062297.1:848294673-848894673 GCA_031216915.1 Pictodentalium vernedei
AATGACAATAATATTTTTCACTTATTCCCAACTATTTTTATGAAAGACATCCGTTTTATTCTTATGTTGTTTGGCCCCACAATGTAGATCTTCTGTTTCTCAGGCCATTTTTTGTAAAACAGCATGTGGGCGGGTGGTTTTTTATTTTATTTTTTATTTTTGTAGTTATTTCTTTGGCATTAAAATTTAAAAATTCATGTTCTTGGTTTGTTTTATGTTTTACGCCTCATAATCTACAGAATAGTACGTGTGGTGGTGTATTTTGTCCTTTGAGTGCAAAAAGGCTTTGTAATGCTAAAGCATTGCAAAGCCTTGTTGCACTCAAGGTCAAGGGGCAAATTTATCAATTTTATTAACTTGGATAAAATATCAGACATAAACCATTTAATTATTTAATTTTTATTTTTTTAAATTTACATTGGTTATAAAAAGAGAGCATGCGGTAGCCAAAAGGACCATGCAGGAGGGCCTGAGAAACAGATTTTTAACTTTTTTTTGAGCCCAAGAGATGTTGCTTATTTTGAACACACAAGAATGACAGTATATATTGATTTGATTTGTCTTGGGTGAATCTCTTGTATTTAGAAATCAGAATATCCAGGGTTAAGAAGATTTGAGGGGTTTCTGGTTTTTCCATTGCATAAAAAAGTTAATTTTTACAAATCTGGTAGTCTGTCAACAAGAGACTTATTGTATCTGTTCCATCGACCTGAAACATTAAAAAAGGCTTATTTACACTCTGTACTTTGCTTACAAAGTCACTTTGTTGCTGTTTGTTGTTTGTTAACTGGTTGAGTGCTGGAAGCCTATATTTGAATCTGAAGTGCAGGTACCACAACCTAAAGCCCTCATATTCAGTGGATGTGTCTCACATTATCTTAGAAGTGAAATTATTTACCTGTTAGGATTTGTCTTGTTACAAATTATGGGAGAGTGCCTAAATTTTGATGACCAAAAATAATTTAGCACCTACCAGTTAAATACATGTTGGGTTTAACAATGAAGAAAACTCAGTTAAATTTTTCACTTATTCTCGACTGTTTTATACATATGGTAGACATCCGTTTTATTCTTGCATTGTTAGAGATGTAGCTTATTTTGAACACACAATGATGACAGTATTTCTATTGATTTGATATGCCTTGGGTGACTGATCTTTTATTTATTGCCAGAGAAAATGAATCCAAAATATGTGCAGCCTAACTTTCCTTTGATTCATCTCTGATGCTCAGTCAGTGATATTCTCTTACCATTTCTCAGCAAATGCTTAAATTCCCTGCAATGTTGAGAAGAGAGATAAATCAATCGGCTATTGAAATAGAAATAACACTTTGTTTACTCTACAGCTGTATGCTCTTTCATGTGCTGTGTGAAGATATTTGACAACAAGAAAAGCGTCATGTCCTAACCTGTACCATTACCTGTCCATTTGTAACTGTAGATCTAGAGCGGGAAAATGGGTGGCACATTCAGCAGAGATTTATGACACCAGTAAATGTGGGGTATTTTTTCTGCTTTAACTGCGACAGGATGGAATTTTAAATTTGCAGGTGAATCTGTGATACCTGCAGAAAGATATTGTAAGTTTTATTGATTTGTTATTTGAATTGTTTGTCCTCTAAGAACACAAATTTTTTACTTTTCACAAGGCAAAAAATTTTCTGCTTATTAATCATGGAACACTGATTCATTATTTCTTAATCCATTTTTAAAAGTATTCTACAGAAGCAGTGAGAAAAACAGCCCAGTGAAGCCCTGTTACTGGAGTAGCCCCTTTGCTGCTGAAAAATATTCATTTAACAGGAGTCTTCAATGAACAGGAATTTGACTGATTTCCCACATTTTTGTAACAAACTGATCACTTATTCTATTATATTTTGTTTGATGGAGCTCTGACATACATTGGATGTATTGAGGATAAATATGTCTATGAAGGTGGGAAATTTATTTATGTTTAATGACACTTTCAGCAGCTAGGGTCATATCATGTCGGACAGTTATATGGATGGAGGAAGCAAGAGTACCCAAAGAGAACCACCTAACAACAGCAAATATGTGTCAAACTCTCCAACTTTCTTACTCTGCACAAGCAGGGTTAACCCTTTACCTAACGTAATGGCCAAAACCGGCCAGCGCTATTCTAAAAAATCGCCAATTAATTTTCATTATTTTTTTAATTTTTTGTCTCAAAAACATAGGTTATGACCCCTCGTTGGAACGAGCTCGTCGAGCTCGTTCCAACTAGGGGTCATAACCTATGTTCTTGAGACAAAAAATGAAACAAATTAGTTATTCAAGAATTATTTTTGCAAGTGTCGTCTGCTTTTCAGGTTAGGTAAAGGGTTAACATGTGTTCCATCACTGTGTAGTATGCTTTGGCACATTGTACCACCATGCTCCCACTTGGGCAATTGGGATTAACCCTTTACCTAACGAATAGGCCACATCTGCCCGCATAATATGCAAATTCAGCAGTTGAAAAAATATTAATTTTCTGAAAATTACAACAAAACTATATCATGTGACCCCTCATTGGAACAAGCTCGTTCCAATGAGGGATCACATGATATGGTTTTGTTGAAATATTTTGAAACATTTGAAAAAATATTTTTTAAAATCACAAATTTTGATATCATCTGCATTGGGTAAAGGGTAAAATGTCTTGCCCAAGTACACAATGCAGGGTTATTCAGTTTAAAAAATATCTAATTAAAACAAGCTATTATTTGAAAATAGAATATGTTTTTATCCCCCGCGGGGGATATAGAAATGGGGTCCATCCATCTATCCGTAACAACTTTGGACCTTCATATCTGAGTCAGTGGATGTTGGATTTAAATGATCTTTGGAATGCTGATAGACCACCATGGGGGAAAGGTTATTCCCAAGTAACAGGTTTTGTCCATTTTTAGCTGTGACGAGCAGCTCTATATGTGGCAATGTCAGTCTGTCTGTCTGTCGGTCGGTCAGTCGGTCGGTCTGTCACTGAGTTTAAAAAACACCATAACTCCTAAAATACTTGATGGAATGACACCATACTTTGTATGCAAGTGTATCTTCATGATGTCTACACCCTCTCAATAGTGCATGTCATTCGGATAATTTCTGTCACATTTATGGACTCGTCACCAACATGTTCTTTTGTCACCAAGTTTTTTGTCACCAACGAGTTTTAAAACATCATTGGCATTGCGCGAATCGTTGCAGCTTCGGCACTGTGACAGTGCGCTCTAGTTTTTTCTAGAGTTACACTCCTTTTTCTGCTTTTTTCAACTTAGAAACCCTTGGTGGGGGATACCGGTTGCGTAGCACCTTGTCATTTTTAGAATTCTCTAAAAGAAAAAAAAACCTTTCCACAATCCATTGCAGTTAGGTGCCATATGCTGAGTTTAAATGTTTCTTAAGAAGATTACTGGCTGGTTTTGTGGGTAAAGAGTGCTAAAGATGCAAAGATGAGATTTACACTAAGACTGTACAGTGAACAGGGTTAGTTTATAACCAGAAAGGTGACTAACTCTGTGTAGTGTACTGGGTTAGAGACACTTTCTGGTTATAAACATAATTGGTAACTGCCATTTCACACACAACATGAAAATGTACACTCACTAAGACTGAGCATGCAAAGGGTTAGTTGCATAATAGATAATAACATTATAACCAGAAAGAAAAGAATGATTAACCCTCTGCATTGCACAGAGTCAGTTGGTAAACTAATGTACACTGCCTGACCATAGGCATTGAACTGGATTAGTTGGTAGGCTGCCCACTGCATGGAAATATACACTGACTATGGCTGTGAAGTTGTTTACATGTACACAGGGTGCAGGATTCAAGGAACTAATGGAGCTGCTTATACTGGATTGTGGATATTTCTTTAACCCTTTACCTAATGAATCAGTCGCATCCGCCCGCTTAATTTTCAAATTAAGCAGTGAAAAAAAAAGTTTTTTTCAAAAAATTTCAACAAAACCATATCATGTGACACCTCATTGGAACAAGCTCGCTGAGCTCGTTCCAATGAGGGGTCACATGATATGGTTTTGTTGAAATTTTTTGGAAAAAAAAAACAAACTTAAAATAAATTTTTATATCGTCTGCATTGGGTAAAGGGTTAATGTGAATTCCAAAAATGAAAATATTTTATTTTCAATTAATAACTCTCAACGAGATTGGGGAATATTGGATTATATGTGTTTGTTCATCCAACAGACCATCTATCTGCCCGGATCCATATCGCAGCAGTGAGTGGATGGATTTCAATGAAATTTGGTATGCAGTGAGCTGGTATACAACGGTGGGTGTATGCACTGGGTCATGGCCCAGCTCTTGTTATACCAGGGTGGTATATAGTGTTCACTATGTCCGTACTTCCATATGTACGTCCGTCCGTTCGTACTTCCATATGTACGTCCATCCATCCGTTATGCTTTAGGGGGGTACACATCTGCTGTCCGCAACTCCTCTTAAACCAGTGAACGGATTTCATTGAAACTCTCAGACCTTCTTTTACATACATTGAAGATGTGCACCTCCTATTTTCTTTTCAGTTATTTTCATTTTTTACAGTTTCCCATATTGAAAAATGAACTTGGTCAAATTCAATTGACATTCTGTACAGATCTGCTATCTGCAACTCCTCTTAAACCATTGAACAGATTTCATTGAAACTTTCAGACATTCTTTTACATACATTGAAGATGTGCACCTCCTATTTTCTCTTCAGGTATTCTCATATTTACAGTTCCCCATATTCAAAAATGGTCTTTGTCAATTCAGGTTTTAGTAGGGAGAGGTATAGATTCACTATCCGCTACTCCTCTTAAACCATTGAACAAACTCCATTGGAACTCTTAGACGTTCTTTTACATACATTGAAGATGTGCACCTCCTATTTTTCTTTCAGATATTTTAATATTTCGACGTCCATCCGTCCGTCTGTCCATCCGACTGTCCGTCATGCTTTAGGGGTGTACACATCTGCTATCCGCAACTCTTCAACCAGTGAACGGATTCCATTGAAACTCTCAGACCTTCTTTTACATTCATTGAAGATGTGCACCTCCTATTTTGTTTTCAAATATTTTCATTTGTACAGTTTCCCATATTGAAAAATGAACTTTGTCAAATTCAATTGACATTCTGTACAGATCTGCTATCCGCAACTCTTAAACCATTGAAAAGATTTCATTGAAACTTTCAGATATTCTTTTACATACATTGAAGATGTGCACCTCCTATTTTCTCTTCAGATATTTTCATATTTACAGTTCCCCATATTCAAATATGGTCTTTGTCAATTCAGGATTTAGTAGGGAGGTGTATAGATCTGCTATCCGCTACTCCTCTTAAACCTTTGAACAAACTCCATTGGAACTCTCAGACATTCTTTTACATACATTGAAGATGTGCACCTCCTATTTTTCTTCTCTGATATTTTCATATTTCGATGTCCATCCGTCCGACTGTCCGTTACGCTTTAGGGGTGTACACATCTGCTATCCGCAACTCCTCTTAAACCAGTGAACGGTTTCCATCGAAACTCTCAGACGTTCTTCAGTGTTTGTGCTGTCTACATTAAACACACTTTTGCTGTTGTAAAATGTTTCTTGGTGGGAGTGGGTGGTATCATTTAGTGAGCAATGCTCACAGTTTTTCTAGTTTTATATTAGAAAACCTTTCTGTTCATTCTGCATTTATACTTCCAAAAGTTAATAACAAAATATCTTGGACAGCTCTCCAAGAAATGATATTGGAGGCTGATAATGTCATTGAAGAAAGAATAGGTTAAAAAATTTCCTGTTGTTTGCAGCATTAAGCTATTCCTGATAATACTGCTTATATATTTGTTTTAGACTGTTGATTGAATTGATGCATGCATTACTGTGAGCACAAAAGCAGTCTCTTTCTTGATAAATATATTGTAAAATCGAAACAGAATCGAGAAAAGCAACTGCAAGTTATTGTGTCTTGCATTTCTTTTTCGACAGTATAGATTATACAGTGTTGTAAAGAGGAAAGCAGACCATCATAAATTCTTAAAAAAACCCAATTCTTTTCCACTTTCAAAACAAAGGTAATGTCCCTTATTGAACCAAACTAATTCCAGCGATTGGTCAAGCTATATTTTGGAAGCATAAATGGATATATAACAGAACTTGAATGCCATGTCTGCTTTACACTAAGTAAAGGGAACTATTTATGGCATGTTCGTCGAATCCGTACTAAATACTGAAGTTATTTAAGGCCACACAAAGTAGATCTTCTTTTTCTCAGGCCATTATTTGTAAAATTGCATGCGGGCGAGCGGTTGTTTATTTGATTTTTTATTTCTGTAATTATTACTTTGTCATCAAAAGTTCATGTTCTTGGTTTATGTTTCAGGCCTCATAATCTATGGAATAGCATGGGTGGTGGTGTATTTCGTCCCTTGAGTGCAAGAAGGTTTTGCAATGTCAAAGCATTGCAAACCCTTCTTGCACTCAAGGGACAAATTTATAAAAAATTTAACTTGGGTAAAATATCAGACATAAACCATTTAATTTTTATTTCTTTAAGTTTACATTGATTATAAAAAGAGAGAATGCGGCAGCCAAAAGGACCATGCAGGAGGGCTTGAGAAACAGGTTTTTAATTTTTTTAGGCCTAAATAGTATTTAGTATATTTCGACTAGGAGTGTGGGTATTTATTTATTTATCAGTGCTTAATGCCACATCAGCAACTACGGCTAGAGAGAAAACGATAAAAATTCCAACATATCATTGTGAATTACGAAGGATAAAAGATTGATTAAAAATAGAAAAGGAGTTTGGGTGTCTGCATTTCAATTCAATGGAGTGATTTGGGATTGCATTGATGGCATGTGATGCACAATACGGGTCATATAATAAACCTATTATCAGTGAAGTGAAGTGATATGAGTCATAGTATCACATCTCATTGACGAGGGTCAGATCGCTGCATCAAACTCTGCAACAGCTTGTTTGATACAACGATCTGATTCTCGTCATTAGGGAGTATGGTGGCCCGGTGGTTATGGCATTGGAATTGGCACCTAATGGTCCATGGATCGATCCCCACCAGGAGTAACTGCATTGTGTCCTTGGGTAAGGCACTTAATTCAGATTACTCATGTAGGGGTACGCTGGTGCTGTGTACTAAGACATACTGCAGGTGCACTTGCCTTCCTTCTGCTAACTCTGCTTGTGCAGAGTTACTAAGTTGGAGAGTCTGCAAGCTGTTAAGCAAGCTGTTAACAGATTTAAACCTACATGTCACAGTACCTTAGCAGTGATTTACATGAGGTACATGGTAAAACCCTACAGAATGGATTACCTCTGTCCAGTAATTTATTTTAAATCCTTTTATGCCTGGCAAAATTATATATGTAACTCTACCATACTACAAGCTGTTGCATGTTCTCCAGCACCAATATTATGATCAATGTTGATAAGACAAATAAATATTTATATGGCTATAAAGGACAATGTTGATATATTCAGTGATGTGTGTCTGTGCTTTTCCTCGATATTACTTGTTTGATCTTGCTCAGTCTTCTTATCACCGTATAACGTGAGAAGTTTGAAGTGTTTGCTAAACACTGATTGAAAAATTTATGAAATGTGTGTACTCAATAATGGTAATGACTCAAGATAATAAGTAACTGTCATAAAATTTTATTCTCTTGTGTAGCCCCAAATACTATGGAATATTCATAACGATAGGAGGCATTAACCCTTTAGCCAACGCAGACGATTTCAAAATTTATTATTTTAAATATCATTTTTTAATTTTATTCAAAAAATTTCAACAAAACCATATCATGTGACCCCTCTTTGGAATGAGCTCGATGAGCTCGTTCCAAAGAGGGGTCACATGATATGGTTTTATTGAAATTTTTCGAAAAATATATATTTTTTCAGCTGCTGAATTTGCATATTACGCAGGCGGATGCAAGCGATTCATTGGGTAAAGGATTAACAAATCCATCCAATGCTAATCATGAAAATCACTATTCAACTTTTGTTACTTTTTGGCTCCTAAAACATAGCTTATGACCCTTCATTGCAATCAGCTTATCAACCTCTAATGGAAGTTCATATTAAGTATGCTTAAACCAAAAATGAAAAGCAGTGCATTACAAGGCAATCCTGAATAGCCACTTGCCAGTGATAGTTCTTCAATAAACAGTGATTTGGTCTAGAGATAAACTGATCATTTAATCTATTGTATCTTGTTTGACAGAACTCATGGAACTCTGCCAAACAAGATGTAATAGATTAACCCTTAAATCCTCAGATTAATTTTAACGACAACTGGAGAGCGTGGTGGCCCAGTGGTTACAGCATTGAACTTCAAACCGAGAGGTCCACGGTTCAATCCCTGCCAGAGGTAACTGCGTTGTGTTCTTGTCTAAGGCTCTTAATCCCTATTGCCCATTTGTGGGCACGGCAGCGCTGCGTAATGGATGTCGATGTTGCACCTATCTTCAACCAATACTAACCCTGCTTGTGTGGAGTTAGTACGATAGGGAGTCTGACAGTCGTGCAGTGGTTCTCTCTGAGTACACCGGCTTCCTCCACCCGTAAAAACTGTCATGGTGACCCTGGCTGTCAAAAGTGTCGCTAAACTCCAATAAATAATAATATATAACACCAATAAATAAATCTCTGTGGGGACCCTGGGAAGTAGAGAGTGCTTGTTTACTGTGGTAAACAAGTTCTGCTTTACTGGTAAAATAAGAATCAACACCTGAGGAGGAACTCCACAAAAATGGGCAAACTTGGTATAAATGATTGGCTAAGCTTGACTATCTACCTGCATTGCAGTCGTGATATAGTCATAGATACTGGAAATGACCTTAAATATCAATTAACTGGTTGAATTCTAGAAGCCACTATCCAGGCTTTAAGAAAAACGAGGGTGCCAGAGCAAAAGCCAACAGTTTCCATGCTCATGTTTTATATTCAGTCAAACACAAATACATTTTTTTTTAATATAAATTTGTTTTATTACAAATTATTTGAAAGTGCCTGTGGGCACTTTCCAACAATTTGTTATAAAACAAATTTTGAATAACATGTCGATGGTGCACCTGTCTTCAACCAATGCTAACCCTGCTTGTATGGAGTTAGTATGTTGGGTAGTCTGATAGTTGCAAGCTGTTATATCGGTGATTCTCTCCAGGTACTCCGGCTTCCTCCACCTGTAAAACTATCCCAACATGAGGTGACCATGGCTGTCAAAAGTGTCATTAAACCCCAATAAATAAATTTAGTTGTGTGTTTTTTCTGTATTGTATATTTGATGTGCTGATGCCAATAGCCCATTGCTCAAAAAAAGTATGTTATAGTGTTCTACAAAAATAGATTTTCGGAGATGCAATGCTTACAATGCACTCGACCAACCCTTTAGAATTGTGATCAAGCACTGTTGTGTGCTCCAGATTCAACGACCATCTCTTGCCATATCCTGGCCAAAATTTTCTATAGTTGGAAATTCGGAGGGCAAGTCATGAGTAGTTGGAAATTCCATCTATCTGGATTTTATAGCTTCTTTGGTGATGTTTCCTTTACTTCCCAAAATTCCAACTCGGTTTCAAATAGGCAAAAATTCCAACTGTTACTATTTACAAATATAGAATAGCAATATCCAGATTCATAAGTATGCATGATGTCGATCAGTACGAGATTTCTATAGTATGTTTACGTATTGTAATAAAAAAAAATCCTCGAAATGCACTTCAAGAGAATCAGATCATGTAAAATCGATATCCTGAGTTAATTCGATCATTCACAGTTACAAAATGATGAAACATCAAAAATTGATCATTCCTGCTTAAGTTCTGATTTAATGTTAGGACAGTGCGAATTGCTCAGAATTCTCAGCTTGAGCATTTGTTTAGCACATATTCAATTCTCAGAAGAATACCAAATAATAATACCCTGATAATTTTTGTCATAAATGTGTTGGCATTTAGTTACTAGAATCAGTTTTATGCCCCCTTTCATGGCTTCATTTTCTAAATTTTTCTCGGTAGTTAATTTAGAAACTGGGGGAGGGAACCCCCTCCCAATCCCCCCCCCCCCAGTTGGAAATTCACTATCCTACACACACCCCCTCCCCCCACGCCCACCCCAATCGAAAGCCTCTAGCTTCGTCCCTGCTGGTAGTTCAGCTATCTAAACATCACAAACTTTGTGAAAAGAATGAGAAACAATAACACTGTCAACAAAACTATAATAGATCTGAGAATTTTTGTAATTATTTGTTTTGATTTAATAAATAAAGAGATTAGTTTTATATTTGCCAAGATATCAGCCCTCTGTAACTTCACCTTCAGTCTTAGGCTGATATGAAGCTACCACAGGCTGATATCTTGGCCGATATGAAGCTAATCGAGTAATAATCTCTAAATATGCAGGATCATCAAGCTTGGTATGGTTTAACATTGTGGGGTTGTGGAGTGACATCCCTCTGACTTATGAATATTTTACCAAGAAGTGAAATTGTATTCAAAGCTCGTCATCCATAGTATTTCTTTCAAGACAACTTTGTATGGCATACATGGGGTTTGTGTACCATAACCGGGTCACTAGAATATTCTTCTCAAAATAAATGCACACCAAAGGAAAACTTTGTCTGGTCTTATATTTTAATTTCTGTATTAACTGTTGTTGTAAGTTTTAAATCTGAATCTATCTGTTATATGCAGAGTACAGTCACCATGGACTGGTAGTAATCCACATGTGGGCAGTGATGTTCATGCATATGTTTACCAGGTAATAAAAATCATCATCAGCAAAATTTTAATTAATGAAACACCGGGTTGTACCCGGTGCTTCATTAATTCAAATTTTGATGATTATTCCTGTAATTGGTGTTTAAAATCAAATATTATTGTGTCCGTGGAAATATTGCCCACCTGTGGAAAGTGACCAGTCCACGGTGACCATACTATACCAACAGTTTGGTCAAACTAAATTTGTTAACTTACAGGGATTAGGGCCTAATACTATGGTGTACCTTAGCTATGACAAAACACTATTTTTCTGTGTGGTTGCATTTTGGGTTATTTTTTCCGGCTACTTCAGTGTATATATGAGAGAGCCTACAAATAATATTTTTATCCCCGCATTTTAAAAAATGCGGGGATATTGTCATGATCTCCGTCCGTACGGCCGTACGTCCGTACTTCCGTACGTCCGGTTTTGTAATTCGAAACGCTGTAACTTTCTACAGTTGTTCGATAGGGTCTGTGCAACCCAAAAATACAACTTTTAAATTTTTGTGCCACCAGGTGGCTTCTGTGGAGCCACCTAAAAAATGCATTATTTTTTCACTTTTTTGCTGAATAGTCCCAACCTATGTAATTTGGAGTTCTAAAATTACACTAGGGTGTTGCTAAATGATCTGTAGATATGTAGGAAGGTTTCGGATGTTTCGGGTGCCACGTGGCTGTGCCACCGTAGACACTTTTGTGTTTTCTTAGACCGTTTCCGACAAAAGGATCGTAGGATATGTAATTCGAAATGCTAAATCCATGCTCAGATGTTGCAGTAGGGTCTATAGATGCGCACGAAGGTTTCGGATTTTTCGGGTGCCACGTGGCTGTGCCACCGTAGCCACTTTCGTGTTTTCTTAGATCGTTTCCGGCGAAAGGCTCGTAGGGAATGTAATTCGAAATGCTAAAACCATGCTCATATCTTGCAGTAGGGACTATAGATGCGCACAAAGGTTTCTGATTTTTTTCATTATTTTTGTCTCAAAAACATAGGTTATGACCCCTCATTGGAACGAGCTCGTTATCGTCGCATTTTAAAAAATGCAGGGATATTGTCGTGATCTCCGTCCGTACATCCGGTTTTGTAATTCGAAACGCTGTAACTTTCTACAGTTGTTCAATAGGGTCTGTGCAATCCAAAAATACCACTTTTAAAGTTTTGTGCCACCAGGTGGCTTCTGTGGAGCCACTTGAAAAATGCGCTAATTTTTCACTTTTCTTTCGAATAATCCCAACCTATGTAATTCAGAGTTCTATAACTGCACTAGGGTGTTGCTAAATGATCTGTAGATATACACAAGGTTTCAGATTTTTTAGGTGCCATGTGGCTGTGCCACCGTTGCCACTTTCGTGTTTTCTTAGACCGTTTCCGGCGAAAGGCTCCTAGGGTATGTAATTCGAAATCCTAAAACCATGCTCAAATGTTGCAGTAGGGTATGTAGATACGCACGAAGGTTTTGGATTTTTGGGGTGCCACATGGCTGTGCCACCATTGCCACTTTCGTGTTTTCTTAGACCGTTTCCAGTGAAAGGCTCCTAGGGTATGTAATTCGAAATGCTAAAAGCATGCTCAGATGTTGCAGTAGGGTCTGTAGATGCGCATGAAGGTTTCAGATTTTTTGGGTGCCATGTGGCTGTGCCACCGTTGCCACTTTCGTGTTTTCTTAGACCGTTTCCGGCAAAAGGCTCCTAGGGTATGTAATTTGAAATGCTAAAACCATGCTCAAATGTTGCCGTAGTGTCTGTAGATGCGCACGAAGGTTTTGGATTTTTCAGCGGCCATGTGGCTGTGCCACTGTTGCCACTTTCGTGTTTTCTTAGACCGTTTCCAGTGAAAGGCTCCTAGAGTATGTAATTTGAAATGCTAAAAGCATGCTCAGATGTTGCGGTAGGGTCTGTAGATGCGCACGAAGGTTTCGGATTTTTTGGGTGCCATGTGACCGTACCACCGTTGCCACTTTCGTGTTTTCTTAGACTGTTTCCGTGAAAGGCTCCTAGGGTATGTAATTCGAAATGCTAAAATGTTGCAGTGGGGTCTGTAGATGCGCACAAAGGTTTCGGTTTTTTCAGGTGCCACGTGGCTGTGCCACTGTTGCCACTTTCATATTTTCTTAGACCGTTTTTGACGAAAGGCTCCTAGAGTATGTAAAATTCGAAATGCTAAAAGCATGCTCAGATGTTGCAGTAAGGTCTGTAGATGCGCACGAAGGTTTCGGATTTTTTGAGTGCCATGTTTTTGTACCACTGTTGCCACTTTCATGTTTTCTTAGACCGTTTCCAGCGAAAGGCTCCTAGGGTATGTAATTCAAAACACTAAAACCATGCTCAAATGTTGCAGTGGGGTCTGTAGATGCGCACGAAGGTTTCGGATTTTTCAGCTGCCACGTGGCTGTGCCACCGTTGCCACTTTCGTGTTTTCTGAGACTCTTTCTGGTGAAAGGCTCCTAGGGTATGTAATTCGAAATGCTAAAACCATGCTCAAATGTTTCAGTGGGGTCTGTAGATGCGCACGAAGGTTTCGGATTTTTCAGCTGCCAAGTGGCTGTGCCGTTGCCACTTTCGCGTTTTCTTAGACAGTTTCCGGTGAAAGGCTCCTAGGGTATGTAATTCGAAATGCTAAAACCATGCTCAAATGTTTCAGTGGGGTCTGTAGATGCACACGAAGGTTTCGGATTTTTCAGCTGCCAAGTGGCTGTGCCGTTGCCACTTTCGCGTTTTCTTAGACAGTTTCCGGTGAAAGGCTCCTAGGGTATGTAATTCGAAATCCTAAAACCATGCTCAAATGCTGCAGTTGGGTATGTAGATGCGCACGAAGGTTTCGGATTTTTGGGGTGCCACGTGGCTGTGCCACCGTTGCCACTTATGTGTTTTCTTAGACCGTTTCCGATGAAAGGCTCCAAGAGTATGTAATTCGAAATGCTAAAAGCATGCTCAAATGTTGCAGTAGGGTCTGTAGATGCGCACGAAGGTTTCAGATTTTTGGGGTGCCACGTGGCTGTACTACTGTTGCCACTTTTGTGTTTTCTTAGACCCTTTCCGGTGAAAGGCTCCTAGGGTATGTAATTCGAAACGCTAAAACCATGCTCAAATGTTGCAGTAGGGTCTGTAGATGCGTACAAAGGTTTCAGATTTTTCAGGTGCCACATGGCGGTGCCACGTGGCGGTGCCACTGTTTTGCTTTCATGTTTTCTTAGACCGTTTCCAGCAAAAAGCTCCTAGAGTATGTAATTTGCTAAAACTATGCTCAAATGTTGCAGTAGGGTCTGCAGATGTGCACGAAGGTTTCAGATTTTTGTGGTGCCACGTGGCTGTGCCACCGTTGCCAGTTTCATGTTTTCTTAGACCGTTTCCAGCAAAAAGCTCCCAGGGTACGTATGTATGTAATTCGAAAGGCTAAAGCCATGCTCAAATGTTGCAGTGGAGTCTGTAGGTGCGCACGAAGCTGTGTCACCTGCGCCACTCAATATGATTTTACTGTGTCATATAATACATTTCATCTTTGTATCAAGCATTCATACAAAGTCAAGGATGGAAATGCGGGGATACACTATAGTGTGCTTTGCACACAAGTGACACCATCTAGTTGGTCCTGTCATTGTGACAGGTACCAACAGTTTTATCCTGTATTTGGTAACTCACAGGGATTAGGACCCAATACTGTGGAGTACCTTGACTATGACAAACACTCTATTGTATCTTGAATTTTCCAACTTTTCATGAGGCAAAAAACTGAATTACTCCAAATATAGGGAACACAAAACAAGAGTTACTGTGGCTTCTTAACTGGTAGAGTGCTAAATTATTTTTGGTCATCTAAGTTTGTCTAGATCTCTTTGCCTTGTTACAATTTACGGGAGAGTGCCCAGTGGCACTCTCCCATACATTGTAACAAGGCAAATCCTCACAGGCTAAATAGTTTCAGTTCAAAAATAATATGAAGCACATCCACAGAATATGAAGCCATTAAGTTGTGGCACCTGCACTTCAGAATAAAGCCCAAATATGGGCTTCCAGCACTCTACGAGTTAAGCAGAAAGCCGCATTTGTTGTTTGAAAGTATATTGAGAGTCTATTAGTTGTGTTCTCTGTGAGAAAAATGACTTTTACAGTGATGTACCAATGAGCAAAAAGTGTTGTGAACTGATCACCGATGATTTGAGACCATAATCAGATGATACCGATGTCAATACCAATGAATGTTCCAATACATTTGATCAAGTGACTGATCATCACTTATGGTGTCAAACACCTGGGATAATGCAGTGACTAAATTCATGCATCATGCGCTGATTACCACTGAATAGTTTATACACATCGCTCTTTGAAGTAATGTTGCATTGATCAAAGGGGCCTGGATTCTTCTGTATGCCAGAGTCTTTGATATGTTGAAGCACTCATTTTCAGTCCCTCGCAGACCTGGTCCCTCCCCCAATCATATTTAGAATGTCAATTCTTTTTAGATTAATTTCATTGGTGCTTCAGCTTTGTCTGCAGGATTTAAAATGTATTTTCATCCAGACCTGATGGCACCAACTGCGAATTACTTAGTCAGTGGAGTTTGTCATTCAGAAATCCTTTGTTTTCATTGCACCTTTGATTCTGTAAATCATCTCTCAGAAGCTAGAGGCATTTCTGAACTAATGTGAAATTGCTCCCGACACAACTTTGGACAAGTCATGTGGAACCTAATCACATGCAATTTGTGATAGCTTTGTATAGCTATTGCAATGGAATTATTTTCTCAATTTATAAGTATGATTATTCAAGAATATAAAATTTATCTTTCTCAAGACCCATAGTGTCAGGAAGTATTGGCAACAGGGTATAATTGGTATAGGAATGGGTCCGTAATCCCAGCATAAGTTAACCCTTTACCCAACATAATAGCAAAAACCGGCTTGCTATTCACAAAAATCGCCAATTAATTTTCATTATTTTTTTTCATTTTTTGCCTCAAAAACAGATTATGACCCCTCTTTGGAACGAGCTCGACAAGCTCGTTCCAAAGAGGGGTCATAACCTATGTTTTTGAGACAAAAAATGAAAAAAATTAATTATTTAATAATTTTTTGTGCAAGTGTCGTCTGCTTTTCATGTTAGGTAAAAGGTTAAGTTTATAAATACACAGATCACTTCTGATATTTCTTTTTCTTTCCAGGAAGGGAATCTATGTTCAGAGTACATAATTTAACATGAACCCAGCTTAACCTGCATGTCTTCTTGAATGAAAAGATATGCGCTGTCTTTGGCCATATGAAGTTAGGAATTTTTGAAAATAGTTGTTTCTGTTTAATCTACAGACAAGAGTTAATGCCTGAATATTAAATTAATATCAAGGCAATAACTGTCATCTGCAAATACGAAAGCAATAATTAAATCAACCTGACTTGCATAGGCCTCTCCATTTTTTTTTACCATCAGAATTGCCAATGATTTAACGTAAGTGTTCAACTGGTGCCGATAGGTTGTTATCAGCCGATTGCCGATGCCGGTGATCGGTACATGATAAGACTTTTAGGTGGTGATGCAAAATTTTGAGAGTTATCTCACTGTAATGGAAATTATACCACATTTTTCAATTGATTATATCTTTGTCTTTTTATGATCTGTGGTGGCTCAGTAGGTAGAGGTGCAGGCTGCAAGCCGAGGGGTCCTCGGTTCGAATCCCACCTATGGCAACTGCGTTGTGTCCTTGGGCAAGACACTTCACCCCCATTGCCCATGTGGGGGGCGCAGTGGCGCTGTGTACTAAGGCGTACTGCACGTCGATGGTGCACTTGTCTTCAACCAATGCTAACCTTGCTTGTGTGGAGTTAGTATGTTGGGGAGCTGACAGTTGCTCGGTGGTTCTCTCCCGGTACTCCGGCTTCCTCAGCGGTAAAACTGTCATGGTCATGATTAGCCATTGTGCAGAAATATGTGACCTTAAAAACACCAATAAATAAATAAATTATGATCTGTGCCATTCAATCTAGGATTGCTTTGTCAAGGCTTCCTCCATTTCATTTCCATCATGTCAAAACAGTTTTTTAGGTGGAGAAAACTGGCAACTACCGAGCAGCATCAAGCAACTGTCAAACTCTCCAAGTTACTAACTGTGTACAGTACAGTGGAGCCCACTTAATTGAATATCTCTTAACTGAATAACCTGGTTAATTGAATATATAATTTCCCAACTCAAAACCTTTTACCATACCTCCAATACAAATTTGACCTGTTAATTATACCCCCACTTCTTCGAAGCGGGGGCTATATAGGAATCGCCCTGTACGTCCGTACATCCGTCCGTCCATCCATCCGTCCGTCCATCCGTCCGTCCGTCCATCCGTCCATATGTCCGTCCGTACGTCTTTCCGGACATGAAATTCTTGTGTGCGCAACTCCTCCTACATTTATCAATCAATTTGGACAAAACTTTTCAGACATCATCACTACTAAGTGAACATGCGCATATTCCAAGATTTTTGATCTGCGACAATTTTAACCAGGTTATCTCCCTTTGACTTAGATTTATTGTGTCTTTCCATCCGAACAAATTCTTGTGTGCGCAACTCCTCCTACATTAATGAACCGATTTTGATGAAACCTTTCAAACATCATCTCTACTAAGTGAACATGTGCATATTCCAAACTTTTTAATCTGCGACAATTTTAACCAGGTTATCTCTCTTGAACTTTGATTTAATATGGGTTTCTACATGAAATTCTTGTGTGCGCAACTCCTCCTACATTTATCAATCAATTTGGACAAAACTTTTCAGACATCATCACTACTAAGTGAACATGCGCATATTCCAAGATTTTTGATCTGCGACAATTTTAACCAGGTTATCTCCCTTTGACTTAGATTTATTATGTCTTTCCGTTCGAACAAATTCTTGTGTGCGCAACTCCTCCTACATTAATGAACCGATTTTGATGAAACCTTTCAAACATCATCTCTACTAAGTGAACATGTGCATATTTCAAACTTTTTGATCTGCGACAATTTTAACCAGGTTATCTCTCTTGAACTTTGATTTAATATGGGTTTCTGCATGAAATTCTTGTGTGCGCAACTCCTCCTACATTTATCAATCAATTTGGATGAAAGTTTACAGACATCATCACTACTAAGTGAACATGCGCATATTCCAAAATTTTTGAGCTGTGGCAATTTTAACTAGGTTATCTCCCTTTAACTTAGATTTATTATGGGTTTCTACATGAAATTCTTGTGTGCGCAACTCCTCCTACATTTATCAATCAATTTGGACAAAACTTTTCAGACATCATCACTACTAAGTGAACATGCGCATATTCCAAGATTTTTGATCTGCGACAATTTTAACCAGGTTATCTCCCTTTGACTTAGATTTATTATGTCTTTCCGTTCGAACAAATTCTTGTGTGCGCAACTCCTCCTACATTAATGAACCGATTTTGATGAAACCTTTCAAACATCATCTCTACTAAGTGAACATGTGCATATTCCAAACTTTTTGATCTGCGGCAATTTTAACCAGGTTATCTCTCTTGAACTTTGATTTAATATGGGTTTCTGCATGAAATTCTTGTGTGCGCAACTCCTCCTACATTTATCAATCAATTTGGACGAAAGTTTACAGACATCATCACTACTAAGTAAACATGCGCATATTCCAAAATTTTTGAGCTGTGGCAATTTTAACTAGGTTATCTCCCTTTAACTTAGATTTATTATGGGTTTCTACATGAAATTCTTGTGCGTGCAACTCCTCCTACATTTATCAATCAATTTTGATGAAACCTTTCAAACATTATCACAACTAAGTGAACATACGCATATTCCCAAATTTTTGATCTGCGACAATTTTAACCAGGTTATCTCCCATTAACTTGGATTTATTATGGGTTTTCAAATGGGATTCTTGTGTGTGCAACTCCTCCTACATTAATGAACCGATTTTGAATACATGTTACACATTGTAAATGTGTTTTTCCAAATGTAAACCATATATGTGTGGGCTCTTTAAGTATTCAGTGCTGTTCTGTGGAAGGCCACATGCAAATACAAATTTCAACAACAAAAAATGATCTTTATGTATACATTTCCTTTTGGCCTTCGCCTACATGATCAGAAGTGCATTCCTCTAAAAACCCAAAGCGGGGGTATTAATCACCTTCAGTGATAGTTCTAGTTGAATATAGGTTACAGAGTAAACTCCAATTAATTAGAGCTGGGCGGTTTTCAAATTTCATGTCGGTTTCGGTTTCGTTCAAAGAGTCGGGTTTTGGGTTTTCATTCTACAAATAATAATAATAATAATTTTAAAGCCTAGAATCCACACACGGTGCTCAGTGGCATTACAATAATTGCGTACATACAAATACACACATGTACATTCTCTCACAGATACATTGATACATGGATCACTATTATCATTTATTGGTGCCCAACACCACATCAGCAACCAAGGCTATATTGTGGTGATAAAAGCGACAGCACCTAAAAGAAAAAGGGTATTGAATTAAAACAAAATAAAAACAAACCAAAATCAAATTTTTACATGCCGAATTGCTGAAGTCATATAACCTCTATTCATGTTAACCCTTTATCCAACGCAGACGATTTCAAAATTTATTATTTTAAA
Source organism: Pictodentalium vernedei (assembly GCA_031216915.1). Taxonomy (NCBI): domain Eukaryota; kingdom Metazoa; phylum Mollusca; class Scaphopoda; order Dentaliida; family Dentaliidae; genus Pictodentalium; species Pictodentalium vernedei. The sequence continues at coordinate 848,314,067 of CM062297.1, forward strand.
TATTTATCATTTTTTAAATTTTTTCAAAAAATTTCAACAAAACCATATCATGTGATCCCTCTTTGGAACGAGCTTGATGAGCTCGTTTCAAAGAGGGGTCACATGATATGGTTTTGTTGAAATTTTTGAATAATAATATTTTTTCAGCTGCTGAATTAGCATATTACGCGTGTGGATGCGGACGATTCGTTGGGTAAAGGGTTAATCAAAGTCTGGGGCTGTGGTGACTGCTTACGGCATTGAACTTCAAACCCAGAGGTCCACAGTTCAATCTGCACCAGGAGTAACTGCGCTGTGTCCTATGACAAGGCACTGGGGGCATGGTGGCTCAGTTGGTAGAGGTGCAGGCTGCAAGCCAAGAGGTCCTCGGTTCGAATCCCACCTGCGGCAACTGCGTTGTGTCCTTGGGCAAGACACTTCACCCCCATTGCCCACGTGGGGGCATGGTGAGGTTGTGTACTAAGGCGTACTGCACGTCGATGGTGCACCTGTCTTCAACCAATGCTAACCCTGCTTCTGTGGAGTTGTTATGTTGGGGAGCTGACAGTTGCTCGCCGTTGTTCGGTGGTTCTCTCTGGGTACTCCGGCTTCCTCCACCCGTAAAACTGTCACAGTCATGGTTAGCCATTGTGCAGAAATATGTGACCTTAAACACCAATAAATAAATAAATAAATAAATAAATATGACAAGGCATTTAATCCCGATTGCACACTTGGGGCACAGTGGCACGATGGCACTGTGTACTAAGGCGTGCTGCAATGTCGATGTTGCAACTGTAATCAACCAATACTAACCCTGCTTGTAGGGAGTTAGTGCATTGGGGAGTCTGACAAGTGGTTCTCTCTGGGGACTCCAGCTGCCTCCACCCATAAAACTGTCCGACACGAGGTGACCCTGGTTGTTGAAAGTGTTGTTAAATTCCAATAAATGAATGAATAATCGAAGTCCACCTGAGATGTAATCTATTGCCATATCCCGACAATAATTTTTGGGAATACTGCATGGATACGCCAACGCTTCATTCCAGGAATGGAGAGTTGACGTATCCTTCCGCTCTGCATATTTAACCCTTTGAACCCTGGTGATCTCTTCCATGTCAGTTCAATGACAGCAATTGGAAGAGTCCACTTTTATTATTTGGAGGTAAACCAATTAATATGTTCAACGTGGCCCAATGCCACCTCAGCAACCAAGGCTATATCATGGCAATAAAAGCGACAGCACCTAAAAGAAAAAGGGTATTGAATTAAAACAAAATAAAAACAACCTACAACTTTACCAAAACAAGTGTGTGAGTGTAACTTGACGAGTAACGAGGCAATCCTCACTGACTCAGTCACATGCCGTATGAAAAAGGTAGGTTTTAGTACTAGACTTGAATGATTCAAGTGATTTACTATTTTTATGTCGATTGGAAGAGAATTCCAAAGCCTTGGGTCAGCAACCGTAAAGGCCCCATCACCAGCACTAGTAAATTTAGATGCAGGCTACACCGGATTGAGTTGACCTGATGACCTAAGAGACCTCGGTGGTTTGAGGATGGTAAGCAGATCAGACAGGTAGGATGGTGCAGATCCCAAGATACACTTAAACACCAAAAGGACAATTTTAAATTGAATTCTTTGCTTAATGGGCAGCCAGTGTAACTCAGAGTACTTGTGTTATATGGCAGTACTTTTGAGTTGTGGTTATGCAGCACAATTTTGGATGCATTGTAGCTTTTCAAGAATAGATGTTTCAGAGCCAATCAGAAGAGAATTGCAGTAGTTGAGGTGACTGGTAACAAAGGGCGTGGACAAGCTGCTGTGACGTCTGCGTATCAATAAAGGGTCAGATTTTGTTAATATTTCTAAGATGAAAAAATACACTGCGAGAGACATGTTTGATATGTTCATCGGTGGCCAAATTTTCATCCATGAAATAACCAAAGTTTTGAACGCTGCTACTGGGTTTTATCGTAGAATCTCCAATATTGAGGGATACTTTGGATATTTTTGAAAGTTGATGAGGTAGACCTATATATATTACTTCTGTCTTGTCATCGTTCAATTTAAGAAAGTTTTTAGTCATCCATGCCTTGAAGTCTGAAATACAAAGTTCAATCTTACTGCATGCTTCAGGCTCAGAGGCGTGAGTAAAACTAATATACAGTTGTGTGTCATCTGCGTAAAAATGAAAATCAAGGCCATGGCTTCGGATGATGTCACCGAGAGGTAAGACATAGATAGTGTACAGTAGGGGACCCAACACCGATCTTTGAGGGACGCCAAAATGTAGTGTGACCTTGTTTGACGACTCACTGCCAATAAGGAGACTGTGTTCGACCATTAATGTATGACGAAAACCAGTTAAATGCTCGGTCAGTAAGGCCTATTCTCACTGCCAGTCTTTCAATAAGTATTTTATGGTCTATGGTGTCAAAAGCGACGCTTAAATCCAACAAAACAAGACATGTTAGGTTGTGCCTGTCCGTGGATAGGAGGATATCATTTTGGACCCTTTGAAGCGCCGTTTCTGTACTGCAATTAGATCTGTATGCAGATTGGTTAACCTTGGGCAGGCCATGGGCTGCCAAATGAGAATTCAGCTGAGAAGCCACTGCATGCTCAATAATCTTTGATAGGAATGAAAGGTTAGAGACCAGTCGGTAGTTTTTCAGAACCTCTGGGTCAAGTGCTGGCTTTTTGAGGAGAGGTTTTACTAAATCATGTTTCATGCTTGTCAGAAAGACGCCATACTGGAGGGAGGCATTGACCAATTTCAAGATCGGTGTAGTTAACTCTGAAAGAGATGCTTTTAACAACCAAGTTGGAATGATATCTAGCATGCTTTGCTAAGATGGTGCCTTGGATATTAACCTCTGGATATCTGTTGTAGCCAGAGGTTTGAATTGGGACAACTGTGCAACAGCTTTAACACAGGTGCACGGCATGTCGACCATCTGTCGAAGATCTGATAGGCTCAATTTTTTCAGAAAAGAAAGAAGAAAATCTATTCGCAACGTCTTTGGATGACGAATGTTCTGGGAGTACAGTTGTCTTTTGATGATACAGAAGCTTCTTAAGAACGACAGACAGTGCATTAGGGGAATTAACATTAGCAGATAATAAGTCTGAAAAGTAATTCTGTTTCGCGGATTTGCCCAGTGCGTGTTTTCTAAGGTGCAAACTTATCAATAACTTCTTGAAGTGAGCCAGTGAGGATGTATTCAATGCTGTCAACAGTTTGCATCTCGTTAATTTTAGAGACGGGAGATGAAGCAGTAGCATCCGCAAACTTAGCAAGGTCAGTACTTCGGTACTTGTGGTATGTGACTTTCTTCCGGACAGGGGTGGGGAGAGGAAGAGCCAAATCGAAGGTGATCATAAAATGGCCAGAGACTGCAGGATCAACAATTAATACATTTTAACAAGATCAGCATCAGATTCTCTGGTGATCAGCAGATCTAATATATGGCCATCTTTATCTTTATGGGTAGTGCCATGAACATGTTGGAGTAAATTCATTGAATTGATAAGATCACATAGTTTAGAAGAATCACTGGAAGTTTTCTTCTCCACATGGAAATTAAAATCGCCTCCAATGATGAATTTTCCTGGCAGGGCAGTAATGCATCCCAGGAAGGTCTTGGAATTCGCTAATGTACTGGTTGACAGTGAATTTGTTTTTGGAGCTCTGTGGGGGTCGATAAATGACCATGAGGTAGACTAAGTGTGAGTCGATTGTTACAATGGTGTCAGTGCACTTGGATGTAACCCAAGTCTGAGATGCCTTACACTTAACATTCAAGGTGTTATCACAGATTACACTCGCACCTCCACCTCGCTGTTACTTCCTGGGGTTGTGTGTAAGAATCTTGCCATTTGCAATGATCTCGCCGACAGTCAATGTGTCGTCTGGAGTTGACCATGTTTCAGTTATCATGGATATTGAAATATTGTTATCGTCAATTGTGTCAAGTAAGCTTGCAGTCTTGTTCACTATTGAACGAGCATTCACTAGGCACAACTTGGAATCGGTAGTGACTAAGTTAATAGGGATAAGATTTTGAACATTTACAGTTTTAGATTTAAATTGTTTATGTCGTCGTTTGCCAGATTTCTTATTTCGTCTCTTGCGAAGGATGCCAAAAGATTTAATATTATTTATCACATCATCACTGAGGAGAAGAAAGGAGTTGTAAGTTTTTAGATCACAATTCTCGAATGATGGTTTTAATGCACGCATTTCCGCAGAACTGTATTTGAACCCAGAAAATATGTGATTTCGGCTGGTGATTGTAGTGGTCAATCTGTGTGTTGTGCGGAAAACTTGTCATTCAGCAACATCACAAACGCAGACACCGCAACTATTGTTCGTATTGGAAACAATGGAGTGAGCGATGCTCAGCGTCTCTGTATAGATTGAAGGTGAAAAAAGATATATCAAGAGTGCATATAAATCAAAATATATGTAAACAAAGTTTTTCTTTCCTGATATTCTTGGTAGCATTCCGAACATCATATGTAGAATAATTCCCGAAAATAATTTTGGAATATGGAAAAAGCCAAGATTTTGATCCACAAACAAATATGCTGCCTACACACAGGCACATGCAGAGATAAACATAACAAACATTGCATTTGCATATAAGAATATATATTTTTTGGTGCCAGTCAGTGTCACAGGGACACCCTTTCCAACGCAACACACCTCTGTAATAGCCTATACCGGTACTCTGATTTCCTGAGCACAATGTATTTGCTTAAATTATCTCAAGAGTTTTAAGTTTGAGAAAAATGATTTCTGCCTTGAGACTGTTGCAAAATTAGCCCCCCCCCCCCCCTCCTCCCAGCCACCCTCCCCTAATATCTCTGTTTAGGATAACCCGACACACTCTAAAAAATTATGCAGACCATAAAAATTTTATTGAGTAAAAGTCGCTCATATTGGTCATTGCAACCCTAAATTTCCATCCAACTTCAACTGTGATTTTGACGCTGACTTTGGAGTACAAGCTTTCAAAATTACATGTGGAAATAAATATATTTGTCATTATAAATGTGGAACAAGTGACAAGTTCCTGTTCTGCAAAGGAAATTGCATTTGATAAACAGATGAACGTTTAAACCATGATGCGTAAGAAGTAATTTTGTCACCAATTTTCACGGTAAATGCTACGCTCTTAATAACAATTAGTGCAGCTGTTCTGAAAAAGGGGTTTAGCAACTCTGAAGTTTGAAAACAAGGTTAACTTTAGGTTGTTTCACTCTTTATTATGAGAAGTGAAGACATGATTAGAGTTTTTCAACATTGAAGTTGAAAACCATGACAACAGGTTTTCTGTAATTGTTTTGGTTTCGAACCGTGGACCTCTCGTTTGAAAGTTCAAGGCTGTAATCACTGATCCACCATGCACCTTCCAAAGGTATATACTACGAAAACGAGCATTGGCTTAAAACAGAGATGGATTAACATTTTGAAGTGAGTTTAAACAATTGGCATTCTGGTGACATTTTTGAAATTATTGATTTTGATGACATCGTGTGGTGGAAGAAAAATCATCCTTGAGTGGTGTGTGGTTGGGATGGGTAGCTGTGTCAATTGAAGCAAAGTGGGGTGCCATGTTTGTTAACATCACTGCCCACTAGGGTTTAATCCCGGGAATGGGAATACCCGGGTTCCCGGTTACGAAAGCCGGTCCAGATACCCTGGAAATCTTCACCACGGAACCGGGAATGAAGTGTGGCACTGTTTGTGATTGAACTGAAGTTTTCTGAATTCATACTTTGTAGGATTTGGTCAGCCCTTCCACGCCTAAACGTTTTACAGTCCCGATTCCTGACAAACCATTTCCAACAAATCACTGTAACTCTTAACCAGTTCTGGAGGCCCACCCTCCCTTTCAACAGCAAGATCATCTTCACCCTCTTCGGGGGCGCGGTGGCTCAGTTGGTAGAGGTGCAGGCTGCAAGCCGAGAGGTCCTCGATTCGAATCCCACCGGCGGCAACCGCGTTGTGAGCTTGGGCAAGACACTTCACCCGCATTGCCCATGTGGGGGCACGGTGGCGCTGTGTACTAAGGCTCACTGCACGTTGATGGTGCACCTGTCTTCATCCAACGCTAACCCTGCTTTTGTGGAGTTAGTATGTTGGGGAGCTGACAGTTGCTCGCCGTTGCTCGCCGTTGCTCGGTGGTTCTCTCCGGATACTCCGGCTTCCTCCACCCGTAAAACTGTCGTGGTCATGATTAGCAATTGTGCAGAAATATGTGACCTTAAACACCAATAAATAAATAAATAAATAAATTCACCCGCTTCAATGTTCAAACTCGTCTTCATTTTCAGAATCACTAATATCACTATTCACAACCTCCTCCAACATCAACACCCTCTTCACTGCGTCACCAGTCTCCTCTGCTTAACCCTTTACCTAACATGAAAAGCAGACGACACTAGCAAAAAAAATTCTTGAATAACTAATTTTTTTTCATTTTTTGTCTCAAAAACATAGGTTATGACCCCTCATTGGAACGAGCTCGACGAGCTCGTTCCAATGAGGGGTCATAACCTATGTTTTTGAGACAAAAAAATGAAAAAAATAATGAAAATTAATTGGCGATTTTTTAGAATAGCGCTGGCCGGTTTTAGCCCTTACGTTAGGTAAAGGGTTAAAACAGAGGAGACTGGTGACGCAGTGAAGAGGGCGTTGATGTTGGATAAGGTAGAGGTGATCAAAAAAAAAATAAAAATAAAGACGGGACTGAAGCGGATTTGGGTTTTCATACTTATCTTAGGAAAATAACTTTTCCGTTTGGAGATGGGAGATTGCCAATGAAATATTCTCATTATCATTAAAATAAATGTGTCATGTTACCCTCGTAAATTTGCTTGATATTACCCGGGAAATTTCCCGGTTCTGAGAGTAATTTCATTCCCGTTCCCGGTTCCTAGAAAACCAGGGAATATATTAAACCCTACTGCCCACACGTGGATTACGACCAGTTACAGTGGCTGTACTGTATATTTCATCTAATTTGGGAGAATCCATTTGGATTCTCACGAAAATGGTTGCGATATCTGTTATCAGTGTTCCAGGATCCCATGAGGCCACCATGGTTGAACCCCTGTTGAATACTGATAACATATGTTATAACTTTACCCAACACAGCTTTTTAAATTTTAAAACATAACCAAACACTGATAATTTTTCAAAAAATAAACAATATTTACCAATAAAATCTTACAAATATGGCTGTCATTTTCCAATGACTGCCATTTTTGTACATTTTTATTGACAAAGTGTCAGGATATTTCAGGTCATGTTAGTCATGTATTGGTTAATTTTTTGCCGTTGTTTTAAGTGAAGGATTAAATTGACTCAATTCTTTTTGACGCTAATCCTGGCAGAGGTGCCGCAAGAATCTATACAGATTCTTGGTGGTTTTATTGCATGAATCTTTGCGTGAATTAATTCTATGATTCTTGTCGAAATATAAGCCTTTATGATGATGAAATAGTCGAGCATTCATTAAATATTCCAATGAGAATGGTCACTTTTGGTGGGTAAGATAGATTTGCATCACCCAGGAATTTCATTCAGGATACGAATATCACAATAGGCAGGTGGTGGGAGAAAAAGAAGTCCTAGAGCTGAAACTAGAAGTCATGTGACTGTATTGTGCACTATTTTGAAGTAATAGTGAGCTGAGTAAGTGCACTTTTGTCCCTGTCAAACTGCACCATTAGTGTTTCTCAGTTCCTGCAGAAAAACAGCGTGTCTAACTCTATGCAATTATATACTTGTTTACAAATGGATATCATCAACATCATTTCCAACCTCTACTGGGATACATGTACATGTAATGAAGTAAAAAGATAATAAAATTTAACTGCTTATACAGAATGAAGAGAGTGGATTACTACTTAATCCCTGCACTATATATTCTCCACTCAAAAAGTATTTGTAAGTGTTCATAACGGCACAAGAAACACTTGCAATCTTTCATCACACGGACCACCGGGTGCAACCCGGTGGTCCATGTGATGGGAGTTTGCAAGTGCTTCTTGTGTTTTGTCCTCAGAAATTGTAAATAATTGCTAAGTGAAAAATCTGTCCTAAAGCGATTTATAAATAATCCACCCTCCACATACTGTAGTCTATATTTTCTTTCTTTCTGATCTGTTTAGTTTGTGATTTCCCTACTGACCTCGCTAACAACACATTCTCCAGTGTTTTTTGCATTGCACAACGCAACCGCTCTTGTGTATTTCAGTCAATTTTATTCTTCTGCAGTAAGAAGTGCATTAATTAACGAGCATGTTCTGCTTTAATTGTGACAGGACTTCTAGTTTCAACTGTAGATTTGGCCTCCTGCAAAAAATCAATTCTTGCATCGGAACTTTTGATGCCCTTGTGTGTAGAAACATGTACAGTTATGTTTATAACCATATTCATAGTGATGAATTAGGCAGGCATTACAGTTGAAACTAGTAGTCCTGTCACATTTGGCGTAGAAAATGCTCGTTAGTTAACACACTCTTTATTGCAGAAGAATTATGTAGTCCGGAATACACAAGAATGTTTGCGCTGTGCAGTGCAAAATGTGATGCGCTATTCATGAGATCGGTAGTGAAATCACAAACTGAATCGAGCAAACAGAAAGAAAATATTGGGACTACAGTATTTGGAGGGTGTTTACTACTAAATCACTGTGGGATAGATTTTTCACTTATTAATTATTTACAATTTCTGAGGACAAAAAAGAAGAAGCTCTTGCAAACTTCCATCACATGGTTGCACCCTGTGATCCCTATGATGAAAGTTTGCAGGTGTTTCTTGTGCTATCATGAACAATTATAATTACTTTTCGAGTAGCGAATATATAGCTCTGCGAGTAACCCTTTACCCAAAGAATCGGCCACATCCACCTGCGTAATATGCAAATTGAGCAGCTGAAAAAATATTATTTTTCAACAAAATTTCAACAAAACCATATCATGTGACCCCTCATTGGAACGAGCTCGTTCCAATCAGGGTCACATGATATGGTTTTGTTGAAATTAAAAAAAAATTTTTTTTAAAATGATATTTAAAATAATAAATGTTGATATCGTCTGCGTTGGGTAAAGGGTTAAGTAGTAATCCACTTTCTTCATTCTCAGTATATGGAGTCAAATTTTCATATCTATTTATGTCATAATGTGTATCCCAGCAGAGGTTAGGAATGATGTCAATGATCTCTGTTCACTAGTATAGAATTGTACAGAGTTGGACATGGTGTTTTTATGCCTCCAGACTTAAGTCGGGTGGCATATAGTGATTGAGGTGTGTGTGTGTCTGTCCGTGTGTGTGTGTGTGTCTGTGTGTGTGTGTCCAAGCTAATAACTCGAAAACTGTTAGGGCCACAGTCATAAAACTTCACACAATTATAAAGGACCATGGGAGGATGTGTCACACACCATAGCCGGGTTCGTACCTTCGAGGGCAAGGTCACATTTCAAGGTCACACTAAAGATCAGTCAATATTCATGTCTCAGCCATAACTCGGAAACGAATCATAGTACAATTGTTAAACTTTTTACAAATGTTAAGGACAGTCAGAAAGTGTGTCGCATATAATAGTTTCCACCGCATCTGCAAGGTGAAAGTCACAATTGACCTTCATATGTTCAGGATCACAAATCGTGTCTCAAGCATAACTCCAAAACTATTAGGGCTAAATTATAAAGGACAACAGGTGGATGTGTCACAAACCACAGCCAGGTCCGTAAGGTCAAGGCCAAGGTCACACTGAAAATCATCAATATTCGTGTCTCCCCCATAACTCAGAAACGAACCAAAGTACAATATTAAACTTTTTACAAATTTTAAGGACAGTCAGAAGGTGTGTCGCGTGCTTTAGTTTTTGCCGCATCTTCAAGGTGAAGGTCACAATTGACCTTCATATGTTCAGCGTCACAAATCGTGTATCAAGCATAACTTCAAAACTATTAGGGCTACAATCATCTTACTTTGCTCAATTATTTCCAAAGTTATGGTCCTTTTCACCTTCATATGTTCAGCGTCACAAATCGTGTATCAAACATAACTCCAAAACTATTAGGGCCACAATCATCTTACTTCGCTCAATTATTAGCTCACCTGACTGAAAGTCAGGGTGAGCTTTTCTGATCACTTTTCGTCCGTCGTCCGGCGTCCGGCGTGAAGGTGGTGTTTGGGTCTTTTTCTTCCAAACCACTGGCCGCATGTTAATGAAATTTCATGTGAGTAGGGGTTATATAGCGGCATTTTGATTTTTGGGCAAATTAGGTTTCGGCTCATATTGAGCAGAGGGGTGGGGCAAAAATGCTCCAATTCTTAAAAAATCTTCTTCTCAAGAACCAGCAATAGCAGAGACTTGATATTTGGTATGCAGCTTCCTTTTGAGGTGTAGACTCAAGTTTGTTCAAGAGAAGTTTGTCGGGCATTATTTGCCTTCGTTACGGGAGGGGCAAAAGTTTTGGCCACGCCTAAAATTTCTATTTTCAGAACCGTCAGGTCGATTTGAACCAAATTTGACATGAGATGATAATGGGTCATAAGTAGTTGATTGATACAAAAAAAAATTTTCTCATTGCCCCTTGGGAACCTCGGGAGCTAAAAATAGGAAAAACCTTAAAACTGCCATATCTCCAAAACTACACGGCACAGAGAATTCTTATTTTGTATAAAGCTTACTTTTATCCAGTAGAATAGAATGGTTAAAAAAAATCCCTATCGGTTTGATAACAAGGTACTTTTTTCAGGACTTTGAAAAAGTGCTGAGTCAGCACTTTTTAACACTGTAGGCAATGGGAAAAAGATTAAAAAATCTTCTTCTCCAGATCCAGTAGGCAGAATCTTTTGATATTTGGTATGCAACATTGTAGGGTGGATCTGATTCAAGTTTGTTCAAATCGGCCCCCTGGGTTCATATTTGGGCTCACTATAGAAGCCCGAATTCGAACTTAGTGCATTTCAGGCAAATTTCTTAAAAAATCTTCTTCTCCAGATCCAGCAGGCAGAATCTTTTGATATTCGGCATGCAATATTGTGGGGTGGATCTGATTCAAGTTTGTTCAAATCGGCCCCCTGGGTTTATATTTGGGCTCAGTATAGAAGCTCGAATTCGAACTTAGTGCATTTCAGGCAAATTTCTTCAAAAATCTTCTTCTCCAGATCCAGCAGCCAAAATCTTTTGATATTTGGTATGCAACATTGTGGGGTGGATCTGATTCAAGTTTGTTCAAATCGGCCCCCTGGGTTTATATTTGGGCTCAGTATAGAAGCTCGAATTCGAACTTAGTGCATTTCAGGCAAATTTCTTCAAAAATCTTCTTCTCCAGATCCAGTAGGCAGAATCTTTTGATATTTGGTTTGCAACATTGTGGGGTGGATCTGATTCAAATTTGTTCAAATCGGCCCCCTGGTTTCATATTTGGCTCACTATAGAAGCCCGAATTCGAACATAGTGCATTTCAGGCAAATTTCTTAAAAAATCTTCTTCTCCAGATCCAGCAGGCAAAATCTTTTGATATTTGGTATGCAACATTGAGGGGTGGATCTGATTCAAGTTTGTTCAAAATGGCCCCCTGGATTCATATTTGGGCTCACTATAGAAGCTCGAATTCGGACTTAGTGCATTTCAGGCAAATTTCTTAAAAAATCTTCTTCTCCAGATTCAGCAGGCAGAATCTTTTGATATTTGGTGTGCAACATTGTGGAGGGGATCTGATTCAAGTTTGTTCAAATCGGCTCCCTAGGTTCATATTTGGGCTCACTATAGAAGCTTGAAGTCGAACTTTGTGCATTTCAGGCAAATTTCTTTGAAAATCTTCTTCTCAAGATCCAGCAGGCAGAATCTTTTGACATTGGGTATGCACCATGCTTAGGGGGGTGAGATTCAAGTTTGTTCAAGCCAAGTCTCTAGGTCCATATTTGGACTCACTGTAGGAGCTTGAATTATAACTTAGTTCAAAATGAGGAATTTTCTTTAAAAATCTTCTTCTTCAGATCCAGCAGTCGGAATGTTTTGATATTTGGTGTGCAGCATCCTTAGGGGGGTGAGGTTCAAGTTTGTTAAAGCCAAGTCCCTGTGGGAGCCTGAATTATAACTTAGTCCAATATGAGGAATATTCTTTAAAAATCTTCTTTTTTTTTAGATCCACTGGTCAGAATCTTTGGATATTTGGTATAAGCTTTTCTTAGGAGGAGCAGATGCAACTTGTTGAAATCAATTCTCTGGGTTGATATTTAGGCTACCATGTCAGGTGAGCGCCCTCAGGCCCCTTGGGGCCTCTTGTTTCCAAAGTTATGGCCCTTTTCACTCTTTCGACTTGAATCTTTTTGGCAGGTCGGGGGCATTGGCACATGCTTTGCGTTGCCCCTCTTGTTTTTGTGGGAATTGAGTTACGCTAATGGTGCAGTTTGACAAGGCATAAAAGTGCATTTATTCAGCGCGCTATTACTTCAAAATTGTGCACAATACAGCCACAGGACTTCTAGTTTCAACTGTATGTATTTAAAATATATTGACATCACCTTTTCTTACTCTAAACTGAAAACTTGTTCTTGTACATGATTGTGAGGGAGTATTTGACATTGTTATGCAAATGAAGCTCATTAAGGCTGAAGAGTATATTTTTCGCTGATATTGTCAGAAGATTTACTGTGAAGGTTTGAAGTGATCATTTTCTCAGCATGTACCAGCAGACAGCTCAAAAGCTAATATTATTTATGAGTGAATAATTACTCTGACCATTGTAGTAAAGAATTTGATTAGCGAGTACAGAATGAGAAAGTCTGATGGACATACACACATAATGGTTAGCATTTGTTTGTCCCAATTTTGAATTTTGACAAAAATGGTTCATTGTACATTAGAAATTGGTTGAAAAAAGTGTTCAACAAAGAATGTTTACACATGTTGTTAACCCTTTACCTGACGTAACAGCCGAAACCGGCCAGGGCTATTCACAAAAATTGCCATCCAATTTTCACTATTTTTTCAATTTTTGCCTAAAACAATAGCTTATTACACCGCATTGGAACAATCTTGTTAAGTTCGTTTCAGTGATGGGGGCGGGGGGAGCGGAAGGGTGTCATAAGCTATGTTTTTGATGCAAAAAATTTAAAAAAATAATTATTCAACAATTTTTTCGTTTCCAAGTGTCGTCTGCTTTTCATGTTGGGTAAAGGATTATCTCTTAACTCTTTAGGGCCTAATTCTGACTGATCAGTTTTTACTCTAACACAACAGGTGCTCCAACAAGAAACTTGCAAGTTACATTCTAAGTGCCTTAGCAGTTGTTTCTGGGCATTTCTTGACTGCCTATGTAGGCAACCAACACTTTCTTAGAAACAACAGCAAAGCCACAGGATGTAGGCTGGCGGAAATGTTTTAAAATGTATAAGATTCTTGAGAGCTAAATTATTTTCGGTCAGCAAACTTTATTCACATGTCTTTGCCTTGTTACAAAAGCACTTTTCCATAAATTATAACAAGGCAAAGCCTTACACACCACATAATTTCACTTAAAGGATAATATGAAGCGTAGCCACAGCATATGATGCCTTTAGGAATGACGTTACCTTGACCATTGTAGTAAAGAATTTGATTAGCAAATACAGAATGAGAAAGTCTGATGGACATACACACATTATTTATTTATTTATTGGTATTTAAGGTCACATACGGGGGGCGTGGTGGCTCAGTTGGTAGAGGTGCAGGCTCCAAGCCGAGAGGTCCTCGGTTCGAATCCCACCTGCGGCAACCGCGTTGTGTCCTTGGGCAAGACACTTCACCCTGATTGCCTACATGGGGGCACGATGACGCTGTGTACTGAGGTGTACTGCACGTCGATGGTGCGCATGTCTTCAACCAATCTGCCTTTGCTGTGGTGCAGAGTTCAGAGTTACGATGTTGGAGAGCTGACAGCTGCTCGTCGTTGCTCAGTGGTTCTCTCCGGGTACTCCGGCTTCCTCCACCCGTAAAACTGTCACGGTCACGATTAGCCATTGTGCATAAGTATGTACACCAATAAATAAATAAAGTCACATACTCATGCACAAGGGCTGATAAAGACTGTGACAGTTTTACCGGTGGAGGAAGCCGGAGTACCCGGAGAGAACCACCGAGCAACGACGAGCAGCTGCCAGCTCCCCAACATCATAACTCCACACTGCAGCACACGCAGGGTTAGATTGGTTGAAGACTTGCGCACCATCAACGTGCAGTACGCCTTAGTACACGTCGTCATCATGCCCCCATGTGGACAATCAGGGTTAAGTGTCTAGCCCAAGGACACAAGGAATCGATCGCTCAGGCGGTCACCCATCCAAAGACTGACCGGGCTCGACATTGCTTAACTTTGGTGATCTGACAAGAACCGGTTACCGCAACGCCACCGTGCCCCCACATACACACATAATGGTTAGTATGTGTTTGTCCCAATTTTGAATTTTGACAAAAATGGTTCATTGTACATTAGATGGGAGTGGCATACCATCAGACTTTCTCATTGGTTGAAAAAAGTGTTCAACAAAGAATGTTTACACATGTTGTTAACCCTTTACCCGACGTAGCAGCCAAACACGGCCAGTGCTATTTACAAAAATTGCCATGCAATTTTCACTATTTTTTAAATTTTTACCTAAAAAAAATAGCTTATTACATCTGTATGTATCTGTACTTCTCCTAGCTCAAATATGGGCTTCCAGCACTCTACCAGTTAGGTGTTAAATAGTTAGGAAAACTGAATGCCTACTTGTTTTGGGCTTCAGCTGTGTATAATCTACTCCAAAGAATATAGTGAATGCTAACACTAGTTTGAATGAAAGCAGTCAACAAATTTACAAGGTAGATGTATTTATTTATTTTTTTTTTAGGTTTAATGTCACTTTCAACAGTCAGGGTCACCTAGTATCAGACAGTTTTACGGGTGGTGGAAGTTGGAGAACTGAAGAACCACCGAGCAACAGCGAGCAAATAGACAGACTCCCTAACATACTAACTCCTAATAGTCTGCATGTCCCATGAGAGGATAAAATCAAACTTGAATCCGAGCAGTGAACTTTTTGGCTGCGACTAGCAGCTCTATAAGTGGCAATGTCAGTCTGTCGGTCTGTCTGTCGGTCGGTCTGTCGGTCGGTCAGTCGGTCTGTCTGTGACCAACGAGTTTGTCTGTGACCAACGAGTTTCAAAACTCAATAACTTTTGAAATACTTGATGGAATGACTTTATATTTGGCATGTAAGTGTATCTTATTGATGTCTAGCCACTGTTCAATGCATGTGTTGTTCCAAATATTTTTCTTGGAGTTATGGCCTTTGATGAACTTAGAATTTTTTGAGATTGCACCACCCGTCTCAGCTACGGCGTCGATGTCGCGATTTTTACTTACTTTATTTTCTCCTTATTTGTTTTCCCAAAACAACCCTTTATGATTGATTCTGTGGTTACTTTCAAAACATGTCCAGAAAAAAGAGTCATTGCTGAGCGTGGAATACGATGCTGGGGGTGGAATACCATATTTGGTGAGTGGGAGTGGGAATATGATTTGTTTTGAGGGAAGAGAAACGAAAAAAAAATAATAATAATTTCTAGAAGTTTGTCCAGTCCTTTCAGAGTTAAAATGTCCATTGCATGTTGGACTACTGGGAATCAGTGCCTGTTGATTGGAAAAAATGTAGACTGAAGTTTCATTTGGAATGGGGCCCATAACCTGACTCCACAGATTACTTGGAAAAATCCTGGTCACAGATCATATAATATACCGTATTTACTCTATGTATTGGGACACTCTATGATTTGGGACACACATTTTTTCCAGAAAACTATATTTTTTGTATGCTCCAAAGTTTGGGACATTCAGGAGATTTGTTTCCAGTTGGCCCGTTGCTAGTAGCAGACGACACTCATAAAAAAAAATTCTTGAGTAACTAAAAATTTTCATTTTTTGCTTCAAAAACATAGCTTATGATCCCTCATTGAAACGTGCGCAATGCGCTCGTTCCAATGAGGGATCATAAGCTATGTTTTGGAAGAAAAAAATGAAAATATAAAAAAAAATTGGACGGCGATTTTCGTATATAGTGATGGAAAACGAATCACATACAACTTTATTCAGCATCAAATCAAGACCAGGCTCTGTTCTTTCCCCATTTTCTAAGAATTGGGACACCTGTGAAAATAATCCCAATACATAGAGTAAATACGGTAGTACATGTATGATTTATCTCCTTCATATAAATTATACAACTTGCACAATTATAGATATCATATCTGTTCTATTCTCCCCATGGAAATCACAGGAAGTGTAGCAGTGCTTACTTACTGTGGTAAACAAGTTCTATTGTACCAGTAAAATAGGACCTTGTAACCAATGCTTGGCCGGAAGTCATCTAAAATAACTGATTGCCTGGACTTGACTTAATATCCATGTTGCGGTCACTCTTTGTTATTGTTCAGAAATATGTGACCTTAAACACCTATAAATGTATATATGGGATGTGAACATTAATATGTCATTAAATCTATTAACGTATCAGGAAACTAATTTGGGCTTTCCTCCAGATGTTGGACAATCATGCGAGTGGTCATGGGACCTTGTTGCCATGATGGTAATGTTATTGTAAAGTTCAATTTTGTGCATCTGATATCTAGTAACATATAGGCAGTCCTTCAAATTAGCTATGTCAGTCAGCACTGCCATGGTAAATGCTGTTTTAAAATGGTTTTACCACAGCACATAAATGCTGTGGTGACATTTTTCCCCAAACCCTCAATTTATTATTCTGAGCATTGGTACAATATTTCTGTAATGTATTTCATTAATGGTGAGCAAATTTTAACCCATGATATTCCTGTGTTACACTATTTTATAACTAAAGTTTTGAATATCAGGACTGGCAGTTGATGTGTTTAACAAGTAATAGTTGATCATGTTTCAAAATGCTATGGTAGTGCAATGGTAAATGAAGTTTGCCACATCAATTCTATAATAAGTGCTGTGGTCGGGAGCGCGGTGGCTCAGTGGTAGACTGGTGGACTTCTATGCTAGAGGCCCTGAGTTCAATTCCCGTCCAGGATGATCCATGTTGTGTCCTTGGGCAAGGCACTTTATCTCGGTTGCCAACATGGGGACATGATGACGCCGTGTTCCAAGGGGTACTGCACGTCGATGGTGCACATGTCTTCAACCACTGTAACCCTGCTTGAGCGGATCTTGAACAGAGAATGTTGAACTGACAGTTGCTCGTCGATGCTCGATGGTTCTCTCTGGGTACTCCAGCTTCCTCCACCCGTAAAACTGTCATGGTCACGATTAGCCATTATGCATAAGTATGTGACCTTAAACACCAATAAATAAATAAATGGTTTTACCACAGCACATAAATGATGTGGTGACATTTTTTCCCAAACCCTCAGTTTGTTATTCTGAGCACTGGTACTTAATATTTCTGTAATATATTTCACTAATGGTGAGCAAATTGTAACCCATGATATTCCTGTGTTACATTATTTTATAACTCAAGTATTGAATATCAGGACTGGTAGTTATCTGTCAGTCCTGATATTCAATGCTTGAGGTATATAAGAGAGTTCTCCCCTCCCACCCCCAGCACTTGATTGGTGATGTGCTTAACAAGTGGTAGTTATACCCCCGCTTCGAAGAAGTGGGGGCTATATAGGAATCGCCCTGTACGTCCATCCGTCCATCCGTCCGTCCGTACGTCTTTCCGGACATGAAATTCTTGTGTGCGCAACTCCTCCTACATTTATCAATCAATTTGGACAAAACTTTTCAGACATCATCACTACTAAGTGAACATGCGCATATTCCAAGATTTTTGATCTGCGACAATTTTAACCAGGTTTTCTCCCTTTGACTTAGATTTGTGTCTTTCCATCCGAACAAATTCTTGTGTGCGCAACTCCTCCTACATTAATGAACCGATTTTGATGAAACCTTTCAAACATCATCTCTACTAAGTGAACATGTGCATATTCCAAACTTTTTAATCTGTGACAATTTTAACCAGGTTATCTCTCTTGAACTTTGATTTAATATGGGTTTCTACATGAAATTCTTGTGTGCGCAACTCCTCCAACATTTATCAATCAATTTGGACAAAACTTTTCAGACATCATCACTACTAAGTGAACATGCGCATATTCCAAGATTTTTGATCTGTGACAATTTTAACCAGGTTATCTCCCTTTGACTTAGATTTATTATGTCTTTCCGTTCGAACAAATTCTTGTGTGCGCAACTCCTCCTACATTAATGAACCGATTTTGATGAAACCTTTCAAACATCATCTCTACTAAGTGAACATGTGCATATTCCAAACTTTTCAATCTGCGACAATTTTAACCAGGTTATCTCTCTTGAACTTTGATTTAATATGGGTTTCGGCATGAAATTCTTGTGTGCGCAACTCCTCCTACATTTATCAATCAATTTGGACGAAAGTTTACAGACATCATCACTACTAAGTGAACATGTGCATATTCCAAAATTTTTGAGCTGTGGCAATTTTAACTAGGTTATCTCCCTTTAACTTAGATTTATTATGGGTTTCTACATGAAATTCTTGTGCGTGCAACTCCTCCTACATTTATCAATCAATTTGGACAAAACTTTTCAGACATCATCACTACTAAGTGAACATGCGCATATACCAAGATTTTTGATCTGCGACAATTTTAACCAGGTTTTCTCCCTTTGACTTAGATTTATTGTGTCTTTCCATCCGAACAAATTCTTGTGTGCGCAACTCCTCCTACATTAATGAACCGATTTTGATGAAACCTTTCAAACATCATCTCTACTAAGTGAACATGTGCATATTCCAAACTTTTCAATCTGCGACAATTTTAACCAGGTTATCTCTCTTGAACTTTGATTTAATATGGGTTTCTGCATGAAATTCTTGTGTGCGCAACTCCTCCTACATTTATCAATCAATTTGGACAAAACTTTTCAGACATCATCACTACTAAGTGAACATGCGCATATTCCAAGATTTTTGATCTGCGACAATTTTAACCAGGTTATCTCCCTTTGACTTAGATTTATTATGTCTTTCCGTTCGAACAAATTCTTGTGTGCGCAACTCCTCCTACATTAATGAACCGATTTTGATGAAACCTTTCAAACATCATCTCAACTAAGTGAACATGTGCATATTCCAAACTTTTTGATCTGCGACAATTTTAACCAGGTTATCTCTCTTGAACTTTGATTTAATATGGGTTTCTGCATGAAATTCTTGTGTGCGCAACTCCTCCTACATTTATCAATCAATTTGGACAAAAGTTTACAGACATCATCACTACTAAGTAAACATGCGCATATTCCAAAATTTTTGAGCTGTGGCAATTTTAACTAGGTTATCTCCCTTTAACTTAGATTTATTATGGGTTTCTACATGAAATTCTTGTGCGTGCAACTCCTCCTACATTTATCAATCAATTTTGACGAAACCTTTCAAACATTATCACAACTAATTGAACATACGCATATTCCCAAATTTTTGATCTGCGACAATTTTAACCAGGTTATCTCCCTTTAACTTGGATTTATTATGGGTTTTCAAATGGGATTCTTGTGTGTGCAACTCCTCCTACATTAATGAACCGATTTTGAATACATGTTGCACATTGTAAATGTGTTTTTCCAAATGTAAACCATATATGTGTGGGCTCTTTAAGTATTCAGTGCTGTTCTGTGGAAGGCCACATGCAAATACAAATTTCAACTACAAAAAATGATCTTTATGTATACATTTCCTTATGGCCTTCGCCTACATGATCAGAAGTGCATTCCTCTAAAAACCCAAAGCGGGGGTATTAATCACCTTCAGTGATAGTTCTAGTTGATCATGTTTTAAAATGTCGTGGTAAAAGAAGTTTGCCAGATCAAGTGGTGAAATAGTCCTTATTTCAAGGACTGTGTAAGAGATGGTTGCATCTTTTTAAAACCCTTTACCCAACTTAACGGCCAAAACCGGCCAGCGCTATTCACAAAAATCACCAATTAATTTTCATTATTTTTTCATTTTTTGTCTCAAAAACATAGGTTATGACCCCTCTTTGGAACGAGCTCGCAGACAAAAAAATAGGTATTCAAGAATTTTGTTTGCAACTGTTGTCTGCTTTTCATGTTAGGTAAAGGGTTAACAATACAAGGTGAAATTTCTTTTCAATTTTTGGCATCAAGAGTTCACACTCGACCTAAAATGAGTAACATTCATCACTAACAATGCTTTTCTTAAATAAATAGAATATTTTCATTTTATGTTTAAATACAGCATTTGAAAAAATTCATTGAATTAAAAGGGGGAACATTTGATTAAATGTCCCCAAATTATACTACTTCAAGTGACAAGAGAAACCCTCTGTTGGTCTACAATATCTGCCAGCAGCATGCAAGGAATTATTCACTGCCAAATTGTGATCAAAGCTCCATGTAGTGGGTAGTTTTGTTTTTGACAATGCAATTGGATCCTTTCTTTTCTGAATAAAAAAGTAGTAATATTTTGTCTCTAGCTCAGTTAGCATACAATGATTTGGGAGTGAGATAGAATTTTATGCATGAGCAACTTCTTACTTTTGTTTATTTTTTGCTCCTGCATAATATATTGAACTTTCAAAAAATTAAATAGGCTCCATTGGCATGCTCTCTTTTTATAACCAATGCAAACTTGAAAAAATAAAAATTAAATGATTTATTCTGATATTTTATCCAAGTTAATAAAATTGATAAATTTGTCCCTTGAGTGCAGCAAGGCTTTGCAATGCTTTAGCATTGCAAAGCCTTCTTCGACTCAAGGGTCGAAATACACCACCACCCATGCTTTTCGGTAGATTATGAGGCCTAAAACATAAAATAAACCAAGAACATGAACTTTTGATGGCAAAGAAATAATTACAAAAATAAAAAAATAAATTAAAAAACTGCCTGCCCACATGCAATTTTACAAAAAATTGCCTGAGAAACAGAAGATCTATTTTGTGGGTCTTTATATTGAAACAAAAGTCTCATTAATTATATTCAACATTTGATTTAAAAATGGGAACTGTTGAAAGCACTTCATGACTCTCTGTACTTAGTTATGAGATCAAGGAATTCAACACAAAGGTAGTTTGTGATCATTCACATAAGAATAGTTCTAATTAGTTCTGCTTAATTATTATATTATACTGAACAAGTGACACCGTGAAAAGGATTAGTTCAACACAAGCTGATACCTCCATGAGGGATTGTGTTTATGAAATCCTGCTAACTGGACAAGTCTGAACAAAGCCATAGGGATGAAGGTAGATAAGCATTTATATAAAGCTCCACATATTCCAGTCAGCCACTGTACATTATTCTTTGGATCTATATTTACAAGGTAATTTTCATATACTTTTTCCTGTTACTTTTTGGTAAATATTTTGTTTGGTGTAATAATGTTCTGGTTAAAAGGTAAAGTTTGACTGTACTCCAGAAATGGTTTGTGTTCCATGAGTTAAAACACTTTTTAGATATCATCAAATAACATTTATCAAACTTTACAACACTGCTGCCTTGACTTGGATATTCCACCCAACCTTAACTCTTAGGGGCCTACTACCAAGTTTGATTACTTTTTTGCCACAACAGAACAGGTGTCTCAACATACAATCTCTCGGAAACTTGCGGGTTACATTTTAAGTACCTCGATAGTTGTTTCTAGGCAAGACTTGTCTAGAAACAACAGCAAAACAGGATGTATACTGTCAAAGTGCATAAAAAGGTATAAAAGTCCAGGAGCATAAGGGTTAAAATGAAGTTTGTTTTTCATTAACTTTAGAGATATAGATTATTTTTCAAAGGTGATTTGTAACATGGTATTTTTTTTCAAAGTTTCTATATCTATCAACAAGGGGTGCCTTAGTTTTGCAAGATTTTGTTTATAAATATATTTTTTTGGCACACTCCAATAAATTGTAACAAAACAATTTATATAAATATTTTTTGTTCTGCTGCTGAGTAAAGATCAAGCTGATGCATACAGTATAAAGCCACTAAAGTGGCTTTAAGAACTTCTCAATAGAGACATGATAGTGGGTTCTTGCACTCAACTGTTCTTTTCTCCTCTTTTGCTCAGTGGCAGACTGTTGGACTTCTATGCTAGAGGTCCCGCGTTCAATCCCAGTCTGGGACGACCTGCATTGTGTCCATGGGCAAGGCACTTTATCCAGGGGCACAATGACAGTGTGTACTGAGGCATACTGCACATCAATGGTGCACATGTCTTCAACTGCTGAAGACATGCACACCATCGTCGTGCAGTACGCCTCAGTACACGGTTTCATCGTGCCCCCATGTGGACAATCGGGGTTGAGTGCCTTGCCCAATGACACAACATGGGAGTCTGAAGCGATCGCGCAGTCGTTCACCCCATCCGAGGACTAACTGGGCTCGACGTTGCTTAACTTTGGTTTTCTGACGAGAACCGGTTCACAGCACCCATGACTAGATTTAATGAAAAAAAAATTGAAAATACTCAGCAGGTTTAGAGTTACTGCACAACTGATGCCCTGAATTGGGCAGTCATAGGACTTCCGAAAACCATCGGTTTTCTGAGGCCTTGTGACAACTCAGTTCAGGACACCAATTGTACACTAAATTTAAATTGCTTGACTAACGAAATCTCTCAGTTCAAAGGAATATGACACATTCTTCTTAATGGTATAAGAATAGTTTATTGATAAAACCACAGAGGCTGAGTGAACATGATTCCATGTGACTGTTATAAAACTTACTTGTAGTATACATGCAGATGCTTCAGCATCCATCTTAATATTCTCTGCCCAATTTGAATGTAAAATTTTTTTTAGTCTTTCTATGTTTTTTCCCATCCAAAACAAATTCCCAATTGGAGCCCCCATGATGCAAATTTTACGAATGCCCCCAGAACTATTCCTGGGTGTGTATGTTTGACACTGTCAGTGAACTTTCTTCTGTTGCTCAAATGTAACCAAAGTTTATGTCAACTTATGCGGTGATAGATATGCTTGAGAAGGAATGAATAGATTCTGCAACCAATTACCTATCAAAGCAGTCAAACCCAAGAGACTGTATTTACAAAATATTCAACTTTTGTTTTAATTTTTTTTTTCCAAGAATGGCTTATGAACCAAGCTTATTGGATTCATTCTAATGATGGGTTATAAGTTGTGTTTGGAAGTGAAGAATGGCTTTAGTTAATTTGAGAAGGTAGTGGTCATGACTTGACTTCTACAATATCTGTTTGGTAAAGGGATAAGGAAAACAAATTTGTGTATATAGGAAATATTTAATGCTGGTAATGTGTGTTAATAAGACTCCATTAAGAAAGACATTTAGCATGTGATTGCAGAAAGACCATCTCAAGTGGGTTAAATCTGCAACTTAACAGAAAATATTCAGATACTAAGTTAAAAAATATTTCAGCCTCTAACGGCTAATGTTATGTACCCAGATAACTTTTATGTAACAATACATGATATCAACAAATGATAATGCAGTGTGTAGAATATTGACGCATAACATTGTTGGAGAGCAGTAATGCTATACATAATGTTTTAACTCTTTTAATGCAAGAGGTCATCTGATCTGACATCGATTTTCTAAGTTTTTATGCCCCCCCCCCCTCCCCACTTGCCTTAATAAGGCAGGAAGCATACAGTGTTACCCTCGTCATTCTGTAACTGTGCTTGTTTTCGTTAATCCGTTATCTAACACATCCAGATGATGACACTTAACTCGTATATTTGGGCTTTATTCTGGAATGCAGGTACCACAACTTAGAGACTTAAATTTTCTGTGAATGTACTTAATATATTATCTTTGAAGTGACATTATTTAGTCTTTATGAATTTGCCTTGTTAATTTAGTCTTTATGAATTTGCCTTGTTTTAATTTATGGGAGAGTGCATGTAGGCACTCTCCCATAAATTATAACAAGGCAAATACATGTGAACAAATTTTTATGACCAAAAATAATTCTGCACTCTACCAGTTTATTTTTTTCATTGGGGCCTAACAACTTTTGACAGCCAGGGTCACCTCATGTTGAACAGTTTTGTGGGTGGACGAAGCGGGAGTACATGGAGAGAACCACCAAGCACCAGCAAGCAACTGTCAGATTCCCCAAGGTCCTGTCTTCACACACGCAGGATTAGCATTGATTGAAGACAAGTACACCATCGACTTGCAGTACACAAGGCCAGGCAATCTAGAAAATCAAGGAGTGCAAAACAATTGCCCTCTTCAGGTTGTTTGAGAGTGCAATTCCACCTGAAATTTTCAATAGAAACACCTGTAAGCATTTTTGGTTATATTCACTTCAAGGTATTAATATTGTGACTGAAAAATTGTACTGCATTCAGCTACATGGTGGAAAAATTGGCACACACATCTTCTCATTATTCAAAATGTTGCATTCAGTTCTTATGTGACTGTCCTCTACACTCAAAATGTATCGAAATGCAACACAGAATGCATCAAGAATTATTGCAAATCAATATAACATTAACAAATCGTCCCCTGAGTTCCAGAGCTCTGTGCCAGTAGGCACAGAGAACACATTGGAACTCAGGGGACGAAATGATAATAGATTTTAAAGGCAGTCCCAAACAGGTCTGGCATTCCAGAAAATCAAGGGGTGCAAAAAATTGCACTCCTGCACTCCTGCACTCCTGCACTCCTAAAGAATGCCAGGCCAGGTACACAGCACCAAAGTGGGCAATTGGGATTAAGTGACTTGCCCAAAGACACAATGCAGTTACCCCTGCTCGAACCGTGGACCTTTTGGTTTGAAATCCAATGTAGTAACCACCGAGTCACCA
The DNA here is from genome assembly GCA_031216915.1 of Pictodentalium vernedei. Taxonomy (NCBI): domain Eukaryota; kingdom Metazoa; phylum Mollusca; class Scaphopoda; order Dentaliida; family Dentaliidae; genus Pictodentalium; species Pictodentalium vernedei. The sequence continues at coordinate 848,338,933 of CM062297.1, forward strand.
CACTCCTGCACTCTACCAGTTAAAAGATTTATTCTCTACCTATCAAGAATAACAAATTGTTGCCCTTGTCAAAACATGTCTTGAATAACTGAAAATTTTCATTTCTTTCCTAAAAAACATAGCTTATGACAACTCACTTGAACTGTCTGGATATGTTCCATACGTTACAGAGTTAAATAACTGGAAATTTTCTTTATTGCTTCCAAAACATTGCTTATTTTCTTTGTTGCTTCAAAAGCATAGCTTTTGACTTGTCACTGGAATGAGCTTGCTATTCCTTCATTTAAACTGTTATGAAACATGCCACACTTGGGAACTCAGGGAAGTGATGCAGAGCTTGTTTTCTGTGGTAAGCAAGCTCTTGTTTTACTTGTAAAATAGGTCTCAGTCACCATTGCTTGAGGTGGAAGTCCCCCAAAATAGGCAACATGGGTATAAATAATTAACTAAACTTGAAGTTATATCCATGTTGTGGTCATGATTATCCATTGTGCACAGATATGCGACCTTAATAAATATATAAGAAAATTGTGATGTGACACTCATTTGGAAAAGTCCCTTTCCAAAAGTTTGTTTTAACTGCTTGTTTGCAGGCCATAAAGTCTCTTGCTACTGAAATAAGTATATTTTGGGCACATTTAATCAAATTTCCCCCTGTAAATTGAATAGCGTTTTTTTACGCCCGTTTTGAAAAAACGGGTCGTATTGTGGTATACCGCTGTCTGTCCATCTGTCTGTCCGTCCACACGTACAATAACTCGAAAATGCTTCGAGTAATTTTTGTGATTTTTTGGTGGAAAGTATATGTTGATGGAAGGAATCTCCCTTTTGATTTGTGTCGCTGCCCGATTTGTAATTCCAGTATTATGAGACTTTATTCGTCAAAATATAGGCAATTTTCCACATGTCGGACAATAACTTGAAAATGCTTTGAGCAGTTTTCATGATTTTTTGGTTGCAAGTATATGTTGATGGAAGGAATCTCCCCTTCGATTTGTGTTGCTGCCCGGTTTGTAATTCCAGTGTTATGGGACTTTATTCGTCAAAATATAGGCAATTTTCCACATGTTGGACAATAACTTGAAAATGCTGAGCAATTTTTATGATTTTTTGGTTGCAAGTATATGTTGATGGAAGGAATCTCCCTTTCGATTTGTGTCGCTGCCTGATTTGTCATTCCAGAGTTATGGGACTTTATTTGTCAAATGTACAAGAATATTAAAAAAACCTGACAAGTACACATGTATACTCATATTGTGTGCTTCCCTCTTGTAATTAATAACAGGCGTATCATGCACTCATGGCGCAGCTGTTTTTTGACCAATGGATTCTTGAGTTAAATTTAGATGAATTTTTCATCAAATCTAGTCATGGCTGCTTCACAGCAGCCATGACTAGATGTGGTGAAAAATATTTTGAAAATGCTCAACAGGTTGAGACTCGGCAACATTTCATTTGGGAAGGCAAAGCTTTGAACACTTGTTAATGAGATAACAAGACTGAAATGTTAATGAAATTCTGGATAATGAACTATTTTTGCTAACTGAATACCTATTCTATTGAGTTTAATAAAGGGAAAACTAACATTTAGTACAGTTTATTAATCAGCTATAAATAATTTGACTTGTACTGTAAACCTGGAAGGGGAGATTAGGTTGCATGACAGGTTATATAAACTCTTATACAGATATAATATTCCATCCTGCCCAAACTTGTATGAAAGGAATTACCTTCTGTTACAGTATAGAACCCTCTATTGTTCTCATTTGCTTGTGGGTATCATTACAAATGAAAGCACCTTCATTCCTGCTAATGATATTGTTCCAATTACAGAAATGAGATACATTTAACATCAGAATGAACTGCTACAGCCCTGAATTAATTTTTCAAGAACAGTTTAAGCATGAAAATACAGTGGAACCTGGTTCTGTGATTGAATAGCCACTTTGCCTGTAAAAAATATTTAAGTAACAAGAGTATTCAGTTTATGCTTTGCTTGCTACTGGTTGATATTCCTGCCCATGACACAAAATAAATTGAATGGATGGACTCATTGACCAATGATTTCTTTAGTTAAAGTTAGATGAATATTTCATCAAATTTGCCTTTAAAAATATTTTAAAAGTGACAAAATCATTCAATTAACACTGCATGCTGTTGGTTGATATTCCTGCCAGGCCTGAAAATAAGCAGTCTGAAATTTGCAGAATGAGGTCTCCAGAGGGTGAATTTGATGATGCTATCCCATACAGTGGGTACCTCTTTCTGTTTACTTTTGAAATTCTGATACAGATTGAGGTTCATAGAGGGTAAGTTTAGTGATGCTACCCTGTTGTGCAGGGTAGCATCACTAAATTTACCCTCTGGGGACCTCATTTTGCAGATGACAGTCTGCTTATTTTCTGGTTTGATTCATGTCAGGACACAAAATATCTTGCCACTGAAATAAGTGTAGTTGGGCACATTAAACAAAATTTCTCTCTTGTAAATTAAATGGACTTATTGACCAATGATTTCAGATGATTTTTTCATCAAATCTAGTCATGGCTGCTTCACAGCAAATCCATGAATTTGATGAAAAATATTTTGAAAATACACATGAACAAAGCGGGTCAAGAGTTAATATGAATTTGGTCAACTTCCTGTATTCGAGAGATATTCTAGAGATAAACTGAGCATTTATTATATCTTTTTGATAGGGTCATAGTACTCTGTCAAACAAAATATAATTGATTAAATGTACTGTGCTGGTTGTACTTGTGCTGAGGCCAACAATGTCTATAATGAACGGGGGAATTTGTCGATTATCTGGGTAATTTCTTGACTTATTACAAGATTTTTTTTATTCATTATACTCTCACTCTCGAAGAGAATGATGGGAATACTGGTTTACATGCGTGCATCCATCCATCCATCCATCCATCCACAGTGATATCTCTCAGTTGCCCGTCTATTTTTCACCATACATCAGACTTGTCACTGATTTTGCCTGAAAAACATAATAAATCTGTGTATATGACTGATTCAGTACTGTTCAAAGTTTTCCATGCATATTGCTTAATTTGCTTAGCACCATTTAATTTCTGAATCATCTGTAGTTCTTTATAGAGATCTATTTATGTTTTTCAGTGGCTGGAAAAAATCAATGATTATTTGTAACAGTTTAGATGGGACATGTAATTTGATTTGATTGTTACAACCTTTACAGGCTACTTTGTCACACATTATAAATATAAAAGGTCTTATATGACAACAATTTACCTTATCATGGCTTATGGTTACATTCAAAAATGATACATACACATGTACTTGTTAAGTTTTATTATTTATTATGTCACATCACAGAGAAAAAATTGGTAACTGTTGATGGGTAATTTGTAGACACTTGATTAAAAAGATTTAGAAACTAATCAGCAAACTTGTTATGGCCTCAACATCAAGTCCATATAAGTAATTTAAAGCCTTTAAACTTTAAATAGGTACAGTTAAAACTATAAATCCTGTCATGAAATGCGCACAAATAGCATGTTGATCTGTGCGTTAATCTGTACGCTATGACCATAGTAAGGCTACCAAATTCTGTACATCTGGCCTGTGCACAAGCAATGTTTCAGCTAATGGACCTCCGGGTAACCCGGAAGTCCATTGGCAGAAACATTGCCTGTGTTTGCTATGAGTAACCAGGAGAACCTGCCATGCTTTGGATGCCATTCGATATGGCAATTACCTGCAATTCCTACGCACAATTAAGCCTAGATAAGTGCACAGTTCGTGACAGGACTTCTAGTTTTAACTGTATGCCTATTTTTAAAAACACTGTTGTCAGAGGTTTAAATCCTGCTGTTCCAATTGCTATATTTATAATATGGTTGTTAGGATGCGCAGTGGCTAGGTGGTTATGGCATTGGACTTCAAACCTAAAGGGCAACTGTTTGTTCCCCTCCAGGGGTAACTGCGTTGTGTCCTTGGGCAAGGCACTTAATCCCGTTTGCCCATGTGGGGGCATTGTGTACTGAAGCGTACTGTATGTCCATGGTGCACTGGTCTTCAACCAATATTATTCCTGCTTGTACGTTTTGGAGTCTGACAGTTGCTTGCCTCTGCTTGGTGGTTCTCTCCAGGTAATCCGGCTTCCTTCACCTGTAAAACTATCCAACATGAGGTGACCCTGGCTGTCAAAAGTGTCGTTAAACTCCAATATATATATATAGTGGTCTTGTTGATGAAAGTCACAACTAGTACCTTAGCAGTGGTTTCTATTGAAGTCTTGGTTGCCTGTATAGGCAGCAAAGTCTTTACTAGACACCATTGATAAGTCAAAGTGTCGCCTTTAGGGCTGAAACAGTTGGCTCATTTTCACAACCGACTAACCGAGAGCTATAACTGGATAATATCCGGTTAACTTTTGCCATTATTTCACCGAATCTGGGATCAAAACTATAGGAATTGGAAAGCAGTATACATACTACGGAATAGTTTCTGCGGTTACTCAGAACTCATGGAAATTTCCGATCATTAACGAAGTCTTGAATGCCAAAGTCGTTTATTTCTCAATATATACAGCGCTGCTTCGAGGTGTAATCTATCCCAAAGGAGAAGTGACAGATTTACTACGTTTTAACCGTGGAATGACAATTACTATCGATATTTTGGATAACCGGTTGACGTTTTTTTAATTGGTTAGGTAGGTTAACCATTTCAGTACTGGTTGCCTTATTATGATGGAGGAAAATATAAGTAGAATTCTCTAGGCCTTTTAATGACACTTTCAGAATCTATTATGAGAATCAAATTATAAATATTTTGCGTGACTCAAAGTTGATTCTCATTGTTTTCTTTGCGAGAATCATTTTTGAGAATCGATTGTGATTCTCATATGAATTTTAAGTCCTGATGTACATTGCTGTTTGTATTGACAAGTTGTCACTATCGTGGTTTTGAGTTGTATTGTGTAGAGTGCATCATTATTGATGCAGATGTGTGAAGATGTTATTTTCCTGCAAATACTCTCAGTGTTGTTAAATACATTTTCTTTTTTTCATATCTTTAATGAACTGATGACAATAATTTGCTGTCCATGGCTGTCCATGGCTAGAAAAATATGTGTTACAATTCACAGAAATGGATTTTCCCAGACAAGTTGTCAACAATTCACACAACTAACATTTTAGAAGCACTGTGTGGCAGAAGCATTGTCCTGTGCCTCAAATACAAAGGTCTGATGATGCATGGGAGACCTGAAAATATTTTAAATTTCTATGGGAGACCTGAAAATATTTTAATTTTCTACCCCTGGACAAGTTGAGAGTTCAGAAAACTTTAGCCAATGGACCACTAGCCACCACTGCCTCATTGACTCTCTGGTTCCTGCACCTATGGAGATCATGTATGTTATTTCCACTCAGTCATGTCTTTACTGTTTGACTCCCTTCACTTGCAATGGACTACTTTTTCCATCCATGGACAGGGAATATTATATAAACTAAATGTTTGTAAGCAGAGCTTCAAACAACATGTCAAGCTCCCATTCCACGAGTCTTTCTGTAAGGAATCCGACACAGTTATGGACTCTTTGTTTACCCGCTTTTTGCAGACTTTGCATGTAGATCACCGTTGAGCCCATGTACACATAAAGATATAGAAATATTCTTTCATGCTCCAGTTGTGGATAATTCAATCAATAAGTATTTAATAACCCTTAGAAAAAATCTAAATATTAATAAAATTAATGGAACTATGAAGCCTAATCAAAAAGTACAGCTGCTGTGAGCCCTCATTTATAATAATTAGTTTTATACATGTATTCTCATCAAAAATTCCTTCAAATCAAGTTTTGATTGAGAAACATTTGTTGCATTTATTCAGAGAAATAGAGGAATGAAATTCGCCAGGCGAGGCAAAACGGAAAATTTGTAGATGAGTTTCAGAAACAGAGTATGACCAAAACACAAATTTCATATTATGTTTTATCATATGACACCACAGTTACCAAAAACACATCTTTAAGATAGAAAAGGAGGGTTAAGGAATGGAATTTCACCTTGAACATCATTCATTTGTCTGTGACATGTCACAACTGCACACAATCATACGTCATGACCACGACAAAATATCGTTTCACAATTCAGCATTATAATTACTACTTTTCCAGTATTTATACATTTCTTATCATTGGGATTTTGGTGAATGTTTATAACAAATAAAATCAGGCATCTTGGCTTTGTTGATGTTTTGAAATAGTTCAGTTTACATGCACATTAATTTGACACAGATCTTTTTCTGTGATAACCAATCAGAAAGTGTTATTTTGAAATTGACCAATCAATTTAAATCAACTGAAGGTGATATGAAGCACTAATTAATATTTGTTGAAAATATGAAACGGTAATAAGCTGAGAAAATGGAGAACTCATATGATAAAAATGAATATTTGTGGGTTTTTTTTTACATTCAATCAGATGGAATATTTCACTTGGTCTGAAAACCAAACTAAAGGTTCGCTTTTTTGACAAAATGAAATTTTCCAGCTGTTGGAATCTAAGCATAGGTGATAGACTATTTTTAAGGGCAAGACTGGTTCCAGGCCGTTTTAAACCGCATCAAATTACATATAGATTTGACTGGTGACCTTTGAACTTGATAAGATGTGTATAAGTATAAAAGCATTTCATTGGTAGGTGAAGCTTTGAAGTACACTGTGAAGTGGTTATGAATATGCCAAAACATCACTGTTCAGTCACTGAAGAAATTGTTCAGTTATAAATGAAACTTCACAGATATCTGTTCTTAACTTATTTATTTATTTATTTATTGGTGTTTAAGGTCACATATTTATGCACAATGGCTAACCATGACCGTGACAGTTTTACGGGTGGAGGAAGCCGGAGTACCCGGAGAGAACCACCGAGCAACGGCGAGCAACTGTCAGCTTCCCAACATACCAACTCCACACAAGCAGGGTTAGCATTGGTTGAAGACAGGTGCACCCTCGACGTGCAGTACGCCTTAGTACACAGCGTCACTGTGCCCCCACGTGGGCAATGGGGGTGAAGTGTCTTGCCCAAGGACACAACACGGTTGCCGCAGGTGGGATTCGAACCGAGGACCTCTCGGCTTGCAGCCTGCACCTCTACCAACTGAGCCACCACGCCCCCTGTTCTTAACTTGGATGCACAAGTCTGTATTAGTTATGAAAGAGTGTGATGTGAAAAAAATTCTGTGGAACCTTGTTAATTGAATAGCAAATTTGCCTTCGAAAAATATTCAGTTAACAGGGATATATGTAATCAACTGGTATTTCATCATTTTCCTATATTCTTTTGTTAAAATGTGCATTTTTTCTATTACATCTTGTTTGACAGACCTCAGAGAGCTCTGTGAAATAAGACATAACAGAATAAATGCACATATTGGATGTACTGAGGCCAAATTGGTCTATAAATGAGAGGAATTTGGTGATTGTCAGGATAATTTACCGACATGTTGCAATATTGTTTTATTAAATTTACAGGAGTTTAAGCTATAACCTATATGGTCAAATTTGTACTGAAGGTATGGCAAATGATTTTGTGTTCAAAAGTTTTATTCAATTAACAGGGTTATTCATTTGAGCGATATCCAAATGGACTCCACGGTATCAATCACAACATGTCTGTTAAACTAGTGATGGAATTGAGTGGTTGTCACAGTAATTCTTTGATAAAATGCAAGACTTTTTATTCAATTAACAATAGTTTACTCTTTTACTGATATGCAATTAACAGGTCAAATTTGTACTGAAGGTATGGTAATTGGTTTGGTGTTTGGAAGTTATATTGAGGTGACAGGATTATTTAATTAAGAGATATACAATTAAGTGGTCTCTACTGTGCATGTACACTCTGTTATGCACCAGATTGATCTGTTTATATTCATTTATTTATTGGTGGTTGGCATTTTGTTTTTGGGGGTTTTTTTTGTACTAATAATCAAATTTATTTGAGTTTGGTATAATATTTGAAATGCAAGTTTAATGGCGCAGTCGTAAATCAATAAGATGATTCTCCACAGAATACATGAGCTAAAAGACAGTGAGTAGCATTACTGCCCTTTGAAGTTTGTCAAATTGTGTTGTTGACATACCAATTGTCGGAGAATTGCGTTTGATTAGTTTGAAGTCTTGGAATGCAACAGCTTATAATTCATGGTGTATAGTTCACAATTTCATTCACACATTGCATTATTTAGCCTGTTTCCCTGTGAACAGATTTTAACCCTTTACGGAAAACACATGATATCAGAATTTGTTATTTTAATTAATTTTTCCCTTAATTCTTAACTCCCTTCACTGTGATGTCAAAATATCCAAATTTCAAGTAGCCATTTTTCCCATAATGCAACTGGGAATTTAACCAATTCAATCGTGTTTGACAGAGCTCAATGAGCTCTGTCAAACAAGATTGAATTGGTTAAATTTCTAGGTGCATTATGGGAAAAATTTGCACTTTGAACTTTAGGGGGGTTAAAAAAATTGCAACAAAACTATATCATGTGACCCTCACATGAGCTCGTTCCAATGAGGAGGTCCCATGATATGGTTTTGTTGAATTTTTTCTTTTAAATTTTTTGTTGCATTATTTGTATATTGCGCAACGGATGCAGCCAATTCGTTAGGTAAAGGTAATCACTCACTAGGTGGAACTGAAGTGTGTTGTCTGCTCCCAGAAAGTAAAACTTGCATATGCGATGGTGCGTAAGAGTGACAACTCAACTCAAAGTCGAAAGACTGTGCATAAGGCTGTCGCATGAAATTATTTTGGGGTTCAATAGCATCAACTTCCACAGAGATATTCAGTGAAATAAGAATATAATTGAAAAAATATCAAGATTTCCAGAAATGTCATTATGGAGGTCCAGAATGCAGAGTGCAAATCAATGCAGAATGCATACATACACAGGCCTGGCATTCTTAAAAATGCAGGAGGGCTAAAAATCGCTCCCCTTGTATGGCCTAGGGGAGCGATTAGCTCTAAGCTTAAGCTTACAAAAGCTAAAAGTGGCAAAATGAAGTTTTACTATTAATGAATTCTGCCTCGTGGGATTTGTATATTTTATTTGGTGTTGCTAACAAGGTAGTGTCTGTGAGATGGCTGCACTGCCCCTCCCACACCTCCGGGCCTCAGCAAGGCCCGGAGGTATGGGAGATACAGTGTGGCCGCCTTACAGAGACCACTAACATAGCAGAGATTTGAAAAGCTGTGAGTCATTATTTTCTAAAACCTGGAGGGCTAGTTTTTGCCCTCCTTAATTTTTTTAAGGCGAGCAGTAGGTGAGCGAATGAATCACTCTCCTGAAAATGCCGGGCCTGCATACAAAGTGTTTTTAGACGATATTTCCTAAATGGGCCATTTGATGGTGGTTACGTGATCACATAATTTACCATATTCTGAAAAGGGAATATGACTATTTGGGATCTTAGATCAGCCTTGGCATTGCTAGAGTTAATGAGACATGTTCAGACTGTTATATTGATACATTGATTTTGGATTTTGTAATATCTGACCCATACAAATGGTTGTTTTGTAACATGAATGTATGTAGTCAAAACGGAAAAATCCAATACATCCTCTGTGGGTTTCAAATGGCAGTGTAATTGGTAATTGATAATTTTGTTTGTCACTTGAAAGATTTCTTTGTAATTGCAGGTTGAAGGAAGGGATGAGGAAATAGATCGACTGAACAGAATGTTAGACGGAGGCAGACCAACTGACGTAGTGGCCCTTGAGGCCAGAAACCGAGCCAATGAGAGGATGATATCACATCTTAACATTCAGGTAGTTAACAGATTTATAAATACCTTGTTAAACCCTCCTACTGCCAGTTTATTTGATGTTCACAATCAGTAATTAGTTGCTGCACAAAAATTTCTACTTAACCAATAATAAATGAATTTATGTAAAAATATTTCCAAAGTGCATAAAAAATTCCAAGTATTTCAAAAAAAGTTCCAACTCGCATTCCATAACTCGGTTGCTGCACAGAAATTTCCTCTTATTCAGTGGCAAATATGTAAAGATATTCCACCATGTACACAAAATGCAAAATACTTAATTGGATATCTGTTAATTGAATATAATTTTCCAACACAAAACCATTTGCCATACCACCAGTACAAATTTGACCTGTTAATTGAATATAGGTTATAGAGTAAACTCCTGTTAATTGAATAAAATCTTGTAACCTGTCGAGAAACTACCCTGACTCTCCCCAGTTTTCCTTTGTTTATAGACCTATTTGGCCTCAGTGGATCCAATACAGGTATTTAATCTATTACATCTTGTTTGACAGAGCTCATGGAATTCTGTCAAACAAGATATAATAGAATAAATGCTAAGTTTATCTCTAGAATACAGGAAAGTGACAGTCCCTGTTAATTGAATACTCCTGTTAATTGAATACTTTTCATTGGCAAAGTGGCTATTCAATTAACAGGGTTCTACTGTATTTCAAATGAAATCCAATTTCATCTCAGGTCTTTTGCCTACTTTTTCAAAAAATATATTTTTTTCTACTATTTGTTCTTTTTTTTAATAAATTTTGTGGTGTTGCAAGAATTGCAAGTTTTAACAGTCAGATTTATTACAGGATTCCCACTGAAATGGAAAATCCTTGAATTTTGGTCATTTCCCTGCTCAGTGCTTGAATTGCTTTCTATCCTTGAAAAATAGTTGATTTTGCACTACCTTTTTTGCTTGAAAAGTAGTTGAATTCACTTTATCTATAACCTTTGAGACAAGAACTTTCATGATACCATGCTTCAGTCTTGTGTGTAGATTCAAGACCACTGCAGTTTTATTCATGAGTTTCCATACCAGAAAATAAGTGGTCAAACAAGGACAATGTCAGGTACAAAAAAGCCAATGTCTGACTGAGGTTTAAAATCATCAGTCAAAATGTCTGATGCCAAAGTTATCAATGAAGTTCAGTGATCAGAACATCGTGCATGCTGAAAGTACATAACTAGCAAGCCTAAAATTAATGATTATTGTGATTTCTGGTCTTGGCAAGTTGGGAAGTGTGAAGAAAGTGACTGTACAACTCATCAGTATTAACAGCATGTGAAGGAATACGATTTGATATAGCCATACATGTATCTAACTTACGTCTGAAGGGTAATTCAGTTCCAACTCAGAATGAAACCAATCATACCTTGTTTTGCAGGGCTCATTGAGCCCTGCCAACCAAGGTATGGTTGGATGAATTCTGAGTAGTTTTAAGATGAACGTACATGTACACCCGAAACACATTATTTTGAATACTCAAACTCCATTTTGTAATATGTCAGATATCATTCTTAAATGACAGACATGATTCATTTGGTGTCTGACATTTTGCCTGAAAACACAATGAAAATTATTTTCAGGCTTGCGAGTTTCTGTCAGTAATTTGATAATATACTGTGATGTAATACACTTTTGGATAGAGCCCAGAGAGTCCTTTCCATCAGTGTCACATCACAGTATTTCATCATAACAGAGGTATTAAAATTCAGTGAAGATCGCCTATAAATCGGAATCATTTTTCTTGCAAATGGCCCTCAATTCATGTGCTACACAATATTTTCATTCTTACAAACTTTTTTTGAATTTTAAAGGATGCAATATGAGATACAGTTATTCTTGTGATTCTAAAGCAAATCCTTTTTAATACCCTCTCTCATAGATCAGAGTGGGTGAGCATGCTCTTTGTTCACACAAAATCTAAGAAACAAAAAGGCAGCCAGTAACAGAAAACAATAGTGTTGCCAAATTTGATGCCTTTGATTGCATTGAACAGTGCCTCCCAAATAACCACCCTAACCCACACCAAGGACCAACCTAGTAAGAAGCCAGTTTGACTCCTAAAATTTTAATTTGGCTCCTGAATCTTAAATATAGGTTTCTAAGTTGGTTTATATAGAGAGTAATCGTTTGACTGGACTGGTTACGTGAAATAATTCATGAGAGGTGAGGGACGTTGTATTAACACGAGTGTGCGAATGTGCACAAGTGTTTTACAATATAGTCCCTCACCTCGAATGAATTATTTCACGTAACCATTCCAGTCAAGCGATTACTCTGTTTATTACTTTACTTTATTAACGATAATTATATTATTTGACCTTTTATCCAACATAACGGCCAAAACCAGCCAGTGCTATTCTAAAAAAATCGTCAATTAATTTTCATCATTTTTTCATTTTTTGTCTCGGAAACGTAGGTTATGACCCCTCAATGAGGGGTAATAACCTATGTTTTTGAGACAAAAATGAAAATAATAGTTATTCAAGAATTTTTTTGCAAATGCCGTCTGCTTTTCATGTTAGGTGAAGGGTTACAAAAAACAATGAAGTTTACATTACACCCACATCAAGGCGTCTTCTTTTGCACATGCGGATACATGACACAATTGTTGATTGCATAATTCACTTGTGAAGTTATTTATAATCAAACCCAGAAATCCCAGTAAATCACACTTTGGAAAGTAATAAAACCATAAAACACCATTTCTTCCATTGCTCACTTGACTAGGAACTATTATGAAAATGAATAGTTTTTGTGGTGAAATGAAATAATTTTTCACTCGTTTGAGAAACAACTTTAATTATGCCAAAATTGTAATTAAATACACAAATGTATGTCCTATGCAGCTGAAAGCTTCAAACAAGATTATTATAAAGTGAGTAATACAACTACAATTAACTGGTAGCGTGCTTGAAGCCCATTTTTGGGCCTTATGCTCAAACCAGAAAATAAGCAGACTGTCATCTGCAAAATGAGGTCCCCAGAGGGTGAATTTAGTGATGCTACCCTGCACAGCAGGGTAGCATCACTAAATTTCCCCCCTGTGAACCTCAATCTGAATCAGGGTCTCAAAACTAAACAGAAAGAGGTACCCAGAGGATAAATTGGCCTACTGTATGGGATAGCATCTTCAAATTCATCCTCTGGGGACCTCATTCTGCAAATGTCAGACTGCTTATTTTCTGGCCTGCTTATGCTGGTGTGAAGGTTCTGCAACTTGAAGGCTTCATGTTCTGTAAATATATTTTATATTATCTTTGAACTGAAATTACATCATTTGTGTGTGAGAATAGGCACTCTCCCATAAATTGTAACAAAGCAAAACATATGGAAGAAGTTTTGACAGTCAACAATAATTTAGCACTCTACCGGATCAGAAGTTAACATAGCTTCTAGATTTCAAAAGTAGACTCCAAGTCTGGCTCTTATTTTTAAATGCTCAGGTTGGTCCCTGCATACTGGCAGTGTTTCCCTAGAAACTCCTTCAGTTTGATCCCAAAATATGAATGCAGGAACACTGTGGATGAAGAAACTTCAACAAAATATTTCTGTTCCCCTGCCATGAACTTCCATGGTATGTGGCTTTGTCAAGGGTACCTCCTACAAATCTTGTTTGAGTTTGGTTCTGGTCAGATGATTTTTTGCAGAGTTACTGACCTTGAACTTACTTTGTGATGTGAAAACCATGGCTTTGTCATGGGTATCTACAGGTGTGTAAAGCCAATGCTTAATCATGCACAATACCCCCACATAGGCAATCAAGATGAAGTGCCTTGCCCAAGGTCACCACTGCAAGAAGTCATCTTCCTTCCAGCAATGCTGTAACAATGAGAAAACACAAGTTTCAATGATTCCTCTCCATTTCCATCTATGCCAAATGGTTAACACAGGTAAATGTTTTAGTATCAGTTATTTGTGACCACTCTTTGGCAGCCATTGATACAAACTGCTGCCAATACACTCAGTTTCTTTTATCTAAAGGAATCATGTGAGAAAAAGTAGCCTCTGGTGTATTATTTATAGTATGGAAATAAAAATCAAATCAATTTTTTTTATTTTTTAAAAAAAATCACCAACCCTGCCCCTGTCATGGATTGAACTGTGGACCTTTTTGGTGTGAAATCCAATGCTGTAACCTCTGAGCCACTGCGCTTCTCAGCAAAGGAGATAAACTTGCTTAACTTTAGACAGTTTTTACCTCCCTGAATGCTGCTGGCGGATATTCTTGCCCACGGCAGGATTTTTTCTGCCATAGAAATACGTATAATTTGTCCATATTTAACCCTTTAACTAACACAGTATTTTAAAAAAATAAATTTCACATTTTTCGAAAACAGGTTTCACAAATATTCAATAAAACCATGCAAATATGGATATTATTAGAACCAGCTGGACGAGCTGGTTCTAATGATATCCATATTTGTATGTTTTTATTGAGAAACTTCCAAGATATTTTAGGCTGTGGTAGGCTTATCCTGGTTAATTTGCTAGCCGTTTTGGCCACTATGTTAGGTAAAGGGTTAATCCAATTTCCACTCTGTAAATTGAATGGATTTTTTTCACCAATGATTTCTTGAGTTAAATTGAGATGAATTTTTCATCAGATCTAGGCATGGCTGCTTCACAGCAGCCATGATTAGATTTGATGAAAAATATCTTAAAAATACTCAGCGGGTTAAGAGTTGAACAACTTTTATACATTTGACAGGAATTTTGTTCATGTCAATTTCAGGTTGATTTCCTGGAACAGCAGAAAAGAGATCTAGATCGAAAACTTCAAAGTTCTTCTTCAAATACTATCCATTCTGAAGCTAGGATGTCTGATCTTCTTGCTCGAAATAGAGAATTGGAATTTCAACTGAAGAATGTGGACAGAATGGCCTCTCAACTTCAAACTGACAAAGAAATTGTTGTCAAAACTGCTGATAAAGAAATGTGGGAAGCAAAGGTATGTGTACAGAAAATAATTTCATTATTTTTTGTTTAAATTTTCTTTTTGTTGTTTTTTTTTCCTCCTTTCCTCACACATTCAAGCTAATTGATTATTATGTCCCGACCTCTGAAGGAGGATTCAGGAGTATCTAGTGAAGCCTACCATCCATCCATCTATCTGTATGTCCATCCATCTGTCTGTCCATCCATTCAAACATTTTGCATTTTAACTTCAAAGCCATCAATCAGTTTTGGTTCTCCTTTGGTATCCTGATAAATTCCTCATGGGGAACAGATATGCACAAGGATCGGGTTCCGGCCAATAATTTTTCCCAGAATTCTGGCCCTTTTTTTCTCTTTCGACTTAGAGAAAATTTTTCTGTCCCATAATATCTTTAAGGCTTCTTCGAACATGCCTACTGGTTGGGGCTCTGGCCCACGCTTTGCATAGTCCTTGTTAACCCTTTACCCAACTAAATTCAAGGCAGAACACTTTATATTTAGGGAAATGTAAACAGAGGAGGATGAAATGGTGTCATGCAAAGAATGTCAGCACTCGCTAGCCAGTCCACGGGTGCTGACTAAAAACAGCCTTTAGTGACCAGCTGTGCTTTACAATATTTATTTCAAGTTTATTATGATCCTTTACAGGCTGTGTAAATTAGTATTAACATGAAGGTAGCACACAATGAATTGATAATGAGGGTGTGACCCTACTTCCCCCCCCCCCCCCAATAACTTTTTCAGTCGATTTTTCCCTGGATTAGAGGCTTTGATGTAAATTTGCTCTTACAAGTGATAATTGACTGAACAGTGTTCCATACAGATTTCCATTGACAGACTATTTTTCCACCTGACATCATGGATCCATCAAAAGAATTAAACTCTGCCCATTTTTGCAATCGACCAATTGAAAAGTACATTCTGACCTTGATCAGTTTAGAAGCTGCAGTGACAGCCAATCGATCGAATGTCCATCGGAAAATGTTTTTTTCAAATCCACCAAAATTAATGAAATTAAACTTATTCTATAAATGGGGAGAGATTTTATAACACTCAAGTTCTGACATTGAAGTGAATATCTCTCAGATAACTGCAGCCAATTTCTTAAAATATGAATAAATAACCTATTTGGACACGATTTTCATAAAAATATATTCTGTTTACATATCGATCTGTAACGTGTGTTTGCCAGTTGTTCTTATTTCAGGCAGACGTCAGAACTACAAATGAGACCAAATTTTTAGCTGCGGCTAGCAGCTCTATAAGTGGCAATGTCGGTCTGTCGGTCTGTCTGTCAGTCGGTCGGTCGGTCGGTCGGTCGGTCGGTTGGTCGGTCAGTCTGTCTGTGACCAATGAGTTTCAAAACTCAATAACTTTTGAAATACTTGATGGAATGACTTTATATTTGGCATGTAAGTGTATCTTATTGATGTCTAGTCACTGTTCAATGCATGTGTTGTTCCAAATATTTTTCTTGGAGTTATGGCCCTTGATGAACTTAGAATGTTGGTCGGTCTGTCTGTGACCAACAAGTTTCAAAACTCAATAACTTTTGAAATACTTGATGGAATGACTTTATATTTGGCATGTAAGTGTATCTTATTGATGTCTAGCCACTGTTCAATGTATGTGTTGTTCCAAATATTTTTCTTGGAGTTATGGCCCTTGATGAACTTAGAATTTTGTGAAATTGCACCACCCGTCGCAGCTACGGCGTCGATGTCGCGATTTTTAAATTAATGGATTCTGTCTCATAGAGGCATGTAATAAACACAGAATGCCACAATGTGTGGATGCGTTCGTCACTACAGCACTCATGCCATCGTGGAAGATAGAACTTGAGGCTGCCTGCACTTCTGCCATATTGATGAACTCATTCAGACATCATGACATTCTGTGTATTTATGTCAAATATGCAGCTGGCCATATAAATGGAGGTCAGTGGCTCTCTATTTGGGCTATCATGACCAGTTTAGAGTATGGCCTGTCAAAATTAAATAAGAAGTTGGATGTCTGTGCGTGATGACTACCATGTGTAATACCCACAAATAAATTTCTGAGAACACTTAAGGTTTTGATCTATATAATCCTTACTGACTAATATTCCAGCTGCATCATCAAGGCGTGTCTTCAACAAAGGCATGCCCTGCTATATACACATGTAGTTGGGATATTTTACCTCTCAGGACTTCAGCCAATCACCCCCCACCCCTGCCATTTCATCTTTGCGATCCCCTCGTCTATTGGAACGGTTTCCTTTTAGAGATCTCACATATCTCACACTCCTTTTCAATTATAGGGTGAATTGGAAAAATCTCGGTTGGATTTGGAAGACATGGATATGACGGTTTCCCAGTGCAAAGCAGTGAGTGATAATACACTTCTGATACTTTTTAAACTCTTTACTTGACACATTGAGAAGGTGACACTTTTAAAGAAAATTGTTGAATACTTAAAAAAAAAAATCATTTTTCGCCTGCAAAACATTGCTTATGGCTTAACAATGCAACAAGCTCTTTCCAGTGAGAAGGCATAGCTGTGTTTTGGATTGGAGGCAAAAATTGATAAAGTTTGAATGGAGAATTTTGTGAAAAGAACTAGCTGTTTATGGCCGATACATTTTGTAAAAAGTTAATTGTTTTTGTCATAAAACTTAAGCTTATTGTTGGTTCCCCCTGGAATTTTGTTTAATTAGTAAAGTGCTGGAAGCCCAAATTTGGGCTTTACTCTGAAGTCAAAGACTTCATATTCTGTAGATGTACTTCAAATCATGTTTGAAGTGAAATTATTAGTCTGTAAGGATTTACCTTGTTGCAATTTGTGTGAGAGTGCCCAGCTGCAGGGCACTCTCCCCTAAATAGAAACAAGGCAAAGATCTGTGAACAAATTTTTCTGACCAAAAATAATTTCGCACTCTACCAGTTAAGCTTAAGTAATCAACCGCAGTCCAGACAATGGTTTGATAATGTTTGTGAATAAAAGAACAGTGGAGCCCACTTAATTGTATACCTTTAATTGAATAATCCTGTTAGTTGTATATAACTTACAAACACAAAAC
The DNA here is from genome assembly GCA_031216915.1 of Pictodentalium vernedei. Taxonomy (NCBI): domain Eukaryota; kingdom Metazoa; phylum Mollusca; class Scaphopoda; order Dentaliida; family Dentaliidae; genus Pictodentalium; species Pictodentalium vernedei. Next base: position 848,356,747 of record CM062297.1, read on the forward strand.
AATTTACCATACCATCAGTACAAATTGACCTGTTAATTGCATATAGGTTATAGAGTAAACTCCTGTTAATTAAATCGAAAATCTTTTAGCCTGTTGTAGAATTACTCCACTGAATATCCCACATTTCGTAGCTTGAGAACCATAAGGTTCTATCTTCAGTGGAAGATAGAACCTTATGGTTCTCACATGACGATTTCTAGATATTTTTAGTCTTAATACATCCAATATAGGCATTTAATCTGTTAACCCAAACTTTATTGACCCAAAACCATTATGGATGCTTCCCATTTTAGTCCACTTCAAGATGGATATTTCGTTTCTCAGTATGTAAAGTTTACAGCATTTAAAGGGTTAAATTAACTAATAAATATGATATTGTTGGACCTTAACCCGTAAAGGCCTATTTCAGACTTTTCCGACCTCAGAACAGCTGCCCTTAACATGCCATCATGAGGAGATCCTTTTAACTAAGCAGTGCTTTCTTGTCAAGTCTTGGCTGCCTTAACAGGCAGCCAAGTCTTAAGAAGTCACTGCTAAGCCATTAGACATATAGAGACTGCAATGGTGGGAATTCAAGACACTTGTCCAGGTCCTTAATGGTTAAACAGAAATTTTGATTTTCAGTCAAAATCCAGCTTGATAACATAGGTTTATGCAGTTTATACTGAGGACTTAACCCTTTGAGATCTATTTCTGTCTTCAGAACAGGTACTCTTAACATGCCATCATAAGGAGGTCCTTCTGACAATAGACAAATTACCTAGGCAGTAGTTTCTAGTCAAATCTTGGCTGCCTGTTAACTAAATATCAATGCTCAGCCATTTGATGAATAGAGACTGTGGAATGATGGGAATTCAAGACTCTTGTCCAGACCCTAAGGGTTAAACAGTTATTTGTTAGGAACTTGATATGGAATGAAAATGAATGCAGAAAAAATGAGGAGACCAGATATTTTTAAAATAAATTGCAGAATCCCCTAATCTACAGCTTTATCAAAATCTGTGCATGCCATCAAATATTTTTTTCGTGGTGTCTGTCATTGTGACAGGTACCAACAGTTTTGTGCCCGTCATTCGAAACTTTGTACCTATACAGGGATTTGGACCAAATAGTGTTGTGTACATGTACCATTCTATGGAAAATGTTATACGTTACATATAAAACAGCATTACTCTAGTCAGCACTGCACCTGCTAGAGGGAAGGTATTGATTGATTGATTCAAGGTTAAAAATATTTTTTTGTATGGTTTATATGTCACGATGAGAGGCAAAGAATAGTATATGGTTGTCATATTCAGGCTTATCAATTCCTCTTCCTAAATGCCAAGTTAGTATTCGACTGCATGTTTAGTTTTTAATATTCATTTTTTGTGTTGATTGAAAATGTAGCATTTCAAGCCTGGTATTCTTTAGGAGTGCAGGAGTGCTGCACACCTAGAAAAAATTGAGGACGGCAATTTTTTGCACCCCTTGATTTTCTGGAATGCCAGATCTGTTTGGGACTGTCTTTAAAATCTATTATCATTTTGTCCCCTGAGTTCCAATGTGTTCTCTATGCCTACTGTCACAGAGAACACATTGGGACTCGGGGACGATTTGTAAATGTTGCATTGATTCGCAATAATTCATGACCCCTTCTGTGTTGCATTTTGATAGATTTTGAGTGTAGAAAACAGTCACATAAGAATTGAATGCAACATTTTTAATAATGAGAAGATGTGTGTGCCAATTTTTCCACTATGTAGCTGAATATAGTAAAAATTTTCAGTCACAATATTAATACCTTGAAGTGAACATAACCAAAAAAGATTTTGCATTGAAAATTTCAGGTGCAATTGCACTCCCAAGCAATCTGAGGAGGGCAATTGTTTTGCAGTCATTGATTTTCTAGATTGCCAGGCCTGCTTAGTCAGTGTATATTTTCATGAAGTGTGTGATATGGCAGCCTATCAACTAGCATATGGTTGTCATATTCAGGCTTATCATTTCCTCTTCCTAAATGCCAAAGTAGTATTCGACTGCATGTTAAGTTTTTAATATTCATTTTTTATGCTGATTGTGTATGTAGCATTTTCTCATTTATGGTTATATTTTTAGAAAAATCAGACGTTAGCAAAAGACCTTTCGGATGCTAAAGCAAAACTCGCAGTCAAACAAGGCGAGGTCCTAAAGTTTGATGAGTTGTTGGACAGACTTCAGGAAGAGAAGAAACGTCTTGGCCATCGTGTGAATAAATTAACTGCAAATGGTTAGTAATTTCCTGTTAAAACGTTTTAACCCTTTGAACTCTTGTGGTATCTTCCGTGTCAGTTCAATGACAGCAATTAGAAGAGTCCATATTCATTATTTAGGGGTAGATCAATTAATATTTTCAACATGCAGCCGTACGGCCGCACGTTGAAAATATTGATTGGTCTGCCCCACACATTCACTCGGCAATCATCCTACTTTATGAAATTATGACGTATCATATTCCTGGGCCAGAAAAGCGTCCTCTCGTGTTCAAAGGGTTAAGCTGAGAAAATTATGATGTGATTTAAGCTTCTTTTTGGAAGTGATTGTTAACCCTTTTTAGGGATTCTTTTGGGTATCTACAGGGGCCGTTTATGGGATCCTTCCCAATGACGTTTGGGCGTGATTTTTCCCCAATCCTTAACCCCAGATATCCCAATCTAAGTTCTCACTCAAACGAAAATTTAATGCACAGCTGGTGTCCTGAACTGGGTAGTCATAAAGCCTCAGAAAACAATTAGTTTTCTGAGGCCTTATGACCACCCAGTTCAGGACACCATTTGTACATTAAAGTTAAATTGCTTGCCTAACAAGTTTCTTAATCCAAAGGCAAATGACAATTTCTTCTCTAATAATCGTATACGAACAGTTTGATAGAGATTATAGAGACTGTGTGAACATGAATCCCTGTTACTATTATAAAACTTAGTTGTAGGATACGCAGTTGCTAAGGTATCAGTTTTAATGTTCTCTGTTCAATTCAAATGTCAAATTTCTTAGTCATTGTATGTTTTTTCCCCTCCAAAACAAATTCCCACTTGGAGCCCACATGACACAAATTTTCCCAAAGGCACCGGCCACAGACCATTTCCCAAAGAGGGCAGAAGAATCCTTGCTTTACCAAACACATGATATAAAAATTTATCATTTTTGAATATTTTTTTTTTTTAAATTTCAACAAAAATCATAGCATGTGACCCCCTCATTGGAATAAGCTTAAAGAGAGGGGGGGGGGGGGGGGCAGGGGGGGGGGGGGGCACATAATATGGTTTTGCTGAAATTTTTCTTTTTTTCAACTTCTCAGTTTGAAAATTACTAGAGTGGGTGTTGTTCGTTTGGTAGAGGGTTAATAATTGATGTGCATAACTTCAACTTAACTGGTAGAGTGCTGGAAGCCCAAATATGGGCTTTACGAAATACTGCAGGTTGTGACTATAATATCTAAACCCTGTTGGAATAGGTTTCATATTGCCACTGGCAAGAATCAGATTTTGTTAATGACAGATTGCTCCATTACATTTGATTGGATTGTGCCTAGTGGCACTATCCAATCAAATGTAACGGCAATATATGACCGAACAAAATCTGTGGTTCTGAAAAATGTAGAACTCTTCCAGTTAAGGAATCTTTCAAAATTGCAGGAAGTGATTTTGGTTAGAAATGAAACCCAGCTACAGGGAGCGTGGTGGCTCTGGTAGACTGATGAACTTGCTAGAAGTCCCGAGTTCAATCCCCATCTGGGAAGACCCGCGTTGTATCCTTGGGCAAGGTGCTTTATCCCGGGTGCCTACATGGGGGCATGATGATGCCATGTACTAAGGCGTACTGCACGTCGATGATGCACATGTCTTCAACTGCTTGAGCATAGCTTGAACAGAGTTAGAATGTTGAGGAGCTGATGGTTGCTCGTCGATGCTCGGTGGTTCTCTCCGGGTAATCCGGCTTTCTCCACCCGTAAAACTGTCACGGTCACGATTAACCATTGTGCATAAGTATGTGACCTTGAACACCAATAAATAAATAAATAACCCAGCTACACTAAATATTTGTTTTTACTAAACTTTTTATCATCTCTATCATATCCTCATATTGTTGCATGTTGCAGCCTCTGGATTCATTTAGTTGATGCATTGTCATTAGTAGTAAACATCTATCACTGTGCAAGAAACGTAGCTCTAAAATATTTTCTTGTATTTTGCAGAAAAAGACTTGGTACTAGAAATTGAAAGATTGAAAAGAAAGAATGGGCCTTTAGGTACCGGTAAGAAAGGGAAATCTTCCAGTAAACTTGAAGCATTTATAAAGACAATAGAGGAGGAAAGGAATTATTATCGTGATCAAAGTGAAGCATTCCAAAAAATGCTTAGGGAAATGCCTGCTCGCAGTAGAAGTCCTGTTCGGTCTAGACCAACAAGTCCAGCTCTAATAAAAACGGATAAGAAGGTATCTTAATTGCTTCAGTCTACAAACATCACATTCTTTAACCCTTAAGGGCCTATAGATTGTTATATCTTATTGCTGCAGTTTGACATTGTCCACATTCTGTGACTCTGCAGTTGTTTCTAGGCAAGTCTTGGCTGCCTGCACAGGCAGCCAAGACTTGTCTAGAAATAACTGCCATGGCACTTTGAATGTACAGTAAAACCTGTCTTGAGAGACCACCTGTCTTGAGAGACCACATCTGCCAGACACCGATTGGTTTGACTCTATAATGGACCTGCTATGGGAGACCACCTGTCTTGAGAGACCACTGTGACCTGGTACCAACTTGTATTTTTATGCTATAATGGACCTGTCTTGAGAGACCGCCCCCTTGAAGACTGAAACCATGACAAAAACTTTTTACCTGTTCTGGAATTGGAAAATCCATTGTGGTTATACTAACATAATTAAAAGTATTAAAAGCTCTTAATTGGGTTTCAATTGCTATTCAGTTACATAACTCATTAAAGATTGAGATGTTTTTACAAGACCCCTGTGAAAAGATTAGGATTATTGCTGAATAACAATTTCATACATACCTGAAATGTGACAGATAGGATTATAAAAATAAATTTGTGTTGAAAATCTTCAATGAAGATTTTCAACACTAATTTATTTTTATAATTTTTATAACAGTCCATTTCAGTTTGTAACAAAAACTTCATAAAAAAGAACAAATCCAAAGTAATTACAAAAATCCATTCTTCTCCATTTCTGAATTTTATGGTTGGTTATTCACTGACTTGAGAAAACCTGAAACCTGTTATGAGAGACCACCTGTCTTGAGAGACAACTTTTGTGTGGTCCAAAGGGCGGTCTCTCAAGACAGGTTCTACTGTAACTTGCACATATACCCAAAGATTGCATGTTGGGTCACCTTTTTTGTTACAGAAAAAAAGTGATTAAAGTTGGAATTAAGCCCCTAAGGGTTAATATGTGATATATTTGATGATCTTTCAATGAAACTGTTTTTGTTTGTCATTTCCTTTTATTTGTCAGTGTGAGGTGTGGCATCAGTTTGCCTGGACATTCTTTGCTCTTCACTGCAGGTCAGTTTTAACCAGTCAGTATATGTGAATGATACCTCCTGGGCTATTTGCATGCTATTATGTAGATAACAGCACATTTGTGCTGCCATATCAATTAAAATGAGTTTTATGGGGCAAGGCGTTTGCATTTAGCCAATAGAATCAATCATTTTACCTCCATGTCCGACGACTGATAAGATGATTTGCAAAAGTCTGGATGTTTATATTTATTTTGTTAGTTTTCGTAATCATGTATTGTAAGTTTCAAGATTCTTGACACGACAGTTTCCGTTGGCTGGATGAAGTAAATAATATTCATGAAGCACTATATAAATTGTGTTAGCATCAAAAGTATCAAAAGTATGAGTATCGTCGCATTAAAATCACATGAAAAAAGTGCTAAGCACATGTGTTACTTCAGGCAAAACTTCAGTTTTCAGACTTTTCTAAAGAAAATTGAATCTGACTTGGTTGATGTACAGGTAAGTGTACTCGGTCAGGACCATGAACTTTACTTGAAATTGGTAATAAAACATGGGGAAGTGACTCTGTGTGTGGAGGGGGAGGGGGGGGGGTGGGATGTCGGCAGGGTTCTAGTGCATACACATCTCCACAAGATTTGTTTGAGGTTTGTATTTTAAAGTACCAGTAATCTGTGAAAATCTTTGGTTTTTGTTCTTTGATGTCCTGGAAAATCTTTGAATTTCACTAGAAACTGTCTTTGAAATTCTTTGAATTTGGTGATTTAAAAAGTGCAGGAACCCTATGTTATAATTAGATGTAATCTCAGGGTTTGGTTAGGTATTCTTCAAAAAGTCAGTTGATTGCTATGTACAGTACAGTCGCCACGAACTGGTCGTAATCCCCATGTGACAGTGACGTCCACGGATGCCTTTACCAGGTAATACTATCACCATCAGCAAAATTTTAATTAATGAAACACTGGGTTGTACCTGGTGCTTCATTAATTAATTTTTTGATGCTTATTCCTATAATTAGAGGTTGGAATTCAATATTATTGCATACCTGGTAATATTTCCCACTCTTGGAAAGTGACCAGTCCACGGCATCTGTACTGTAGAAACAAATTTTCTCAACAATACAAATGCATAAAATATATTCCTATCCTTTCTATTTCCGTGTACATTCTCTTTTTCGCCTTGGAACAGGTTCCCGACATGAAATCTTAAGTTATCCATTTAGACAATAATTAAAACACCCTGACATTGGTTTCTGGTCATGTTGTGGTTGCCTGCAACATTTGACCAGAAGCCACTGCTGAGCCACTAGACTTTCAAGTTGCATTTGGGTGTAACGTTTGAAACATTCTCCAAACCATGAAGGATTATTTATTGGTGTTTAAGGTCACATACTTATGTACAATGGCTAATCGTGACCATGACAGTTTTATGGGTGGAGGAAGCCAGAGTACCCGGAGAGAACCACCAAGCATCAACGAGCAACTGTCAGCTCCTCAACATTCTAACTCTGTTCAAGCTCTGCTCAAGCAGCGGTATAGCGGTTGAGGACATGTGCACCATCGACATGCAGTACGCCTTAGTATACGGTGTCATCATACCTCCATGTAGGAAACCGGGATAAAGTGCCTTGCCCAAGGACATAACGCGGGTCGTCCCGGACGGGGATCGAACTCAGGTCCTCTAGCATAGAAGTCCAACAGTCTACCACTGAGCCACCGTGCTCCCCCATGAAGGATTAATAGTCTTCATAATTTTAACTGGTTGAGTACTAACAGCCACTATCATGGCTCTGCTGAAAAGTGCTGGGAGCCACTTTAGTGGTTTTACACAGAAAGCACCAGCTTATTTTTGCAGCAGTAGAAGAGAAATATTTTTATAAAATTGTTTTGTTACAATTTATTGGAGAGTGCCAATGGGCACTCTCCAATAAATTGTAACAAACAATTATGATCAAAGTTGTATTATACTGAGGCTACCCTTGCTGGTAGCACAGTCTCTTTAAAAAAAAATGACTTGTATTTCAAATCGTCATTGAGAAAAAATTCAGCACTCTACCAGTTAAAAGCTATTTCAGTATATAAATGGGAAATCTTTTATTCCGTCATCCCATCCAGCTGGAAATTCCAGATTTGATTATCTTCCTTGATATGCCGTGGGCTACTTTTCCAACCTTGCATTATGGGTGGGTCCGCTAGTTGTAAGATAAAGGCTTGCATCCTTCAGACATGTTAGTTTGTAGAAATATTGTGTTGAAAACAGTCTGGAAAATGTGTTTAAATCTTTTGTCCTTTTTTAGTTTAATTTTGCTTTTTCTTTGATGCTAAGTCTACAAAAAATAGTCGAAACTTACACACCTCTAGTTTTTCCTTTTTTAACTCTTTCAACTTGAGAGGCCGCTTTTTCGGCAGGATGCGTCACAATTGCATTACGAAGGATGGCTGCTTGGTGAATGTTTAGAGTAGACCAAATAACAATTTCAAGGTGCCACTCGAGGGTGGCACTTTGAAAATATTAATTGGTCTACCCCCAAATTAATATGGACTCTTCCAATTGCTGCCATTGGACTGGCATGGCAGATGCCACCAGGGTTCATTGGGTGAAAAAAGTGTTTTAAAATCATTACAATGAGGGTTGATATTCCATGATTGGGAAAGAAAAGAATTTTATTCATTTAAGGGTGCAAATTATTACATCTATCTGTCTATAAATTGTTATGCCGAGTTTAGTGTTTGACCTCAGACACATCTCTCTTTAAGTTTGTTTTCATCTCATTTATAGACCATTTCTCAATACGAAACAATAATACGGGTACTAGAAGAAGAAAAAGATTATTACAGAAAGGAATATGAAGGTTTGAAAGCAATTAAAAAGAGTTCTTCCTCCGCAAAATCAACACCAACAAAGGTAAGTGTATACTTCTACTGTAGTGTTCTGTGGGGTGCTTGATTTCTTTTTCTGGTGCTTTTTAAAAGCCATTAGAAACTTAAAGGTTTGTTTCTCAGGCCCTGTATTAGCATTTTGTTTGCTCCTGTATCTTTTTTTCTCGGAAATTGTGCATGAAACAGCATGGTGGTCACAAAAGTGGTGTTTTCCCTGGTGAGCTCAAGAGCCGGTCGCAACCCACTTACATTAGTGGGTCGAGATTTCATGAATATAATTTTGCAAATTTAAGTATGAGGGAAAGAAAACAACCAAAAATTGCATTTGATATGGCCTAAAAAAATTAAAAATCTGTTTCTCAGGTCCTCCCGCATGGTCTTTTTGGCTGCCGCATGCTCTCTTTTTATAACCAATGTAAACTTGAAAAAAAATAAAAATTAAATGGTTTATGTCTACTATTTTATCCGAGTTAATAAAATTGATAACTTTATCCCTTGAGTGCAAGAAGGCTTTGCAATGCTTTAGCATTGCAAAGCCTTGCTCTCAAGGGACGAAATACACCACCATCCATGCTATTCTGTAGATTATGAGGCCTAAAACATAAACCAAGAACATGAACTTTTTATGGCAAAGAAATAATTACAGAAATAAAAAATAAAATAAAAAACCCTCGCCCTCATGCAATTTCACAAATAATGGCCTGAGAAACAGAAGATCTACTTTGTGAGGCCTATTCAATGTTGTTGCATTTCCTTTTTTGACAGTTGAAATTTTGCAGTATGCAGGGAGGAAAGCAGACAGAGAATTTCAAGCCGATCGCAACAAAGTCACAATCAGTTAGAAATTCTCAATCCACTTTTGCAATCACATTACTGGATTTCATTTTTAAGCATATACTAGAGGTCCAGATAAAATTTTGGTGGAAAGAGTATACAGCTGTCAACCTTTTTCTTTTGCAATGCATACTTTATCCTTTGGAAACTTTCAAATTGGAATTTTAAAACTTTCAAAGATAAGTGTACCCAATGCAGTGTGGTGACATGATGTCAGATCTGATAAGTTGTCTATCCTAAGTGCTTGACAGAAGATAAAGTGATATTTCATAACATTTTCAGTCAGTTCTGTACCGAATCGATCATAAAACATTACCATATATCATTTTCTGCCTTTTTAGTCTGTGCTGCCCACCTGTCAGTTCATTTTTGGATGTGATCTTTTAGGGAATAAGAGCATTTTCACTTATGTGAAAAATTTGACTCATATTTCATTCCTTGAGTGCATCAGAGTGTTATCTGTAATGCTTTGCATTGTAGATGGTACCTTGATGCACTCGAGGTGCAATTTATGCTTCTCTAAATTATTTCCACCACAGGTTTGCTTAGAATCAGTTTTCTTTAACCCTTTACCCAACAAAGACGATATCAAAATTTATTATTTTAAATCTCATTTTTTAAAATTTTTTCAAAAAATTTAACTAAACCATATCATGTGACCCCTCATTGGAACGAGCTCAATGAGCTTGTTCCAATGAGGGGTCACGTGATATGGTTTTGTTGAAATATTTTGAAAAATTAAATTTTTTCAACTGCTCAGTTTGCATATTACGCGGGCGGATGCAGGCGATTCGTTAGGTAAAGGGTTAATAGCTGTGTAATTAGTAATTTGGGAGTGCAGTGGCTCAGTGGTAGACTGTTGAAATCCATGTAAGCACAGAAATAATGGGAATATAACATTAAAGAAAGAGAATAGTCTAAAATCTCAAGTTTGCTACTAAACTTGTTAAAAAGACAAAAAACAACTTATTTGAAAATCATTCAATAAAATTAGTAATGAATTTTCAGAAAACTGGTCTGTGATGAAAGATATCACTGGATCATTTTTTAGAAGTGTAGTAATTCACATAGGGAGCACGGTGGCTCAGTGGTAGACTGTTGGAAGACTATGCTAGAGGTCCCAAGTTCGATCCCCATCCTGGACAACCCACGTTGTGTCCTTGGGCAAAGCACTTTATCCTGGTTGCCTACATGGGGGCACGATGACGCTGTGTACTAAGGTGTACTGCATGTCAATTGTGCACATGTCTTCAGACCCTGTAGCTCTGCTTGAACAGAGAATGTTGAGGAGCTGACAGTTGCTCATCGATGCTCAGTAGTTCTCTCCGGGTACTCTGGCTTCTTCCACCCGTAAAACTGTCATGGTCACGATTAGCCATTGTGCATAAGTATGTGACCTTAAACACCAATAAATAAATTAGTAATTTGTTAAGGTGTTTATAATAACTTTTATTTATCTTACAACTAGAACATATTTCCTCCAACACAAGTAAAAACATCAAGACAAAATACAATATTGGAGGAACATTGCGAGATAAATTGGTTATTAACACAAGTGGGTTTCTGAAATGGGGTATTGAAGTCTTCCTCTGGATCATATATCAACTCATCCTAACTGACTCATCTCTGTATGCTCAGAGATGAGGTTCCGACTTAAATACACCATCTTGGAAACCCACATTGTGGTGATAATCTATATTTATCAAAAATTAAAATATAGTCAAGTCCCCCTTTATTGTATAGTGCTCAATGAAATAGCCCTTTTATTTATATATAACTTTCAAACATAAAGTCATTTACCATACATTCAGTACAAATTTGATCTTTTAATTGCATATACTGGTATCTTGCATGCTTTGAGAAAGCATAACAAAATGAGAAACAGACCTTTATGTTTTCTTTATGGCAGTTCACTTTTCTTTTATCAGTAAAATATTTCTAGTTGCTTGACACAGAGATTCTGTTGGTAAATCAGAGCTCTTAGACCATCCAACTGACAGGAGTGAAATTGTTTGACAAATGCCCTTTTAATTTTATTCAGCAGCAAGTCATCTTTTGTAAGACAATAAGCAGGCTTCAAGTTTTTCTTGCAGTTATTGTCATCCTGGGATGACAAAAATGTTTACATGCTGTTTTTGTGTTTTGTTGTTCATGAAATTTTAAGTGTCTATTGGATCATCAGGTGAAGACAAGTATTCTACTGGTCATGGCTTCTCACTGATTTTCTGTTTATTATAACAAGTTTGTGTCAGCAAGGCTGGTCTGATTGGCTCAGAACATATGATATCATTTATGGAGTTTCTTCTGTTAATCCTTGACCCAATGCCTATGATATCGAAATTTGTTACTTTAATTTATTTTTTTTTCATTTTGTTTCAAAAAATCATCATCATGTGACCTCCCTCATAAATACAAGCTTGCGTAGCTTGTTCCAATAAGGGGTCACATAATATGGTTTTGTAGAATTTTTTGGAAATTAACTTTTTTTCAGCTTCTCATTTTGTATTAATGCAATGCAAAGGTTTATTTTGCATGCAATGCAAAGGGTTAACTTGTTCATTGGTAGAAGACCATATTTGGTATAAATGCCATCATAAACTATGTTCTTTACATGAGCCTTATATTAAGGCAGAAGTAGAATATATTTTGTTAAGGTCTAAAAAAGTTAAAAATCTGTTTCTCAGGCCCTCCCACATGGTCATTTTGGCTGTAGCATGCTCTCTTTTTATAACCAATGCAAACATGAAAAAATTAAAATTAAACGGTGTATGTCTGATATTTTACCCAAGTTTAAAATTGATAAATTTGTCCATTGAGTGTAACAAGGCTCTCAAAGCCTTCTTGCACCCAAGAGACGAAATACACCACCACCCATGCTATTCTGTAGAATGAAGCCTAAAACATAAAACACACCAAGAATATCAACTTTTGATGGCAAAGAAATAATTACAAAAATAAAAAATAAAAAATTGCCTGCCCACGTGCAATTTTACAAAAAATGGCCTGAGAAACAGAAGATCTACTTTGTGAGGTCTTATTAAAATTAATTTAGCCCTTATTAAAATTAATTAATAATGTCAGATAAGCTCATTAATAGGACTTTTCAAAACCTTTTGTGCACTATTGGCATACCACAAGAAGCAGAAAAGATCTGGTTTGATGTTCATCTCATTTTTTACAGTAATTCTCTGCTCTAAAATAGTTGAACATCTTTGAAAGCTCTTTCTAAAAATGCTCACTTTTTATGAATTGGCAAAATGCAGGCTCAGGTTAACAAAAGAATTGTTTTGATTCTCAGGCAATCCCTCACTGAAAGTGAACCCCCCCCCCCCCTCAAGAGACTTTTTTTTTTTATTGCCTAGCAGTGTCCTCCAATACTACCGCAACATGTGCTGACTTGAAACTTTTTATGTTTTTTTATGCCTGCCATGACATGGCCATTGACATATCGTGTTACCCTTATCTGTCTGTCATTCTGTTAGAATGTGCTTGTTAGCACTTAAGGAATGATCGTTTCTTTTTGTCTATTTCTTGAGTTATGAACCCCAAAAAACGACAAAAAGAAACGATCATTCCTTATAATTAAACGTTCGCGACCCATATAAATAAATAGTGTTAGTCGTCCTCTACTGGAGCGAACAAAGACTTAAAAACTAAAACTGGTAGACATATTATTTTTCTGGCATAAAAGTGGGCGCATATTATTGAAATGCAGGCAGCAATTGACACACTTTCCAAGTCAAATGCACTTATGTCATTAAATTTTTTATTGACCAATGAATTACGTAATGCAAAGAAAACGTCATAAGCCACGCCTCCCTCAAATTTCATTCAACTGTTCACTTCACGTAAAAGTTACATTCCGTGGTAGGTGGAAGTAGGCCATCAGTATTACATTTTATTTTGGTTTTGACCGTTTCCCGAGAACTGAAAAACACAGTTTGTAAAAGTGGAGTTAGATATAAATCCAGATGACATGAAATTAGTTGAATTAGCAATGTCAAAATTGCCGTATTCGTCGTGACCAGCCATTGTTTACAATCGATTTGGGTAAAACGATGAACGCAGACGATCACCCAGTGTGCGTAAAAATTGAAATGTCAAATAAATATAGTTGTGAAGAAAAACACCACGGTCATTTAAATATTTTATAAATAATTTCATGGTGATAAATTAGTAATATAAATTTATTTTTCTTTTTCACATTTAGAACGTGCCAGTGTTCTAACTTCTATTGATTTGATACCATGTTGCAACTCTGAAGCAGACATGTTAACTCTCCCGGAATGCCCGGGATTCTCCCGGAATTAGCTATCCCCTCCCGCCCGGGAGTCAATTTGGGCCAAAATCTCTCGGAAAGTCAACATACCAGACAAAAACTGAATCCACCAGCTTTTGTTTACAAATACGAAAGCATGTGCTCTACTCTCATTAAGTTTGTGTGAAACGTCACCACTTACGTAAGAACTGGTGACCAATCTCATTTCTGTCAATGGCCGTGTTGTGATTATTTGCAACACGTTTGACAGGCGGATTAAATGAATTTGAGATGTAGGATAATTGCTGAAATTGATTATATATTAAAGGCACACCTTTGCTTGTATACAGGTAGCAGTCAAATCGAAAAATAAGTTCCATACGCATAAATTTTTCTCCAATCGAACATGTGCAAAAATACGCACAAATTTATTATAATGCATTTTGGATTTCACTTTCACTTCAGATAATTATAGCCAATTTTGCAGACAAACGGCTCAAACATATGAGTTGCCGTAATTTTCAATATATTGGGAAAAATTTCCGATTCGCAATTTTCTAAAGCAGGCTGTGAAAAAAAATTATGTTTTTGGTGAAAAAAATCTCTAAAAAGTTGCTAATTTACGGCACTTGGACGTTTTTTCATTCGTTGTGATAAATGGACAACAGAATAAATTAAATATCCCGGAGATGTTTCGTCCTGGGCTGGCTGTGGCATAATGTTCACGTTTCACTGAAAAATGATCACCCCATTCCAAATCCCCTTCGTAAATGACCAACTACTTCCAGTGAGTACCCGGTGTGGTTAGGTGGGGCGCTGGGCTTTGGCAGATCGAATTACCGCAACAACCGGGCTCGGGGTGTGCCTAAACACCACAGATCGCTGCAGGTTACCGCAGATCGCCGCATGTACCCATAATTTCCCAAATAGATCCAAAACTTTCAACACAGCGTCAAAACTGATATAGCGCTGAAAAGGTCGAAAATATCTCCAAACATTTTGTACATAAAACCATTGAAATATGGATGTCATTGGAACAACTCAGATATTGGCACATGACCACATCCATATTTTTGATTTCTGTTTTTCTCTATATTTCTATGTTTTGGCTTTTGAAAGGACAAATTGTTCAAATAAAACACATTAGGGTGGAATGTTTAATGTATGTGTGTGTGTGTGTGTGTGGGGGGGGGGGGGGGGGGGGGGGGTAACATGGAAATTATTGATGTGCTGCCCACGTGCAAAAATCTCACTGACAAGCATCCGAGTCTCACTCGGAGCTCATCAAAATCTCACTGACAGTCACCTCGAGAGGTTAACAGGTCTGGGTCACTCACCACCGGTTAGTAGAACGTTGGCATATGTTCCTTTGATGTATTGTTGTTGGACTGTTTCCTGTTATGTCTGTGTGTGTGGGGGTGGGGTGGGGGGGGGGGGGGTATTTGGTATTAATTTGTATTTCAAATTGATCCACACGTGGCTTCTACGCGCAAAAAAAAATCTCCCTGAAAATCATGTCATCTCCCTGAAAATTTTCTTCAATCTCCCTGAAAAAAATTTTGGAAGGTTAACATGTCTGCTCTGAAGACTGGTATTTTAGGGGCGTGGCTAGGGGCGGACCTAATTGTGTTTTTTTGGTTCATTGAGTTATGAAAAGAAAAAACAGAGTCGTGTGAGCCAATCGTTTTATCTGAAAACGCATGAACCGAAAAAAAAGTTTAATTATAATAACTTGAACAAATATTATCCAATTGGTTTGATGTGTGATATTTGAGTTCTTCTTAGAACTTTTACGATCGAGTTTAAAAACCAGCCTGATCTGATGATCAGGGCGTGGAGTTATGGCTTCTAAAGGTCAATTTTAATGAATTTTTTCTTCATTAGCATGTTAACTTCAACAAATAGTCATTGATTGGGCCAATATCCGGTATTTGAGTTCAACTAAAGAATCTGTAGGTCAGGTTTGAAAACCAGCCTGGTCTGATGATTAGGGGCAAACTTATGGCTCCTAATTAGTCGATTTTAACAAATGTTTCATTCGTGAGCACGATAAATTGAATTTTTTTTTATTGATTGAGCAAATATCTGGTATTTGATTCATCTGAAGAATCTACAGGTCAAGTTTGAAAACCACCCCAGTCAGATAATTAGGGGATGAGTTATGACTCCTAATTAGTTGATTTTAATTAATTCTTCCATTCATTAGCGTGATAACTTAAACAAATATTAATTGATTGGACCAATATTTGGTATTTGAGTTTAACTGAACAATCTACAGGTTGAGTTTGAAAACCAGCCTGAACCAATGATTAAGGGCAGAGTTATGTCACCTACTCAGTCGATTTTATTTTTTGGCAGAGTTACTTAACTTCAACTTTAAGTTTTTCCGCCATACGCAGATTTTGGTATATGCCTTTATCATGGACACCTACTATTAGAAATTGAATTTTACTGAGCATGGTTAATGTTTTTTACAAAGTTACTTAACTTTAATATAAACCTTGAAGTACTTAGAATTCCACTTTTCCCAGGCTCTTGGAAATGGAGATATTGCAAGTGGATATTTATTTCTGCTATATATGGAGATATTGAGAACGGTTAATTATGCTACAGTTGTTTAAATCCAATGCTCTATTATGCTACCCAGACACATCTAGTGATTGATGTATGTAACTGAAATCTGAGGAGCATAACTAAAAATGCAAAACAGTTTTTATTTTTTAAATTTAATGAGTTTATTTGTATATTATCCACTCTCCATATATTCTGTGAGTTAACTCTTGCAACACTAGAGACTGCTTTATTCTCTGGTCCAGCAACATGATACGTCATAATTTCATTAAGTAGGATGGCTACTAAGTGAACGTGTATGGTAGAACAATTAATATTTTCAGCGTGCAGCCTGAAGGCTGCACGTTGAAAATATTAATTACTCTACCCCCAAATAATGGATATGGACTCTTCCAATTTCTCCCATTTAACTGGCATGGAAGATACCACCAGCATTCAAAAGGTTAAAAGGCATTGGAAAGCCTCTCAATACATGCTCACTATATGTAAGAAAGAAATAAAAATAACACCAGCCCTCCCTCCCTCAATGAATCAATTTGAAAAAAAAAATTGCCTGAGAATCAATTTATTTTGATTTGTAAAAAATTACACTACATTGAAAAATTGAGTGTTTTCTATTTTTCACAATTTTTCAACTTGCTATTCAATTGGAATATCACTTAGTGATTTTAAGCTGATAGGTTCAGAAAAAAATCACAAGATAATAAGTATGATCAGTGTAGGAATACACACTACAAGATGGAACAAGATGGATATTGCTTTGTAGAATAATCATGTTAAATGTAGATAATAGGCGAAAACCATATCCCTTACCTTTAGAACAAATGTGACCTGTTAATTGCATTTTGGTTATAGAGTATATCCTTGTTGATTGACTGATTGAGATCCTGATCTATCAAAAATTTATTTGACAACCATTATATTCTTCCCATTTAGAAACCTTGTCAGCTTCAGTCCTTCCAATAAAACCACTTAATCTAATGTATCTTATTTGATAGATATTCATAATCTTTGTTAACCCACCTGCGGCAACCATGGTATGTCCTTGGGCAAGACACTTCACCCCCATTGTTGAACTGTGTACTAAGGCGTACTGCACATTGATGGTGCACCTGTCTTCAACCAATGCTAACCCTGCTTGTATGGAGTTAGTATGTTGGAGAGCTGACAGTTGCTCAGTTGTTCTCTCCAGTTATTCCGGCTTCCTCCACCCGTAAAACTGTCATGGTCATGATTAGCCATTGTGCAGAAATATGATACTTTAAACACCAATAAATAAATAAATAAATTTAATATCTGTTAACCCTTAAGGTCGAATTCTTGTTTTGATATCTTTTCACAACAACATCCCAACAGGCAGTCTTTAGGTAAACTTTCAAATTAGATTCTGCGTATCCTGACAGTTGTTTCGAGGCAATTCTTGACTGCCAATAAAGGCAGTCAAGACTTGCTTAGAAACAACTGCAAAACCACATGATGTAGATAGCCAGCAAATACCCAAAATAAATAAAATATGCAGTCTTCCAAGTGTTAACCCTTAAAGGCCTAATTCCGACTTTGATCACATTTTTTTGGTAACAGAACAGGTGCCCCTACATGCAGTCTTTGGGTTAACTGACACGTTACATTCTAAGCACCTTGGTACCTTTTTTAGGCAAATCTTGGTTGCCTATATAGGCAGACAAGACTAGCCAAAAAACAGCAGCAAAGTCACAGGATGTTGACTTTCCAAGTGTGGCAAATATATGTAAATATCTCTAGGCCCTTAAGGGTTAAAAGGATTTAACAGAACAAATGCCCAGTTTTTCACCAGAGTGTGGGAAAATGCCCAAGTTCTGCTTAATTAAATGCCACTATTGACTGAATGTTTTTGCCTGGCAGAGTGACTATTCAGTTAACCCTTTACCCAATGCAGACGATATCAAAATTTATTATTTTAAATATCATTTTTTCAAATTTTTCAAAAACATTCAACAAAATTTGAACAAAACCATATCATGTGACCCCTCGTTGAAATGAGCTCGTCGAGCTCATTCCGAGGGGTCACATGATATGGTTTTGTTCAAATTTTTTTGAAAAATAATATTTTTCCAACTGTTGAATTTGCATATTATGCAGGCGGATGCGGCCGATTTGTTGGGTAAAGGGTTAACAGGGTTCTTGATCCTGACCAGCAGTACTTTGTGAAATTCGGCAAAACACTTAATTCTGATTGCCTATGTGGGGGCATGGTGGCACTTGAGTACTGTATAAAGTGTACTGCAAATCCGTGGTGCATATGCCTTCAACTGCTGTCTGGAAACTCTAGTTTTCTTCACCTGTAAAAATGTGCCCCTGACTGTTGAAAGTGTTGTTAACCCTTTACTGGACACAGTATTTTTGAAAAATAAATTAAATTTCACATTTTTCAAAAACAAATTTCACAATTTTTCAATAAAACCATATAAATATGGATATCATTAGAACCAGCTCGATAAGCTGGTTCTAATGATGTCCATATTTGTATGCTTTTATTGAGAAACTTCTGAGATATTTTAGTCTGTGGTAGGCTTAATCTGGTTAATTTTCTGTCCGTTTTTGGCCGCTATGTTAGGTAAAGGGTTAAACTTTATTCAACAAACAAACAGGGTTTCTTTGTATTTTGTTTAGGAAACCTGCATCAGGCCTACAAACAATATATTATATTCACATTTGTCAAAAGAACTTCTGTGTTCATGTGTCCCAGTATCCTTTGCGGGAATATGTTTCGTAATCGCGGGAGTATGAAGCCAGATGTATTCATCAAGTGATGTGAAGAGATATAATTGCCAAAATTGTATTTGGGGGGTAGGGGGTGTTATTTGTTAGAACCCCAAAAAAACGTGAGTTAATCCTACGAAGTGTTTTTGTAGTGCTTTTTTTCATTTGCATCTTTTTCTGTTTTATTTGTATTGTATTAAAATTATTTCATCAGATTGGAAAAAAAACAACTTCAAAGAGAACAACAAAATCACCCAAGCATATTGTGGAGTATGATAGAGAATTCCTAGAGGTTTGGATGAGCAGTTACAGCTAGAATAGTTTTTAGATTATCACTCTGCTGCTCAAAATTCTAATTCATATTGTTTTTAACCCATGTGCCTGACTTCGGTTATGTCCACACACTCCGTGAATAAAATGTTGTACAGAATTTAAACTCAAGAGTATTTGGAAGGGATATAATTTGGCTGAATATTTACCATTCAAACTTTTATCTGGTCCATGTGTTGACAGGTATATTTGCCATTTAGCCATCCAATAGGTTCTCACAAACAATGCCTTTGTTCTAGGATTTTAGAAATTTGATTTTCAAAATAATATTTAAACCTTTACCCAACAAAACGTCCAAACTGGTCATTGCCATTCACAAAAAAAATTGCCATTCAATTTTAGTTATTATTTTTTTTTTTCTGTCCCAAAAACATAGCTTAAGACCCCACATTGGAATGTGTGCATTCCAGTGAGGAGTCATTAGCTATGTTTTTGATGGAAAAATGAAAAAAATTAGTTATTCAAGAATTTTCTTTGCAAGTGTTTTATGCCTTTCATGTTAGGTAAAGGGTTAAAAGCAGTATTTTGCCAAAATAACTGTTTGAATTTTCCTCAGATTTTGAACTAACATTTTCTATATGTTCATTGGAACTTAAGTCTTTTGAAATTCTTCTCAGGATGAAGCACTATCCTTGTTGAACATCCAACCATATTCCATCTCATTCTCCTCATTATGTATTCTAATGATGTTAATTACTGTTTACTGATGACTCCCACCCTCAGTTTTAATGTTGTCTTTACAATAAATTTCTGAATGTCTTAAAAATAGTTTTCAGTGATGTTTTAGTTGCCTCTGTTGGAAAATAATACTTGACAAGCAGCCTTTTTTATATACATATTTGGCTATAGCAGGGTGAACATTTCTTGAAATTGTCAAAAGTCCATGTAATATAAAGATCTCTTTGTGGACACACCTCAAGAAGAATTTTGTAAAAATGTGAAGACATCTTTTTGAGTTATTGAAATTAGTTTTTGCATGTTTTATGATCCTTGACAGTTGAGTACCTTATTCTCCATTCATAATTCTATATTATCATAAGAATCAGTGTTAAGGCTTAATAAAATTAAAAATCTGTTTCTCAGGCCCTCCCGCATGGTCCTTTTGGCTGCCGCATGCTCTCTTATGACCAATGCAAACTTGAAAAAATAAAAATTAAATGGTTTATGTCTGATATTTCACACAAGTTAATAAAATTGATAAATTTGTCCCTTGAGTGCAACAAGGCTTTGCAATGCTTTAGCATTGCAAAGCCTTGTTGCACCCAAGGGACGAAATACACCACCACCCTTGCTATTCTGTAGATTATGAGGCCTAAAACATAAAATAAACCAAGAATATGAACTTCTGATGGCAAAGAAATAATTACAAAAAGAAAATATAAAATAAAAAACCGCCTGCCCGCATGCAATTTTACAAAACTTGGCCTGATAAACAGAACATCTACTTTGTGTGGTCTAAATAATGTCAGTCGTTTACCTGTTTTTCTTTCAGACATTTACCTGTCTCACTTCAGACATTTATCTTGTTTACGTCCTGCCACTTGCTGTCATATCTTGAACTGTATTCTGGAATTTACCTTATAAAGAGATGTATTTCTCATTTCTCCAGATGATTTTGTATATCTATTCAGGGATGTGAATTTTCCTGTTTTCATTGGAATTCCTCTTTTTCTGTTTCCATGAAGCAAAACTATCCTCTCATGATAATTACACCCACTCTCGAAGAGAGGGGTATATTGGATTACATGCATGCATCCATCTGTCTATCCATCTGTCTGCCTGTCCATGCATCCATCCATGAATCTGTCTCTCTGTGCATCTGTTCATACATCCACAGTGATATCTTACAATCAATGAAATTTGGTATGAGGGATCCTTATGAGAAGCCACTTGTGCATATCTTATGAAAAATTTGTCTGCTTTTTTCAACAGAGTTATGGTCCTTACTTTATTTTTAATTCATTTATGCTTCATTGGTCCAGCACTGCAGTGGTGGTATAATTGCCTTCAGCAATAGCTCTCGTTTTATTTCTCACTTGTCCTGCCCAGAATTTAACCAATCATACCTTGTTTGACAATTAGCTTTGTTAACAAGTCATAGCACCTTATTGTTATGGGTGGAAAAACAATTTTGTTGAATAGGATGCAAAATAAATCTTGTGATTAACTCTGTCAATGCTGGAAGCCCACATTGGAATGTTATTCTGAAGTACAGCTCTTAAACTGGATAACTGGATGTGCTTTATGTTATCTTAGAAGTGAATTATTTAGTTTCTATGGATTTGCCTTATTACAATTTATGGGAGAGAGCCTTTTCGCACTCTCCCATAAATTGCAACAAAGTAAAGACAGATGCAAAAAATTTGATATTCAAATTCATTTTGCACTCTTACAGTTAAGTGCTCGGAACTTGTGTATACCGATACTCTAATTATCTATCCATGGAGAATAATCCACAGAATTGGACAATTGCATAAACCAATCTTAGGTTGATTATTCCATCCATAGAAATGAGAACAATTGTTAATGACCTTCAGTTCGTGAACGCTTGAAAAACAATGACTTATATTTTTTCACAAATTGGGCCTCACAGACCTGTCTCTTAACCCTTTAAACAAAGTAGCGTCCAAAACCGGCCAGCGCTATTCTCAAAAATCGCCAATTAATTTTCATTATTTTTTCATTTTTTGTCTCAAAAACATAGGTTATGACACTTCATTGGAATGAGCTCATTGAACTTGTTCCAATGAGGGGTCATAACCTATGTTTTGAGACAAAAAGTGGAAAAAATTACTTATTCAAGAATTTTTGTTGCAAGTGTTGTTTGCTTTTCATGTTAGGTAATTAGGTAAAAGGGTTAAAAAGAAAAAAGGGTTTTCTTTCCAGGAAATGTGAATATGAAGTCAGTTGATTGTGGGTTGAAAACAGTTTACTTTTAACTTTGTTTTGAAGAGTAGCTTGCAAACAGCTATTAGGACTGATTTATAGAAAGCTTATTAATGTTAAAAATGAAATTACAGTTAGCTGATAGTAACTTAAGAGGATTCTCACTTAATAATGTATTAGTAGTATTTAGAACCACTGCTAATTATTGTAGATTTTCAAAAGCACTTGATAATATTTCACCTTTATGTATAGTGTAATGTGCAGCTCCTTTTTTACAAAAGCTGTGATATATTAACCCTTTACCCAACGAATCGCCCTCATCCGCCCGCGTAATACGCAAATTCAGCAGCTGAAAAAATATTATTTTTCGAAAAATTTCAACAAAACCATATCATGTGACCCCTCTTTGGAATGAGCTCGTCGAGCTCATTCCAAAGAGGGGTCACATGATATGGTTTTGTTGAAGTTTTGTGAATAAATTTTAAAAATGATATTTAAATTAATAAATTTTGAAATCGTCTGCGTTGAGTAAAGGGTTAATGATGAAAGCTATTTAGATGCTGCAAGAAAGTATTTGGACTAACAATAATATTGTTGTGCCATGTCATATTCAATATGTCAGTTTTTTAGGAAATAATTGTTCCAGATATTTCCAAAACAGTTTGAATCTGATTTTCTCATCAGATTATATCATATTGAACAACATGGGAGCAAACAGACAGATGACGACGTGAAGATGAACAATTGGGGAATCTAAACCTGATTTATTTATTGAGATTTGACAACACCTCATATCCAGTTGTTTTACAGGTGGAGGAAGCTGGATTACCTGGTGCCAAGCAAGGGCAAGCAATTGTCAGACTACCCAACATACTAACTCAGCACAAGCAGGGTTAGAATTGGTTGAAGCAAGTGCACAATCAACGTGCAGTACGCCTTAGCACAGTTAAAACTAGAAGTCCTGTCATGAAATGCGCACAAATAGCACGTCGATCTGCGCATTAATCTAGCATTATGACCATAGTAATGCTATCCAATTCTGTATATATGGCCTGTGCATAGGCAATGTTTCAGGCAATGTTTCAGCCAATGGACCTCCGGGTAACCCGGAGGTCCATTGGCAGAAACATTGCCTGTGTTTGCTATGAGTAACCAGGAGAACCTGCTGTGCTTTGGATGCCATTCGATATGACAATTGCGCGCAATTCCTACGCGCAATTAAGCCCAGATAAGCGCACAGTTCATGACAGGACTTCTAGTTTTAACTGTACATGGTGCCACCATGCCCTCACATGGGCAGTCAGGATTAAGTGCCTTGCCCAGTGACACAATGCAGTTACCCCCTGGTGGGGATCGAACTGTGGACCTTTTGGTTTGGAGTCCAATTCTGTAACCACTGAGCCACCATGCTCCCTAAACCTGATTTGTCCTGACTGTGATAGCTTATTTCTCCCACCACTAAGATCCTGAGATATATATAAAGTCATGTGGGACAGCTGGGAGAGATATGCCAGTCTCGCCTCCCACCCTCATGACAGCTATCTCACACCACCCACATGACCAACCTATTTGCATATTTAATTGGCACCCGAACTATTTAATCATCACAAATCACGTCTGCACATGTATAAACAAACAAAATGGAAGGCTGTTTTGCTTCCGTAAATACGTCTGGCTTTATAAACAAAAATCGTAACCAGAACACTCCAAGAAAAACTTCAACATGCCTCACGGTGGCGCTGTTTATTAAGGCATACTGCATGCATGGCAATGGTGCAATTGTCTTCAAGCAATGCTAACCCTGCTTGTGCTCATTGTAGCTTGTATGGAGTTAGTACATTGGGGAGACTGACAGTTGCTCACCAATGCTTGTTGGTTCTCTCCGGGACCTCTGGCTTCCACCACCTGTAAAACTCTGACATGAGTTGACCCTGGCTGTCGAAAGTGTTGTTAATCCCCAATAAATAAATCAAACCAACTTCTCAAAGTCTTCTTAGAAAGTACATGATTACAAAATGAAATGGATATCTAATATCAAATCCCAACTGAAAACTCTAATGTGAGGTGGGTGGGAGGTAGAGCTGAAACGGTTGGCTCATTTTCATAACCGACTAACCAAGAGCTATAACCGGATAATATCTGGTTATCCGTAGCCATTATTTCAATGAATCTGGGATCAAAACTCTAGGAATTGGAAAACAGTATTCTCAGAAAGTATTCTGTAGTATGTATACAAACGAACATTGTCGAGTACTTGACAACGTTCGTTTGCATACATACTACGCAATAGTTTCTGCGGTTACTCAGTTCTCATGGAAATTGCCGATCATTAACCAAACCAAGTCTTGAATGCCAAGTCGATTATTTTTCAATATATACAGCGCTGCTTCGAGGTGTCATCTACGTTTTAACCGTGGAATGTCGATCACTGTCGATATTTCGGATAACCGGTTGACGTTTTTTTTTACAGAAAATGGCCTGAGAAACAAAAGATCTACTTTACGAAACAAGTCTAGAATTTTCCGTTTTGCCAAGCCTTTGGCAAGGCCCAACATAAAATTTGATTAAGTTTCATCAATATCATATTGAAGAAACATGAATGTCATATTATGTTTATCATATAATCGCCAATTGAACAAGTGGGGGTTTGGGGGACTTAAAATGAAATGGGTAAGGGTTAAAGAAAGGAATTTCAACATCAAAGAACAAACATTGACTACTGTACTGCAAATTCGCAGCTTAGCATCAGTTGATCAGTAACTGTAGTAAAGTCAATCCCATCAATATTCACTTCATAAACATATCCAATTGTCACTGATATCTTTTTTTTTTACCATCGCACTACATGTATCGTCAATTTTTACTTTTGAATTTGGTAGAAAATCAGACATTGTGGCTTTGATTTTATTTTGAAATAATTCTATTTACATGTGCATTAATTCGACCGTGTAGTATATAGATGCACCAATGAGATTGCTCTATTTTTTAGACTAATATGTAAGTCAGCCAACCAGGTTGCATGCCTCGAGCCAATTAAATTGACAAGAGGTTATATGAAATAGAAATTTCTGGAGCAGAACTGCGGTAGCTCAGTTGTAGACTGTTGGCTTCTATGCTAGAGGTCCCAAGTTCGATCTGTGTCTGGGATGACCTGTGTTGTGTCCTTGGGTAAGGCACTTTATCCCGGTTGGCTACATGGGGGCACGATGACACCGTGTACTAAAGTGTACTGTACATCAATAGTGCACATGTCTTCAACCGCTGTAACCCTGCTTGAGCGGAGCTTGAACAGAGTTAGAATGTTGAGGAGCTGACAGTTGTTCATCGATGCTTGGTGGTTCTCTCCCGGTACTCTGGCTTCCTCCACCCATAAAACTGTCATGGTCACGATTAGCCATTGTGCATAAGTACAACATGAATAATAGACTACACTGACGAAAATGAAATGAATAAATTTCATTCTCTACCTCAAAAACTTATTTTGTAACCTCGTATTGGAACTAGCTTATTCCAATAAGCTTTCATAAACTATGTTTAGGGGTAAAAAAAAAGCAGGATGCAGGCTGATTTTAATGCTCACTTCACAAATGCTTTGTTACCTATTTGAGGTGTATTCCTGCTCTGACAAAATATATCACTATATATATGAATTGGCCTCTTAGGCCACACAAAGTTGTTCTTCTGTTTCTCAGGCCATTATTTGTGAAATTGCATGCGGGCGAGCGTTTTTTTATTTTATTTTTTATTTCAGTAATTACGTTTTTGCCATCAAAAGTTCATGTTCTTGGTTCAAGTTTTAGGCCTCATAATCTACAGAATAGCATGGGTGGTGGTGTATTTCATCCCTTGAGTGCAAGAAGACTTTGCAATGCTAAAGCATTGCAAAGCCCTCTTGCACTCAAGGGACAAATTCATCAATTTTTTTAACTTGGGTAAAATATCAGACATAAACCATTTAATTTTTATTTTTTTAAGTTTAAATTGGTTATAAAAAGAGAGCATGCGGGAGGGCCTGAGAAACAGATTTTTAATTTTTTTAGGCCTTATCAGATTTTCTTAGAG
Organism: Pictodentalium vernedei; assembly: GCA_031216915.1. Taxonomy (NCBI): domain Eukaryota; kingdom Metazoa; phylum Mollusca; class Scaphopoda; order Dentaliida; family Dentaliidae; genus Pictodentalium; species Pictodentalium vernedei. Next base: position 848,382,809 of record CM062297.1, read on the forward strand.
CACAGTGACTCGGTGGTTAGAGCATTGGACTTCAAACCAAATGGTCGATTTCTTCATTTCTGACCAGCGATAACTGGGTTGTGTCCATGGTCAAGCCACTTAATTACAATTGTTCATGTGGGAACATGGTGGCACCATGTGGTAAGGTGTACTGCATGTCGATGGTGCACTTGCCTTCAACTGCTTCTGACTCTGCTTTCAGTAAATTGGGGAGTTTAACGGTTGCTCGGAGATTCTCACTGATTACTTTACTCCACCACGATATGACATTGGCTGTTGAAGGTGTCATTAAACCCCAATAAAACAAACAAGGCCCCACAAAGTAGGTCTTCTGTTTCTCAGGCCATTATTTGTAAAACTGCATGCGGGCGAGCGTTTTTTTATTCTATTTTTTATTTCTGTAATTATTTCTTTGTCATCAAAAGTTCATGTTCTTGGTTTATGTTTTAGGCCTCATAACCTATGGAATAGCATGGGTGGTGGTGTATTTCGTCCCTTGATTGCAAGAAGGCTTTGCAATGGTAAGGCATTGCAAAGCCTTCTTGCACTCAAGGGACAAATTTATCAATTTTTTAAATTGGGTAAAATATCGGACATAAACCATTTAATTTTTATTTTATTTAAGTTCACATTGGCTATAAAAAGAGAGCATGCGACAGCCAAAGGACCATGCGGGAGGGCCTGAGAAACAGATTTTTAATTTTTTTAGGCCCAAACTTATTAAATTTTCTGTCAAATAAAGTCATAACTGCAGTACAGCAGCCATGACTTTATTTTAGAAGAAAATATATCTCTAAAAGTAGGCTAGGCCTTGTTTTATGAGAAATTACTATAATTCATGTTATACATCCAAACATTTGATCTGTTGTTCATGTATGAGAATTGTTTCTTGAACACAATTTAATATCATGGTATCCATAATACAATGCTTTAACTCTTAAGGAACTGGAGATTTTTTTCATTTTTTTTTGTGTTTTGACAGTTTTACAGTTGTTTCTAAGCAAGTCATGGCTGCCGATATAGGCAGCCAAGACTTACCAAGAAACAACTGCCAAGGCACTTTGACTTTAACTTGGACGTTTACCCAAAGACTGCATGTTGGGTACCAGTTTTGTTGCAGAAAAAGTCGGAATGAGGCCCTTAAGGGTTAAACAGGTTTTGCCATGTCAATTTTTACAGATAGAAAAACACATTCATCCTGTTGAAAATGTTCTCAAATTAAGGCATAGTTGCAATGAAAAAGCCTTGCCTTAAGTTGATGTAATTTTGCTGAATTTCTCCAGGAAGATTTAGACGCAGTGATATTGGGTTACTGTTGATTTAACTGTTGTGTCTTGTATTGAATAATAAGAAGAGAAGAAATCATGTTTGAAAGAGTTAACTCTTTTTTATATGCCCCCGACCGCTGAAGGAGGTTTTGGGGATATCAAGTAGAGACATCCGTCCATCTGTCAGTCCCTCTGTCCATACAAACATTTTGGATTGTAATTTCAAAGCCTTTGTCAGATTTGGATCTCCTTTGGTATGCTGACAGACCCGCGTTGGGGAACAGATATGCACAAGGAAAGGGTTCCGTCCAATAATTCTTTCCCATGTTATGGCCATTTTTCACTTTTGATGTAGAAAAATTTTCTCAGCCTCTGTGTTGCATTCACTGCATGTTGGATTTGAAAACCACTTATTGATCAAATCATAATTTTAGGGGTTACTTGTGGATGACAAGACCATGCTTCCTTTTGATTTGGTTCAGCTAGCCAGTTCAGTATGACCACCATGTTGTTATGACACCATCGTGGGTATATGCCATGCTTAGCATTGCTCTTGTTACATTTAAGTTTTAGAAAAAGCTATTTTTCCCCCATCATCCAATGAAACATAAAAATAAATTTGGTGGGTTGTTTGTAACTTTGGCAAGACAGGAACCCTGGAACATTTCATTTTAGAATGCCCTAATTTCTTGCGAAATAGAATGAGATTCCTTAAGAAACTAATGGAAGAATGGACTGAAAACATGAGAAATAGGTGGATGAGGGATGACATGAAGGAATTTGTCATTATTATGGTTGGAGAGATTGAGGAAGCGGCAATGAGGGTAATTATAAAACAGTTTGTGTCTGAATGCTGGGAGATGAGGAGGGAGAGTGGGGAGGAAATACCCAGGGTGGATATAAGCCTCCTCGTTGAAGGACTCTGGCAAATGACCAGACGGCCCATGCATTATTATTATAGATTAACTCTTTGCCCAACGAATCGGTCGCATCCGCCCGTGAAAGTTACAAATTAAGCAGTTGAAAAAAACTATTTTTCAAAAACTTTCAATAAAACCTATTCATGTGATCTCTCATTGGAATGAGCTTGTCAGGCTCATTCCAGTGAGGGGTCACATGTTATGGTTTTGTTGAAATTTGTTGAAAAATTTGAAAACGTAAAAATTAAATTAATTTTTGATATCAGCTGCATTGAGCAAAGGGTTAACCTTTTACCTAACAACACAGTGAAAATCTGACAGTGCTACACACAGAAATTACCGTTCAAATCTTTTTATGTTCAATTTTGTCCTCTAAACATAGCTTATGACCCCTCATTGGAATGCAGTCTGTGAGCTTGTTTGTTAGGAATCTAAGCTATGTTTTGGAGGCAAATTTTCAGTTATTCAAAATTTCTTCTAGCATCATATTCTAGTCGTATTAGATAAAAGGTGATTGAAATAAAGCTTCAGCGTTACACAATGAGGTCAAATGATCAAGTTAGATATGCCACTTGACAGAACATCTAGTGGGGCATTGAATTCATCTTTAGCATGGGCAGTTGTCTGGCTAATCATGTAAAAACTATCCAGTAATGTTCTCATCTCTTATTCCACACTGCCCCTTAAGACAGTTTATTGGAACATGCTTAATGAAGCCCATATTTGGGCTTCACTCTAAAGTGCAAGTACTGCAACTCAAAGGCTTCAAACAATGTGGATGTCCTTCATATTATTTTTTAATCTAAATTATTTAGTCTGTGTGGATTTTCTTCGTTACAATTTATAGGAGAGTGCCTATAGGCACTCTCCCATAAATTGTAACATGACAAAAGACTTGTGAACAAATTTTGGTGATTAAAAATAATTCAGCACTCTACTAGTTAAGAATATTCAGGTCTTTTGATATTTTAAAAGCGAAATTTCTGAGTAAGTTTACAAACAAAAAGCCGCATTTTTTCACCTGAAACCTGTTGCGGAAGGGCTTGTGTTATTTCTTGGATTCAAAGGTGTTTTTTTTGGAATGGGGTATATCATGTGTTAAACTTTTAGAAATAAATGCATTCATCAGTAGAGAAATATGAGATTAACATTACTTCCAAGGATTTCTATTGTAGTTTGCCACAGTATATTCAAAATTGCATAGAGAAGGTTTTTTTTTGTAATTTTTCAGGCTGTTGCTGATAAATCTGAAATTTTGAAACTGACACATGAGAGGGATGAAATGCGTAGCCTTTTAGATAAATTTGAAAGACACATGGCTGAGGTAAGTAGAAATTTATTATATAACAGATTAACAGTTGATTTTAAAATCTTACCTTTAAGTGATCCTGTATTTTCTGTGTTTCCTATGAAATCCCTTTCTGTTTTAAACTTCCCTAAAATCTGTCTATTTTGATGAAAAGGGGACATCAACCCCTATATAACCTTTGTGCATGTATTTTTAAAAAAAATTGAATTTGGTCATCAGTTACGGTTGATAATATAATATATTTGGTCAGCATTTAGTAAGTTTTTAGTTACCCCAAACCTGTCACAGGTTTGAACCAGTTACCAGCCTTGAGGGCAAAGTGGGCAATATATTTGCCTCTGCACTGCTCACTTCGCCTGATTTTTATGTTTGGGCGAACTTGTTGTTTTGAGACGCTGCAGTAAGAAAAGTGGTTTATCTTGAGTCATTTCAATGCAACCCTTATATTTACTATTAGGTGACAAAACAAAGGACATAAAAATTATTTGATACACAAACTTATGTTTGTTTTTAAAAGAACAGACTATAAACATAAAGAAATAAAACTGAAAAATATAATTCAGTAAAAAACGAACCTCTACAGTCAAAATTAGAGATATGTATTATAAAAACATTGGAGTGAGTACAGTACAAGTCAAAATAAGTTGTAGGATAACCACTGTAAACTGTGTATCTTTCTCTTCCTATACTGATAAGACCAGAAGCCTACATCATTTTCTGGAAAGCTCTCTCTGAGAGCTTTCCAGAAAATGCTGTCAGGTTCTGATCTTATCAGTGCAGGAGCAGCAGTATACTTAGTTTATTGCGGTTATAGTTCATTGCGGTTATCCTACAACTTATTTTGACTTGTACTGTAACCAGCAAAAGTGATTTGTATATCACTATTTACTTCAGTAAAAGTTAGCAAAATCACAAGAAATATGATTTGTGTTGTGTGTTTTTTTATTTCACTGGCATTTGGCAGTTTTTGGTGTATATTCAAGTGATGTCTAATTACCGAAATAAGCACAACAATTGTTATCCATTAAAATCCTGGTAAGAGTTAGTGACTCCTCAAAAAATAAGGAAATGTTGATTTTCTCTAAAATGTAGCTTTTCTCCGTCCTTTTCCATCTTGACAAAACTCACTGACAGAAAGATCCCACTAGTGGCAGAGCCATGCTCTGAAATCAGGTGAACCATGCTAGTGAAGAGGATTGGGGGTGGAATCCAGAACAAATGCTTGTACTGGGGGCAGGAAATCATAAAAATTCATTTCCTATTTGGGGTGAGAGGACCGAGTGGGATTAGTGGGGGGAGGGATTAAGTTGGCTGGGCTCCCTAGGTACCCCACTAACTTGATTTTCAGTGTTCGACAGGTCTGTTGGCAAGTTTTGAAATGGGCTGGTCACTGGTTTGAACCTTGCTTTATCAGTGTTTCTCTCAAATTTTTCAAACTTTTTCCTTTCTCTTCCAAACTGAAGCTGCTAACTTTTCCTTGGAATGGGCTCAGTGAGCTCATCCAGTAAGAGGTCATAATCTTCAGTTGGAAGGAGCATATGGAAAGATAACCAAACTTGGATGTCATATTTTGTGAAAAGACCTGCAGGGACTTGGCCAATATTATGTAGACAGGTTTGAAATGTTAATAAGCTTTAAAATCTGTATTTTAATTCTTTATCTTTAACCAAAGTAATTGCGATAATTGGCTGGCTCCATTCTCAAAAATCTTGGTTCAGTTCTTAGTATTTTTACAACTTTTGCATCAAAAACATAGTTTTTGGCCCCCGCATTGGAATGAAATCATTCCACGGAGGGGCCGTAAGCTATGTCCTTGGGCAAAAATGAAATTTTGAGTTAAAGAATGTTTTTAATCCTTTATGCAATTAATGCACAAGATATCAAAATTTATTATTTTAAATATTTTTTCCAATTTTTCAAAAAATTTCAACAAAACCATATCATGTTTCTCCTTGTTGGAACGAGCTAAAGGAGCTTGTTCTTATGAGGGGGTTACATAATATGATTTTGAAGATATTTTTCAAAAAATAATTGTTGGCTCATTTTGTAAATTACATGGGCGTATTTGGCCGATTCATTAGTTAAATGGTTAAAGTGTCAGCTACTGTTTGTGTTAGGCAAAGGGTTAAGCAAAAAATCTCTTAAAGGCCTTTTTAAAAAATTGTGCATGGTAGGGATTATTGTCATATGGTCAAAAGTTTCTGAACTTTGCAGGTCTCAGAAAAACCAATTGTATATGAGTTTTCTTGAGCAGTTCCCTATCAACTGTTTGTCTGCCAGGCAGGTAGAGTTCTTGATTAATAATTATTATTATATTTTGTTTTATCCATTTAACCAACAAAAGAATTACACAAACCCATGTTCTGAGAAACAGACCAACACAAACTAAAAGATGCCATTGAAATCTTCACTGAAAAACAATTAATATGAATCATGAACGAGTCTAGAATTCTTCATCATATAATTACATCCCTTTACATGGAATCAGCAAGTACGTCTCTTTTTCAAATTTCATGAGCGCCATAGAATCGGAAAAGGATGCTGGTTTTATTCACAGTGGCATTGGGAGATTCAAAACCACCCCAACCGAGTTTCCTTCAGCACCAACTGCCTAGTGAAACTATAGGCTATAGCAAACCACTTGGCCACCAACAGACCCTATACTAAACTACACACACACACCCAGAAACTATACTAAACCACACACACCCGCTCTGCCATTGACAGGGCCTTGAATAGCCCTGAATTTAGTCTGTCCTTGCCCACTGTAACAGTTTCTTCAGTGTGTTGTTTTTTCAAGTGATGTGTTTTTCTACACACAAATTGTGTGCATACCAAGTTCACAGAATTATTTCTTTTTTTCAGATACAAGCAAATGTTAAAGTACTGACAGGGGAAAGAGATAAGCTGAACATCATGTATGATGAGGTACTCAATTAGAATGATAATTCACAAAACACATTCTAGCACACTTTCTATTTCCATTTTTATGCCCTTACTATAAAATGGCCAGGGGCATATAGTGTTACCCTTTTCCATCCATCATTCCATCTTTCCATCATTCTGAAATAACAGTTTTCCGGACTTCATTTCACCATACATTGAGATAATTGATTGATTTCTGGTACAGTGGAGCCCACTTAATTGGATATCTGTTAATTGTATATCCCTGTTAATCGAATATAATTTTCAAACACAAAACCATTTACCATACCTTCAGTACAAATTTGATCTGTTAATTGCATATGGGTTGTAGAGTAAACTCCTGTTAATTGTATAGAAATTTTTGTAATATGTCGAAAAAATTACTGTGACACGCACCAAATTCCCCTTATTTATCAACCTTTTTTGTCTCACTACATCCAATACAGGCATTTATTCTATTATATCTTGTTTGACAGAGCTCTATGAGCTCTGTCACACAAGATATAATAGAATAAATGCTCAATTTACCTCCAGAACACAGGAAACTGACCAAATCCCTGTTAATTGTATACTCCTGTTAATTGAATAATTTTCACAGGCAAAATGGATATTCAATTAAGAGGATTCTACTGTATGTGGTTTTGTCATGGGTACCTACAAATCTAGTCTGAGTTTGGTCCCAGGTGGATGGTTTTCCAGACTTCGTTTCACCATATATTGAGATAATTGATTGATTTCTGGTATGTGGTTTTGTTATGGGTACCTACAAATCTAGTCTGAGTTTGGTCCCAGGTGGATGGTTTTTGCAGAGTTATTGACCTTGATACTTAATTTATGATGTGAAAACTTGAGAGAATTTCCAGACTTTTGCTTGTGGGGGCATACTTGTCGTACAGACACATCTAGTTTATTCAACTTCTATAAAATCTTATTTTTTGTGTTTGACAGTGTTTTAACCCTTTACCTAACACGAAAAGCAGGCGACACTTGCAAATAAAATTCTTGAAGCACTAGTTTTTTGATTTTTTTGCATCAGAAACATGCCTTATGACCTCATTGAGCTCATTCCAATGAGGGGTCATAACCTACGTTTTGTGACAAAAAATGAAAGGAAAAAATTTTGTGAATAGCACTGGCTGGTTTTGTCCATTGCGTTGGGTAAAGGGTTAACTGGTTGAGTGAAGAAAGACAGAAACATGGCCCTACTGAAAAGAGCTAAAAGCCACTTTAGTTGCTTTACATTTCATTTATTAGCTTGTTGTTTGCAGCAGAACAAAGATGTTTGTATAAAATTGTTTGTTACAATTTATGAGAGTGCAAACAGGCATTTTCCAATAAATTGTAAACAATTATAACAAAATCTCATTAAACTAAAGCTCCTCTTGCTGGTACAGTGTAGCCCAATGATAGATTAATAAAGGCTACAATCTTCAGCTAGGTGTAAATTATCAAATCTATGTGAATAAAATTCCATTTGCTTCGTACTGAATATTTGGTTAAGTAGTGAATTGAAAACTGTTATACAGTACAATGAAACACTGTTTCCTGAAAAAATCTCTTGAATGGCAGCTGCTGTAAAGCAGCCATGACTTAATTATGAATTATGCCCACACTCTTAAAGAGATTGAGAGGGGTATACTGGATTACATTTGCCTGTCTATCTGTCTCTCACTCTCTCTCTCTCTTTCTCTCTCTCTCTCCATCTATGCCTGTCCATCCATCCATCCATCCATCTGTCTATCCGACCAGAGCCATATCTCGGCTGTTGGTGGATGGATTTCATTTGATGAAATTTTGATAAATTCAAGGGAGTACAAAAATCAAAAAAGTATTGGAACAATAATTGTTTTGCTAAATTGCGCTAACATTAACATTTTATTTTGGCAAATGAGTGGGATGTTTTTCTTTTTTTATATGAAATCGTACCAGTAGTGTACAAGAAGTTAAACCCTCTGCACAGTGATATATCAAAATTTTGAGTTTGATTGATTAAATTCTCAGTTCCATTATGGGGAAAATTTGCTGCTTAAAATTTTGCTTTTAACCGTATGTACATGTACACAGCTGCAGATGACTTAACAGTGTTTCTACATGATTGTTGGCTGTCTGTACAGGCAACTAACAATGATGTAAAAACACTGTCAAGATAAATGCATCTTACCAGTCGAATTCTCAAGGAAGAATACACTTGGGACACCATTTTCCGAGCAATATAAAAGGGGTTGTTTGTAGCTGTATCAGAACTTAAGGGCTCATCTAAGGGTTAATGTTCAATATTAATAGGCCTGAAACGGTTGGCTCATTTTCACAACCGACTAAATGAGGGCTATTACCAGATAATATCCGGTTAACCGTTGCCATTATTTCACCGAATCTGGGATCAATCTAGGAATTGGAAAGCAGATTCTCAGAAACTATTCCGTAGTGTGTATACAAACGAACGGTTCTCCGGTTATCTGGTTAACCATTTCAGTACATGATATTAGTTATTTTTTTCAAGAGGTAGACAAAAACTTTTCATTTTTTGTAGGCCAACAGTGAGCTACAGAAGCTAAGAAGAGAAATGGTCCAATCTCCCAAGTCTCCAAAAACATCACTTGCTGCACAAGCTGTCTTGAGACGTATCGAAAATGAGAGGGATGATGTTGTTGCTGATCTCCGTCGAGTTTGTACAGAGAGAGATAGCTTGAGAGAAAGACTTAAGGTACATTTAATTTTTTGATTCGAGCATTTATTTGAATGGAGATCTTGGATGTTACTAACATTACAGAAAAGTTCCATGATAAGTGTAAAAGTATAGTTTATTCACACTTTGGAACACTGTACAGAAGAACCACAGGTTTAATAAAATTGTTTTCTTTCAAAATCTGTTGCTAACTCAATTGAGTTGCATTCAAGCTGGATACCTTGAACTGCATGTTGGAGTAGTACCAAGACTTAATGAGTGGAATGCTTTTTAGAACAGCCATTTATTCCATTTAATTTTTAGCTGCAACAAGCAGCTCTATATGTGGCTATGTTGGCCCATTTGTCTCTTTGTCAGTCTGTCTGTGACCAATGAGTTTTGAAAATAAATAACATTTAAAATATTGTGTGGAATGACATCATATTTGAGATGCAATTGTATCTTATTGATGCCTAACCCTATATTCTATGCAGGTGTTTTTCAGATGAGTTTGGACTTGATGGACTTGGAGTTTGTTTCATTTTTGCCGTCTATCGAAGCTTAGATGCGAACCCACAATTTTTATTTTAATAAACTTCTCATTTCCTTTTTGCAACTCTGTTTTCAACAGCTCAATTTCTGAAATTTCTTTGAATTAGGCACACAGTGATCTGAAAATTTAAAATTTGTCCAGGATGATATATTACATTCACTTTTAACCTTTCCCTGTGGGAACCCCCAAAAAGGTGGAGCAGTGCTTGATCCTTTGGTAATCAAATTCTTTTTTTTTCTGTATGTAGCAACCTGGGTATATCTTAAATGAAAAGCCTATTGAAAAACAATTGGTTAAACTTTTGGTTATACTTGTAATGGACACATGGTATTTCCATAGATCTCAAAAGTGTCCTCAAATACCAGTAAACATTGAAACTGTTTAAACTTTTCTGATATGTCCATTCTTTGCAGTTAGCATGAATTATTAAAATTGTCATTTTGTCTTGTGGCAACTTTGGTAAGGGTGTGATGGAATTCAGTGTTGTTCAAATGATAATTACTTCTTTTCAGATTGCTACTGAAACTGCTTTATCAGATCGAGCAAAACTAGAGCAAAGACTTGAAGATGTCCAAGTTGACTTGCATACTGTAAGTGGTTTATTGCAACACTTGTTTACATGTTGTAACTCAGTTGATCTTATCAAGTAAATAGGTTTGTGTAAACATTTGTATATTAAATATACAAGATTTTCATTGAATAGGTTTTTGTGTTATCAAAAAATTTATGGAAAGTGCTCTGAAACAGAAACCCATGCAAGCACAGAAATAATGGAAAGATAACATTAAAGAAAAAGAATAGTCTAAAATCTCAAGTTTGCTATTGAACTTGTTAAAAAGACAGAAAACAACTTATTTGAAAATAATTCAATAAAATTGGTAATGAATTTCAGAAAAACTGGTCTGTGATGAAAGATATCAATGGGCCATTTTTTAGAAGTGTAGTAATTCACAAAGATTTATGACTCATTTGATCCAGAATCTTACCTCGTCAATGTGACAGTGTTTGACAAACCAGATCACCTTAAAGTCATATTATTAACGGCCTGCCAGAAATACACAGAACGGCATGTGTGTGATTGGGTTAATCAATATGGCATGAGTGTCAGTGTGGAAGGATAGAACGAGAGGCCACAGGCCTCGAGTTTTATCCGTTGGCGATGGCTCATGTGCCATATTGATTAGCCCATTCCCACACACTTGTCGTTCTTTGCTCATTACATGCCATCACGTCTATAAAAAACATTATTAGAAGGACACTCAGCAGTTCATTTGCCAACTATCAACAAAAAAACACATTTTTATCACCAACGAAATTTGCAAGGGGTTCCCTGTTACTATTTCGTCCCCTGAGTTCCAGTGTGTTCTATGTGCCTACTGGCACATAGAACACATTGTAACTCAGGACGATTTTTAGCTATCGCTACAGATTCAAAATGTAATTCTGGTGCTCGATGCGCAGAACATTCCAGTGAAATTTCTCTTCTTTATAAAAAATAGTCAGTCAATGATTACTTTTCTGCACGTGTGCAGAACAGATTTCCATTTTCCTCATGGTTTAGTGTTGCTGTAGATGGTCATTACATAGAACAGGTATGTAATAAATGATTAGCAGCCCATCACCTTATTAGTGGCACTTGACTGTATCTCGGGGCCACTTGCAACATGTTGGACTGTAAATCATTTCTTTTGGGCCATTAATAAATATACAGAACCGCACATTCATTTGAATGGTTAAGAATTATCGAATAAGTTTGCTTTGTCCCAGGATATCATAAGAGTCCAAGACTCGAGTGATATCCTGGGCCAAAGCAATCAAGTGTGATAATTCTTAACCCATTCAAACGTATGTGCAGTTCTGTATTTATCACACACCTCCCATGTAAAAACCAGTCTACACACAAATTGAACTAAAAACACTTTTCAACTGGATAATTTCCATGTTTCCTTCATTGTCAACAAGACATCACTGTTAGGTGGTGGGGTAACAATCCTAATCTGCTTTTTAATTTTTATGGCATTCAATTGGTTGAAACCAATTGACACTGATCAGTGTCACAGGCACGATAATCGAACTTCAGATATTGACTAAACTGCAGGGAATAACACAACAAAAAGTTTTTTTTTAAAATAGCCAATAAGTTTAGTACACTCCATAACTTTTTGACCAGTGGTGGAAAGTATTTGTAAAGGAACAAGCAGTCAGAATGTTATTTTTATTTTGTAAATTTTTCACTGGAATCTGATTGTTTAAATATCCCGGTTAAACAAATCTAAATGAGGAGCTTGGAATTTCCAAGACATCTCATCTCTGGGTGTATTCGACCAATGATTGACATGATTTATTTAGACAGGTTCCTTCTCTGTTTACGTTGGAAATGAAATCGATTATGTTCTTTATCACCAAATGTTCTGTACCGCTTTATTTTTATCGTACAGACAGAACAGTGGAAATCCCTTGTTTTATGTTAATAGAAGTGTGATAAACCCCAATTCCCTCCAAAATCCTCTTATTGCTTTTAATACTTCATTTATTTCATTAGTGTACTCAAACAATCAATTGGCTAGATATCTTCTTAATTTTAAAAAACCTTTTTACTCTCAACCTATTGTCCATCTTAATGACTATCTGACCAACACTATTTCCCATGATGTCCATTCTGGGTTTATTAATTATTCAGCATTTGACTCCAAAACATTACTTATACCCCCCATTGGAGTGCGCTCATCGAGCTTGTTCCAGTGAGGGGTGGTAAGCAATATTTTTGAGACAAAAAAAAGAAGGATGTTTAGCTCTTCAAGTAGTGCTGCACGATATTCAAAACAGAATACCAGTATCGGTATTCAAAAAAATACCGCGGTATACCGGAATATCGAAAACTATTCAGATATCTGAACATAAGTACCACAATCGAGACCTGAGGTATCACAGTTGGAACGAATCAGCATGCATTGATGATGCGGTTCGAAAAACCTTTACCCAATGCAGACGATATCAAAATTTATTATTTTAAATATTAGTTCATCAAATTTTTCAAAAAATTTCTACAAAACAATATCATGTGACCGCTCATTGGAACAAGCTCAACGAGCTCGTTCCAATGGGGGGTCACATGATACAGTTTTGTTGAAATGTTTTAAAATTATTTTTTCAACTGCTGAAATTGTATATTACGTGGGCACATGTGAACGATTCCTTGGGTAAAGCGATAATATTATTCATTCGGAGCTACAGTTAAAAAACTCAAGACATCTCAAAAATTAAATTGTGAGTAAATAAATAATGACGATAAACCGATATTTTTGTAATTACACCGGTATTCAATCGATATTGTTTTGAATACCGGTATATATCGTTTTATCGATATACCGTGCAGGCCTATCGTCAAGAAATTTTTTTATTTTTAGTAAGTGTTATCACAGGTCGTGGTAGATAAAAGGTTAACCTATTAAACATTTTCTTCAATATGTCATAAAATAGAGTGATAGCTGCCAAAACTTTTTTTTTGAAAACTGGAACCAAAAATAAATGAAAATGAGAAGGATCCAGTTTAACAGGAAATATATAACTAAAATTTACGCATGATAAGAAGATACAGCAAACAGATCTGTTTAGGCCCCACAAAGTAGATCTTCTGTTTCTCTGGCCATTTTTTGTAAAATTGCATGCAGGGGAGTGTTTTTTTATTTCGGTAATTATTTCTTTGCCATCAAACGTTCATGATCTTGGTTTATGTTTTAGGCCTCATAATCTATGGATTAGCATGGGTGGTGGTGTATTTCATCCCTTGAGAGCAAGAAGGCTTTGCAATGCTAAAGCATTGCAAAGCCTTCTTGCACTCGAGGGACAAATTTATCAATTTTTTTAACTTGAGTAAAATATTGGACATAAATATTTAATTTTTTTTTTTAAAGTTCACATTGGTTATAAAAAGAGAGCAGGGGGCAGCCAAAATGACCATGCAGGAGGGTCTGAGAAACAGATTTTTTTTAGGCCTTATTAATCTATCTTTGTGTATCCACATTAAATAATAGTCATTAACTGGTTGAGTGCTACATTATTTTTCAAAGGTGTTTTGGATATTTTTTTCAAAGATACCAAGCTACCGACAAAAGTAGACTTAGTTTGGCAAGATTTTCTTTATAAATAATTGTTTTATTATAATTATTGGAGAGTGTCAGCACTCTCCAGTAAATTGTACCCAAACAATTCTGTATAAACAATTTACTTCTAGTCTTGAGAAAACAACAATCTAATGCATCCAGTATAAAGCCACTAAAGTTGCTTTTAGTACATTTCAATGGAGCTATGATAGTGGCTTTTAGCACTGAACCAGTTAATCAGTATGGAAGGTGAAAATGTTATTAAAGTATGTGTTTACTTTCTTCAGTCCGAAGCAGAGCGTAATGAATTGATCACTCGATTCAACACACTGAAAGAAGAAGTTCGAAGCTTGGAAGAGCAAGTGAAGGATCAAGCTTTTCGAATTTCGGATACACAAGATGATGCTTCCCAGCAAAGATCCAATGCAGCACAGATGAAGTAAGATTAATGCTAAATATTTTTTGTTTATTATGCCCCCACCATAAAATGGCCAAGGGCATATAATGTTACTCTTCTCCATCTGACATTCCATCTATCCATCATTCTAAAATAACAGTTCTCTGTGCTTTCTTTTCACCATTCAATGAGATAATTAGCTGATTTCTAGTATGTGACTTGTCATGGGTACCTACAAATCGAGTTTGAATTTGGTCACGGTCAGTTGATTTTGAGTTATTGACCTTGCACTTAGTTTGTGATGTGAAAACTCGGAGAATCGGTTTCGGGACTTTTTTTTGCTTGCGGGGGCAAACTTGTACTGACACATCTAGTTTGTTTAGTGAGCTAGTAAAATTAGCTCGTATTTTGTTATTTATGATATTCCATTCAAATCTTACAGAATTATGTCACAGAAGAAAAAGATAAAATATAAAGGATAATAAATAAAAGTCATGGTTGCATTGGATTCCTTGAGTTTGTGTTTGTCCATTTCTCTTTTCCTATAAGGTTAAAATTATACCCCCACTCTCAAAGAGATTGAGGGGCATACTAGACCCCCATGCATCTGTTCGTCTGTCCATATGACCATCCATCTGTCCATCCAGATCCATATCTCAGCAGTGAGTGGACGGATTTTAACAAAATTTGGTATGCAGTGAGGCAGAATGGACGGATTTTAACAAAATTTGGTATGCAGTGAGGCAGAATGGAAATGATGGAGGGGGGAGGGGAGGGGGGGTAGGGAAGGGGGGATGCATCTGGCCATGGCCCAGCTCTTGTTCAATATTGTTTCATATAGATTTTTCTTAGTTTGGTAAACTGCCTTGTTGTGACATGTTCAAGCCAGAAAATAAGCAGACTGACATCTGCAAAATGAGGTCCCCAGAGGGTGAATTTAGTGATGCTGCCCTGCTATGCAGGGCTGCATCACTAAATTTACCCTCTGTGAACCTCAGTCTTAATCAGGGTCTCAAAAATAAACAGAAAGAGGTACCAAGAGGATAAATTGGCCCACTGTATGGGATAGCATCATCAAATTCACCCTCTGGGGACCTCATTCTGCAAATGTGAGACTGCATATTTTCAGGCCTGGACATGTTGTGACTTTTAGTTTCTATATATGTGTTATGTGCACATTGTGCTTGTACAGAGTCTTCTATTGCGATGGGACTTGTTTTTGGGGATGTATAGCTACCTCCCCAAAAATGAGTCGAGTAACGATAAAAGATTGGATACAAGCACAATGAGCTTTTAACATGTTTATTTACCCTTCAGTCAAAGAAAAAACGATAACCATGACTTCTCAAAAATAATTGTTAACAAACAAAATGCCACTCTCAACTGATCAAAATAGTAGATCTCCATTTTCATTACTCTCAACCCAACGACACATGAAGAAATTCCTTCAGCTTGAATGAAATTGTACATTGTGAAAAAAATAATCAAACAATTGTACATTGTGAAAAAAATAATCAAACAGCCCAAGTATGTTTTTTCCATTGTGCAATGATATTTCAAACCAAATTCAATTCATTTCATGAGGTCACCCAAGGCACAGATGGCTGGTTTGCAAAAAGAACTAGGGAATTGTTTTTTTTAAATACATGACGTCACTTCATTCATAATTTTTAGAAGCGATTCAATCACAATGAGATTGATGTTACGTTTCAGAATTTTCTCACTATGACTTTCAATTTTTTTTATTCGCCTCCTTCTTTTTTGTTTTGGTGTTTTGCATGGTGGATTGTTTATAATGGATCATGCAGTTCCCTGCAATGTGGAATGTATGTTGAGACAGACTTGATGCATTGTTCATTGCAGCCTTATAAGTTTTTGAAGGAAATGACTTGTGATTACCAGTACCACTGAAATAGTCCGTCAGGTGCATATGCGTTCGTTTCTCACGATGTCATGTGACTTTCATTGCTACTGTAATACCGATACAAGATATTTTATTGCTGAATTTTTATTGCTAATGATATTGCTGTTTGCAATTGCATTTTTTGGTAAATGGTAGATAAAATCCTTTACCTAACGTTTTGGCCATATCATAATTCCTGTCACTAACTTAACCATTTATCTAACACAACTTGAAGTCAACACGTGCAACAAATTTTCTTGAATAACTAAATATTTACATTTTTACCTCCAAAACATAGCTTATGACCCCTTATTGAAACGAGCACAAGCTTTTTTTCGAGAGGGATCAAAAGCTTTGTTTTGGAGGGCAAAAGTTTTTAAAATATAATTTGAAAGGCAATTTTTGTGAATAGTGCTGATCGGATATGGCTTTTGCATTAGATACAGGGTTAATATAAAATAAATCAAAATAATATTAGGCCACACAAAATAGATCTTCTGTTTCTCAGGCCATTTTTTGTAAAATTGTATGTGGGCGGGCAGTCTTTTATTTTATTTTTTATTTTTATAATTATTTCCTTGCCATCAAAAGTTCATGTTCTTGGTTTGGTTTATGTTTTAGGCCTCATAATCTACAGAATAGCATGGGTGGTGGTGTATTTCGTCCCTTGAGTGCAAGAAGGCTTTGCAATGCTAAAGCATTGCAAAACCTTGTTGCACTCCAGGGATAAATTTATCAATTTTATTAACTTGGATAAAATATTTTTATTTTTTCAAGTTTGCATTGCTTATAAAAAGAGAGCATGCGGCAGCCAAAAGGACCATACAGGAGGGCCTGAGAAACAGATTTTTAACTTTTTTAGGCCTTAAGCCATTTTTGTGCTACCAGTACTTTACAATAGTGCCCCAATAGTGGCTTCCACGTTTCAGACAGTTAACTCATTGAGTGCTAGAAGCCACTATCATGGCTTATTGAAAAGTGCTGAAAGTTGTGGCTTTACACTGTATGTATTTGCTTGATATTTGTTCAGCAGTACAACAACAAAAAATAATTTATAATTGTTTTGTTACAATTTATTGGAGAGTGCCTATTTGAAAAATAATTCAGTACTCTACCAGTTAAGTAGCAATTGTCTTCAATTTATTTCAGGCTCCTTGCACATGAATCAGAAAAATCTTTAGAGGAAACTCAGCGAAGACTACGGTCAAAAGATTCTGAACTTCAAGCAGTTGAAGAAAGATCTCTCAGATTAGAAGAGCGCATTGCTGAAATGCAGAGAGTAAATCATCTAACAAAAGATGAGATATCTCAGGCACGTACCACCATTTCATGTTTGGATCGTGAAAAAGACTCTATTCAAATTGCTGTTGATGAGAAAACAGAGAAATTAGCTAATTTGAATGAGGATTTACTTCAGAAGGTAAGTGGTAGTATACTAGATATGATAGTTCCATTTTGGTAAGAACTCAACTATGCAGTAGGTTTAATTATCACGTTATTTGACCCTTTCTCTAACCATTAAATACTTTATTTATTATTTATTTATTGGTGTTTAAGGTCACATACTTATGCACAATGGCTAATCGTGACCATGACAATTTTACGGGTGGAGGAAGCCAGAGTACCCGGAGAGAACTACCGAGCATCGACGAGCAACTGTCAGCTCCTCAACATACTAACTCTGTTCAAGCTCCACTCAAGCAGGGTTACAGTGGTTGAAGACGTGCACCATTGACGTGCAGTAGGCTCTGTTTAACAAGATATCATAGATTAAATGCCTGTATTGGATGTACTGAGGCCAAATAGGTCTAAAACAAAGAAAAACTGGGGAGATTTGGGGTAATTTCTCAACAGGTTACAAGATTTTTTTATTTAATTAACAGGAGTTTACTCTATAACCTATATTCAATTAACAGGTTAAATTTGTAGTGGCGGTATGGTAAATGGTTTTGTGTTGGGATATTAATATTCAATTAACAGGGTTATTCACTTGAGAGATATCCAATTAAGTTGGCTCCACTGTATACCAGCCATTGTCATATTCATTTCTAGTGTGTCATGAACCATATAAAAGGTTAATTTACTAGTTTTTCATTTGAAATGTATTATAAAGTGAAACCCTGTTAACTGAGTAGTCTCTCAACCAGTGAAAAAATATTCAAGTAACAGGAGTATTCAATTAACTAGAGTTTGGTCATTTTCCCACATTCCAGGGCTCGAAATATAAGACTGATCACATGTGGCTGATAGTTAGAAATGGAGTGTTGACATTTAAAAATAAAACATTCACACATGTGACAGGTCATTTAATAATTTCTGAATCATTTGTTTCCAAAGTCAAAGCATCAAGATCAGGGAAAGGCCAACAGTATTTGTTCATTGATGAATGGTATAGCTCAACATACATGTGGTATACATTTTATTCATTTTAAACATAGTTATACGCAGTACTAATGTATATTCATAATTCACACAAGTTTCCAGTGTTTAGATGAAAATTTTGAGTTGACAGGTAAAAAGATTCCTCCCGTCATAAGTGACAGGTAGATATTTTGGAACATTCAAGTCCTGCTACATTTGGTTGATAAATTGTTTATTTAAATGACTTGAAAACCATATACATGTATTAATAATAAATCTGTTTTTACCAGTAAAGCAAACTTGTTTTCAACAGAATACAAATACATCTACACTTGCTGTGGTATTCATGAGGGAATCACTGCTAAGTTGCAAGTTTAAAATTTAAGATGTTAAGAATATTGGGTAGAATGTGTATGACTGTTTTACGAGGTGTCTTGTCATTTCAGGAAAAATATATTGGTGAACTAAAGATACGAGTGGGTGAACTTGAAGCTCAACTAGAGTAAGTGTAACAAACATTTTATTTAAGAGTAGGATTTGAAAACTTCACTACATTGATATAATCCACTCATTTAGTCGCATGACGTTTTTTAAAACCACATCTGTGATGGCACCCAACTTTGATAGCACACCTCAAATTCAAAAAACTTTTTTTCGAACATGATACATATTTTGGTGGCCATCTTCCTTTCTTTTAACTGGTTGAGGGCTAGATTATTTTTGGTGGCCTGAATTTGTTATGCAAATTTATTTTATTACAAATTATTGTGGGCACTCTCCAACAATTTGTAATAAAACAAATTTACATAAACAAAATATTATTTTTATTTGACTGAATCTGAAACATGAGTAAGGAAAATGTTGGCTTTTGCTCTGGTACCCTCATTTTTCTGAAAGCCCTGATAGTGGCTTCCAGCACTCAACCAGTTAACAAAGATCAGTTGCAATCAAAAAACATTATTTTGTGAGAGCTCCTGATGCCTTTCATTGATGTTGTGAACATGCTTTCATTATCTTCTAAAGGAATAAAGTTTCAACTGATTTTACATTATTTTATCACAACCCCCCCTCCCCCCCAGCCCCCACCCCCCCCCCCCCCCCCCCCCAAAAAAAAAAAGAAAAAGTGGTGTGACTTGACTGAAAGTGAACTTATTCTCATTCAGTCTTTGACACAATTTGTTTTGGGTGCAGTATAGTAGACTAGTTTTATTGATGACCAGGAGTGTGATATGAACTTTTGATGTGCAGGGTTTATACAGATCATGGAATATGCTTGAATTTTAAAATTGAAATTCCAAGATCTTGAAAGTGCATGAGAACTGAACATTTTTAGAAAAGTTCCTGGAAACTTCTTGGAAAATATATCTCTTGGTCCGTTTTGGTCACAGAGTGTGCATATAAATTGTGGAAAATGTCGGGAGAGGGGAACTTCCCAACATTTCATGGAAGCGTGACGTCATTTAGGAAGCTACTGAGAAATATTTCTCGATATCTATCGAGTCGATAGATATCGAGAAATATCTTTTAGATAATTTGCAATAATTCATAGGCTGGCATATAATAAATCTTGGTCTTTTTTTGGTCACAGAGTGTTTATATAAATAGTGGCAAATATGTGAGGAGTTCTGGAGTTTCAGAACACGGTAAGAAATTTGAGAGAGCTTCTCAAGAAATAATGTCATGAGTTTAAATTATCAAGAAAGTTGAAAAGTGACAGAAATTCTCAACAACTCATTTCCGCTGATACTGTAGTATGTATATGAACATCAGAGATTGAAATAATTCCTGGTGTAGGTCTGGAAAGTGCACAGTTCTTTAAAAGGTTATGAAAAATCCTGGAATTTGTTCTCTTAGAACCCTTATGTAGGACCCCTATGTTTACATATATCTAGGAGATGTATCGTGAGAAATATATGTTATCACCATTATGTTTATGTACAAAATATATCAGAGTCGAGCATGAGCCAAGATATCACCCCAGAAACAAGAGACTTTAATACAACATTTTGTACATAATGGTCATGATAGATTCATCTTATAATTCTCAACTGAAATAATTTGATTAACACTTTACCAAACAAATATCATTTGACCCTAATCATATGACAAACTGACAATATCTTGTTCAGGGACCGATCATGACTATTTAAAATACGCTCTAGCCTCGGAGCCTATTTTTTCAATTCATGCGCCAGATTTCAATTTGCGGAGTCACACTGCTGTTTGTAACACACACTGCAAGTTTGTAATAGCTCTCATCATTTTCATTTAGTACACTATAGCAAACATTAATCTTCACTGTGGTTTCTGATCAAGTCTTGGCTGCCTATTTAGGCAGCCAAGACTTGATCAGAAACCACAGTGAAGATTAATGCTTGGTAATTAAGACTTGAAGTATTAACTTAAGCACTCTACAACAATGATAAATGATAATCATATATATAATACATGTAAGAGTGTCTCTCTCGATTATCCATCGAAAGAATATCAAAATATCATCTGAGAAGTTACGTGCCAACTGAGAAGCCTATTTCTGAGATTTAAGAGTCAGGTCCTGATGTTTCAGAACCAAATACGCACTGGCGCATGCCCAGGTTGGTCCCTGTTGTTATTCCATGAATTGTGAGGCCTGAGACTTAAAACAAAGTATATGAATCTTTGAGGTTAAAAAAAATAGTAATTTCAAAAATAAAATAAAATGCTCTGTCTACCCCCCGTCTGTCCACTCTCCCACATGCTTTTTTACAAAAATGGCCTGAGAAGGAGATCTACTTTGCTTGGCCCAACCTTTGTACTTCTTGAGCTGCCAAACATTTGATTGCAGCTAAAGAGAAGCAAGAAAATCTTGTGAATTTGAAGCATAACTTGAATTGTTACTGGAAGAGATACTAGGATAACCAATGTTTCAAGAGTTGGTACCATAATTATTTTATGGGTGACTGCTAGGAAGTATACATGAGGGACTGAAAGCCACGGGAGTAAACATAGATTTCCTTGCAGTCACGGATGAGGTAATCCTGGTACCTGCTCAAAAACAGTTGGGTATTCTTTTTATATTTGCATTGTGATGTTTTAACTGTAATTAAAGCATGTTGTATATGAAATTGGGGTGTGGTGGCATTGCGGTAACCGGTTCTCGTCAGATCACCGAAATTAAGCAACATTGAGTCCTGTCAGTCTTTGGATGGGTGACCTTTTGAGCGATCGATTCGGACTTCTGCTTTGTGATCTTGGGCTAGACACTTAACCCCGATTGTCCACATGGGGGGCACGATGGTGCCGCGTACTAAAGCATACTGCATGTCAGTGGTGCGCATGTCTTCAACCAGTCTAACCCTGCCTGTGCTGCAGTGTGGAGTTACGATGTTGGGGAGCTGGCAGCTGCTCGGTGGTTCTCTCTGGGTACTCCAGCTTCCTCCACCTGTAAAGCTGTCACCAACATGACATGACCTTGGCTGTTAAAGTGTCGTTAAACCTTAATAAATAAGTAAATGTATATGAAATTAAAAGAACCAAATGCTGAAAAAATGCTGTGATATCAGTGTAAACTTATTGCATAAGGCCATACAAAGTACATGTTCTGTTTCTCAGGCCAAGTTTTGTAAAATTGCATGCAGGCGGGCGTTTTTTTATTTTATTTTTTATTTTTGTAATTATTTCATATTAGTTCATATTCTTGGTTTATTTAATGTTTTAGGCCTCATAATCTACAGAATAGCATGGGTGGTGGTGTATTTCGTCCCTTGAGTGCAACAAGGCTTTGCAATGCTAAAGCATTGCAAAGCCTTGTTGCACTCAAGGGACAAATTTATCAATTTTATTAACTTGTGTAAAATATCAGACATAAACCATTTAATTTTTTTTTTTTCAAGTTTGCATTGGTCATAAAAAGAGAGCATGCGGCAGCCAAAAGGACCATGTGGGAGGGCCTGAGAAACAGATTTTTAATTTTATTAAGCCTAATGTACATCACATCCTGAGATATATTCTCATATATCTATCATGACATTAAATATCAAAACATATTTGTAAAAGATTTTCTGCCATCTTATAAGGTAAGGCCACACAAAGTAGATCTTCTGTTTCTCAGGCCATTGTTTGTGAAATTCCATGCGGACGAGCGTTTTTTTATTTTATTTTTTATTTCAGTAATTTCTTTTTAGCCATCAAAAGTTCATGATCTTGGTTCAAGTTTTAGACCTCATAATCTACAGAATAGCATGGGTGATGGTGTATTTCATCCCTTGAGTGCAAGAAGGCTTTGCAATGCTTTAGCATTGCAAAGCCTTCTTACACTCAAAGGACAAAATTCATCAATTGTTTTAACTTGGGTAAAATATCAGACATAAACCATTTAATTTTTATTTTTAGCTCAACTTTGGCGAAGCCAAATTTGAGCTTTTGTCATGGCCCGTCGTCCGTCTGTCAACAATTGGATACGGCTCGGACTAGAGGCCGTATTTATGAACCGATCTTTACAAAACTTTTTGGGTACCTTTGTTATGACCGTGGGACGAGAACGAGTGTTTTTGGGTGCGGTCCGAAATTCAAGATGGCTGCCAGCCGCCATTTTGTACAGACAATGCAGAAATCTGTTTTTTGTACAGAACTTCCATATGAAAGCTCTGATTTGAATAATTTTTTGTATGAATGTTTAGTACCATGGGATACATCACATATAATACGGGTTTTTTTCTCGTGCGTAAATTGTGCAAATTAGACTAATTTTGATGTTTTTTGGGGTTACTTTCAGCACTGTAAGTGCAAATGCCAATACGGCTCGGGCTAGAGGCCGTATTTATGAACCGATCTTTACGAAACTTCTTGGGTACCTTTGGTATCACCGTGGGACGAGAACGAGTGTTTTTGGGTCCGGTCCAAAATTCAAGATGGCCGATGGCAGCCATTTTGTACAAAATTAGGTGCAATCAGATTTTTGCACAGAACTTCCATATGAAAGCGCTGATTTGAATAATTTTTTGTGTGAATGTTTAGTACCATGGGATACATCACATATAATACAGGTTTTTTTCTCGTGCAGAAATTATGCAGATTAGATGAACTTTGATTTTTTCAGTGCGACTTACACACAGTAAGTACACATGTCAATACGGCTCAGACTAGAGTCTGTATTTATGAACTGATCTTCACGAAATGTCTTGGGTACCTTTTTTATCACCTTGGGATGAGAACGAGTGTTTCTGGGTGCGTTCTAAAATTCAAGATGTCTGCCAGTGCCCATTTTGTACCGAAATTAGGTCTAATCAGTTTTTTGTACACAACTTGTATACAGCTCAGACTAGGGGCCATATTTATGAACCAATCTTTACAAAACTTCTTGGGTACCTTTGTTATCACCGTGGGATGAGAGCGAGTGTTTTTGGGTGTGGTCCGAAATTCAAGATGGCCACCAGCAGCCATTTTGTACCAAAATTAGTGCAATCAGTCTTTTGTACAGAACTTCTGTATGAAAGTTCTGATTTGAATAAATTTTTGTATGAATGTTTAGTAACATGGAATACATCACATATTGTAAGGGGTTTTTTTTTTCGTGCAGAAATTATGCAAATTAGATGAACTTTGATTTATTCAGTGCTACTTACACAATGTAAGCACACATGTCAATACGGCTCAGGGTAGAGGCTGTATTTATGAACCGATCTTCACAAAACTTCTTGGGTGCCTTTGTTATCACATTGGGATGAGAATGAGTGTTTCTGAGTAGGGTCCAAAATTCAAGACGGCTGCCAGTGGCCATTTTGTACCGATACTAGGTCCAATCAGTTTTTTGTCACAAGTTCTATACAGCTCGTATTTATGAACTGATCTTCACAAAACTTCTTGGGTACTTTTGTTTTCACCTTGGGACAGGAACGAGTGTGTTTTGGGGTGCCTTTGTTATCACTGTGCTATGAGAACAAATATTTTGGGGTTCAGTCAGACACACTCTGGGACTCAAAGATTTTTTTCTAGTTTAGCATCTGACTGTCACCCACCTTTACAATACTTTACCTATACATTTGTTACAGGCAACGGTCAGTATTTATGTACAGACCGTTACAATACTTTATATGTACCTTTGTTATCAGGTCATTACCTAGATGTTTGTCATTGCTGTGTCACATACTATACATGTACATGTCTTTGTCTTGACAAGTTGAGCTACAGTGTCATTGACACTTTCATTTTAAAGTTTAAATTGGTTATAAAAAGAGAGCATGCGGCAGCCAAAAGGACCATGCGGGAGGGCCTGAGAAACAGATTTTTGTTTATTTTTTTAGCCTAATATTTATTTTTTATTTTTTTCTATTTTGCATTTCAGACATGCTAATGACAGTTTTAACTTGAAAGATAGAGAACTGAAAAGTATGAGGAGACAGTTAGATAGCATGACTGAAGATCTTAATGAAACAAGCAGAAGCAAGGACATTGCATGCCGAGAGAACCGTAGATTACAAGATGACTTGGCAGTAATGACGAGAGAAAGTCAGGTATAATAATTTTTCAAGTGGCCCTAATTTTGTTACTTTTCCTTATTATACCTCCACTTCATAAAAGTGAGGGCTATATTGTTGTCATCTTATACATCTGGAGCCAATACTATAAAACTTTTAGAATTGTATTTTCTACCCATTAATATAACTGACTAAAATGAATCGTTAGCATTTTAAAGAATATGGTAATTTGCCAACTGGCAAATTGCCAATTTTTTTAAAAATGCTAATGGTTCATTTCAACCCATTTAAAGTCATAATTAAAAAATACAGTTCTAGAAAATACAATTGTAAAAGTCTTATAGTATTGGTTCCTGATCATACATATGTACTTTCCTCCTAAATTCTTTTAGTGAAAACTACTTCATTTGTGAATCAATTTCAATGAGACATCTTTAAAATAAGGCCTAAAAAAAAATTAAAAATCTGTTTCTCAGGCCCTCCTGCATGGTCCTTTTGGCTGCCGCATGCTCTCTTTTTATGACCAATGTAAACTTAAAGAAAATAAAAATAAATGCTTTATGTCTGATATTTTACCCAAGTTACAAAAATTGATACATTTGTCCCTTGAGTGCAAGAAGGCTTTTCAATGCCTTAGCATTTCGAAGCCTTCTTGCTCTCAAAGGATGAAATACACCACCACCCATGCTACTCCGTAGATTATGAGGCCTAAAACTAAACTAATGATGTATATGGACGGACAACATTTTGCTGGAAACCTTGTTTTCAATTCACTACTTTCAAAGAATAAAGGATTTATGTCAGTACATAATTTTATGTTCACAGAAATTGAATCAAGAACTACAAGATGCACTTGAAGATAGAGAAAATTTAAAAACACAAATTCAGGAGTATATAGTGGAGGTTAAAAGCACAGAGGATCTTCTCAGAACTAAGGTAATTTTTTCATTTATAGTTGCAGTGGCTTTATTTTTCACTAGTGTTGAAACGATTAGTTGACGTCGACTAGGGTTCTGCCGATAATCGATTAGCAATTTCCTAGTTGACTAATCGCCGTTTTCCACAGATACATATATTTTGTAGATTAAACTCAGTTGTCGGCCACTGACAGCAAATGCCAACAGAGTCAGGCGCAGTTGCAGACAGACGACTACGGATGAGAATTAAACTTGAAGAAAATGCACTTTGCTGATGCCATGAATTAAACAATTACCTAAAAATCGGTAACATGCTTTAAGGAGCACAGAATCCGTCGGTAACAAAATTTAGGCACCATTCGTGAGCAGTTATGCTTGGTAGCGATGCATTTTGTCACTTTGACTTACGTCACTGCAAGTCAATCAGTTATCATTGTTGAACATCAAGGGAGCTAATTTAGAGCGACATCTGGGAGAACACGGTCAAGGACGCTCCATGACATTGTTAAAACGTTTTCAAAACAACACAGGTGAATACCCTTCGCACTGAAACAATTCACACTGTGAATCCCACTGCCAAATATTCGGTCCTTGTCACTTGAAAATAATCGACTGGTCACACAGAAATGAATTCCCAACTACAGTGAATTGGTAATTTTGGGGAGCAAATTGGGGAAAAAAGTGACTATTTTCGATTGGGAATGGGCCCGATATTCGGCCTCTCTCGTCGGTCCAAAAACCCCCCATGTTCTAACCTTATATTAGGTGCCGACTAGCAGTCGACTAATAGCGATCGACTAGTTGACTACAAAATACCCTAGTCATTTCAACACTATTTTTCACTGTGTATCTTCACTTCTGCTTCAACTAATTCAACACTGAATTGATCTTTTGTTACCTGCCTATTTTTTTAAAAATATGGCATGTGAATAATTGAATAATTTAATTTCTAAAAGTGAAATTTTTTCATTAGTATTGTTTTTTTAAAAGTTATTGGTATACACATGCTGGCACTCTCCAATAAAAGATGAAATTATTCATTTGATTTTTTTGCCCCCATCAGCTTCGTCGTTTATTATCTAGTCCAAAAATCCATGAAAATTTACTTTGAATATTTTTTTTTACATTATAGTATAATCAGGCAGTTCAGATTTCCTAAAAGAGCAGACATAACAAGCAAAAATAATTTAGTTAGTTTTGGTCAGTGAAAAACATCTTTTTACAATGCTTTGGTGAGTTCCACCTCCTTAACAGAGCAGGATCCATGGCCATAAGATTGAAAATTAATTCTGTTGTAATTTGAGGAAGTGAAAAAACATGCTGCAGGGATTTTTCTAGGGGCATTGGGAATGGGGCCAGGGGCCCATACAATTGGGAAAAATGCCATCTTATTGGACCAAATTGGGAATTCTGGTGACACTGCAGAGTGGAGAAAAATGCACATTTCTTCTCTACAGGCACATTAAAAATGAAGAAGTTGGGTTTATTATTTGAAATTATGGTTTTACAGTTCTTTTATCATCATAATAAGGCCTACTTTCACAGTAAATAATCGCAATTATTATGATGAAGTTGACACTGGGTACCAATTGGGAATTTTATGTTAGAAATTGGGAAAAATCATGCCTAAATCTCATTGGGAATGGGGCCTATATTCGGCCCCTGTCGTCACCTAGAAAAATCCCTGTGCTGTTATGATTCATTGCAGAGTATCATATTTAAATTACAGGAAGATGAGAGATCTGATTTATTAGAACAATACAGAACATTAACTATGGAAGCTGAACAGTATCAGACATCTAATCATCAGCTGGAAAGTGAGAAGTCTAACTTACGACTAGAACTAATGACAAAGGATTCAGAACTCAGAAGATATAAGGACAAAACTGAAAACATGGAAAGAGAAATTCATGAGGTATTGAATATTATAAAGGACTTTGTGAATATTTATTCTAAAAAAAATTAGTTGATGGTGTATGTCAGATGTTTAGGGTTTGTATATAATTAAAACTTTTGACCTGCTAGACCATATTAAGCTTTTATTATTTTAATGAGACAAAAATTTGGGTATGTAGGAGTGAACCCCTTCACACCAAAGTCAATATTTCAACCTAAGGATTTACCCCAGAATATATTTACGAATTTCACCAGTTCAGTCTTGTTTGACAGAGCTTATTGAGCTCTGTCAAACAAGATTGATTTGAATAAATACCTTGTTGCATTATGGGAAAAATTTGTAGTTTGTAAGGAGTGTAGAGGGTTAATTGGTGTTCTTGAAGTAATTCTTGATAATAGATTTGTTAGCCAGTCGTTTAAGAACTTTATATTCTTGAAATTGAATTCTGCAATTATAAAATGCCTCCCACAGCCTTATTTGTAGAGTGTCATTTATCTGGAGACATGTGGCTTGAGGTTGAATTTCCTCTCTATGAATGCACAACTTCAGTTTGTCAGTTTAATTTCTTTAATGAATTTTTTCTTACATGTTCTCAATCGAGTTCTGTTTCAATCTTTTAGCATTGTGGAAGTCAACAAGCATATGAACTGCAGCTTTCAAGTTTGACAAGGTCTGTTGCAAACCTAGAAGAGAGTCTTCGCCAACTTGAGCATGAGAAACAAGACTTACTTTCAGACAATGCGGCAGTGCGTGAGTTGTGTAGTCGACTTGAAGCAACTAAAGAAGGTTTACAGAGACAGTTATCAGCTGCTAGCCTTGACAAAGAGCAGGTTTGTATCATTGTATTTATTTCAAGCCAGAAGAAAATTAGAAATCCAGGCGACCCCAAAAATGTATTACCTTAACTTGGCTAGGCAATCTACTTTTCTTGTCAACCTTTTTCAGACTTTATTTTTTGGTAATCTGATCTATTTTCATGTGTTAAAGCAAATGCTGATATGGGAATCCTAGAATTTAGCAGCAGATTTTCTTTTTCAATCATCTGATATGCTGTGTTGTAATACATTTTAGTGTCGGAAAAGACCCTGGGGAATGGAAGCAGTGCTTCTTTTCTGTGGTAAACAAGCTCTGTTTTACAGGCAACATTACACCTAGTCAACAATGCTTGGGGTGGAAGCCCTCTAAAATGAGCAACATGGATATGAGCGTTTGACAAAATTTGAGCTTTATCTCCATATTGCAGTTATGATTTGTCATTGTGCAGAAATATATAGAGGATATCTAGTGTTTTTGAGTGGATACCGAAAATTATCTCATGAGTGACCGAGACAAATGTTTATTTTTAGCTCGAGCGAAAATAACCATTTGTCTCCGTCACAAGTGAGATAATTCTCAGTATCCACTCAACAATACTAGATTTTCTTTTTAGTATAAGCTTTTTATAAGAATCTGGTAATTCCTCTCGTTTCAACCTTGAATTGATGCATGAAAGTAAACAGTGCATTTAATCATTGAAACTTGGAAGTGATTTGATTGATACTCAGAACAGATAGTGTCTTGCAGTCTGATTCAGCTAGTGGGTTCTAGTCCAAACATGGCCTGAAAGTCTGTAATATAAGTTTTTGGTTTGGTACGTCCTTTGAAAACTTATATTACAGACTTTCAGGCCATGTTAGGACTAGCTGGTTTCATGCATCAATTCATGGTGAATACATGTTGAATTATTGCTGGAAATGATCGGTATCCACTCAAAAACACTAGATTTACTTTTCATTATACATTTTTAGAACAACAAATTGATCATTTCCAGTGCTAATTTGGCTCGTATTCACCTTGAAGTGATGCTTTGAAAGCTGCCATTTTGATTGATACTGTGAAAGTGAAAATTTCTGTATCCTCACAGTGGGGGATACGATTTCTATCTTTCCACAATTTCTTTGATAATCGTTTAGCATATAATAAATGACTTTAAACACCAATTAATAAATAAATAGTTGGAAAAAGACAATGACTACCTTTTTTACATTAACAGAGCAGGTGCCCTAACATGCAGTCTCTGGGTTTACTCACAAGTTGCATTGTTAGTACCTTTGCAGTTGTATTCAGGCAACTCTTTTGAAACTCCCACTTTCGAAGAAAATGGGGGTATACTGGATTACATGTGTCTGTCTGTCTGTGCATCCGTGTGTGAGTCCGTCCGAGAATATTCATAACTTAAGTAAATTATTATATTTTTATACTGTACCAATGACCCAGACATAGCTGGTGCTAACTCTTAAAATATAGGGCCAAACACAAATTTTGCCCCCCAATCCCCAAAATTTGCATCTAAAACTAAAGAAAACATGTCCTGAAAGGCCCTCCACACCTCGCCCCCACTGCGCATGCGCAGTGTCCAGGACGTTCCGAAATTGGCGCCATTTATCATTCTAAGTTTGGCCCTTCATCAGTTAACATCTGACTGATCTTTGTGCTTTTAAATCTCAGTTTAAATGATGCCAGACACATAAATATTAGTGAAATGGTGATTCTAAGGAGGATAGAAAAGGAGGAGAGGAAAAGAATGTGTGACAGAATATTATCAGGGCTGTAACTTAAAATTTTTTAATGAAATTATGTTAAGTTACCTATTTTCAAGGCAGCAGCCATTTTGTTGTCATTCTGATTATTTAGTTACACTGTTTTTTCAAGTGTTTTTCCTCTCTCCCTGTCCTTTAAGTTCCCCCTTGCTATTCTCCCATGCTTTTGGCATAGTTTCTGTAATTATTATTACTAAAATTTCTTGGGAGTTTTAGCTTAATAACAGAATGAATTCTGTTCTTTCCCCATGTTTACGTCTTCACCTACGGGTGGTTAGGCGTTGTGTTCTGCATCTACCATCTGATGTTCTGCAGTTTCTTCCCTGGAAGTCTCTGTTTTGCATCAGATGGTGTATTTTTGGTAACTGATTTCGGGCCTGGGTGCCTGGAGTCTTATTTTAGTGTTTTTACACTCATTGTTTACATTTACAACAGCCCTCTGTGTGAGGGGGGGATTTCTAAATAATAATATCTTTATGTTATTTTAATCATAACTAGATACATTATTATTGTTCGTAAGTGTTGAATAAATTGTTTAAAATATTTTTAAAATTTTTGTCCACACTTAGGCTTGGGATCCATTGGGGCTCAACGTTACTTTTCAGAAACTTGGGCTGTTCTGAAAAAATATTTTTTCAAAATATTTTGATTTCAATTATTTTTTCTATATTAATGGATCATATTATTATTATGTATTTGATTGCCAGGGGTTAGTGCGAGTACCAGGACTTGTTTTCTTTTCTCATTGAAAGGATATTGATCAATTGTTTTAGGAGGAAGTCTTCCTCTGACCTTATTATCATTCTATATGTGGTCAGTGTACTCGCATTAACTCCTGTTCTGTATCGTATGATTTCGATGACAATATGGGAAGCGTATGTCACGGTATGTTGTTGGGGATTTGGACACTCCGGTCCTTTCCCCGCAGGGTCACTCTACTTTATCAATTTCTATTTCAGACGATCAAGATTAGGGTGATGTATCTGTGATGTCTTCCAACAGTGTGCCTCCGTCGTCACAATTAATGAAGGGCTAGCGGAAAAGTGCTCATGTAATACGCCAATTGCCTAAGAGGACCCTAGTAGGTTCGACGGCCTTTGACGTCCGCTAGCTCGCCCGGTGTAGCGTCCATTCACCGAATGGTTCGGCAGCCGGGTTCGTCCGTTGCGGTCTAGAAGGAATTTTGGGGTGATGCGAGCACTATAAAATTAACTTAATGCACACCCAGTGACGGCGGATCGGAGGGAGAACGGAGGAAGCCTTTTAGTCCGGTTCATAGCTCGTTCCGGTCCATCCGGGCGGCAAGCGAGAGAGGCCCCTCTCTCGTTCAACAACATCTGGCCCCAGATGTTGTGGTACAAATGTGTTGTTAGCGGAGCATACGTCCGTCGCTCGGGACGCTCCGTTGTTTAGGCAGTCCGCTGAGACTGCTAAGGCTTCCTCTTCTCATCAGCGCACACGACCGCACCTTGGCTGCGTGACCGCCGATATATTACCAGCTTCGCCGATCAAGGATTCTTCGGCGACCAGGTCACACCATCCGGCAGCCAGGGATTCGAGACCGATGGACTCCGGACGTTCGCATAGGAAGTATGCGGGAGCCATCTGATGCGGAGCTGCCCTCGGCGAAGCACCGATAGACTGCGCCTCCGCAGGTCTCGACGGCGGACATTCTTGTGCACATAGCACAGCTTATCGCAGCATCCCAGCAGCCGACAGAAACGGTGTCGGATCGAGAATTATCCGACAGCGCTGGGTCGGTAGCCGGGGACTCGAGGCCTGCAGACTCCGGACGTTCGCATAGGAAGTGTGCGGGAGTCAACAGACACGGAGCTTCCAGCGGCAATGCATCGTAAGTCCGCTACGGCACAGGCCTCGGGAACGGACGTGCTTTCCTTAATAGCACAGTTTATCGCAGCATCCCAGCATCAACTGAATCTGTCGCATATATTTTATCCGACGATGCTGGGTCGGGACGCTCCGCGGAAGCGGGTACGGACGTCCGAAAGTTTCATCCGGTCCGACGGGATACCGAAAGGGATTCGGTGGATTTCAAGCTTTCCCTTTCGGAACAACATATGCTGCGATGCCGGATAAGAAACTGATAGCGTCGGTGGACTTAGAAATTTTTGGTTCGGTTCAGGGACATCGTCCCTCAGTTCCGACATAATCCAATAATGTCACACAAACTTTCGAATTATTGAACGACGCTATATATATTATTATTTTATGCTTGCTATCCAAGCATTTCTGGTTTCTTGTTCGAAGAGTTATGGAGATGTCTTTCAAAAGTGTGCCTCTGTCGTCATAGTTAATGAAGAGTTAGCGGCAATAAGTGCTCATGGAATATGTCTATCGCTTACGGAATGACATTCGCTAGCTCACCCGGTGTAGCATACATTCATCGAATGGTTCGGCTGCCGGGTTCGTCCGTTGCGGTCTAGGAAGGAGATTTGGGTGATGCGAGCACTTTAATTACTTTAGTACTCACCCAGTGACGGCAGATTGAGGACAGATCGGAGGAAGCCAACAACATAGGGGACCGCATGTTGTGGTTCAGATATTTTACATTCGGAGCATATGTCCGTTGCTCGGGACGCTCCGTTATATTGACAGTCCGAGAGACTGTCTTTAATGCTTCCTCATCCTCACAGCAGGGCACACGACCGCACATTGGCTACGTGACCTCGAGTATCCGATCAGTTTCGGCATTCAGTGATTCCACAGCGAATAGGTCGCGCCATCCGGTAGCCAAGGGACACGAGGCCTATACACTCCGTTCGCTCGCATATTGGAAGTATGCACGGGGGTAACGATCTCGGAGCTTCCTGCGGCAATGCATCGTAAGACCGCTGCTCCTCAGGCCTCGGTGACGAACGTGCTATCCGAGTTAGCACAGTTGTTTCGCAGCATCCCAGCAATTGACGGTTTCTCGGTCGAATCAGGAATTATCCGACGGCGCTGGGTCGGTGCGGTCCGCGGTTGCATCAAGCTACGGACGACCGAACGCTTTATAGGGTCCGACAGGATGGCGAAAGGGATTCGAAAGATTTCGAGTTTTCCCTTTAGTAGTATCGGAAGATGCCTTTCATATCTAATGGCATTTCTTCCAGTGATTATTTTTCGGACTTCATTGCTGCGATCTTGGATAAGAGACTTATAGCGTCATTGGACTCGGATTTTTCGATCGGTACAGGGACTTTGTCCCTGACTTACCGACGCAGTCCAATATTGTCATTACAACATGTGTTTTATTTTTCGACGCTATATATTATATATATATATACAAGCCTGCTACTAAGCATGATAGTTTAGTTTCTTGTCCGCGTGGCTCATTTCTGCCATTTTATCTTTTTTACATATAGTTTATTTTGGCAGAGCAGGGCAAACCGAGAGTTCATATGCGTCTAGACGGTGTGATTAAAGACTGCATATATTCTTTTTCGCCGTTTATGTCTTTTCCAATTTCAATATTGGGAACGACATTATGTATAGTAGACTTAACTTAGACGCTTTATTATACGTAATCCGCCTTACTGAGGCGTTATCATTACGTCTTCAAGAAAAGATTTACGGGATATTATTCTCAATGTAATTTCTTTTGAGGGCAGTATTTTGTTCACGTATAACTCCGCCCTTCAGTGGCTGATTGGAGTGTTTAGACGTGATGCAGCCCTAGCTACATCCACGCGTGGATAGTAGGTTAAGAACTCTCTCAGAGTCGCTTCGTTCTCGGAGGAGCTTCTCTTCGACGGCAACTTTCCGGCAATCCATGAATTGCTTGGTTTATACATTCTCTTGTCTATCTACTGTTACAAGAGATTCAGACTGGGGCAAACATTCGGTGGTTGACTCAGAGAGTGCCGCCGCAGTTGCCGGACCCTAGTGTGGCTGTTATGACGGTTGCCAGTCAAACAGATTGGGATATATACTGATCCCTACGGATTCGAAGTGCCAGGGTCTTTGGGTTCCGCAGTCTTTTAGCTATCAGTTTAACTTCCGCGGAATAATGTTTTTTAGGCTTGCTTTATGTCATTGCATGAACATTATTCAGAAATGCATGCCCAAATTCCTGTCCTTTAATTCGACAGTAGTGGCGTATCTCCGGAACCAGGGAGGCACTCTTTCGTTTCCGTTATTCAATTTAATGGAAAGAATCCGTCTGTTGGTTATAGTACACCAAGTTCAGTTTTGGTCCGTCATATTCGGGGTCGTCTGATTGTTTTATCGCACTCCCGTTCTCTTTCGGGTCGCTTGTTGCTGTCAGAATGGACTCTCAACAAACAAGTATTTAATCAGATTTGCTATCTATGGGAGCGCCCAATGATGTTTTATTATGACACAGCTTGCTAATCAATTGCAGACGTATGTGTTGGCTTGTTCAGATCTCTGAGCTAATACTGTTAACGCTCTATTGATCTATAGGACGCAATGATAGGATACGCGTATCCTCCGGCGCTGTTGTTTTAGCAGGTATTGCTAAGATAAACAACCACAATACATTTCTGTTGATAGCATCTCTATCTTCACAGAGATCATGAGTAATTTACTCTCTTGTCTACTGTGGATCTTAACGTGAAATCTTCCTCTATGTGAGGATCTTTTTTCACTGGGTAAATCGTGTCATCTTTATCACAACCAGCAAGGTCGCAACCTTCATGTATTCCGTTGTGTGGTCCGTATTGCATTGTAAGCACTGTACTGGACGAGCTTTGGACGCGATTTCTTACTATAGGAGATCCTCTTCTTCGCTATTCTATGCGACTAAAGTGGAGGCTCTTCCGTCGTGGTGTAGGGATCATTATGTTCATATGGTTGATCCCTCCATACTACGCATTGCTAGTTTTTAGTATACTTGTTTCACAAGATCTACTGCAGCCTGTTATTTAGGTTATAGGTTTATGTTACCTCATACCTATGCACTCTACGATAGTTTACAATTGAGTCTTTTGTCTCTTTATCTAAGTCAGTTAGTAACTTTTTGATAAATAGACTTAGAATCTTTAGATTAAATTCCTATACGGATTTTAACTTCGGTTCTTATTTAGCTAAGTAATCATTTGAGCCTCTGGAAACAGTAGTTTTCAAATTCTGACCTTTTAGACAGTAATTCTGTTGGTTTCTCTTTTACTGTAGAGTCAGTGAGTTTCATGCACTATCGATGGATGATTTTCACTTTCATAGTTTCGGAATCAATACTTCCGTTACTATTTAGGTTGGATTGTTGCATAAGAGTTAGGCTCCTATTATCCGGAACCTATTATTTTAAGGTCCTTCCGTCTTCGTATGGGCATAGGCCTTTACTCTTTCCGGGTACAGTTTATGTATTTATAAACAGATATCTGTTTATTACAAGGGCGTAAGCTTCTTCTGTCTTTGATGTCTAGAAGGAGGACGTTACGCTCCATTTTATTGTTAATCGATTCTATTAACTAGCGTACTGCTTATGGTATATCATTGGCTTAGCAGTTGTGCTTAAGATTTCGGCTCTTGAAGTAAGAGTTCTTCTACTTCTTGGGCTTACATTAATAGTGTTGCTATTATAGATTTTTGAAGGCTGCTCATTGCGCTCAGCCATCCATTCATGAATTTTATCTCAGAAATATCGAGTCCATTTCTGGAGGCCTCTATTGTTAGGTCTATTATCTACTGCTCAGAATGTCATTCACTTAACAGTTGCTACTATAGCTAGGTAGGCTGTCTGTTTCGGCAGTGTCTCCGTTCGGCTGCCCTCTTCGCTCTGGGCTATTTGACCCAGGGCAAGAA
The DNA here is from genome assembly GCA_031216915.1 of Pictodentalium vernedei. Classification (NCBI taxonomy): domain Eukaryota; kingdom Metazoa; phylum Mollusca; class Scaphopoda; order Dentaliida; family Dentaliidae; genus Pictodentalium; species Pictodentalium vernedei. Next base: position 848,418,827 of record CM062297.1, read on the forward strand.
AAAGGGGGGGGGGGAGGGTGTTCCCTTGGGTCACCTGTTTTTACTATGAAAACAAGGGGATACCTCCTCCGGAGTTAGTAATTCTGAGCTGTTATTGGGATGGTTGTTTAGTGAGAAGTTTAAGTTTATAAAATTCATTCAAGTCTTAGTTTTTAAAGTATAGCTTTTGAATATTGCATATGTCAACGGACATGATTATGCAATTCTCACACACTTTTAGGAGTATAAGAGTCTCTATTCTCTAGACTTACTTTATTATTGGCTTACTTTAAAAATTATTAGTATAAGGATTATTGGATATTAATAGAGTACATGGATGTATGAAGCTCAATTTTTGGAAGGTGTTGTATCTTTCTAATTTATCATAAATAAGAAAGATACATGTAAGGCCTATTACTTCTTTTCCCTACAGGGGATGACTCTATTTTATTTTATTGAGCGTATTTCATTTTGCTCTATGTCCTTGGCCCTCCAGCCTTTTTACTATTCAGCTATGTCTGGGTCATTGGTACAGTATAAAAATGTTAAAAAATTTATAGTAATTTATATATTTTTTATACTTACCAATGACCCAGACGGGGATGGCCCTCCCAGGAGTTGGGAACTCTTGCCTCCCCGCTGAGTACATAGCGCTTACCAGGCACTGGTTATTAGAATGATAAATGGCGCCAATTTCGGAACGTCCTGGACACTGCGCATGCGCAGTGGGGGCGAGGTGTGGAGGGCCTTTCAGGACATGTTTTCTTTAGTTTTAGATGCAAATTTTGGGGATTGGGGGGCAAAATTTGTGTTTGGCCCTATATTTTAAGAGTTAGCACCAGCTATGTCTGGGTCATTGGTAAGTATAAAAAATATATAAATTACTATAAATTTTTTAACTTTTTTATAATATTTGTTGGTCATAGGTATGCCCACACTAGTTATTTTTTTTTTTTTATTACTTGTTCACTTAGAAATTGTGTTCGGCAGAGCCAAATTTTTTCTGTTCAGCCTGTATCTCGGGTATCGAATGTTCTATTGCAATAAAATTTGCCCTGAACACTGCTTATGGTATTGGCTTTAAAAAAAGGATTCAATGATATTTCTCACATTCTCCTTTTTAGAGTTGTCCCCCTTTTTTGACTTAGAAATTGTAGGAAATAGACATTATTTGTCTGTTCAGCCTGTATCTCAGGTATGGGTTATCGGATTTCAGTGAAATATGGCATGCAGTTTGCCTATGACAAAGGCTTCTGCCTCATTGCATAAAACTTCCAAATACCAAACAATTTACCGTACCTTTTGACTTAGAAATTGTTGGAAATAGTTGAAAACTTTCGAAGAAAATGGGGTGGGGGAGGGGGGTATACTGGATTCGGGTTGTCGGATTTCAGTGAAATATGGCATGCAGTTTGCCTATGACAAAGGCTTCTGCCTCATTGCATAAAACTTCCAAACACCAAACAATTTACCATACCTTTTGACTTAGAAATTGTTGAAAACTTTCGAAGAAAATGGGGGGGGGGGGGGAGTATACTGGATTGCGTCCGTCCATCTGTGCATCCATCTGTCAGTCCATACGAGAATATTCATAAATAATATTTGTTGGTCATAGGTATGCCCACACTAGGCGGTACACCACATGGGGGGTATGCACCCGACGAAAGTCCAGTTGTTGTTTGCTTATGTAGACAGCCAAGAGTTGGCTAAAAATAATTGCTAAGCAAAAGGATGTAGAGTGTCAAAGTGTTGCAAAATTGTTTCAATATCTCCAGCACCTTCAAGTGTTAAGAGAACCCTTTCCATCAGTGTTGTTTGGCTTTGCAGTATTTCAGTATTGGATTGCAATCTTTTCACTGACATTCCAGCAATCCAATTGTATATAGCTCTGTGTGTAAAACCTACTTGTATGGACATAAATTTGATAATTGATTTCAGAAAAAGATCAGCTAAATTCCTTAGTTTTAGAAGAGAAGTATTGGTTATGTTGTCTGTAACCTGTATCAGGTGGAATAGCTAAATAGGAAGTTTTCATTTTTCTTTTATTTTTTAGCTGAATTGTATCATTGATGACATGAAACAAGAGACAGAATTATTGAAAACACAGATTACTGCAGAGAGAGACTCTGGCAAAAATCTTGAAGGACTGCTACAAAACAACAGGGAAAAAGAGTTCCAGTCTCAACTTAGTGCACAGGAGAAGAGTGCTGAAATCCAGTTACTCCGAGACAGATTGTCCTTGAATGAAAGTAAAATGTAAGTAAAATTCCCAGTTATTTCTGAACAGATTATCCCTGAATAGAAGGGAAATACACAGAACGATACGCGTGTGTGAATGGGTTAATCGATATGGCTCGAGTGCCAGCGCGGAAGGATAGAACGAGAGGCCACATGTGTTAATTACACGCCTTCACGTCTATAAAACAATTATTAGAAGGACGCTCAACAATTCATTTGATAATTATCACCAAAAAGAACACATTTTGTGAGGGGAACCTGTGCTACTCTTTTGTCCTCTGAGATCCAATGTGTTCTATGTGCCTACTGGCACATAGAACACATTGGAACTCAGGGGACGACTTTTAGCTATCACTAGGGATTGAAATTGTAATTGCAGTACACGATTTGTAGAAAATTCCAGTGGAATTTCACTTCTTTATAAAATAGTCTGTCAACGATTTCCGTTCCACACATGTGCGGAACAGATTTTTATTTTCCGCGCGGTTTAGTGTTGCTGTAGATGGGGATTTCATAGAACAGGCATGTAATAAATGTAAATACTGCACTGATCCAGGAAAAAGCCGAGGAGTGTGTGAAGTAAAAGAGGGAAAAAGTATATAGGAGCGCTTATTTTTGAGAGGTCAAGCCTGCAGGAAAATTTGTCGTAAAGTTAGGTGACTCGGTCAATCACAAAACAAAGATGCATTAACCCTTTACCTAATGAATCGGCCACATTTGCCCATGTAATTTAAAATGATTTCAACAAAACCATGTCATTTGACCCCCTCATTGGAACAAGCTCATTCCAATAAAGGGTCACATGATATGGTTTTGTTGAAACATTTGAAGAAAAAAAACTTAAAATAACAAATTTTGATTTTGTTAGTATTGGGTAAGGGTTCTTTTTCGCTGTAACAACTTGCATGTACCAGCATGGCTGTTGTCATTACATAGCCCGCAACTGGGCTTATTTACAAAGAAACTGAAATCTGAAAAGTTGGTAGGTGGGATTATTTTCGATTACGAGCTTATTCCGGGTTAGTATGCTACCTATAAATATAGGGTATTGAGTTGATCTCCAAGAAAATCTTTCATATAGTACAAGATCTTTGATATATTACATTCAATTATTAACAGGAGTTTATCATCTATATGCAGTCTCCACTAAATCGTAAAGAACAATTTTATATAACCATTTTTCTTGCTACTGAGAAAACAACAAGCTAATGCATACAGTGTAAAGCCATTAAAGTGTCTTTCAAGAGATCCATGATTGTGGCTTCTGGCACAGATATTAGTGTTCATAAACAGGGCCATTGTTCAATTTTGTAAAAACAAATCAACAGAACCATATCATGTGAACCCTCCCTCATTGAAACAAGCTCAATGAGCTCATCCACATGAGGTGGTCACATGACATGGGTTTGTTGTAAATTTTCGAAAAAATAATTCTTTTTCAACTGCTCAATAGTGTTCAACCGATGATCGAAACTGGCCACCACATTCGGCTGATTTTGGGCAATCAGATGGCAACGGCTCCTGGAACATCGGTTCAACCGATTCTTGCCAAGCATTTTGAGATGATTCATTAACCACATTTTATTATCTTCTGCAATTGTTCACTTGTTACCCGGAGGTCCATTGGCTGAAGAATTGCTTGTGAACAGGCCATATGTACAGAAATTGATAGTCTTACTATGGTCATAACTCGTAGGTTACCGTGCAGATGGATGTGCTATTTGTGCGCATTTCATGACAGGACTTCTAGTTTTAACTGTATAAGCAATTGACTGTTCTTTACTTTATTTACATGTTGCAGTCATGCATAGCCATTGTACAAAAATATGTGACCTAAAATACCAGTAAATAAAAAAATAAATACAGGACAAAATCATTACTAAAAAAATAGCCTTACTTCAAACTGAATTCATGGCACATTGATAGAATTGGAAGCACTTTTAAGTGCGGTAGCAGCACTTTTCTGTGGTACCCAAATATAAGCTTCTGTCTTATAGACTTTCCGTGGATTTTTTTTGTTCATATGTTTCTAAGTGACATTTCTATTGTAAGTTTTTATTCTTTTCAGACAAAGTCAGAGTCGTGAGATTGCTTCTTTAAGAACACATAATGTTGAACTTGAGGGAGATGTTGAAAGACTGAGACGGCAGTTAACTAGTGAAAGATTTGAAAGGTATGATTAAATATACTTCTTGGCTTTAGATTTCTTTTCTGTTAATTCGTCACCTAATACATTGACCAGATCTGCCTTCTCTTGTACGCAAAGTATGTAATGCAAATTGTATTATTTCATTTTTCTCAGACAATTGGGGCACTTAACTTTACCTGCTGAGTAGTTTTAAAATATTTTTCATGAAATCTTCAGAGCAGCCTTGACTAGACTTGGTGAAAATGTTTTTGAAAATTTGGCCCAAGAAATGTTTGGTTAAAAAGTCTATACAACTTACAGAGGGAAATTTGATTAAATATTCTCAAATTTGACTTATTGAAATCGAAAAGATTTCCTGTCCTGGGCAGGAATATCCACCACCAGCATGCAAGGAGTTAAACTCATACTGGAAGGAGCTTATTTATGAGTAGTTATTGTTAGTGTTGGTGACTTATGACAAGCCATGGATTAATGTTAAACCCCTTCAGTCCAGTATGTATAAATATTGTGAAAAGAAAAATTTACAGTCGACAAACAAATGATAAAGTGAACAACAAAGTGTATGAGGGTTCTGTACGATTTAAATTCCAACAGAACCGCCCTTCAAATGCAAAACGAAGTTGCTCATTTTCTGGAGAGCTTTGAATACGAAGGGCTCACCCAGAAACATAATGTTGAAAGGCTTAAAATCCAAATTTTTTTCTTCATAAATTTAATGGCTTCAATACAGGTGCTCTGACATACAAGGATCAGGTAACATCGTTTAATCCATTACCTAATGAATTGCCCATCTCCGCTCACATAGTTTATAAATTGAGCAGTTGAAAAAAAAAGATTATTTTCCAACAAGTTCAACAAAACCATATTTCATACCTCATTGGCATGAGCTCGTTGAGTTCATTCCAACGAATGGTCACGGATATGGTTTTGTTGAATTTTTTTTTAAAAAGTTGAAAAAATAATCTTTGAAGTATTAAATTTTGATATCCTGTGCATTGGATAAAGGGTGACTAACTTTGTCTGGGGCTTTTAGTTAAGTACTGACTTCCCACTTGGAGGAGCTCTTTATGGGAAAATGATGATACACCAGACTTCCGATTTAAATACAGTTCAGATAATTACATTGCATTGCATAGTGTAGTAGTTGACAGTTTGCTTGTTTCTTTGTATTTAAAGATATTTTCAACAGCTAGGGTAGAAAGGTGCTAGTTTGTGGGTAGAGAAAGCTGAAATACTAAGACAAAGTCACTTAGCAGTGGCAAGTAACTGTCTCAGGCCTTCAAATTCAGACACACGATTGTTTAGTCACTGTTAATTATGCCTCTAGGAAAATCCATCATGTAAAATGCTATAACAAATACTTTCTTAGGCAATGACCACATCAGCACATAAAATATAAGCAAATATATACAACTCGATTGAGAATATTCAGGAAATTAACATCATTATGTGCATGTCTTTGTCATTAACGATACATTGTGCATAATATAACCTGACACCATCAAAGCGTCCAAGTACTTTCTTTTCCAGGCCTGAGTTCATTCAGTTGAGGGGTCATAAGCTGTTTTGGAAGCAAAAATTGAAAAAAATTATAAAATTTGAATGATGATATTTTTATACTGTACCAATGACCCAGACTTAGCTGGTGCTAACTCTAACAAAACCAGGGCCAAACACAAATTTTGCCCCCCAATCCCCAAAATTTGCATCCAAAACAAAAAGAAATCATGTCCTAAAGGACCTCCATACTACGCCTCTACTGCGCATGCACAGTGACGCAGACATCCCGAAATTGGTGCCAATTATCATTCTCTGTTTGGCCCTTCATCAGTCAACATCTCACTGATCTTTGTGCTTGTAAATCTCAGTTTAAAGGATGCCAGACACGTAATTTTTGGAGAAAATGTGATTCTAAGGAGGATAGAAGGAGGAGAGGAAAAAGAAGTGACAAAAAATAATCAGGGCTGTACTTAAAATTTTTTGATGAAATTATGTTAAGTTGCCTATTTTCGAGGCATGGGCCTCTTGTTGTCATTCTTGCTAAATGTTGCACTGCTTATTCAGTGTTTCCTCTCCCCTAGCCTTCTAAAGTCCCCCCTTGCAATTCTCCCATGCTTTTGGCATATTTTTGAGAAAGTTCATTTCTAAAATTTCCTGGGAGAGTTGCTTGGTTACAGAATGTTTTCTGTTATTTTCCCCATAGTTACGTTTTCACCCATGGGTGTATAACGTTGTGTTCTGCATCTTCCATCTGATGTTCTGCAGATTCTCCCCTGGGAGTCTCTGTTTTGCATCAGATAGAGTGTAATTTTGATGACTGATTCCAGGCCAGTTTTTTCAGTGCCTGGAGTCATGTTTTCTGGTATTTTACACTGTTTGTTTACATTGGCAACAGCCTTTTTTGAGGGGGGGCTGTTTGCCTTTGCTGTAGTTTATCTCACTATAAGATACATTTATATTATCCGTAAGTGTCTCATTAATTATTTAATATAAATTTAAAATTTTTGACCACACTTTGCCATCGGATCCATTGGGGTTCAACGTTACTTTTCAGCAACTTGGGCTTCGCTGAAAAAATATTTTTTCAAAATTATTTTGATTTGCAATTGTTTTTTCATTTATTAATGGATCATGTTATTATGTATCTTTGTGTCAGGGGTTTTTGCGAGTAACTAGGACTTGTTGTTGTCCTTTCACAATGAAGGGACATTGTTCAAATTGTAATAGGAAGAAATCTTCCTCTGACTTTCATGATCATTGTATTAATTGTAGTCAGTGTTCTCGCATTAATCCCTGTCCTATATGTGAATATTGGGATGAGAAACATTGGAAACGTGTGTCACGATATGTTGTTTCTGGAGAAAGGGCTATGCCAGCTCTTTCTCCACAAGGTCACTCTACTCTCTCAGTTTCTATTTCAGAGGAACAAGAACAGGGTGATGTTTCCATGTTATCTTCTACAAGTGTACGTCCGTCGTCACAAATGAATTCAGAGCTAGCGGCAAAAGTGCTCATGGAGATTAGACAAATGTCGTCCGCTAGCTCGCCCGGTGTAGCGTCCATTCACCGAATGGTTCGGCAGCCGGGTTCGTCCGATGCGGTCCAGGAGGAAATTTTGGGTGATGCGAGCACTATAAACATAATAGATGCACACCCAGTGACGGCGGATAGTAAGCGAGAACAGAGGAAGCCTTTGAGTCCGGTTCCTAGCTCGTCCAGGTCCAGCCGGGCCACGAGCGAGAGAGGCCCCTCTCTCGTACAACAACATCTGGGACCAGATGTTGTGGTACAAAATGTGTCTTTAGTGGAGCATATGTCCGTCGCTCGGGACGCTCCGTTGTATAAGCAGTCCGCGGAGACTGTTAAGGCTTCCTCTTCTCGTCAGCGCACACGACCGCACCTTGGCTGCATGACCGCCGATATATTACCAGCTTCGCCGATCAAGGATTCTTCGGCGACCAGGTCACACCATCCGGCAGCCAGGGATTCAAGACCGATGGGCTCCGGACGTTTGCATAGGAAAAGTATGCGGGAGCCATCTGATGCGGAGCTGCCCTCGGCGAAGCAGCGAAAGACTGCGCCTCCGCAGGTCTCGACGTCGGACATTCTTGTGCAGATAGCACAGCTTATCGCAGCATCCCAGCAGCCGACAGAAACGGTGTCGGATCGAGAATTATCCGACGGCGCTGGGTCGGTACGCTCCGCCGAAGCATCGGGGGCGGACGACCGGGAACATCATGAGGTCCGACCGGATGGTGAAAGGGATACGGATGACTTGGAGCTATCCCTTTCGGAACAACATAAAGCTGCCGTGGACTTCATCCGGCACTTTCTCCCTCAAGTTGTTCCGTCGGGCCAGACTGCTGTGGTTCCGGACAAGAGGATTATAGCGTCATTGGACTCTGATTTCTTTGAGCGGTTCAGGGACATCGCTCCCGAGTTTCCGTCGCAGTCCAATAATGTTGCAAGAACATTTGAATTATTGAACGACGCTATATTTAAACTTGCTTCCAAGACGGGGAAAGCAGGTTTCTTGTCCGCTAATACTCTCAACCTGCCTTTCATTAATGCAAGGAATAAATTCGATACGGCAGGACAGGGTATCCCGAGAGTTCCTCTGCGTATGGACGACGAGGCGGAAGACTTAGAGCTATCATTGCCGTCGTCGGCTTCTATTCCAACCGCGGTGTTGGAAACAGCTATTGCGTCTAACAGAGCCAATTTAGATGCCTTATCTTACGCAGATCACCTTACTAAGGCGTTATCACTGCGCCTTCAAGGGAAAGAGTTTCAGGATATACAATCCTCTTTAAGACTTCTTTCAAGGGCTGCAGCTTATTCCACGTGTAACTCCGCCCTTTCAGTGGCAAATCTGGAGTTGGTTAGACATGACGCAGCCCTAGCTACATCCACACTAGTGGATACTAAGGTGAAGAACTCTCTTAGAGTCGCTTCGGTCTCAGGAGAACTTCTCTTTGACGGCAAGCTTTCTGCTATTTATGATAAAATTACAAAGAAAGCTTCGGATTCTCTGTTGTTCAAATCTGCTTCTAAGAAGTCGGATACAGCAGACAAGAATAAGACAGGCACTTCTGGGTCTAATGCGCCCAAGAGAGGTTCCTATAGAGGTTCCGGTGCGTCCTCTTGGTCTTATTCGAGAGACCGTCAGGGTAGCGACTCTCGTTCGGGACGTCCTTCAGGCCGGGACAATCGGTCGGACGCCCCGAGGTCGACGGGGCGAGGTGCGGGTCGTGGAGGACGTGGTTTCTCCTACCGCAGGCCTCGCAGGTCCAGGAGGTGATGGCTTAAACCTCTATCGCGTACCGGTTGGCGGAAGGTTGTCGAGCTTTTCACAAGAATGGGCGTCGATTACGGACGACCCTTGGGTGAGAGGAGTGACTTCGGAAGGTCTAAAGATATCCTTCAAACGAAAGCCTCCATTAACTCGAAGTCCAAAGTGGACTCATCTTCCGTCAAATCCGCAGAAAAGAGACGCTCTGTTATCAGAGGTGCAGTCTCTTTTAATGAAGAACGCGGTAGAGGTCGTAGAAAACCAGGAATCTCCGGGATTCTACAGCCATCTGTTTCTGGTTCCGAAACCAGACGGCTCGTTCCGTCCAGTCATAGATTTGAGCTGGATAAACAAGCTGATCGTCGCTCCGAAGTTTTATATGGAGACGATTCGGTCGGTCAGAGCGAGTATTCGGGTGAACGATTATGCAACTAGCATAGATCTCAAAGATGCGTACTTTCACGTCATGGTACATCCGACATTCCGAAAGTACCTACGCTTCGCAGTCCTAGGAGTGGTGTATCAATTCCGGGCAATGTGCTTCGGATTGAATCTAGCACCCTAGGCTTTCACTCGGGTAATGAACTCGGTAATGATCTATTTCCGAGCTCATTCGTCTGCGGTAACGTCGGCCTACCTGGACGACATTCTTCAGAGGTACGGCAACGAGTTAACGCTTCAGAACGATGTTCAGAATCTTCTTCTATTGCTCCGACGTCTCGGTTTTATAGTAAACGAGGAGAAGTCGGATCTGGTGCCGTCCAAGTCATTCACTCATCTGGGAATGAGCTTCGAGACGCACAACAATCTCGTTCGTCTGCCGTTAACCAGAGCGAAATTAGTCAGTTGTTACGCTCGCTATTATCTGCATGCAGACAAAGTCACAGCGAGAGAATTTATGAGACTGATAGGTCTGTGCGGAGCCGCTGCGGATCTCATTCCGATGGGGCGGTTACGCACACGTCCTCTTCAAATTTTCTTGACTCAGAATTGGAGTGTGAAAATTCATTCGCTCGATGTAGACGTTCTCTTGTCAGATCAAGTGAAACAAGAGATTCAGACTTGGGCAAACATTCAGTGGTTAACTCAGGGAGTTCCGCTGCAGTTGCCGGATCCGAGTTTTACCATTATGACGGATGCCAGTCAAACAGGTTGGGGTGCATCATTAATCCCAACGGATTCGAGATGCCAGGGTCTTTGGGATCCGCAATTCCTGTGCAAGCACATAAACATCAAGGAAATGATGTCAATTTGGCTTGCGTTACGTCACTGGATGGACATTATTCACAATGCTCATGTCCAAATCCTATCCGACAATACGACAATAGTGGCGTATATACGGAATCAGGGAGGCACTCATTCAGTTCCGTTGTTCAATCTAACGGAAAGTATCCTTCTGTTTGTGCTAGAACATCACGTTCTTCTTTCGGTCCGTCACATACCGGGTCATCTGAATGTGCTAGCAGACTCCCTTTCACGAAAGGGTCGCTTGTTGCCGTCGGAGTGGACTCTCAACAAACAAGTATTCAATCAGATTTGCTACCAATGGGAACGGCCAATGATAGACTTATTTGCGACACATCTCAACAGTCAGTTGCAGACGTATGTGTCTCCGTGTCCGGATCCAAGAGCATTTGCAGTAGACGCTCTGTCGATCCCTTGGGACGGAATGATAGGATATGCGTATCCTCCAGCGCCGTTAATTCAACAAGTATTGCTAAAGATAAAACAATCTCAATGCAAGATTCTGTTGGTAGCATCTCTGTCGCCACAGAGACCGTGGATAAATCTACTCAGGTGTCTGTTGTGGGACCTACCGTGAAAGCTTCCTCCACGGGAGGATCTTCTTTCGCAGGGGAAATCGCGCCAACTCCATCACAACCCGCAAGGTCTCAACCTTCACGTTTTTCCGTTGTGCGGTCCTTCTTGCATGGCAAACACTTTACAGGACGAGCAGTGGACGCGATTTCTAACTGTAGGAGGACCTCCTCTTCGCTAAACTATGCGGCTAAGTGGAAGGTTTTTCGTCGTTGGTGTAGGGATCATTCTGTAGATATACTCGATCCCTCTATACCAGACATTGCAAACTTTCTAGTATACTTGTTTGACGAAATCAAACTGCAGCCTGTTACTATAAAGGGTTATAGGTCTATGTTATCTGATACTATGCACATCATGATAGTTTACAAATTGGATCTAATGTCTCTTTATCTAAGTTGGTTAGAAACTTTTCGATAAATAGACCCAGAACTCTTAGATTAATTCCTAAGTGGAATTTAGCTTGGGTTCTTCTTAAATTGAAGGAAAAGCCATTTGAACCTCTTGGGACAGTAGATTTCAAATTCTTATCTTATAAGACAGCTTTTCTCTTAGCTTTCTCTTCTGCTAGAAGAGTCAGTAAACTTCATGCACTGTCGGTGGATGATTCTCACTATCGTAGTGTCGGGAACACTATCACCTTCACTACTAATGTGGGTTTTTTAGCTAAGAATCAGGCTCCTAATAAATATCCGGAACCTATTGTTATTAAGGCTCTTCCGTCTTCAGACGGGCGTAGGCCTTTACTCTGTCCTGTTAGAGCGTTACATATCTATAAACAGAGATCTCAGTTTATCAGAAAGGGACGGAAACGTTTCTTTCTGTCTTTGATGCCTAATAGAAAGGACATTTCGGTCCATTCTATTGCTAGATGGATTCAATTAACTATCCGTACTGCTTATGAAAATTTATCTTCTTCTCAGCAGTCTGTGCTTAAGATTTCTGCTCATGAAGTAAGAGCTCTTTCTACTTCCTGGGCTTATGCTAATAGTGTTGCTATTACAGATTTAATGAAGGCTGCTTATTGGTCTCAGCCATCCACATTTACGAATTTTTATCTCAGAAATATTGAGTCCATTTCTGGAGACCTGCATTGTTTAGGTCCGTTATCTGTTGCTCAGAATGTCGTCCACTAAACAGTTGCAACTATAGTTATGCAGGCTTTCTGTTCCGGCAGTGACTCCGTCCGGCTGCCCTCTTCGCTCTGGGCTATTTGACCCAGGGCAAGGGGAAGGGGGGGGGGGGGGGGGGTGGGTGTTCCCTTAGGTCACCTGCTTTATAGTGAAAAGCAAGGGAATGCCTCCTCCAAGTCAGTATTTCTGAGTCGCTTCCGGGATGGTTTTAAAGTGTAATATTAATGTTTAAATTCATTCATGTCTTATTTTTAAAGTGTAGCTCGGTGTGAAGCATTTGTATATGTCAAGTGTCAAACGGGCTTTAATATACAATACTCGGACACTTTTAAATGACTATAAAGAGTCTCAATTCTCTGGACTACTTTATTTATTGGCTTACTTTAAAAATAATTAGTATAAGGGATATACTGGATGTTAATAGAGAACATGAATGTTATTGTGCTCAATTATTAAGGGTAGTGTATCTTTCTAATTTAATATTAAATAAGAAAGATACATGTAAAGCCTAATACTCCTTTTCTCCTTAAGGGGTTACCTCTTTACTATATAGTTGAGCTTATTGGATTTTCCTTTATGTCCTAGGCCCTCCAGCCTGTTTACTATTCAGCTAAGTCTGGGTCATTGGTACAGTATAAAAATGTTAAAAAATTTATAGTAATTTATATATTTTTTATACTTACCAATGACCCAGACGGGGATGGCCCTCCCTGGAGTTGGGAACTCTTGCCTCCCCGCTGAGTACATAGCGCTGACCAGGCACTGCCAGTAAGAATGATAATTGGCGCCAATTTCGGGACGTCTGCGTCACTGCGCATGCGCAGTAGAGGCGTAGTATGGAGGTCCTTTAGGACATGATTTCTTTTTGTTTTGGATGCAAATTTTGGGGATTGGGGGGCAAAATTTGTGTTTGGCCCTGGTTTTGTTAGAGTTAGCACCAGCTAAGTCTGGGTCATTGGTAAGTATAAAAAATATATAAATTACTATAAATTTTTTAACTTTTTGTGAATAGTGCCGACTGGATGAATATTAATATTTAGGCTCTACAAAGTAGATCTTCTGTTTCTCAAGCCATTTTTTGTAAAATTGCATGCGGGTAGGCAGGCGGGCATTTAATTATTTTATTTTATTTTTTTGTAATTATTTCTTTGCGATCAAAAGTTCATGCTCTTGGTTTGTTTTATGTTTTAGGCCTCATAATCTACAGAATAGCATGGGGGTGTATTTCGTCCCTTGAGTGCAAGAAAGATTTGCAGTGCTAAAGCATTGCAAAGCCATGTTGCACTCAGTGGTCAAATTTATCAATTTTATTAACTTGGGTAAAATATTAGACATAAACCATTTAATTTTTATATTTTTATACTGTACCAATGACCCAGACATAGCTGGTGCTAACTCTTAAAATATAGGGCCAAACACAAATTTTGCCCCCCAATCCCCAAAATTTGCATCTAAAACTAAAGAAAACATGTCCTGAAAGGCCCTCCACACTTCGCCCCTACTGCGCATGCGCAGTGTCAAGGACGTTCCGAAATTGGCGCCATTAATCATTCTAAGTTTGGCCCTTCATCAGTTAACATCTGACTGATCTTTGTGCTTTTAAATCTCAGTTTAAATGATGCCAGACACATAAATATTAGTGAAATGGTGATTCTAAGGAGGATAGAAAAGGAGGAGAGGAAAAGAATGTGTGACAGAATATTATCAGGGCTGTAACTTAAAATTTTTTAATGAAATTATGTTAAGTTACCTATTTTCAAGGCAGCAGCCATTTTGTTGTCATTCTGATTATTTAGTTACACTGTTTTTTCAAGTGTTTTTCCTTTCTCCCTGTCCTTTAAGTTCCCCCTTGCTATTCTCCCATGCTTTTGGCATAGTTTCTGTAATTATTATTACTAAAATTTCTTGGGAGTTTTAGCTGAATAACAGAATGAATTCTGTTCTTTCCCCATGTTTACGTCTTCACCTACGGGTGGTTAGGCGTTGTGTTCTGCATCTACCATCTGATGTTCTGCAGTTTCTTCCCTGGAAGTCCCTGTTTTGCATCAGATGGTGTATTTTTGGTAACTGATTTCGGGCCTGGGTGCCTGGAGTCTTATTTTAGTGTTTTTACACTCATTGTTTACATTTACAACAGCCCTCTGTGTGAGGGGGGGATTTCTAAATAATAATATCTTTATGTTATTTTAATCATAAATAGATACATTATTATTGTTCGTAAGTGTTGAATAAATTGTTTAAAATATTTTTAAAATTTTTGTCCACACTTAGGCTTGGGATCGATTGGGGCTCAACGTTACTTTTCAGAAACTTGGGCTGTTCTGAAAAAATATTTTTTCAAAATATTTTGATTTCAATTATTTTTTCTATATTAATGGATCATATTATTATTATGTATTTTGATTGCCAGGGGTTAGTGCGAGTACCAGGACTTGTTTTCTTTTCACATTGAAAGGATATTGATCAATTGTTTTAAGAGGAAGTCTTCCTCTGACCTTATTATCATTCTATATGTGGTCAGTGTACTCGCATTAACTCCTGTTCTGTATCGTATGATTTCGATGACAATATGGGAAGCGTATGTCACGGTATGTTGTTGGGGATATGGACACTCCGGTCCTTTCCCCGCAGGGTCACTCTACTTTATCAATTTCTATTTCAGACGATCAAGATTAGGGTGATGTATCTGTGATGTCTTCCAACAGTGTGCCTCCGTCGTCACAATTAATGAAGAGCTAGCGGAAAAGTGCTCATGTAATACGCCAATTGCCTAAGAGGACCCTAGTAGGTTCGACGGCCTTTGACGTCCGCTAGCTCGCCCGGTGTAGCGTCCATTCACCGAATGGTTCGGCAGCCGGGTTCGTCCGTTGCGGTCTAGAAGGAATTTTGGGGTGATGCGAGCACTATAAAATTAACTTAATGCACACCCAGTGACGGCGGATCGGAGGGAGAACGGAGGAAGCCTTTTAGTCCGGTTCATAGCTCGTTCCGGTCCATCCGGACGGCAAGCGAGAGAGGCCCCTCTCTCGTTCAACAACATCTGGCCCCAGATGTTGTGGTACAAATGTGTCGTTAGCGGAGCATACGTCCGTCGCTCGGGACGCTCCGTTGTATAGGCAGTCCGCTGAGACTGCTAAGGCTTCCTCTTCTCGTCAGCGCACACGACCGCACCTTGGCTGCGTGACCGCCGATATATTACCAGCTTCGCCGATCAAGGAGTCTTCGGCGACCAGGTCACACCATCCGACAGCCAGGGATTCGAGACCGATGGACTCCGGACGTTCGCATAGGAAGTATGCGGGAGCCATCTGATGCGGAGCTACCCTCGGCGAAGCAGCGATAGTCTGCGCCTCCGCAGGTCTCGACGCCGGACATTCTTGTGCACATAGCACAGCTTATCGCAGCATCCCAGCAGCCGACAGAAACGGTGTCGGATCGAGAATTATCCGACAGCGCTGGGTTGGTAGCCGGGGACTCGAGGCCTGCAGACTCCGGACGTTCGCATAGGAAGTGTGCGGGAGTCAACGTACACGGTGCTTCCAGCGGCAATGCATCGTAAGTCCGCTACTGCACAGGCCTCGGGAACGGACGTGCTTTCCTTAATAGCACAGTTTATCGCAGCATCCCAGCATCAACTGAATCTGTCGCATATATTTTATCCGACGATGCTGGGTCGGGACGCTCCGCGGAAGCGGGTACGGACGTCCGAAAATTTTCATCCGGTCCGACGGGATACCGAAAGGGATTCGGTGGATTTCTAGCTTTCCCTTTCGGAACAACATATGCTGCGATGCCGGATAAGAAACTGATAGCGTCGGTGGACTTAGAAATTTTTGGTTCGGTTCAGGGACATCGTCCCTCAGTTCCGACATAGTCCAATAATGTCATCGAATTATTGAACGACGCTATATATATTATTATTTTATGCTTGCTATCCAAGCATTTCTGGTTTCTTGTTCGAAGAGTGATGGAGATGTCTTTCAAAAGTGTGCCTCTGTCGTCATAGTTAATGAAGAGTTAGCGGCAATATGTGCTCATGGAATATGTCTATCGCTTACGGAGTGACATTCGCTAGCTCACCCGGTGTAGCGTACATTCATCGAATGGTTCGGCTGCCGGGTTCGTCCGTTGCGGTCTAGGAAGGAGATTTGGGTGATGCGAGCACTTTAATTACTTTAGTACTCACCCAGTGACGGCAGATTGAGGACAGATTGGAGGAAGCCAACAACATAGGGGACCGCATGTTGTGGTTCAGATATTTTACATTCGGAGCATATGTCCGTTGCTCGGGACGCTCCGTTATATTGACAGTCCGAGAGACTGTCTTTAATGCTTCCTCATCCTCACAGCAGGGCACACGACCGCACATTGGCTACGTGACCTCGAGTATCCGATCAGTTTCGGCATTCAGTGATTCCACAGCGAATAGGTCGCGCCATCCGGTAGCCAAGGGACACGAGGCCTATACACTCTGTTCGCTCGCATATTGGAAGTATGCACGGGGGTAACGATCTCGGAGCTTCCTGCGGCAATGCATCGTAAGACCGCTGCTCCTCAGGCCTCAGTGACGGACGTGCTATCCGAGTTAGCACAGTTGTTTCGCAGCATCCCAGCAATTGACGGTTTCTCGGTCGAATCAGGAATTATCCGACGGCGCTGGGTCGGTGCGGTCCGCGGTTGCATCAAGCTACGGACGACCGAACGCTTTATAGGGTCCGACAGGATGGCGAAAGGGATTCGAAAGATTTCGAGTTTTCCCTTTAGTAGTATCGGAAGATGCCTTTCTTATCTTCTGGCATTTCTTCCAGTGATTATTTTTCGGACTTCATTGCTGCGATCTTGGATAAGAGACTTATAGCGTCATTGGACTCGGATTTTTCGATCGGTACAGGGGCTTTGTCCCTGACTTACCGACGCAGTCCAATATTGTCATTACAACATGTGTTTTATTTTTCGACGCTATATATTTATATATATATACAAGCCTGCTACTAAGCATGATAGTTTAGTTTCTTGTCCGCGTGGCTCATTTCTGCCATTTTATCTTTTTTACATATAGTTTATTTTGGCAGAGCAGGGCATACCGAGAGTTCATATGCGTCTAGACGGTGATTAAAGACTGCATATATTCTTTTTCGCCGTTTATGTCTTTTCCAATTTCAATGTTGGGAACGACATTATGTATAGTAGACTTAACTTAGACGCTTTATTATACGTAATCCGCCTTACTGAGGCGTTATCATTACGTCTTCAAGAAAAGATTTACGGGATATTATTCTCAATGTAATTTCTTTTGAGGGCAGTAGTTTGTTCACGTATAACTCCGCCCTTCAGTGGCTGATTGGAGTTGGTTAGACGTGATGCAGCCCTAGCTACATCCACGCGTGGATAGTAGGTTAAGAACTCTCTCAGAGTCGCTTCGTTCTCGGAGGAGCTTCTCTTCGACGGCAACTTTCCGGCAATCCATGAATTGCTTGAATTATACATTCTCTTGTCTATCTAGTGTTACAAGAGATTCAGACTGGGGCAAACATTCGGTGGTTGACTCAGAGAGTGCCGCCGCAGTTGCCGGACCCGAGTGTGGCTGTTATGACGGTTGCCAGTCAAACAGATTGGGATATATACTGATCCCTACGGATTCGAAGTGCCAGGGTCTTTGGGTTCCGCAGTCTTTTAGCTATCAGTTCAACTTCCGCGGAATAATGTTTTTTAGGCTTGCTTTATGTCATTGCATGAACATTATTCAGAAACGCATGCCCAAATTCCTGTCCTTTAATTCGACAGTAGTGGCGTATCTCCGGAACCAGGGAGGCACTCTTTCGTTTCCGTTATTCAATTTAATGGAAAGAATCCGTCTGTTGGTTATAGTACACCAAGTTCAGTTTTGGTCCGTCATATTCTGGGTCGTCTGATTGTTTTATCGCACTCCCGTTCTCTTACGGGTCGCTTGTTGCTGTCAGAATGGACTCTCAACAAACAAGTATTTAATCAGATTTGCTATCTATGGGAGCGCCCAATGATGTTTTATTTATGACACAGCTTGCTAATCAATTGCAGACGTATGTGTTAGCTTGTCCAGATCTCTGAGCTAATACTGTTAACGCTCTATTGATCTATAGGACGGAATGATAGGATACGCGTATCCTCCGGCGCTGTTGTTTTAGCAGGTATTGCTAAGATAAACAACCACTATACATTTCTGTTGATAGCATCTCTATCTTCACAGAGATCATGAGTAATTTACTCTCTTGTCTACTGTGGATCTTAACGTGAAATCTTCCTCTATGTGAGGATCTTTTTTCACTGGGTAAATCGTGTCATCTTTATCACAACCAGCAAGGTCGCAACCTTCATGTATTCTGTTGTGTGGTCCGTATTGCATTGTATGCACTGTACTGGACGAGCTTTGGACGCGATTTCTTACTATAGGAGATCCTCTTCTTCGCTATTCTATGCGACTAAAGTGGAGGCTCTTCCGTCGTGGTGTAGGGATCATTATGTTCATATGGTTGATCCCTCCATACTACTCATTGCTATTTTTTAGTATACTTGTTTCACAAGATCTACTGCAGCCTGTGTTATTTAGGTTATAGGTTTATGTTACCTCATACCTATGCACTCTACTATAGTTTACAATTGAGTCTTTTGTCTCTTTATCTAAGTCAGTTAGTAACTTTTTGATAAATAGACTTAGAATCTTTAGATTAAATTCCTATACGGATTTTAACTTCGGTTCTTATTTAGCTAAGTAATCATTTGAGCCTCTGGAAACAGTAGTTTTCAAATTCTGACCTTTTAGACAGTAATTCTGTTGGTTTCTCTTTTACTGTAGAGTCAGTGAGTTTCATGCACTATCGATGGATGATTTTCACTTTCATAGTTTCGGAATCAATACTTCCGTTACTATTTAGGTTGGATTGTTGCATAAGAGTTAGGCTCCTATTATCCGGAACCTATTATTTTAAGGTCCTTCCGTCTTCATATGGGCATAGGCCTTTACTCTTTCCGGGTACAGTTTATGTATTTATAAACAGATATCTGTTTATTACAAGGGCGTAAGCTTCTTCTGTCTTTGATGTCTAGTAGAAGGACGTTACGCTCCATTTTATTGTTAATGGATTCTATTAACTAGCGTACTGCTTATGGTATATCATTAGCTTAGCAGTTGTGCTTAAGATTTCGGCTCATGAAGTAAGAGTTCTTCTACTTCTTGGGCTTACATTAATAGTGTTGCTATTATAGATTTTTGAAGGCTGCTCATTGCGCTCAGCCATCCATTCATGAATTTTATCTCAGAAATATCGAGTCCATTTCTGGAGGCCTCTATTGTTAGGTCTATTATCTACTGCTCAGAATGTCATTCTCTTAACAGTTGCTACTATAGCTAGGTAGGCTGTCTGTTTCGGCAGTGTCTCCGTTCGGCTGCCCTCTTCGCTCTGGGCTATTTGACCCAGGGCAAGAAAAAGGGGGGGGGGGGGAGGGTGTTCCCTTGGGTCACCTGTTTTTACTATGAAAACAAGGGGATACCTCCTCCGGAGTTAGTAATTCTGAGCTGTTATTGGGATGGTTGTTTAGTGAGAAGTTTAAGTTTATAAAATTCATTCAAGTCTTAGTTTTTAAAGTATAGCCTTTGAATATTGCATATGTCAACGGACATGATTATGCAATTCTCACACACTTTTAGAAGTATAAGAGTCTCTATTCTCTAGACTTACTTTATTATTGGCTTACTTTAAAAATTATTAGTATAAGGATTATTGGATATTAATAGAGTACATGGATGTATGAAGCTCAATTTTTGGAAGGTGTTGTATCTTTCTAATTTATCATAAATAAGAAAGATACATGTAAGGCCTGTTACTTCTTTTCCCTACAGGGGATGACTCTATTTTATTTTTATTGAGCGTATTCCATTTTGCTCTATGTCCTTGGCCCTCCAGCCTTTTTACTATTCAGCTATGTCTGGGTCATTGGTACAGTATAAAAATGTTAAAAAATTTATAGTAATTTATATATTTTTTATACTTACCAATGACCCAGACGGGGATGGCCCTCCCAGGAGTTGGGAACTCTTGCCTCCCCGCTGAGTACATAGCGCTTACCAGGCACTGGTTATTAGAATGATTAATGGCGCCAATTTCGGAACGTCCTTGACACTGCGCATGCGCAGTAGGGGCGAAGTGTGGAGGGCCTTTCAGGACATGTTTTCTTTAGTTTTAGATGCAAATTTTGGGGATTGGGGGGCAAAATTTGTGTTTGGCCCTATATTTTAAGAGTTAGCACCAGCTATGTCTGGGTCATTGGTAAGTATAAAAAATATATAAATTACTATAAATTTTTTAACTTTTTTAAGTTTTCATTGGTCATAAAAATAGAGCATGCAGTAGCCAAAAGGATCATGTAGAAGGACCCGAGAAACAGATTTTTAACTTTTTTAGGCCTTATTTTATATCTGTTTTGTTACAGCATAGGATAATTATTTACAAAATAATGTCGTTTTGTTTTGTGTCTTGTTAATATTGGAAGATTTATACATGTTATTCTGTATTTACTATTTTACAGGGAACGTGCTGTACAGGAATTAAGACGAAATGGTATAAATCCCCCAATTGCTGATTATTCACTCACTCGAACCATTAGCCCTGCACGTTCCAGATCTAGGTCAAGATCTCCTCCGAGGTACTAAATTTGCTCCCATTTATGCCTTGTGCATGTAGAAAGCTTGTAATGTTTGTCGAACCAATTATTTAAATTTTCATTTCATAATCTCGAGTTAACTACAGGTTTTTTTTTCAGAAATTATCTTGAAAGTAGGGTGGAACAGGTCTTTTTGTACCCTTTCTGAGAATTAATCAGACAGTTAGGCCCCACAAAGTAGATCTTCTGTTTCACAGGCCATTTTTGTAAAATTGCATGTTGATGGGCAGTTTTTCATTTTATTTTTTATTTTTGTAATTATTTCTTTGCCATCAAAAGTTCAGGTTCTTGGTTTGTTTTATGTTTTAGGCCTCATAGTCTACAGACAGCATGGGTTGTTGTGTATTTCGTCCTTTGAATACAAGAAGGATTTGCAATGCTAAAGCATTGCAAAGTCTTGTTGCATTCAAGGGACAAATTTATCACTTTTATTTACTTGGGTAAATTATGAGACAAAAATCATTTAATTTTTATCTTTTCAAGTTTACATTGGTTATAAAAAGAGAGCATGTGTCAGCCAAAATGACCATGCAGGAGGGCGTGAGATTTTTTAACTTTTTTAGGCCTTATTCTGGGTCAGTATGTCTCACCCTATTTACTATTTTTTTGTAGCAGACTTTTTAACTGTTGAAAGAATAGGAAAGTTCAGCTTATGCATAGATGGCAAATCCTCTTATTTAGGGAGTTGAGATATGAAATGACTAGTGAAAAGTTTATGCATCTGTAAAAACAAATGTCCCCAAATTCAGCCATTGCCCCCCCCCCCCCCCCCCTCCAAATTTAACTAATCTGAGGCTCTGATATATGATGCAGCCCTTCTATATGAAAAAGATTAAATCCATTGATATTCAGAGATACCCATATCATTGCAAACTAGAACCTATAAAAAAAAAAAATATTGTTTCTCGGGCAATTTTTCCTCAATTGTATGTTGAGGGAAGGAGGCTTTTATTGTGTGTTTATTCACAAAATAGTTCTGAAAATAGCTGGAATCAGAAATTTAAACTACATACACTATTATATGGCAAAGCAATGCTTTCAGCAGTGAAAACTTTCCATAATATAGTTGAAAATTTAACCAAATATACCTTGTTTGATAGAGCTCACAGAGGTATAGTTGGCTAAATATTTGTCCTACAAGTGCAAAAATAGTGTCATAGAAGAGATTAGTTGTTGAAAAATGGTGATGAGGCACATTTCTATGAGGAGGGAGGTGCCTGAATAACAAACCCAAATTTTATACCCCCACAAAACAAAGTTTAAGGGTGGTATATAGGAGTCGACTTGTCGGTCGGTCGGTCTGTCGTCATCGGTCTGTTGCACATGCAAACTTGTGGAGCGAACTACTTCCACAGTTTTAGCTGCATTTTCATGAAACTTCACAAAAATGATCAACATGATGAGGGGAAGTGCATGGCATAATTGTTTTACTGATCGGATTCAAGATGGCCGACTGGTGGCCATATTGGATTTTGCAAAATACTTGTGGAGCGAACTACTTCTACAGTTTTTGCTGCATTTTCATGAAACTCAATATAAATTGATCGACTGATGAGGAGCAGTGCATGACATAAATTATTTCCAGATCGGATTCAAGATGGCTGACTGGAAGCCATATTCGATTTTGCAAAATCCTTCTGGAGCGAAACGACTTCCACAGTTTTAGTCGCATTTTCATGAAACTTGACCAACATGATGAGGAGCAGTGTGTGACATAATCTTTTTCCCGATCAGATTCAAGATGGCCGACTTGTGGCCATATTGGATTTTTTTTTTTACTTAGAAAAATTGAATGCCCCTTTTCAGTCACCCACACAAGGCGGTAAGCCACAGTGGAGGTAAACCGGGTGACAGGCCATCTCTTGTTTTAATAGCCTTAGGTCTCGTGTAATATCCTCCCCTCCCGCATAGTGTGTGTGTGGGGGGGGGGGGGGGGGGGGGTGGGGATATAGGAATGCGTCTTGTCCATCCATCATTCCTTCTCTCTATCCATCCTTCTGCATTTTTAGCTCAACTTTGACATAGTCAAATTGGAGGTTTTGTCATGACCCGTTGTCTGCTTGGACGTCTGACCGTCCATCCATCCATCAACAATTCAATACAGCTCGAGCTAGAGTCTGTATTTATGAACCGATCTTTACAAAACTTCTTGGGTACCTTTGTTATCACCGTGGAACGAGAACGAGTGTTTTGGGGTGCGGTC
This sequence comes from Pictodentalium vernedei, assembly GCA_031216915.1. Taxonomy (NCBI): domain Eukaryota; kingdom Metazoa; phylum Mollusca; class Scaphopoda; order Dentaliida; family Dentaliidae; genus Pictodentalium; species Pictodentalium vernedei. The sequence continues at coordinate 848,441,836 of CM062297.1, forward strand.
CCAAATTCAAGATGGCCGCCAACAGCCATTTTGTACCAAAATTAGTGCACTCAGTTTTTTGTACAGAACTTCTGTATGAAAGTTCTGATTTGAATTTTTGTATGAATGTTTAGTGACATGGAATACATCACATATAATACAGGTTTTTTTCTTGTTCAGAAATTCTGCAAATTAGATGAACTTTGATTTATTCAATGCTATTTATACACAGTAAGTACACATGTCAATACGGCTCGGGCTAGGGGCTGAATCAGTTTTTTGTACAGAACTATATGAAGGTTCTGATTTAAATAAATTTTTGAATGGATGTTTAGTAACATGGAATACATCACATACAATACGGTCTTTTTTTCTTGTGCAGAAATTATGAAAATTAGATGAGCTTTTGATTTATTCAGTACTACTTGTATGCTGTAAGAGTATATGTCAATACGGCTCGGGCTAGAGGCTGTATTTATGAACCGATCTTCACAAAACTTCTTCGGTACCTTTGTTATCACCTTGGGACAAGAAGGAATGTTTTTGGGTGCGGTCCAAAATTCAGGATGGCTGCCGGCAGCCATGTTATACCAAAATTAGGTGCAATCAGTTTTTTGTACAGAACTTCTAGGACAAAATGTTTCTTGAATTCAGCATCCCTAGGATGTGTATATTCAGATGTGTTGAACCCAAGTTCCTGTGTTAATATTTGGTGTTGTTTGGGGAGGGTAAACATTATTAGCACAACCCAATTTTCTATTTTCAATGAGAAAATTAAAACTTCACCCGTGGGAACCCTATGAGCTAAAAATGAAATATTCAAATACCTATATTTTAAGGACTGGACAAATATTTATTAATTAGTATGAATCAACCATAGAAGGGTTTGAATCAAACAGGCCAAAACAGTTGCTAACATTTGGCTTATGGTGCACCATACAAGGATCCCCATTAACCCCATGGAGATTTCTTTTCTAGTTTAGCATCTAACTGTCACCCGCCTTTACAATACTTTACCTGTACATTTGTTACAGGCTACGTTCAGTATTTATATACAGACCTATACAATACTTTTACATGTACCTTTATTATCAGGTCATTACCTAGATGTGTGTCATTGCTGTGTCACATACTATACATGTACATGTCTTACACAAGTTGAGCTACAGTGTCATTGACACTTTCATTTGTGTTGACATGTAAAAGAAAACCACTCAAATATTTTCTAAAATTTGATACACAGCTATTTGGTGATAATATCATGAATGGGATTGCGAACCAGCCATGTTCAGGTATTACTTCACGAGTTATTACCCTTGTTGACTTAAAATTTAATGTCATCACATTACCATTTCTTGATATTCAATTTCAAAGAGAACTGTTTTTAAGATTTTTTCCAGATTTAATCCGCAGCTCTTTTGGGATAATTTCATGAATGGGATTGTGAAATAACTGTGTCCAAGTATTTCTGTTCTGGTTATTGCCCTTGCTGGACTTAGGTAGTAGGGCATTGGCCATTCCAGGTCATTGCACTTGTTCAAATTTGACCATTGAGGTCAAAGAAATTTTTCTGAAGCAGTTGTAATAAAGTAATAAAATGGAAAATTAGCCTGTGCCTCACCACCTTGATGTATCTGAAAGTCAGGAGATGAAAAATTCCACAGTTTCATATGAAATGTATTTTATAACTTTTCATTCTACTTTCAGGAGAAGCTATAGTCCAGACACCTCATATTTAAGTTCATCAGTGAGACGGCGTTCTCCAGAGCGTAATAGTTATTATGAAGAGACAGTTTCAAAATCCTACTCAAGCCAAGATATAATCTGACCAAATTTGTAGACTTTTTAAAAAATATAGCAAAGATAAAGAGCTGTGATTTCGGGGGCATGTTCATTACACTGCCGGCTGATCCAAGTCTGTGATAGATTGTACATTGAACTAAAGTACTTATTTATGGAAACAAAATAGATTCAGATATTTTCACATTATGACCTCTCATTGCAATAGCTTAACTCTTCAAGGCTAATTTCGATTTTGTACACCTACCTTTTGCATAGGTATTTTGCGCTTTCAGAGGAAATCAAATTCTCTTGTAGGTTGTTTTAGACAATCCTTAGTCTTGGCTTCCTACACAACAGTTGAGATATTAAGTGAATCTAGACTGGGGTTTAATGTATTCCCTGGTTTTCCAGGGAATGGGAATGAAATTACACTCCGAACCGGGAACGGAATGAAATTACACTGAGAACTGGGAAATTTCCCATGTAATATCAAGCAATTTTACGAGAGTAACAAGATGCATTTATTTTCATGAAAATAAACATATTTTATTGGCAATCTGCCATCTCCGAATGGAAAAGTTCTTTTCCTAAGAGAAGTGTGGAAACCCAAACCCGCTTCAATCGTGTCTTTATTTTCAGAATCTCTAGTATCATCACCTCTACCTCCTCCAAAATCAACACCCTCTTCACTGCCCTAGACCAGTCTCCTCTGCTTAAGGCAGAGGAGACTGGTGACGGCAGTGAAGATGGGCATGATCTTGAAGAAGGTGGTGAATATTGATAGTAGTGATTCTGAAAATGAAGACAAGTTTGAACTTGGAAGCGGGTGAAGATATTGCGATTGAAGAAGGGAGTCCTCCAGAACTGGTGGAGAGCTACAGTGATTTGGTGCAAAAGGTTCGTCTGTAATCAGGATTGTAAAAGGGTCAGGCATGGAAGGGCAGAAGAAATCCTACAAAGTTATATTGGAGCAGTTTTTTTCAGTCAGAAACCTTCAGTGCCATGCTTGATTCCTTCTTCCGTGCTATAGATTGGAACCAGGGAATTCCCGTTCCCTGATCAAACCCTAATCTAGATGCCATCCAACTTACGAGGTTGGAGTTTTCGCAATGTGGCTAGTCCTAGAAGGGTAGAGATGAGAGTTAAGGATGAATTTATCTAAAGCTTGGTCCATCATATCCTAAAGTGGACAGGACATTCTTGTTTTGGGCTTTGTTTGGAATAAACTGTAGGATTCCAGCCAGGCTGGTGGGTCCTGACGAGCGTCCTTTTTTGTAAAAATGTTGATGTTTGCATTTTGTTTACTAAGAATAGGTTTTATAACTGTTAGGGAGAGGTTGGGTGGTAGAGAGAGGGCTCCCACACACCTCACCCTATCATTGCATGGACCAGGATGCAATACTATACAACTTGTACAAATGTCATTTTCTTGAATTGTATTTTGTTTCTGAATATAAATGACTAATGTGAATCATTAGCAATTTGAACGACCTGATAATTCACCAGTAAGTAAATTTCCATGTCTTGAACATTTGAACAATTTATAGTCAGAAAATACAATTATGGAAAAAAAAACAGTTGTAAAAGCTTTAAAGTATTGGCACCTTGTTTTGTCGTAGAAATGCCTTCATCTTGGGTGAATGAGCAGTTTTGTAATAGAGATACATAAGTCACATGCCAAGTTGGCAAATCCCAAATTCAAGACAACTCATTTTCAGAATCACCCCCATTGCCCATGTGGGGGCACGATGACGCCGTGTACTAAGGCGTACTGCACGTCGATGGTACGCATGTCTTCAACCAATCTAACCCTGCCTGTGCTGCAGTGTGGAGTTACGATGTTGGGGAGCTGGCAGCTGCTTGTAGTTGCTCGGTGGTTCTCTCCGGGTACTCCGGCTTCCTCCACCCGTAAAACTGTCATGGTCATGATTAGCCATTGTGCATAAATATGTGACCTTAAACATAAATAAATAAATAAATAAATAATTTTCAGAATAATCGACTGACTTGGAGAGGGTCAGAAATTTCAGGATGACGGACTGCTGAATACTGAAATTTTCACTTATATATTGTATCAGAGGGATGTGTCTTATCAGTGATCTTCAGAAAAACTGGATTTAGGTTCATATGACCTGCCTTGGAGTGACTTAACTCTAAAGGGCCTAATTCCCACTTTAATAACATTTTTCTACAACAAAACAGCTGCCTCAACATGCAGTTTTGAGGTAAGCTTGCAAGTTACATTCAAAGTTCAATGGCAGTTGTTTCTTAGCAAGTCTTGGCTGCCTACATAGGCAGCCAAGACTTGCCAAGAAACAACTGCAAAATCATAGGATGTGGATTGCCAAAGTAAAGGAAAAATGTATTAAAAAATCTCCAGTCCTTTAAGAGTTAACATTATTATTCATATATCCTCCTGTTATGCAGGTCAAGTTATCTTCATAGAACTTGACTGGTTAAAAGATTGTTCTTTCATTTTTTTTCTCCCTATGTTACACCATGTTGAGCTTTTCCTAGTGGTGGACATGGTTTTAGAGGAAGGGTCAAAACAATATCTTTGACAAACCCATCAATTACATATTGAAAAATTTACAGTTTTATATGTCTGGAGACTTATTTTAAGACTGGGACTTTATCGACTACTTCAGGCATGATCAGGAAGTGAAGTAGGGATATTCGGGGGGAGCTACAACATCGTCATAACCCTCTAGTTTTATTACGAGGGGTTTCATGACGTCTGTACTCCAGAAAGTGTAGAAAAAGTATCTATTTGAATATGTAGGCCTGTCAAGTTTTTCAGTTTTTCTCTGTTCTGTAAGAGTAATAGATGATTCTACACTTCAGGATTACCAAATCTTAAATTCCTTGTAAATCCTGGAATTTGGAAATCCCTTTACAGTGACTTTGAAACAAGCTTTCATGTTCTTGGAACTGTGAGACCTAGAGGGAAGCTCTCTCATTTTTGTTCCAGAATATCTGTGAAAACCCTTAAATTTTTCATCTCCATCTCCTTGAAAATATACTGAGAAGGGTTTAGAAAATCAATGAATTGCCAACTCACACAGGTGGAGGAATTCTCATCTCAGAAAATAATGGTGATGGAGTAAATTCAACAATAAGGGAATGCATGAGTAAATTACATTAGTGTGTAATTCATCCTTTTGTCATGATGTGAAAATATTTTGATCTGAGTCGATCATGATGAAATCTTGTAGCTGTGCTTTACTTCCTAGTTTCTAATAATCCAGAAAGTTCTTGTAATCAAAACATTCCATTTTTATAAATTAAATCATCTGAAATTGTGTTTGATTTTGTAACGTATTTTTTTTCCTTTTTATAAATGAAATGAAAACATGGGTATAAACGATTGTCTACACTTGACTTTATATCCATGCAGTGGTCACAATTTGTCCTTGTACAGAACTATGTGACCTTAAACACCAATAAATAAATAAATGAAAACTTGGTCTTGAAATGAAAATGGGAAATTTAAATATAACCCTTTACCTAACAAATCGGCCTCAATCGCCTGAGTAATTTTCAAATTTAAAAGTTGAAAAAAAATTTGTTTTCCAAACCTTTCACCAAAACCATATTATGTGACCCTCTCATTGGAATGAGCTCGATGGAGGGTAACATCATATTGTTTTGTTGGAATTATTTGAAAAATTTTAAACAATAATTAAAATAATAAGTTTTAATATTCTGTGCATTTGGTAAAGGGTTAACCCTTTACCCAATGCAGATGATATCAAAATTTATTGTTTTAAATATCATTTTTTTAAATTTTTCAAAAAATTTCAACAAAACCATATCATGTGACCCCTCGTTGGAACGAGCTTGACGAGCTCGTTCCAACGAGGGGTCACATGATATGGTTTTGTTGAAATTTTTTGAAAAATAATATTTTTTCAACTGCTGAATTTGCATATTACGCGGGCGGATGCAGGCGATTCGTTGGGTAAAGGGTTAAACTTAACCCCTTGCACTCTGGTAGTGCAACAGAATTTTCTCGAATCATTCCGTTTTCTCTTGTTTGACTATGAATTTAACCAATTATATCGTGTTTGACAGAGCTCACTGAGCTCTGTCAAACAAGATATATTTGGTTAAATATCAAACTGCATTATGGGAAATATTTGCTGGTGAAAACTTTGCCATTTGACATCAAAAGTGCAGAGGGTCAATGTGTTGAAATCACTTAATACTGAAGAAACATGTTCAAAAGTTTATTGCCTAATTATGTGTTATATTCTCTCACTGAAAAGATCATCTATAAATAACTACTTCTATCAAACAGAATTGATCAAATTGAACACATTTTTAGCCCTTTGTTCTTGCCCTGAGGCCGATCTGGCCCATAATATTCAAGCTCATTCTTGATACTTTTTCCTTTTTTCATCTATTGGTATGTTGTAATATGGTGTGCTTCTGTTGCTTCAGAATTGTTTGCAGATGAAATTCTGCCATGTGGCGCACAATTAAATATGGCTTATAGAGCCTTATCTAATGCGTGTCTGATGACACGATTTTATCAGCAAAAATAAGGATACACAAATGGATCACAACAGTAGAACAGATTGGCCCTTAAGTGCAACAAGATGCCATCTGCAATGCTAAAGCAGGAACCTGTACATGCAGAGTTTCTTCTGTAAGCTTTAACTGTCTTGTATTTTGAAATATCCGTCCATTTTTATTTCAATTTTTTTTATATATTGTCTTCTTTATGTAGATATTATTGTTTTATATTTATACATATTAAAATTGTATATATTTTAGCAACTTATTTATCATATCATCTGTTTAAGGAAAATGTTGGCAGATACCTTGCTTGTAATATATTAAACACTCTTAAAACTTTACTCATTTTTCTTTATCCATCAAGGACAGATTGAGATTGAAATACTTTTGAATGGCTGTTATTCTCGTCGTCAAACTGGCTTGTCACCAGTATCCCCTTCTAAAAAGGCAGCTCTCTGCATTACATTTTCACACAAGGTTATGTATACTGTGGTACTTCAGTGGGCAGAAGTCTTGACTTCTGTTTTTTTATTAAAAATGATTCTTGTGCCTTTTAAAAACAAAATTTTAAAGCTGATTATGGCCAGTTATAGACAATCCTGTGGTAATCAGTAACCCTCTGCACACTGATCTCAAAATACCAAAATTTTAAAAAAGTAGTTTTTCCCATAATGCAACTAGGAATTTAACCAATTCAGTTTTGTTTCCCAGAGCCCCAGTGAGATCTGTCAAACGAGGCTGAATTTGTTAAGTTTTGAGGTGCGTTGTGAGAAAAATGTGCCATTTGAATTTTTGGTATTTTGCTATCAGATAAAGGGTTAACCCTTTACCTAATGAATCGCCCGCATCCGCCAGCGTAATATGCAAATTCAGCAGTAGAAAGAATTAAATTTTTCAAAATATTTCAACAAAACCATATCATGTGACCACTCACTGGAACAAGCTCATTGAGCTCGTTCCAATGAGGGGTCACATGATATGGTTTTGTTGAAATTTTTTGAAAAATTTAAAAAAAATTGTATTTAAAATAATAAATTTTGATATCGTCTGCGTTGGGTAAAGGGTTAATAAACAAATGTCAAAAATAAATTAAATTAAGTATTTAAGCCTTATAAATAATTATTCCCTCCCTAAACGAAGTTTATGAGGGATCTAGCAATGGGGTCTGTCCATTCGTCCATCTATCCGTAACAACTTTAGACCTCTCAATCAGTGCATGAATGATATTTGGTATGCTGATGGACCATCATGAGGGGGAAAGGATATTCACAAGTAATGGGTTTTGTCCAATGATGGAGTTTGTCCATAAGTATGTCTGTCCATAACTTTAAGGCTCTGTATCTTGGTCAGTGCATGTCGGATTTGAATGATCTTTGGTATGCTGATGGACCATCATGGGGGAAAGGATGTTCACAAATAACGGGTTTTGACCAATCATTTTTTTAGAGTTATGGGCCTTTTTCGACTTTGAAAATTTCAACTTTTATTGTTTCTTGTTAGTAAACCACTTCTCAGCAGGGGATACCAAGGCATTGTACCTTGTTTAATTACCATCACTATCTGACCAATTCCCTGACGCAACTTGCTTGGTGATATTTGCAATAAGATTTTATAAATAAATGAAACAAAAATTCCTTCTTTTTTTTGTGGGGGCTTTCAAATCCTAGCTTATGAACACTACTGGAATGAGCTATAATCTTGTTCCCTTGAGGAGTTATAAACTATGTATCAGCAGATAATTTTAAAAGAAAATTGGAGTGATGGTTTTTGTTTTTTCAGATTTACTGACAATTGTATCCACTTCTAACTGCTCCTGTGTTCAAGGATCGATCAACCAAATTGAAATTGGAATTGAAAACCAAATGTTTCCATATGGATGAAAGAACAGGATTCCTGCATGGAATTGAATTTGACTAAGGGTCATTCAAGGTCTTGAATCCTGGAAAATGTTTTAGGAGACCTTGAAAAGCCTTGAATATTCACAAAATAAAAATGCTGATGAAACCCGTAATCATAACTATATGGTTTATATTCCGAGAGTTGATGAAGGTATAGTCCTAACTTGGACTTTGGGTCATTACCCCCTCCTCCCACTTCCCTTGTAGGGAAGTGGGAGGAGGGGGTAATGACCAGATGTCCTAGTTAGTGCTGGTCAAGGCAGGGTCTTGAAAATCCTTGAATTAGGCTATTGTAGGGCCTTGAAAAATGCTGAAATATATCAAGAAACGGCCTTGAATTTTATCAGTCCTTATCTGCAGAAACTCGGACGTAACATTTATTTAACACATAAGTATCCAATAGTATGCTGGCATTTGATGTGAGAAATATCTCAAAGGTAATGATGTTGACTTGTAATGTTTTGCATGCAACATTTCTTGTAACCTATGCAGACTGTCAGTATTTAGAATAAGATTCTTAGCCATCAATAGAATGTAGTGTGAGTTTTTCTATTTTGATTGATTCTGAACAAGCACAACAGTATAATATAATTGTACATGCATGATAATAGTGTAAGTATTATTTTGAATAGAATAGTAAGAAATAATAAATTAATATGTAATTTTCAACTTTTATCTTAATTTCTAACCCTAAAAAATATCCCAAAATGTGGAACAGCTTCTCTGATGGTATAGTCGAGCCCACTTAATCAGGGCCTTAAAATTCCACCGAATTCACAGGAATTAGTTTTGATTCTTGCAAACACCCACTGTGAGAATCAGTTTTCAGTTCCTAAATAATTTAGAATTTGAGAGTCGTGTTATACCTTCATGAGTGCAACCAGTACATATTCCATGGTAAAAAACAAGCCAGGAATGCATTGGCTCAGTGGTTACGGCATTGAACTTCAAACCAAAAGGTCCACGGTTCGAACTCTGCCAGGAGTAATTACATTGTGTTCTTGGGCAAGGCACAGTGGCGCTGTGTACTAAGGCATACTGCACGTCAATCGTGCGCTTGTCTTCAACCAATACTAACCCTGCTATACGGAGTTAATATGTTGGGGAGTCTGACAGTTGCTTGCTATTGCTTGGTGGTTCTCTCTGGGTATTCTGGCTTCCTCCACCCATAAAGGTGACCCTGGCTATCAGAAGTGTTGTTAAACCCCAATAAATAAATAAAAAACAAGCCTCGTGTTTATATATTGACTCTAGTTTAACTCATAGGGGCCAAGTTACAATTCTGATTCCCAGTAGGAACCCTGGGAATTGAAGTAGTGCTTATTGACTGTGGTAAAGAAGATCTGTTTTACTGGTAAAATAGGACCCAGTCACCAAAGCTTGGGGCGGAAGTCCTCTAAAATGGGCAACATGGGTATAAACGATTGACAAAACTTAGCTTTATCTCCATGTTGTGGCCATGATTAGTCAATGTGCATAAATATGTGACCTTTACCCAACGTAACGGCCAAAACCGGCCAGCGCTATTCTCAAAAATCGCCAATTAATTTTCAAAATATTTTCATTTTTTGTCTCAAAAACATAGGTTATACCCCTCGTTGGAACGAGCTCGTCGAGCTCGTTCCAACGAGGGGTCATAACCTATGTTTTTGAGACAAAAAATGAAAAAAATTAGTTATTCAAGAATTTTTTTTGCAAGTGTCGTCTGCTTTTCATGTTAGGTAAAGGGTTAAACACCATTAAATAAATACAGTTCTGGTGACTTTCTTGTTTTACATGTACATGAAGAACACATGTTCACACATACAGGTTTTTAGTGTTCTTGCTGATGGAAGTTAAAGTACCTTTCAGTGGTTTCAAGTGAAGTCTTACAAGCAGCCAAGACTTCACTAGACACCACTGCCAAGTCAAAGTGTTACCATGTTATGAGGGAACAAAAATAAGTAGAATTCTCTACGTCTTTAAGGACACTTTCATATCTATGACGAGAATCAAAAGAACAATAGCAAGAATCAAAGTTGATTCTAGCTTGGATTTTAAGCCCTGCTCAGTTGGTGAGTTCTTACTCGTATAACCATTCACCCAATGTAACGGCCAAAACCGGCCAGCGCCATTTACAAAAGTAAATTAATTCTCATTATATTTTTATACTGTACCAATGACCCAGACTTAGCTGGTGCTAACTCCACAAAAACCAGGGCCAAACACAAATTTTGCCCCCCAATCCCCAAAATTTGCATCCAAAACAAAAAGAAATCATGTCCTAAAGGACCTCCATAGTACGACTCTACTGCGCATGCACAGTGACGCAGTCGTCCCGAAATTGGCGCCAAATATCATTCTTTCTCTGTTTGGCCCTTCATCAGTCAACATCTCACTGATCTTTGTGCTTGTAAATCTCAGTTTAAAGGATGCCAGACACGTAATTCTTGGAGAAAATGTGATTCTAAGGAGGATAGAAGGAGGAGAGGAAAAAAGAAGTGGCAAAAAATAATCAGGGCTGTACTTAAAATTTTTTGTTGAAATTATGTTAAGTTGCCTATTTTCGAGGCAAACGCCTCTTGTTGTCATTCTTGCTAATTGTTGCACTGCTTATTCAGTGTTTCCTCTCCCCTAACCTTCTAAAGTCCCCCCTTGCAATTCTCCCATGCTTTTGGCATATTTTTGAGAAGTTTCATTTCTAAAAATTCCCTGGGAGAGTTGCTTGGTTACAGAATGTTTTCTGTTATTTTCCCCATAGTTACGTTTTCACCCATGGGTGTATAACGTTTGTGTTCTGCATCTTCCATCTGATGTTCTGCAGATTCTCCCCTGGGAGTCTCTGTTTTGCATCAGATAGAGTGTAATTGATGACTGATTCCGGGCCAGTTTTTTCAGTGCCTGGAGTCATGTTTTCTTCTGTGTTTACACTGTTTGTTTTCATTGGCAACAGCCTTTTTTGAGGGGGGCTGTTTGCCTTTGAGGTAGTTTATCTCATTATAAGATACATTTATATTATCCGAAAGTGTCTCATTAATTATTTTATATAATTTTAAAATTTTTGACCACACTTTGCCATCGGATCCATCGGGGCTCAACGTTACTTTTCAGCAACTTGGGCTTCTCTGAAAAAATATTTTTTCAAAATTATTTTGTTTTGCAATTGTTTTTTCATTTATTAATGGATCATGTTATTATGTATCTTTGTGTCAGTGGTTTTTGCGAGTAACTAGGACTTATTGTTGTTCTTTCACAATGAAGGGAACTTGTTCAAATTGTAATAGGAAGAAATCTTCCTCTGACTTTCATGATTATTGCATTAATTGTAGTCAGTGTTCTCGCATTAATCCCTGTCCTGTATGTGAACATTGGGATGAGAAACATTGGAAACGTGTGTCACGATATGTTGTTTCTGGAGAAAGAGCGATGCCGGCTCTTTCTCCACAAGGTCACTCTACTCTCTCAGTTTCTATTTCAGAGGAACCAGAACAGGGTGATGTTTCCATGTTATCTTCTTCAAGTGTGCGTCCGTCGTCACAATTAAATACAGAGCTAGCGGCAAAAGTGCTCATGGAGATTAGACAAATGTCGTCCGCTAGCTCGCCCGGTGTAGCGTCCATTCACCGAATGGTTCGGCAGCCGGGTTCGTCCGATGCGGTCCAAGAGGAAATTTTGGGTGATGCGAGCACTATAAAAATAATAGATGCACACCCAGTGACGGCGGATAGTGAACGAGAACGGAGGAAGCCTTTTAGTCCGGTTCCTAGCTCGTCCAGGTCCAGCCGGGCCGCGAGCGAGAGAGGCCCCTCTCTCGTACAACAACATCTGGGACCAGATGTTGTGGTACAAAATGTGTCTTTAGCGGAGCATAAGTCCGTCGCTCGGGACGCTCCGTTGTATAAGCAGTCCGCAGAGACTGTTAAGGCTTCCTCTTCTCGCCGGCGCACACGACCGCACCTTGGCTGCGTGACCTCCGATATCTTGCCAGCTTCGCCGATGAAGGATTATTCGGCGACCAGGTCACACCATCCGGCAGCCAGGGATTCGAGACCGATGGACTCCGGACGTTCGCATAGGAAAAGTATGCGGGAGCCATCTGATGCGGAGCTGCCCTCGGCAAAGCAGCGAAAGACCGCTCCTCCGCAGGTCTCGACGTCGGACATTCTAGTGCAGATAGCACAGCTTATCGCAGCATCCCAGCAGCCGACAGAGACGGTGTCGGATCGAGAATTATCCGACGGCGCTGGGTCGGTACGCTCCGCCGAAGCATCGGGGGCGGACGACCGGGAACATCGGGAGGTCCGACCGGATGGTGAAAGGGATACGGATGAATTGGAGCTATCCCTTTCGGAACAACACAAAGCTGCCGTAGACTTCAACCGGCACTTTCTTCCTCAAGTTGTTCCGTCGGGCCAGACTGCTGCGCTTCCGGACAGGAGAATTATAGCGTCATTGGACTCTGATTTTTTCGAGCGGTTCAGGGACATCGCTCCCGAGTTTCCGTCGCAGTCCAATAATGTTGCAAGAACATTTGAATTATTGAACGACGCTATTTTTAAACTTGCTTCCAGGACAGGGAAAGCAAGCTTCTTGTCCGCAAATACTCTCAACCTGCCTTTCATTAATGCAAGGAATAAATTCGACACGGCAGGTCAGGGTATACCGAGAGTTCCTCTGCGTATGGACGACGAGGCGGAAGACTTAGAGCTATCATTACCGTCGTCAGCTTCTATTCCAACCGCAGTGTTGGAAACAGCTATTGCGTCTAACAGAGCCAATTTAGATGCCTTATCTTACGCAGATCACCTTACGAAGGCGTTATCACTGCATCTTCAAGGGGAAGAGTTTCAGGATATACAATCCTCCTTAAGACTTCTTTCAAGGGCAGTAGCTTATTCCACGTGTAACTCCGCCCTTTCAGTGGCAAATCTGGAGTTGGTTAGACGTGACGCAGCCCTGTCTACATCCACACTAGTGGATTCTAAGGTGAAGAACTCTCTTAGAGTCGCTTCGGTCTCAGGAGATCTTCTCTTTGACGGCAAGCTTTCCGCTATTTATGATAATATTAAAAAGAAAGCTAGTGATTCTCTGTTGTTTAGATCCGCTCCTAAAAGGTCGGATTCAGCAGACACGAATAAGGCGGGCACTTCTGGGTCTTATCCGTCCAAGAGAGGTTCCTATAGAGGTTCCGGTGCGTCCTCTAGCTCTTATTCGAGAGACCGTCAGGATAGCGACTCTCGTTCGGGACGTCCTTCAGGCCAGGACAATCGGTCGGACGCCCCGAGGTCGACGAGGCGAGGTGCGGGTCGTGGAAGACGTGGTTTCTCCTACCGCAGGCCTCGCAGATCCAGGAGGTGATGGCTCAAACCTCTATCGCGTTCCGGTTGGCGGAAGGTTGTCGAGTTTTTCTCAAGAGTGGGCGTCGATTACGGACGACCCGTGGGTGAGAGGAGTGACTTCGGAAGGTCTAAAGATATCCTTCAAACGAAAGCCTCCATTAACTCGAAGTCCAAAGTGGACTCATCTTCCGTCAAACCCTCAGAAAAGAGACGCCCTGCTATCAGAGGTGCAGTCTCTTTTAATGAAGAACGCGGTAGAGGTCGTAGAAAACCAGGAATCGCTGGGATTCTACAGCCATCTGTTTCTGGTTCCGAAACCAGACGGCTCGTTCCGTCCAGTCATAGATTTGAGCTGGATAAACAAGCTGATCATCGCTCCGAAGTTTTATATGGAGACGATTCGATCGGTCAGAGCGAGTATTCGAGTGAACGATTATGCAACGAGCATAGATCTCAAAGATGCGTACTTTCACGTCATGGTACATCCGACATTCCGAAAGTATCTACGCTTCGCAGTCCTAGGAGTGGTGTATCAGTTCCGGGCCATGTGCTTCGGATTGAATCTAGCACCCTGGGCTTTCACTCGGGTAATGAACTCGGTAATGATCTACTTCCGAGCTCATTCGTCTGCGGTAACGTCGGCCTACCTGGACGACATTCTTCAGAGGTACGGCAACGAGTTAACGCTTCAGAACGATGTTCAGAATCTTCTTCTATTGCTCCGACGTCTCGGTTTCACAGTAAACGAGGAGAAGTCGGATCTGGTGCCGTCCAAGTCATTCACTCATCTGGGAATGAGCTTCGAGACGCACAACAATCTCGTTCGTCTGCCGTTAACCAGAGCGAAATTAGTCAGTTGTTACGCTCGCTATTGTCTAAATACAGACAAAGTCACAGCGAGAGAATTTATGAGACTGATAGGTCTGTGCGGAGCCGCTGCGGATCTCATTCCGATGGGACGGCTACGCACACGGCCTCTTCAAATTTTCCTGACTCAGAATTGGAGTGTGAAAATTCATTCGCTCGATGTAGACGTTCTCTTGTCAGATCAAGTGAAACAAGAGATTCAGACTTGGGCAAACATTCAGTGGTTAACTCAAGGAGTTCCGCTGCAGTTGCCGGATCCGAGTTTTACCATTATGACGGATGCCAGTCAAACAGGTTGGGGTGCATCATTAATCCCAACGGATTCGAGATGCCAGGGTCTTTGGGATCCGCAATTCCTGTGCAAGCACATAAACATCAAGGAAATGATGTCAATTTGGCTTGCGTTACGTCACTGGATGGACATTATTCACGATGCTCATGTCCAAATCCTATCCGACAATACGACAGTAGTGGCGTATATATGGAATCAGGGAGGCACTCATTCAGTTCCGTTGTTCAATCTAACGGAAAGAATCCTTCTGTTTGCGTTGGAACATCACGTTCTTCTTTCGGTCCGTCATATACCGGGTCGTCTGAATGTGCTAGCAGACTCCCTTTCTCGAAAGGGTCGCTTGTTGCCGTCGGAGTGGACTCTCAACAAACAAGTATTCAATCAGATTTGCTACCAATGGGAACGGCCAATGATAGACTTATTTGCGACACATCTCAACAATCAGTTGCAGACGTATGTGTCCCCGTGTCCGGATCCAAGAGCATTTGCTGTAGACGCTCTATCGATCCCTTGGGACGGAATGATAGGATATGCGTATCCTCCAGCGCCGTTAATTCAACAAGTATTGCTAAAGATAAAACAATCTCAATGCAAGATTCTGTTGGTAGCATCTCTGTCGCCACAGAGACCGTGGATAAATCTACTCAGGTGTCTGTTGTGGGACCTACCGCGGAAGTTCCCTCCACGAGAGGATCTTCTTTGGCAGGGGAAATCGCGCCAACTGCATCACAACCCGCAAGGTCTCAACCTTCACGTTTTTCCGTTGTGCGGTCCTTCTTGCATGGCAAGCACTTTACAGGACGAGCAGTGGACGCGATTTCTAACTGTAGGAGGACCTCCTCTTCGCTAAACTATGCGGCTAAGTGGAAGGTTTTCCGTCGTTGGTGTAGGGATCATTCTGTTGATATATTTGATCCCTCTATACCAGACATTGCTAACTTTCTAGTATACTTGTTTGACGAAATCAAACTGCAACCGGTTACTATAAAGGGTTATAGATCTATGTTATCTGATACCTATGCACATCATGATAGTTTACAAATTGGATCTAATGTCTCTTTATCGAAATTGGTTAGAAACTTTTCGATAAATAGACCCAGAACTCTTAGATTAATTCCTAAGTGGAATTTAGCTTGGGTTCTCCTTAAATTGAAGGAAAAGCCATTTGAACCTCTTGGGACAGTAGATTTCAAATTCTTATCTTATAAGACAGCTTTTCTCTTAGCTTTCTCTTCTGCCAGAAGAGTCAGTGAGCTTCATGCACTATCGGTGGATGATTCTCATTATCGTAGTGTTGGGAACACTATCACCTTCACTACTAATGTCGGTTTTTTAGCTAAGAATCAGGCTCCTAATAAATATCCGGAACCTATTGTTATTAAGGCTCTTCCGTCTTCAGACGGGCGTAGGCCTTTACTCTGTCCTGTTAGAGCACTACGTATCTATAAACAGAGATCTCAGTTCATCAGAAAGGGACGGAAACGTTTCTTTCTGTCTTTGATGCCTAATAGAAAGGACATTTCAGTCCATTCTATTGCTAGATGGATTCAGTTAACTATCCGTACTGCGTATGAAGATTTATCTTCTTCTCAGCAGTCTGTGCTTAAGATTTCTGCTCATGAAGTAAGAGCTCTTTCTACTTCCTGGGCTTATGCTAATAGTGTTGCTATTACAGATTTAATGAAGGCTGCTTATTGGTCTCAGCCATCCACATTTACTAATTTTTATCTCAGAAATATTGAGTCCATTTCTGGAGACCTGCATTGTTTAGGTCCGTTATCTGTTGCTCAGAATGTCGTCCACTAAACAGTTGCAACTATAGTTATGCAGGCTTTCTGTTCCGGCAGTGACTCCGTCCGGCTGCCCTCTTCGCTCTGGGCTATTTGACCCAGGGCAAGGGGAAGGGGGGGGGCGGGTGTTCCCTTAGGTCACCTGCTTTATAGTGAAAAGCAAGGGAATGCCTCCTCCAAGACAGTATTTCTGAGTCGCTTCCGGGATGGTTTTAAAGTGTAATATTAATGTTTAATTTCATTCATGTCTTATTTTTAAAGTGTAGCTCGGTGTGAAGCATTTGTATATGTCAAGTGTCAAACGGGCTTTAATATACAATACTCGGACACTTTTAAATGATTATAAAGAGTCTCAATTCTCTGGACTACTTTATTTATTGGCTTGTTTTAAAAATAATTAGTATAAAGGTTATACTGGATGTTAATAGAGAACATGAATGTTATTGTGCTCAATTATTAAGGGTAGTGTATCTTTCTAATTTAAATATTAAATAAGAAAGATACATGTAAAGCCTAATACTCCTTTTCTCCTTAAGGGGTTACCTCTTTATTTTATAATTGAGCTTATTGGATTTTCCTCTATGTCCTAGGCCCTCCAGCCTGTTTACTATTCAGCTAAGTCTGGGTCATTGGTACAGTATAAAAATGTTAAAAAATTTATAGTAATTTATATATTTTTTATACTTACCAATGACCCAGACGGGGATGGCCCTCCCTGAGTTGGGAACTCTTGCCTCCCCGCTGAGTACATAGCGCTGACCAGGCACTGCCAGTAAGAATGATATTTGGCGCCAATTTCGGGACGACTGCGTCACTGCGCATGCGCAGTAGAGTCGTACTATGGAGGTCCTTTAGGACATGATTTCTTTTTGTTTTGGATGCAAATTTTGGGGATTGGGGGGCAAAATTTGTGTTTGGCCCTGGTTTTTGTGGAGTTAGCACCAGCTAAGTCTGGGTCATTGGTAAGTATAAAAAATATATAAATTACTATAAATTTTTTAACTTTTTTCATTTTTAGCTTAACTTGACATAGTCAAGATAAGCTATTGCCACCACGCGTGCGGAAGTCTGTGAGTCTGTGACGTCTGTTCACATTTTCCTTTAGCATGGGCTACACCCCGCAGTTCTTGTCTGATCGTCACGAAACTTCATATGCAGGTTTGGGGTGATGTCTAGATGAGAACGTCCCCTTTTGGTCGCGATCGGGCAACCGGTATGGCTGCACGAGGCCAAAACCCGAAAACCATTAGCACAGTCTACAGGTCGTATTTATGAAGGGATTTCATTGTAACTTGGTAGGATGCCTCTGCATAATGCCTAGATGAGAACGTCCCTTTTTGGGCATGATCTATCAACCGTGATGGCTGCCCAAGCCCGAAACCCAAAAACTTATAGCACTGCAGGTCATGTTTAATGTGGAGGGATTTCATTGTAACTTGGGCATGATCTGCCAACCATGACGACTGCCCGAGCCCAAAACCCGAAAACCTTTAGCACAGTCTACGGGTCATATTTATTGAGGAATTTCATTGTAACTTGGTGGGTTGACTTCGTACAATGTCTAGATGAGAAAGTCCCCTTTTGGACATGATTGGGCAACTGTGACAGCTACAGGGGCCCAAAACCCGAAAACCATTAGCACAGTCTACAGGTCATATTTATGAAGGGATTTCATTGTACTTTGGTAGGTTAACTTCATATAATGTCTAGATGAGAACGTCCCCTTTTGGACATGATTCGGCAACTGTGACGGCTAAAGGTGCCCGAAGCCCGAAAACCTTTAGCACAGTCTACAGGTCATATTTATGAGGGGATTTCATTGTAACTTGGTAGGATGACTCCAAATAATGTCTAGATGAGAACGTCAAATTTTGATCCCGATTGTTCCGCCTTGATGGGTGCCCGAGCCCAAAAACCTTTAGCATAGGTAAAAGCGTCATATTGATGGAAGGATTTCATTGTGTAACCTATTAGGTTGACTCCATATAATACCTAGATGATGACATCCCCTTTTGGTCGTGATTGGTCAGCTGTGATGGCTACAAGTGCCTGAAGCCCGAAAACCGTGAGCACAGTCTACAGGTCATATTTATGAAGGGATTTCATTGTAACTTCGTAGGATCACTCCAGATGATGCCCAGATGAGATTGTCCCCTTTGGTTGCAATCATTCAACCATGTTGGCTGCCCGAGCCCAAAGCCCAAAAACCTTAAGCACAGTCTACAGGTCATATTTATGAAGGGATTTCATTGTAACTTGGTAGGTTGACTTCATATAATGTCTAGATGAGAACGTCCCCTTTCGGACATGATTGGGCAACTTTGACGGCTAAAGGTGCCCGAAGCCCGAAAACCTTTAGCACAGACTATAGGTCATATTTATGAAGGGATTTCATTGTAACTTGGTAGGATGACTCCAAATAATGTCTAGATGAGAACGTCCCATTTTGGTCGTGATCATTCAGCCTTGATGGGTGCCCGAGCCCAAAAACCTTTAGAATAGGCAAAAGGTTATATTTATAGAAGGATTTCATTGTAACCTGTTAGGTTGACTCCATATAATGCCTAGATGATGACATCCCCTTTTGGTCGTGATTGGTCAACTGTGATGGCTACAGGTGCCCGAAGCCCGAAAACCTTGAGCACAGTCTACAGGTCATATTTATGAAGGGATTTCATTGTAACTTCGCAGCATCACTCCAGATGATGCCCAGATGAGATTGTCCCCATTGGTTGCGATCATTCAACCATGATGTCTGCCCGAAGCCCAAAAACCTTTAGCACAGTCTACAGGTCATATTTATGAAGGGATTTCATTGTAACTTGGTAGGTTGACTTCATATAATGTCTAGATGAGAACGTCCCCTTTTGGACATGATTGGGCAACTGTGACGGCTTTAGGGGCCCAAGCCCGAAAACTATTATGAAGGGATTTCATTGTAGCTTGGTAGGATAACTCCAAATAGTGTCCAGATGAGAACGTCCCCTTTTGGTCACGATCATTCAGCCTTGATGGCTGCCGGAGCCCAAAAACCTTTAGCATGTCTGTAGGTCGTATTTATGGAAGGATTTCATTGTAACTTGTTAGGTTGACTCCATATAATGCCTAGATGATGATATCCCCTTTTGGTTGTGGTTGGTCAACTCAACTGTGATGGCTACAGGTGTCTGAAGCCCGAAAATCTTGAGCACAGTCTACAGGTCATATTTATGAAGGGATTTCATTGCATCTTCACAGGATCACTCCAGATGATGTCCAGATGAGAATGTCCCCTTTTGGTTGCAATCATTCAACCATGATGGCTGCCCAAGCCTAAAGCCCGAAAACCTTTAGCACAGTCTTCAGATCATATTTATGAAGGGATTTCATTGTAACTTGGTAGGTTGACTTCATGTAATGTCTAGATGAGAACAGCCCCTTTTTGACACCATTAGGCAACTGTGTTGGCTACAGGGGCCCAAAGCCCGAAAATCTTTAGCACAGTCTACAGGTGATATTTATGAAGGGATTTCATTGTACCTTGGTAGGATGACTCTAAATAATGTCTAGATGAGAACGTCCCCTTTTGGTCGCGATCATTCAGCCTTTATGGCTGCCAAAACCCCAAAACATTTAGCATAGTCTATTGGTCACTATTTATGGAAGGACTTCATTGTAACCCGTAAGTTTGACTCCATATAATGCCTAGATGATGACATCCCCTTTTGGTCGTGATTGGTCAACTGTGATGGCTTCAGGGGCCCGAAGCCCAAAAACCTTGAGCACAGTCTACAGGTCATATTTATGAAGGGATTTCATTGTAACTTTGTAGGATCACTCCAGATGATGCCCAGATGGGAATGTCCCCTTTTGGTTGCGATCATTCAACCATGATGGCTACCAGAGCCCAAAAACCTTTAGCACAGTCTACAGGTCATATTTATTAAGGGATTTCATTGTAACTTGGTAGGTTGACTTCAACCTAGATGAGAACGTCCCCTTTGGACGCAATTGGGAAACTGACGGCTGCAGGGGCCCGAAGCCCAAAGCCCGAAAACCTTCAGCAGAGTTTACAGGCCATATTTGTGAAGGGATTTTAATGTAACTTGATAGGATGACTCGTTTTGGAATAATTTCACTGTAACTTGGTAACTTTTGTTGATATACGTTAACTGTGAGGGCCACATACATTAACTGTGAGGTCATATTAACCCACCCCTCAGCTCTTTAGTACAGTGTACACCTCATATTATTTTTATCATAAGCATAGCATACAGGGAACAGAAATGAACATATTCCCAATTATCACAATTCTTGTCTTATTTCATAATCCTTTCATAAACATTGAACATTATCCTTTTCATCAAACAAAACACACAGACAAGTTAAGCTACAGTGTCATTGACACTTTCATTTGTCTCAAAAACATAGGTTATGACCCATCTATGAATTTTTTTCGATTGAATTTGTGCTATCACGTTAGACTGGATACGTTCAATCTTATTCAGCAGAAAACTGCAGGTGAGTTGTTATCTTTAGAAAGTTGACAATAAAGAATTGTAGGAAATTCAAATCTATCCAGGATTTTTCGAATAATAAAGCTGATTTTGAATCAAAATGAATTGCTGATAATATTCGAAATCGAATCGAATCTCGAACGTTGGCCAGACCCTAGAATATCATTGCAAAAAAAGTGTCTGACCTCTGCACCATAATATTCATGGGATGTTTGAGACCCCACATTTTGAGGCCAAACAGTTGATAAACTGTGGGTCCCATAAAAGAATGATATGTTAACTTGCCTGACACATTCAAATGCTTCTGGAGGAAGATAACATTTCCATTGCCTGTCATACCAGAATACAAAAATGCACAAGCATCTTTTGATGTATGGTAGAATTCGGTAATAGAGACCTTTGCACAATGAATGATGACTGATGAGAATTACGAATGGGGAATGACGTCACTGGAATTTGTGTTCTTCCTATCGGCTGTCGCTTTTTCCCCCTTATCCACAGTTACGATTATGATTTCTCATTAAAACACGCAGGTATATCATATTGCAAAAAGTTTGAGAGCATTTCTCCGTCACTCAATGTGGGGGTTCACGCTAAGAATATGTCCTTGAACTGTAATAGCAATGTGGCCTAAATTTTCACGTCTTACTGGTAATCAAATCATTTGTCTCTACGCTACATGAGAAAATTTGCGAAACACAAATGGACTTGTAGTCGTCAATTCTACGAAATAATGCTAAAAACATGAGAGAATAGCAAGGGGGGTATTAAGGAAAGGGAGAGAGGAAACACTGAACAAACAATGGAATTTTCATAGCAAGAATAAATATATCAGGCCCATGCCCCGAAATTAGGGAACATGAAATCATTTTTCGTAAAAATTATAAGTTACAGCCCTGAACGCACATCCTTCCACTGTTTCTTCCTCTCATCCTTTTATTTCATCCTTAGATCCACCATTTCTCTCATGATTATGTCTGGCATCATTTAAACTGAGATTTAAAGCACAGATATCAGTGTGATGTTACTGATTTTAGGGCCAAACAAAGAATGAGAATTTGGCTCCAATTTCGGACTTCCTAGACTACTGCGCATGCGCAGTGGATAAAAGTATGGAGGACCACATAGGACATCTAATTTTTGGATTTTGATGCAAATTTTGGGGATTGGGGGGCAAAATTTGTGTTTGGCCCTAGAATATTAGAGTTAGCACCAGCTAAGTCTGGGTCATTGGTACAGTATAAAAATAGGTGGTTTTTGACTGCCCAATGAATTTATGACTACTACTACTATACAGGCAGCCAAGACTTGCCTTGAAACAACTGCCTAGGCACTTGGCATCTAACTTGCAAGCTTCCCCATGGGCACCTGTTCTTTTGCAGTAAAAAGTGATAAAAGTCTGAATTAGGCCATTATGGGCTGAGCACATTGTATCATAATTATTGACTTTTGCTATCACAAAAAAGCTTAAAAAAGAGAGAAATATGAGCCATTCTAGACTGCTAACTGTGGTGGAAATATGACATTCTCATCTACTTATCCTACTGTCATCCTGCCAAGTTTAAAAAAAAATATCTATAAATGCAACTTGTATGGTGTTCTGAAGAAATTCAAGATGGCAGCCATTGTGTCCAGCCAACTGTAAGCAACATAGGATGTTCTCATCTACTCATCATATTACAGAAGCCAGCTGAGTTTCAAGAAAATTGTTGCAGAAATGTGACAGCAGCGGGTTCTGAAGAAATATGAGATGGCTACCATAACAGCCAACAATTACCAAAATAGGATGTTCTCATCCTACCAAGTTACTTTGCCAAATTTCAAAATTGTTGCGTGCTGAAGAAATTCAAGATGGCTGCTCTGTCGGCCATTGTCTGAGGCCGACCATGGTCACAATGCAATGTTCTAATCTAGGTATGAATCTGAACATGCATATGAAATTTGGTGACGATTGTGAAAGTACTGTAGACTGCTGCCCATCCTGAATTTCTGCACTGGGTTCTGAAGAAATCCAAGATAACAGCCATTATGGGCAGCCAACCATTAACAAAATTTCCAGAAAATTGATTCATAAATGTGGCCTGTAGCAGAAAAAATTTAACATAGCTACTGTGGTGACCATAATAGGACGTTCTCATCTAGGTATGAACATGAAGAAGTACACAAAATTTGGTGATTGGCAGAAAAGAACTGGGAAGTTCTCCTCTGCTCATTAAATTACCCCGCAAAATGTTTTTAAAAAGTTATGTCTAAATATAGCCTGTGCTGCAGAAATCCATTATGGCTGTTATTGTAATCATTGTGGGTGGATAATAATGACCATAATGGGGCATTCTCATCTAGGCATGAACCTAAACATGCATATTAAGTTTGGTGATGACCAAAAAAGAACAATGGGCTGTAGCTGGTGCTGGTGCTGCACAGATTGTGGACAGACCCATAGACGGTATCGGGCATATGTAATGACTGGTTCAAAAGCTACTTGACAAATAGAAAACAATACGTTCAGTACACCAACACAAAATTCTCCCTGATGCCCATGTGTGGTGTGCCTCAGGGCTCAACTTTGGGTCCCATTCTGTTCCTTCTCTATATCAATGATATCCACTACGCCACCTCTATTGATCTTTCTTTTGCAGATGATACTACCGCGTATTTGTCTGACTCTGACGTACAACGACTAACACAATTTGTTAATAATGAACTTCAACATATATTTACCTGGTGTTCCGACAATCAAGTT
This sequence comes from Pictodentalium vernedei, assembly GCA_031216915.1. Taxonomy (NCBI): domain Eukaryota; kingdom Metazoa; phylum Mollusca; class Scaphopoda; order Dentaliida; family Dentaliidae; genus Pictodentalium; species Pictodentalium vernedei. The sequence goes on from CM062297.1 coordinate 848,465,522, forward strand.
CTCTTGAACTGTAAGAAGACAAAGTATATTTTAATCAATCTCAGTTCAAAAAGGGCAACCCCTTTTAACGAATCCATAAAAATCAATGATACTGTATTAAAACGGGTGGTTGTAAACGGGGATGAAACATTTATTAAGTTCCTTGGTATTAATATTGACGAAAACCTGTCCTTTAAATCACATATCTCCTATCTGTGTTCTAAGATAGCATGTGCAAATTATGCACTTAACAGGGTCAAATCTATACTTCCCCACGATGTCATGAAAACTTTATATTTTGCATTGATACATGGTCGTCTAGTATATGGTATACAGATATAGGGGAACTCAAAATCAATTAACCAACTTTTCCTACTACAAAAACGCTCAGTTCGCATAATTAATGCATGTTTCAATGCCCATACTGACCCTCTATTTGCTAAAGGTAAAATAATGAAAGTTACAGACCTTTTCAAATTCCATGCCATGTTATTTTTATTCGATTGGAAAAATGGATCTCTTCCCCAGTCATTAAATTCAATGTTTTCACTCTTTGATAATAATGCTACTGGTCACACCACCAGGTACTCGGGTTTCGATTCACGTCTGCAGAACAAGAACAATATCCTTAGATTACCTCCCTTGTTTCAACCATCCTAGGCTTTGGAATGACCTGGAACCGAGTATAAGAAATGCTACTAATCATACTGCATTTAAGAAAATGTTAACCCAAAAACTTCTCTCAAATTATCAAACACAAATTATATGTAACAACCCGTATTGCCCAGGCTGTACTAGATAGTTTATTTTTCTAATTTGTAATACAGTTCTACTTTTACCGGCTAGCTCGTCAGTTTGTCACTCATCTTACTCCCAAATTATTTTCAATATTATTTCCAATGTATTCTAAAACATCATTGCTATTTTAATTGTCTTGCTTCCCATGCAACAGTGCAACATTACTCCAAAAGGATCTGTATTTCTCTCTTCCCGGCTGTATACTCCGTCTGATATGATGTTGCTCTAATTATATTTTTTACCTCGGGGGATAGCAGAAAGACAGCCAATCTGGCTGTGCTCTCACCCAATGGTATGTATATGTATCACAATATTATTCTGTAAATGTATTGATTATTATATTTTACATACCGTTAAATAAAAGAATAGAAAAAAAGAAAGAATAGACATCCAAACATGCCATGACAATAGCTTACACTGACTTTGTTTAGTTAACCCTTTACCTAACACAGCTTTTTAAAAAATTAAATTAAATTTTATATTTTAAAAAAAAAATTCTCATAATTTTTTCATAGAAGCATACAAATATGGATATCAGTAGAATGGCTCAACAAGCCGGTTCTAATGATATCCATATTTGTTTGGTTTTATCGAGACATTTGAAGGATATTTTAGACTGTGGTAGCCTTATTTTGGTCAATTTCCTGGCCATTTTTAGCCGCTATGTTAGGTAAAGGGTTAAGCTAAAAATAAATCATCAGGTTCAGCATAATTAGGTTGTTTGGGCTTGAGTGGTATGAACTCTGTGCAATCTTCATATTTGTTAAAAGGTGTATGGGGTGGACACAGTGATCTCATTTACACCCTGCAACCTTTTTCCAACAGGGTATACTGCCACTGTATTGGCTGTATACTATTATCTATAAATGGGCACATGAATTATCCACATCTTTGGGATACAAAACATCTCACATCTGCATTAACTTTTTCAAGGTTGTAAAATATGAGAGAATCCAAGAATATATTTTTAGCTGAGTGAAGCTCAAGAAAAGCTTTCCTGATTGCTGTCCGTCCATCCAGCATAAACTGTACACTATCGACTTCTGGACTACTGGACCATATTTAACATTTGGTTTGAATGTTCCTCATCATATGTCAATTCAAGTTTTGTTCAAATAAAGTTGCCACCTTCACTGTGGGCATCACAAGGGGCATAAATCTGTTGGCACCCCAACAATGTCCTCAAAAAGTGAAAAAAGCAATTCTCCAGGATGCCCATTCAAAATCTTTTAATATTTGGTATACAGTATCTGGGGGATGGGGGTGGTCAGATTCCAGTTTGTTCAAATCAAAGCCATGGGACTCTGCGTATGTTTTGGTTCCCTTTGAGAATCCAAATTGTGACTAGTATGAGAAAATGTTTTGAAAAATTTGCTTCAGATCCACCAGTCAGAATCATTTGATATTTGGTACAGAGCATCCTTGTAAGAGATCAGATTAAAGTTTGTTCAAATGAAGTCCCTGGGTTCATATTTGGGTTCTCTATGGGAGCCCAAATTTTAACTTTGTGCAATATGCGGAATAGTCTTTAAAAATCTTCTTCAAATCCACCAGTCAGAATCATTTGATATTTGGTATTCAACATCCTCAGTGAGGTTAGATTCAACTTTGTTCAAATGAAGTCCCTGGGTTCATATTTGGGATTTCTATGGGAGCCCAAATTTTAACTTTGTGCGTGGGTTCAGATCCAAGTTTGTTCAAATCATGTCACTGGGTAGATATTTTATATTTGAGCTCCCTATGGGAGTCCGTATCTTAACTCCATGCTATATGACAAAAATTCTTTAAAATCTTCAGATCCACCAGTCAGAATCATTTGATATTTGGTATGTAGCCTACTTATAGAGGATCTGCTGATTCAAGTTTGTTAAAATAAAGTCCCCAGGTTTATATTTAGGCTCCTTAAGTCCCTATGGAAGCCAGAATTTTTAAATTAGTGTACTATGAGGAATATTCTTTAAAAATCTTCTTCAAATCTACCAGTCAGGATCCTTTTTTATTCAGCGTATTGGGGAGGTCAGATTCAAGTTGGTTCAGAGTCCCTGGGTGGATATTTGGGCCCCCTATGGGTACCCAAATTTTAAGTTACTGCAATATGAGGAATATTCTTTAAAAATCTTCAGATATACCAGTAAGATATTTTGGTATATGTCATCCCAGTGGAGATCTGTCTCAAGTTTGTTCAAATTGGGTTGATTCATTGTCTCTTGTGTGTATATGCGTTAACCCTCTTCACTCTGATGTCAAAATACCAAAATTTCAGGAAGCTGTTTTTTCCCATAATGCATCTAGAAATTTAACCAATTCAATCTCATTTGACAGAGCTCAATGAGCTCTGTCAAATGAGATTGAATTGGTTAAATTTCTAGTTGCATTATGGGAAATTTTTTCTGCCTGAAATTTAGATATTTTGGCATCAGTGTGCAGGGGGCTAATCTTCAAAATTGAACCGAATTGTCATTTTGTCCGTTTTTAAGGCAAGTTTTAGTCGATCAGTGTTATTTTTTTTTCTTTCTTCAAAATAAGGGAGACTCGATCTCTAGGGCGAGTTGAGCTCTTTCCAGCATTAGTGCAACATGTCATCTGTTCTAACATGTTTCCTGCAAAAGTGTCACATCACTGGATTGATAGAAATTGTGTGCAAATGTCATCAGGTTTTTGTTTTAACACAAGAATGTAGGAACAAGTTGATAGTTTTGTTATCTTCATGCAAAATTTGAACTGATTCATAAACAAGTGCAATGCAAAGTGTGGCATATGCCTCTGAGGGTGTCAAAAGAGTAGGTAAGTCTCTCAGGGGCATAACCAAAATCAAAAGGAAGCTTCCAAAATCGAAAGGAAGTTTCTTCAAGACACCAATAATGCATAACCAAACAAGAGCAATGCGAAGCGTGGCATATGCCCCCGAAAGTGTCATAAAAGGGTAGGTAAGTCTCTCGGGGGCATAACCAAATCAAAAGGAAGCTTCCTCTAGACACTAGTAATGCATCACAAAAAATGAATTTGATTTGAATCAGCATTCATAAGTTACTGAATGGAAACCAAATTCAAGATGGCCACCATGGTGGCCATATTGAATTGATTATCTGATCTAAAATCAAAAGGAAGCTCCCTCTAGACACCAATAATGCATAACGTAATGAAAGTGTCAGTGACACTGTAGCTTAACTTGTGTGTTGTGTTTGATGAAAAGGATAATGTTCAATGTTTATGAAAGGATTATGAAATAAGACAACAATTGTGATAATTGGGAATATGTTCACTTCTGTTCCCTTATGCTATGTTTTTGATAAAAAATAGTATGAGGTGTACACTGTACTAAAGAGCTGAGGGGTGTGTTAATATTGCCTCACAGTTAATGTATGTGGCCCTCACAGTTAATGTATATCAACAAAAGTTACCAAGTTACAGTGAAATTATTCCAAAACGAGTCATCCTATCAAGTTACATTGAAATCCCTTCATAAATGTGGCCTGTAGACTGTGCTAAAGGTTTTCGAGCTTCAGGCCCCTGTAGCCGTCAGTTTCCCAACTGCGTCCAAAGGGGACGTTCTCATCTAGACATTATATGAAGTCAACCTACCAAGTTACAATGAAATCCCTTCATAAATATGACCTGTAGACTATGCTAAAGGTTTTTGGGCTTTGGGCTCGGGCAGCCATCATGGTTGAATGATCGCAACCAAAAGGGAACATTCTCATCTGGCCATTATCTGCAGTGATCCTACGATGTTACAATGAAATCCCTTCTTAAATATGACCTGTAGACTGTGCTCAAGGTTTTCGGGCTTTGGGCCTCTAAAGCCGTCACTGTTGACCAATCACGACCAAAAGGGGATGTCATCATCTAGGCATTATATGGAGTCAAACTAACAGGTTACAATAAAATCCTTCCATAAATATGACTTATAGACTATGCTAACGGTTTTGGGCTCGGGCAGCCATCAAGGCTGAATGATCGCGCCCAAAAGGGGACGTTCTCATCTGGACATTATTTGGAGCCATCCTACCAAGCTACAATGAAATCCCTTCATAATTATGACCTGTAGACTGTTCTAAAGGTTTTCGGGCTTCGGGTCCCTGCAGATGTCACAGTTGCCCAATCGTGTCCAAAAGAGGATGTTCTCATCTAGACATTATATGAAGTCAAACCCACCAAGTTACAATGAAATCCCTTCATAAATATGACCTGTAGACTGTGCTAAAGGTATTCGGGCTCAGGTAGCCATAATGGTTGAATGATCGCAACCAAAAGGGGACATTCTTGTCTGGGCATCATCTGGAGTGATCCTATGAAGTTACAATGAAATCTCTTCATAAATATGACCTGTAGACTGTGCTCAAGATTTTCGGGCTTCGGGCACCTGTAGCCATCACAGTTGACCAATCACGACCAAAAGGGGATGTCATCATCTAGGTATTATATGGAGTCAACCTAACAAGTTACAATTAAATCCTTCCATAAATACGACCTATAGACTATGCTAAAGGTCTTTGGGCTCGGGCAGCCATAAAGGCTGAATGATCGCGACCAAAAGGGGATGTTCTCATCTAGACATTATTTGGAGTCATCCTACCAAGCTACAATGAAATCCCTTCATAATTATGACCTGCAGACTGTTCTAAAGGTTTTCGGGCCCCTGTAGCCGTCACAGTGGCCTAATCGTGTCCAAAAGGGCCGTTCTCATCTGGACATTATATGAAGTCAACCTACCAGGTTTCAATGAAATTCCTTTATAAATATTACCTGTAGACTGTGCTCAAGGTTTTTGGGCTTTTGGCACCTGTAGCCATCACAGTTGACCAATCACGACCAAAAGGGGATGTCATCATCTTGGCATTATATGGAGTCAACCTAACAGGTTACAGTGAAATCCTTCCATAAATATGACCTTTTGCCTATGCTAAAGGTTTTTGGGCTCGGGCACCCATCAAGGCTGAATGGTCGCGATCAAAATGGGACGTTCTCATCTAGACATTATTTGGAGTCATCCTACCAAGTTACAATAAAATCCCTTCATAAATATGACCTGTAGACTGTGCTAAAGGTTTTTGGGCTTCGGGCCCCTGTAGCCGTCACAGTTGCCCAATCAGGACCAAAAGGGGACTTTCTCATCTAGACATTATATGAAGTCAACCCACCAAGTTACAATGAAATTCCTCAATAAATATGACCTGTAGACTGTACTAAAGGTTTTCGGGTTTTGAGCTCGGGCAGTCGTCACAGTTGGCAGATCACGCCCAAATGGGGAAATTCTCATCTAGACATCATAAGGAGTCATCCTACCAAGTTACAATGAAATCCCTCCATATTAAATATGACCTGCAGACTGTGCTAAATGTTTTTTGGTTTCGGCCTTGGGCAGCCATCACGGTTGACAGATCATGCCCAAAAGGGGACGTTCTCATCTAGGCATTATACAGAGGCATCCTACCAAGTTACAATGAAATCCCTTCATAAATACGACCTGTAGGCTGTGCTAATGGTTTTCGGGTTTTGGGCTCAGGCAGCCATACCGGTTGACTGATCGCGACCAAAAGGGGACGTTCTCATCTAGACATGACCCCAAACCTGCATATGAAATTTCGTGATGATCAGACAAGAACTGCGGGGTGCAGCCCGTACTAAAGGAAAATGTGAACAGACTCACAGACTAACAGACTTCTGCTCGCGTGATGGCAATAGCTTATCTTGACTATGTCAAGTTAAGCTAAAAATGTGATTTCCCATAGGCTTTCCAATGTAACTATGAGCTGCAATTGTGGCCAAGTTTGCAACATTACATCAACATTACATGAGGATCATTGGTAGGTGTCCCAGTCCTCAAATCACGTGAAGTTTCAAAACATTTGACTTTGTTGTTTCAGAGGGGAAGATTTTTGAAAAATCCATCAATCAGAATCAATGAATGTCTCTGGTGGCCATATTTTAAAATAAACGGGAACAAAAAGAGGATTGTTTGTAGAGGGCCTCCTATAGACCATTCCTGCAAAGTTTGGTTCATGTCGGCTCAGTAGTTCCAGAGAAGAAGATGGAAATGTGGTTTCCCATAGTGTTTCTATAGTAACTATAAGCTGCAATTATGGCCATGTTTGCAACACGATCAACATTAAATGAGGATCATTGGTAGAGGGTGCCCCAGTCATCAACCATGCAAAGTTTCAGAACATTTGGCCCTGTGGTTTCAGAAGATTTTTCAAAATCCACCAATGGGAATCAAAAAATGCTTCTGGCAGCCATGTTTTTCAATGCACAGTAACAAAAATGAGGATCATTAGTAGAAGACCCCCGATAGACTATCCCTGCCAGGTTTGGTTCACGTCGGCTCTGACGTTCCAGAGAAGAAAATGAAAATGTGATTTCCCATAGGGTTTCTATAGTAACTATAAGCCGCAATTATGGCCATGTTTACATCCTGATCAACATTAAATGAGGATCATTGGTAGAGGGGATCCCAATCATCATGAAGTATCAAAACATTTGGCCTGGTAGTTTCAGAGGGGAAGATTTTTGAAAATCCACCAGCTAGAATCAAAGAATGCCTCTGGCGGCCATGTTTTTCGACCCACGGGAACAAAATGAGTATCATTTGTAGAGGACCTCTCATAGACCATTCCTGCCAAGTTTGGTTCATGTTGGCTCAGTAGTTCCAGAGAAAAAGAGGAAAATGTGATTTCCCATAGGGTTTCTATAGTAACTATAAGCCGCAATTGTGGCCATGTTTGTAACCTGATCAACATTAAATGAGGATTGTTGGTGGAGGGGGTCCCAGTCATCATTTATGTGAAGTTTCAAAACATTTGGCCGTGTGGTTTCAGAGGAGAAAATTTTTTGAAAATCCACCAACCAGAATCAAAGAATGCCTCTGGAAGACATGTTTTTCAACCGACGGGAACAAAATGAGTATCGTTTGTAGAGGACCTCCCATGGTGGCCATATTGAATTGGCTAGCGGGACCAAAATTAAAAGGAAGCATTGTCTGGTCATCCATAAGTAATCCCTAAAATTATGATTTGATCAAATAAGCGGTTCTTTAGTTATTGGATGGAAACCAAAAGTTAAAGGACGTATGCTGGAACTAGAGGTACTGTGAGCAAACTCACAAAGTGATACCCCCGTGCCTGAAATGTATAAGTTAGATTATCTCCCCTTGGAAATGTCAGAATGGAATTATATTGCTTCATGCACATCTTCATATGGAGTTCTTCCATTGTGTAAAGGTTCATGAAAATTCTTCAAACGGTTTAGGAGTTGCGCTTACAAGGATGGACAGATGGTATAAGTTAGATTATCTCCCCTTGGAAATGTCAGAACGGAATTATATTGCTTCATGCACATCTTCATATGGAGTTCTTCCATTGTGTAAAATTTCATGAAAATTCTTCAAACGGTTTAGGAGGAGTTGCGCTTACAAGGATGATCAGACAGACAGATTATCTCCCCTTGGAAAGGTCAGAACGGAATTATATTGCTTCATGCACATCTCCATATGGAGTTCTTCCATTGTGTAAAGTTTCATGAAAATTCTTCACACGGTTTAAGAGGAGTTGCGCTTACAAGGATTGACAGACGGACGGACAGGGTGATTCCTATATACCCCCCAAACTTTGTGGACACATACTTATTCACAGCTTAGTGGCATAGCAGATAAATATTTTATGAATTTTCATCTGGTGAAGCATCTGAGACACTTTCATGAGATCTGCAGAGAGTCGTTATAATTCTACATTGTCACAGTACATTTCGTAGAATGGAAAATAGTCCCAGAAAATGAATGTCAATGCCCTTGAAAAGTACTCAAATAGTGCTTGAATTTCATTTCTCTGAACCTGTACCAACCATGAGTGCAAAATGTTTTATTCATGTGACTCATTCACCAAATAGAGCTCATACTGAAATTTAATGCTGTATAGGGTGAATGACACACCTTAACCCTTTAAGGCCTATTTCTGACCTTTATGACCTTAGAACAGGTGCCTTTTACATGCCTTCATAAGGAGGTTCTGTTACCCGACAATAGACATGTTACCCAGGCAGTGGTTTCTTGTCAAGTCTTGGCTGCCTAAACAGGCAGCCAAGACGACTAGAAATCACTGTTTAGCCACTGGATATATATATACAGCTTGTGGTCTTGTGGGAATTCAGGAAATTTGTTAAGGCCCTTAACTCATAACCAGAGGGCTATATTATTTTTGGTGGTCTGAATTTGTTCATCTAAATTTGTTTTATTACACAGGCACTCTCCAATAATTTGTAATAAAACAAACTTATACATGAGCAAGGAAAATGTTGGCTTTTGCTCTGGAACCCTCATTTTTTGGAAAGTTCTGATAGTGGCTTCTAGCACTCAACCAGTTAAACCACTGAGTATTTTTTAAATTTTTTTCATCAAATCTAGTCATGGCTGCTCTGAAGCAGCCATAACTAGATAAGATGAAAAATTCATTAAAGTTGGCTGCTCTGAAGCAGCCATGACTAGATTTGATGAAAATTCTTTAACGCTGGACTGAAGAAATTGCTTGTCAAAAAGTCGGTACAATTTGTAGGTAAAAATTTGGTTAGATGTGCTCAAATTTTACTTATTTTAGTGGCAAGTGATTTCCTTTTCTGGTTAGGAATATCTGCCAGCAGCATGTAAGGAGTTAAAGTCATCATAAGCTATGTTTTTGAGGTAAAAAATTCAATAAAATCCAAATGGTGTTTTTTTTGGTGAATAAAACTGGCCAGTTGTTGCTGTTATGTTGGGTAAGGGTTAAAGATATTCTAATATGTGCAGCCAACCACTAAGTCACTGTTATGTAACCTGTACTTAAGAATTATTAATACAACCTCATCCCTGCTATACTTATGCAAGTTTGTAGAGACCCCAGACAAAACACTGTTATAATTATGTTAATGGGTGGGGCGCAGTGGCTCAGTTGGTTGAGGTGCAGGCTGCAAGCGTTGTGTCCTTGGGCAAGACACTTCACCCCACCCCCCCCCTCCACCCCACATTGCCCACGTAGGGGCACGGTGACGCTGTGTACTAAGTCGTACTGCACGCCGATGGTGCACATGTCTTCAACCAATGCTCACCCTGCTTGTGTGGAGTTAGTATGTTGGGGAGCTGACAGTTGCTTGCCATTGCTCGGTGATTCTCTCCGGGTACTCCTCCAGCTTCCTCCACTCATAAAACTGTTGTGGTCATGATTAGCCATTGTGCAGAAATATGTGACCTTAAACACCAATAAATAAATAAAAAATAATGTTAATGGGTGAGCAGTCATTGAGGGAGGTTGGTGGCTCAGTGGATACAGCATTGGACTTCAAACCAAAAAGTCCACTGTTGATCCCCACCAGGGGTAACTGCATGGTGTCCTTGAGCAAGGCACTTAATCCTGATTTCGTAGGCAGGTGCACGGTGGCACTGTGTACTAAGGTGTACTGCACAATGATGGTGCACTTGTCTTCAACCAATGCTAACCAGGCCTGAAAATAAGTAATCTGACATTTGCAGAATGAGGTCCCCAGAGAGTGAATTTGATGATGCTATCCCATACAGTGGGCCAATTTATCCTCTGGGTACCTCTTTCTGTTTAGTTTTGAGACCCTGATTCAAATTGCGGTTCACAGAGGGTAAATTTAGTGATGCAACCCTGCTCTGCAGGGCAGCATCACTAAATTCACCCTCTGGAGACCTCATTTTGCAGATTATCTGCTTATTTTCTGGCTTAATGCTAACCCTGCTTTTGCAGAGTTGGTACGTTGGGGAGTCGGACAGTTGCTTGGTGGTTCTCTCTGGGTACTCCAGCTTCCTCCATCCATAAAACTGTCCAACATGAGGTGACCCTGGCTGCCAAAACTTTTGTTAAACCCTAATAAAAAAAAAAGAAGCATCACGGTCATAACAAAATAGTGCCTGTAAACTGGCCTTAAAAAATGATAACACAATTACTCTGGAGATCTCTGCACATATTTATTAAACAAAATACAAATAGATATAAAACACATGTGGATTTCTATAGATTATTGAGATTAAACAGACATCAATGAAAATACCCATCACTAAAATCTTAACAGAGCTTATAAATGAAAACAACAAGCCAAGACCAATACCGGGTCTGGACCTGCGTCGCTGCATGCAATTGAATCGGCAAACAGGAAGTGGCTGCACGGCAGATCTGAAAATTGCATACACGATACAAAGATCATTATCAGGCTCCAGATGAAATATAAAATCAATCCCTTGCATAGAAGCCGAGAAAAGTTTGACGAAAAATTTCAATGTTCAGTGGGTACAGTAAAATTTCAAAGTATCAGCAAACAGGAAGTGGCTGCACGACAGATATGAAAATTGCTTACACGATACAACTCATCATTATGAAGCAGCAGACCAAATATAAAATCATTCCCTTTCATAGAAGCCAAGAAAACTTTGACAGAAAAAGTGTTTTGGACGGACTGACAGACGGAGTCGAGTGGTTACTTGACCTGCTCTGCCGCTGGTGACGCAGGTAATAATGAAAGTGTCAATGACACTGTAGCTCAACTTGACAAACTTGAACTTGGTAAGTTATAAATGAAATGGCAAAATTGAAGATCATTGGTACCAATGTCATTTTTTTTGCCAGTGGCAACATTTTTTGTCAGAAACCGAAGAAAATCGATAGCTCCCATCTAGAGGCCTCCCCAAACAAGCATGCCAGGTTTCAAAGCAATCCGATCATAAATGTGCCCTGTAGGGTGTACAAAAGGGAAATATTGTGGTCTGACTAGACAAAATTCTAAGAACGTTGGCCGTGGCAACATTTTTTGACGGAAATGGAAGAAAATCGAAAGCTCCCATCTAGAGGTCACCGTAAATAAGCATACCAGGTTTCAAAGCAATCTAATCATAAATGTGCCCTGTAGGGTGAGCCAAAGGGAAATATTGTGGTCTGACTAAACGAAGTTCTAAGAATGTTGGCTGCGGCAACATTTTTTTATGGAAATTGAAGAAAATCGATAGCTCCCATCTAGAGGTCACCCCAAACAAGCATGCCAGGTTTCAAAGCAATCCGATCATAAATGTACCCTGTAGGGTGTGCCAAAGGGAAATATTGAGTCTTCTGACTAAACTAAGTTCTAAGAACGTTGGCCGCGGCAATATTTTTTGACAGAAATTGAAGAAAATCGATAGCTCCCATCTAGAGGTCTCTCCAAACAAGCATACCAGGTTTCAAAGCAATCTGATCATAAATGGGCCCTGTAGGGTGTGCCAAAGGGAAATATTGAGGTCTGACTAAACTGAGTTCTACGAACGTTGGCCGTGGCAACATTTTTTGCCGGAAATTGAAGAAAATCAATAGCTCCCATCTAGAGGTCACCCTAAATAAGCATACCAGGTTTCAAAGCAATCAAATCTTAAATGTGCCCTGTAAGGTGTGCCAAAGGGAAATATTGTGGTTTGACTAAACTAAGTTCTAAGAACGTTGACCGCTGCAACATTTTTTGACGGAAATTGAAGAAAATCGATAGCTCCCATCTAGAGGTCACCCCAAACAAGCATGCCAGGTTTCAAAGCAATCCAATCATAAATGTACCCTGTAGGGTGTGCCAAAGGGAAATATTGAGTCTTCTGACTAAACTAAGTTCTAAGAACGTTGGCCGCGGCAATATTTTTTGACAGAAATTGAAGAAAATTGATAGCTCCCATCTAGAGGTCTCCCCAAACAAGCATGCCAAGTTTCAAAGCAATCTGATCATAAATGTGCCCTGTAGGGTGTGCCAAAGGGAAATATGGAGGTCTGACTAAACTTAGTTCTTCGAACGTTGGCCGTGGCAACATTTTTTGCCGGAAATTGAAGAAAATCGATAGCTCCCATCTAGAGGTCACCCTAAATAAGCATACCAGGTTTCAAAGCAATCAAATCATAAATGTGCCCTGTAGGGTGTGCCAAAGGGAAATATTGTGGTTTGACTAAACTAAGTTCTAAGAACGTTGGCCGCGGCAACATTTTTTGACGGAAAATGAAGAAAATCGATAGCTCCCATCTAGAGGTCACCCCAAACAAGCATACCAAGTTTCAAAGTAATCTGATCATAAATGCGACCTGTGAGGTGTGCCAAAGGAAATTGTGGACGTACGTACTAACGTACTAACATACTAACGTACGTACATACGTACGTACGCCGACGGAGGAGAAGTGATGGCAATAGCTCAGCTTGACTTTGTCAAGTTGAGCTAAAAATCAAACTGGTCAGGGCCAAAAACAGAACTGGATGTAGCCTTTAACTGGTAAGAGTGCTAAATTACTTGTCATGAAAAGTTTCACACACGTCTTTGCTTTGTTACAATTTATGGCCAATAGGCTCTCTCCCATAAATTGTAACAAGGCAATTCCATACAGAAGAAATAATTTCACTTCGAAGATAATATGAAACACATCCACTGAATATGAAGCCTTTAACCCTTTACCTAACATGAAAAGCAGACGACACTTGCAAATAAAATTATTGAATAAGTAAATTTTTCATTTTTTGCACCAAAAACATAGCTTATGGTACCTCATTCCAATGAGGGGTCATAAGCTATGTTTTTGTGACAAAAAATCAAAATTGAATGGTGATTTTTGTGAACAGCGCTGGCCAGTTTTGGCCATCACGTTGGGTAAAGGGTTAAGTTGTGGTACAAGCACTTAAAAACAAAGCCCAAATATGGGCTTCCAGCACTCTACCAGTTAAATATATAGAATTTTAGAGTACAGTTATACCCATGTGAGTGAAACATGTACATATGCCAAAGTAAAAATAGACCGATTAAATCGTCAGATGTGTACCCATACGCGCAACTAGTAGAAAGCTGTATGATAGAGGGCCACCCCGGATGCCAACATTATATACACCATACATGGTATGGGTACATATAGAAATGAATTGGAGTGCCTAATTTGATGGATAAAGGGTTAATATCTCCAGATCAAATTATTAGATTTACATAAAAAACTATACAGCACAGCACATCAGTAACCTGAATACATATATAAAGTAACCTGACAATCGGATTAATATTTTTTGAGTTATTGCATGCCGAAGAAATGGATTGGAGGAGATCTCAATTTGAAGGATAAAGGGTTAATATCACAGGATCAAATTATCAGATTTACACCAAAAACTATACAGCTCGGCACATCAGAAACCTGAACACGTATATGAAGTAACATGACAATTGGATTGATATTTTTTGAGTTATCTCATGCCAAAGGGATTGGAGGAATTTTCAATTTGAAGGATAAAGGGTTAATATCTCAGGATCAAATTATCAGATTTACACCAAAAACTATACAGCTCGGAACATCAGTAACCTGAATATATATATAAAGTAACATGACAATTGGATTGATATTTTTTGAGTTATCTCATGCCAAAGAGATTGGAAGAATTCTCAATTTGAAGGATAATGGGTTAATATCTCGGGATCAAAATAACAGATTTACACCAAAAACTATACAGCTTGGCGCATCAGTAACCTGAACACAAATATAAAGGAACTTGACAATCCAAGCAATATTTTTCAAGTTATCGAATGCCAAAGGGATTGGAGGAATTTTCAATTTGAAGGATAAGTTATCGAATGCCAAAGAAATGGATACAGACGCCGACGGACGGACAGACAGACAAAGGATGGACGAACGGCGGAGGGCCACCCCGGATGCCGGCATTATGTGTACCATACATGGTATGGGTACACATAAAAATCAAATGTCTATATTTATATACTTATGAAAGTTTAACCTTTGAGGACACAGTTTCAATTTTGGTGAGTTCCATGTCATGGCAGGGCTGCTAGTGCGAGTAAATTCCCTTTTCCCAAGGTTTGCCCCCCCCCCCCCCCCTGCCCTGAAGTGCTACTGGCACCCCTGGGGAGAGAAGTGAGTACCTGAAATATTGAGTATTTTTATAAATGCATTATCTGATGGATTGGATTGGTTTAGTAGGTTACTATTATTGTTACACACCGGTTTTATGAAATCCCCATGTACAGCAACACCAAACCATGTGGAAAATGAAAATCTCTTCCGTACACATGAGCAGAATGGAAATTATTGACGAACTATTTTTAAATAGAAGCAAAGTTTCATAAACTGTACCCCGCAATTACAGTTTGTATCGCTAGTCATAGCTAAAAATAGTAACACACGTTCCCCTCGCAAATTTGGTTGGCGTTAAAATGTGTTGTTTGTTGATAGTTCGTTCCCTGAGCTCCAATGCCTATTGGCATATACAACACATTGGAACTCAGGGGATGAGCTGTCAAATGAATTGCTGAATGTCCTTTTAAAAATTGTTTTTTATAGATGTGAAGGCATGTAATAAACACAGAACGACACATGCGTGTCAATGGGCTAACTGATATGGCTCTTGTGCCATCGCGGAAGGATAAAACTCAAGGCCTGTGGCCTCTCGTTTCATCCTTCCACGCTTGCACTCATGCCATATCGACTAACCCATTCACACACGCACACCACTCTCTGTATTTATTGATGTTTACGGTTGCTTTCAGCATGTACGGCCATATTATGACTACACAACAAAAGTATAAAGTCAAGTCAAGCCAATTGTTTACACCCACACTTCCCACTCCAGAGGATTTCCACCCCCAGGCATTGGTGATCAAGTCCTATTTTACCAGTAAAACAAAAATGACTTACTGAATTATACAAGCACTGCTCTACTTTCTGGGTTCGCACGGTGATGGTTTAGTTCGTTAGTAATGATTTAATATGCATTCATATTCATATCTAAAGGCTAAACATGAGTAATTATACAAGGTATTTTTCTATTACAAGTTTTCATGTCAAACACTGCAAACAGCATTTATTTACTTAGCCCAGTAGGATGGCTACTAAATTAATGTATGGGGGAGACCAATCAATATTTTCAAAGTGTAGCCCCCAGGCTGCTTGTTGAAAATATTAATTGTTCTATCCCAAAATAATGAATATGGTCTCTTCCAATTGCTGCCACTGATCTAACATGGAAGATGACACCAGGGTTGAATTTGTTTATTTATTTACTGGTGTTTAAGGTCACATATTTTAATTGTGACCACAACATGGCTATAAAGTAAAGTCCAGCCAATAATTGAGACCCATGCTGTCCATTTAGAGGATTTCCACCCCAGGCATTGGTTAACAGGTCCTATTTTACTAGTAAAACAGAGCTTGTGTACCACAGTAAATAAGCAATGCTGCACTTCCCAAGGTTCCAACAGGGACCAGGGTTCAAATGGTAAAACCAGATTACACATTAAATAATAAAATTAAATAAATTAGACCTGTACTAAATAATTTGTATAAAGGTAACAAAAAGGCCCCACAAACTAGATCTTCTGTTTCTCAGGTCTTTTTTTTGTAAAACTGCATGTGGGCCGGCACTTTTTCAATTTTATTTTTTATTTCTGTTATTATTTCTCCATCAAAAGTTCATGTTCTTGGTTAGGTTTATGTTTTAGGCCTCACAATCTACAGAATAGCATGGGTGATGGTGTATTTCGTCCCTTGAGTGCAAGAAGGCTTTGCAATGGTCAAGCATTGCAAAAGCCTTGTTGCAGTCAAGGGACAAATTTATCAATTTTATTAAATTGAGTAAAATATCAGATATAAACTATTTAATTTTTATTTTTTTTACTTTGCATTGGTTATAAAAAGAGAGCATGCGGCAGCCAAAAGGACCAAGCGGGAAGGCCTGAGAAACAGATTTTTAACTTTGTTAGGCCTAAACAACATATTATTTAAAGCTTGAACCGTTTTTATTTAATTGCTGAATTCAAATGAAAATGAAATCAAGTGTTGGCATGATTATGAAAACAAGGAATTTGCTTGTTCAGATTTGATTTTCAGATAGATTACAAATTCTGGATTTTAACCCTTTACCCAATGAATCGGCCGCATCCGCCCACATAATATGCAAATTCAGCACTTGAAAAAATATTATTTTTCAAAAGATTTCAACAAAACCATATCACGTGACCCCTCGTTGGAACGAGCTCATCGAGCTCGTTCCAACGAGTGGTCACATGATATGGTTTTGTTGAAATTTGTTGAAAAATTTGAAAAACTGATATTTAAAATAATAAATTTTGATATCGTCTGCGTTGGGTAAAGGGTTTACTGAGCATGAGGATGAGGATGAGAAATAAATTGTGGGTTTCAGTGAAGACTGAATACATTATCTATGTTTTTGAGAACAAATGTGGATGACTGAGAATATGACAAAAGCAACAGTATTCCCAGTGAAAATGCTGAACCTTTGCAAATTCCAAAGCATTGAAGTTCAAGGAAGTTTCAATCAGAATTCTTGTTACATTTTTCTTCTGATTGACACACCAAATTTGAAACATGACCCACCTTTGGATAGCTAATGTGATCCCCAAAAAAGAAATAAGAAAATAAACAGACACAAAAAACAGTTTTTGTCTGAATTTTATGAAATGTTCAACATGATTTATATTACTATGAATTTTTTCAGTTCATGCTTGATAGATTATTATACTGACAAATAACAATTTTGTTATAACAAAAAGATTTCAATGGTGGGTTTTCAAAGAAATCTAAAGATTCAGACAAGAACGCTTCAGACTTTGTTGGGTCTTTATTCATATTAAACCAAGCCAGTGATTTTAAAAGAAACAAAATAATATGAATAACATTCAGACATGAATTTTGTTTTTTATCTTCAATGCAAACAAAGGTCTGACTTGATCCATTATTATGTTATATAGCTTCATTTGATTTCCAGGTTCTCGTCAGATTACGAAGTTAAGCAATGCCGAGCCTGGTTACTCCTCGGATGCGTGACCGTATGAGCGAGCGATTCGGACTCCCGTATTGTGTCCTTGGGCAAGGCACTTAACCCCGATTGTCCACATGGGGGGCACGATGACGCTGTGTACTAAGGCGTACTGCACGTCGATGATGCACATGTCTTCAACCAATCTAACGCTGCCTGTGCTGCAGTGTGGAGTTACAATGTTGGGGAGCTGTCAGCTGCTTGTCGTTGCTCGGTGGTTCTCTCCAGGTACTCTGGCTTCCTCCACCCGTAAAACTGTCATGATCATGATTAGCCACTGTGCATAAGTAAGTGACCTTAAACACCAATAAATAAATAAATAATTTGATTTCCTATATAATAGAGAAATAAATGCAAGATGTGTGGATAATCACTGTCCGCATCTCTTGGATCTATTTCTTTATTATATTGCATATATTACCCTTAACAGACAAAGGCAGACAATTGAGAAAACATGGAATGCACGTCCACAAGCAGCAGCTCTTAAGCAGCAAATCCACCAACACAATTGTGGCCAAGCCTGTAAATAATCAATCTGTCATTTCCCCAGAGGCTGAATTTGCTGATGCTCTTCCATACAGTGGGCTGATTTATCCTCTGGGTTCCTCTTTTTGTTTAGGCTTGATTCAGGTTGAGGTTCCCAGAGGGTAAATTTCGACAGCATCACCAAATTCACCCTCATTCTGCAGATGACAGCCTGCTTATTTCTAGGCTTGATTGTGGCACACTGCGCGGACATTCACCATGGAAGGGACATGACTGTAGCAATGTATCTCACACAAGTCAATCACAATATCATATGAATTATATTTATTTAAAGTTCTGATCTGGATTTCTGCTGCTTACACCAAACCTTGGCAAGACAGGGAAATTAACTGGATACACCACCTGAGGACATCACAACCATTTGGTCTTAACAGAAAAGATTTTTAATTTCTTAATAAAGTGTCAAGCTAATCCTGCAATTCACTTGATTGATACCCTTTTATTCTCTGCGGATATCTCCAGGAAATACGTTTTGTTTAAACTATTTTATACCATGCTCACCTATGTCACTACCTGCGAAAAACCTGTATGTTAAATTTTAGCTTTTAACCCCACTACTGATGTAAAGCTTCTACTGCGGTAAAACATTTGCAATGGGAATTCCATTACAAAAATTTACACCAAAAGTAGTACATTTGGTTACAATACATTGTTTTTTTTCCATTGACGACAGTACTAATCTTTCCTCCTCTCCCCATCTCATCAAGCTGATTTGGGCAAAAACAACCATCTATCCATTTAGTTTATCATCTCATGAAAAAAATATACTAAAAAAAAATATAGGTCGCCTTTAAATTTAGAGCTTTCTGTACTCCTGTCCAGTTTTGCACGGAGACCCAATTTTAATCTCTCACACATTTCAGAAGACAATTGTCACCAATATTTTATATCTTTTCCAAAACATGCACTTTAAAATTTTATTCACACTTACAAGCTCAGTTCATTTTCCACCAATCGGATAATTTCAGGAACTTTTATCCTCCATTGAAGGTTGGGGTGCAAACCGCTAGAGGCACTGTTTGCACGAAAACACTGTATTGTAACCATTTTGCAATGTTTCATTCAAACATACAACGTTTTGCAGTACTATTTACTATGTGCAATGACTTTTTAAGTTTAAAATATCTACAATTAAGTATTTAAAATAAAATTTTAGAATTGTTAATAATAATTTGACTGAAAAAGCAAGGTAAATTCAATCAACTTTGACAATGTGTCCAGCTGTCAATCAAGCATCCATGTGCAGCCGGAAGTACTGCCCACATGCGCAGTCGTAAACAAAACAAACCCATGTGTTTGCAACAGAAAGTATCATTTTTATCTCCATTTTAAGTGACAAAGTTGATTATTTATTAAGAGCATGGTATAAATAAAACAAATAGGTACTAGGGCCGGTAATCAGATTTAAACCACTAGTAGAATAAGGGTTTTAACCATCAGGCAGAGCCTCATGGTTAAAACCCTTATCCTACGAGTGGTTTAAATCTGATTACCAGCCCTAGTACCTATTTATTCTAGATATCTTTTCATTTTTTCTCAAGAGAAGCATGTTTCTGCCCTCTTCCCAGAGCCCACACTAACAACTTTTTCTGGTAAGCTAAATGAGATGTGTAAACCTTTCATTCTTTTGTGGAGCTTGCAATTCCTGTCACATGAGCACTCATTTCCAAAATTCAACAGACAAACTTTTTTTTATTTCAGTTATTTTCCCATTGTTCAATAGAATACAACATTTTTATTCTTTTTTCATTTGTTTTCAATTTAATGGATCTCATCTACCAACAATTATTATGTATTTCGATTGTCTTATTTTGATTCCAAAATGACACAAACGTTTACTTCCATTTAACTTCACATGCCAAGAATAGGATGTATACCCACATCTCTAAAAGGATTATCAGGAATCATTCAGAATGAAATTCCAGAACAAAAATCAACAACAAGATTACCATTCCGATTTATCAGGGCAGGACAAAAAAATACCAAGAATTCAGAAATTTTAAATGAAACAGACTTTTTCAATGGAAATTTGGTTCATTCCCACTAGACCAATTCCCTTTAGACCAACTCCCACGAGGCCAGTTCACAAACGACCAATTCCCCTTAGGCCAACTGGTGTGTGTTCATGCAGTGGACCAGTTTATCCTCTGGATACCTCTTTCTGTTTATGTTTGAGACCTTGATTCAGGTTGAGGTTCACAGAGGGTAAATTTAGTGACGCTACCCTGCTGTGCAGGGTAGCATCACCAAATTCACCCTCTGAGGACCTCATTTTTCAGATGATAGTCTGCTCATTTTCTGGCTTGTCGATATATTATAGATGTTGGGCAGATTTTTAAAAATAATTGTTTTCCTAATTATCCTTAATCAGCCCTTAATCAGAAACACTATGTAGTTGGTCTAAGGGGAACTGGTCTAGTGGGAAGTTCGTTGGTAGTTCGTTGGTGGTTAACGTCACATATTTATGCACCATGGCTAATCGTGACACAACATGGAGATGAAGTCAAGTTTAGTCAATCGTTGATCTACATGTTGCCCATTTTAGAGGACTTTCACCCCAAGCATTGGTGACTGGGTCCTATTTTACTAGTAAAGCGGAACTGGTTTACCACAGTAAACAAGTGCTGTTTACTTCCCGGGGTTCCCACGGGGAATCTAGTGGGAAGACACCGGAAACTTTATAAAACATAAATACATTATTGTACACAACTTTTTCTGATACAGTAGAACACTGTTAAGTGAATTATCACTTTGCCAGTGAATAATATTCAATTAATGGAGGTATCAATTAACAGGAACTTGGTAATTTCATGTACCCTAGTGGTGATAAACTGTTTATTCCATTATATATCTTGTTTTTCAGAGCTTATGGAGTTTTTTAAAACAATATATAATAGATTAAATGCTGATATTAGAAGTGCATAGGCCAAATTGGTCTACAAAGTGGAGAATTCAGTGGATGGCAGTGTGACTCGACAAGAGATAACAAGATTTTTTATTCAAGTAAACAAGGAGTTTTCTCTATAACCTAAATGCAGTTAACAGGTCAAAACTGCATGGTATCTGGCACTCTCCAATAATCTGTAATAGAACCAACTTATATAAAAAAAATATCTGCATTTGACTGAATAGGAAACATGAGCAAGAAAAATGTTGGCTTTTACTCTGGTACCCTTATTCTTTTTTGAAAGCCCTGACAGTGGCTTCTAGAACTAAACCAGTTAAACTCTTCTTCTATCGTCAGGTCTCCTGTTGATAGAGGAAGAAAAACTTGGCTGGATTTTGAGGATATCTTGACGATTCAAAACTTTTGAATCAGCTTGACTCAAATCAAATCATTGGGATGATTTTGAGAAACAGATCAAATTTTGAAGCCTCAAAGGGCTCTAGAACATTTACTTTGACCATCACATCAATACATATACATTATCATGACCATGTGTATGTCCTGTAATTTGTATCAGATTCGAGGTCGTGCTTACAATTGGATCAATAAACAAAACCTCAAATCTGATACAAATTACAGGACATGTGCATAATCATAATAATGTATATGTATTGATGTGATGGTCAAAGTAAATGTACTAGAGCCCTCTGAGGCTTCAAAATTTGATTTCCCATTTCATAAAGCCTGTTACCCCCATTTTTAAGTTTAACCCTTAAGTCCTCAGATTAATTTTAAAGTATTTATGGCCTTTTTCTGCTTACATAGTTATTGATGACTTGTCAGTGGTTCTACATCACTGTTGGCTGCCTATACAGGCAGCCAGCAGTGACGTAGAACCACTGCCAGGGAAAATTCAGTCTTCACACAAGAGTAATAAAAAAGATAACACAAGGGAGCACCTGCTTCAGTGCAATATAAAAGTGGCAGTTTGGGGCTATATGGGGGCTTAAGGGTTAAATTGGTCCAAATTTTTAATTTTTGGAACTATATTTTAATGTGCAATAACAATGCATATATATGATAATATGGTGCTTACCGGAAATCTGTCTGATATGGAATCATACAGGGGAGGAGGGGGGTGGAGGGGGTTTCTGATACAAAGTTTTGGGGTGCCAATTAAGTTGATTGTTTTATAAATAAACAACTCCAAGAATACGAACAATAAGGTGAGCTGTAAACAACAAATAAGGCACATGAAGTAAAAAATGGTATAAAAAGTGGCGCAGAGTAATAACAAATAACAAGTCATTCACAACAGTAACATGTCAAAAAGGAAAAGCCAGCTAAAAAAAATCTTGAGACAGATCATCACTCAATGTCAATCAAAGATAACATAATGGTATAATTTTGCAAAAAGACAAACAATCTGAACAATGTAAGTTTCTGGAACATGTAGTCTATTTAACCCTCTGCACAGTGTCAAAATACTGAATTACAAGCAACTTTTTCCCATAATGCAACTGGAAATGTAATCAATTTATAAAATTAGTTCATGTCCTAGCTGGATAATGGGTAAAATTCACTTCTTGAGATTTTGACATCACTTGAAAGGAGTGGGCGCACAGCGGCTCACTGCTTGCAGCATTGGACTTTAAACAGAAAGACCCAGTGCCATCTGTGCTGTATCCATGGGCAAGACACTTCATCTGGTCACACTCTACACAAGAACAACTAGAAAAACTGTGAGCACTGCTCACTGATACCACCCACTCCCACCAAGAAACATTTTACAACAGTAAAAGTGTGTTTAATGTAGAGAGCACAAACACTGACACTTCCCCACCACACCTCCACCCCAAAGCTTGAATTGACAACGGCCATTTTTGAATATGGGGAACTGTAAATATGAAAATATCGGAAGAGAAAATGGGAGGTGCACATCTGCAATGTATGTAAAACAAGGTCTGAAAGTTTCAATGAAATCTGTTCAATAGTTAAGAGGAGTTGCAGATAGCAGATCTGTACAGAATGTCAACTGAATTTGACAAAGTTCATTTTTCAATATGGGAAACTGTAATGAAAGTGTCAATGACACTGTAGCTCAACTTGACAAACTTGAACTTGGTAAGTTATAAGTGAAATGGCAAAATTGAAGATCATTGGTATCAATGTTATTTGGTGAAATTTCAACATAACAGCATTGTGTGTGCACAACGTCAAAAGTAATCCTTGAATTTATAAATGTAAACTGTAAGACTGGCTAAAGGAAGAATGTTGATACCCAATGCAGTAAGTTCAGAGGTTATTGTAAATGGTAGCTTTTTTCACAGGAATGAATGCTAATCAATAGCTCTTATCTAAAGATCTCGCCCAATGAGCACACCAAGTTAAAAAAAGCATCACAACAATTTGGCTAAGTTCATTTCGCCCTTTGGGAAAGAGTAAAAAATAAAAATACCTGAAAGCAAAATAGGAGGTGCACATCTAAAATGTATAGAAAAGAATGCCTGTAAGTTTCAATGAAATCCACCCACTGGTTTAAGAGGAGTAGCGGATAGCAGATGTGTACCCCCAAAGCGTCACGGACGTACGGACGGAGTAGCAGATAGCAGGTGTGTACCTCCCACAAAGCATCACAACAATTTGGCTAAGTTCATTAAGACCTTTGGGACAGAGTAAAAAAAAAATACCTGAAAGTAAAATAGGAGGTGCACATCTAGAATGTATATAAAAGAATGCCTGAAAGTTTCAATGAAATCTGCCCACTGGTTTAAGAGGAGTAGCGGATAGCAGATGTGTACCCCTCAAAGCATAATGGATGTATGGACGTACGGACGTACTAAGTTCATTTTGCCACATGGGATAGAAAAAATAAAAATACCTGAAAGCAGAATAGAAGGTGCACATCTATAATGTATATAAAAGAATGTCTGAGAGTTTCAATGAAATTCGCCCACTGGTATAAGAGGAGTAGCGGATAGCAGGAGTGTACCCCCCTAAAGCATCACAACAATTTGGCTAAGTTCATTTCGCTCTTTGGGAAAGAGTAAAAAATAAAAATACCTGAAAGCAAAATAGGAGGTGCACATCTATAATGTATAGAAAAGAATGCCTGTAAGTTTCAATGAAATCCACCCACTGGTTTAAGAGGAGTAGCGGATAGCAGATGTGTACCCCCAAAGCGTCACGGACGTACGGACGTACGGAAGTACGGACGTACGGAAGTACGGACACCATGAATGCTATATACCGCCCACTTTTCAAGTGGGTGGTATAAAAACAGACATGAGGTTATTGTTAAATAGGTGAGCATTTCAGGTCCTACAAATTAGCTGCAGTCTACAAAATTGGCTCTTTTGTGGTGGACAAGTGTTGTATATGAAGATTCCATTCAGGAATATATGTACAGTGTTGAAAAATTTAACTTATGACTTAAACTGAATAAAATTACTCAGCACAGTGAGCTTTATTTTCCGACACAAGGGTAAAATTAATTAAAAGCAAAAAACCAAGGTAAATACTTCTTATGGTTGTTCCAATTTACATTAACCCTTTACCCATAGGAAATAGGCCACATCTGCCCGCGTAATATGCAAATTCAGCAGCTGAAAAAATATTATTTTTCAAAAAATGTCAATAAAATCATATCAGGTGACCCCTCTTTGGAACGAGCTCATCGAGCTCGTTCCAATGAGGGGTCACATGATATGGTTTCATTGAAATTTTTGGAAAAATTAAAAAAAGTGATATTTAAAATAATAAATTTTGATATCGTCTGCATTGGGTAAAGGGTTAAACATTATTTTATTTTAATGTTAAGTGCAACAATCGCACAATTTGAGAGGAACAAGCAGAATTATTTATTCATTTATTGGTGTTTAAGGTCACATACTTATGCACAATGGCTAATCGTGACCATGACAGATTTATGGGTGGATGAAGCCTGAGTTCCCGTAGAGAACTACCAAGCATCGACGAGCAACTGTGAGCTCCTCAACATTCTAACTCTGTTCAAGCTCTGCTCAAGCAGAGTTACAGTGGTTGAAGACATGAGTACCAACGATGTGCAGTACGCCTTAGTGCATGGCGTCATCGTGCCCCCATGAAGGCAACCGGGATAAAGTGTTTTGCCCAAGGACACAATGCGGGTCATCCCAGACGGGGATCGAATTCGGGACCTCTAGCATAGAAGTCTAACAGTCTACCACTGAGCCACCGTGCTCCCCCAACAAGCAGAAGACATACAATACAATACATGAAAATACAATAGATTTAGAAGTAAGAATGATGCTTATATTAGCAGTCTCCAGCGCTGGGGTACATACAATTTACTTCTAATTCAGGGTAAGGGTATTGCACAGTAATAATACCTAATAAGGAATGCATGATAGGAAATACTGGCAAACATCAAAGCAGAATAAATGTGTAAAAGACAAAAAGTGAATGAAAAAGGTTGGAAAGTTAAAAATTTTATAGTAATTTATATATTTTTTATACTTACCAATGACCCAGACTTAGCTGGTTCTAACTCTTAAATTCTAGGGCCAAACACAAATTTTACCCCGCAATCCCCAAAATTTGCATCTAAAACCGAAAAATACATGTCCTATATGGTCCTCCATACCTTTCCTCCACTGCGCATGCGCAGTGTCAAGGAGGTCTCGAAATTGGTGCCAAAAGTCATTCTTACAAGCAGTGCCTGGAAAAGCGTTATGTACTCAGCGGGGAGGTATGAGTTCCCAACTCATGGGAGGGACATCCCCGTCTGGGTCATTGGTAAGTATAAAAAATATATAAATTACTATAAATTTTTTAACATTTTTATACTGTACCAATGACCCAGACTTAGCTGAATGGTAAAAAGGTTGGAGGGCCTAGGACATGAAGCAATCCAATAACTCAACTATATATATACAGAATTATCCCCTCAGGAGAAAGGAG
This sequence comes from Pictodentalium vernedei, assembly GCA_031216915.1. Classification (NCBI taxonomy): domain Eukaryota; kingdom Metazoa; phylum Mollusca; class Scaphopoda; order Dentaliida; family Dentaliidae; genus Pictodentalium; species Pictodentalium vernedei. Next base: position 848,491,482 of record CM062297.1, read on the forward strand.
AAATAGGCTTTACATGTATCTTTCTATTCTGCATCAAAAGAGAAAGACACAACACCATTCTGTACTTGAGAATAATAACATCACTGATGTCTATTAACCTCCAGTATAATCCATTATGGTAATTATTTTTAAAGGAAAGCCGCTAAATAAAGTAGTCCAGATAAATGAGACTCTTATATTCATTAAAAGTGGCCGATATTGTATATTAACGTCTGCATGATATGTGACATATACAAATACTACACACCGAGGTACACTTAAAAATATTACATGGATGAGTAAAAAAGATCTTTACACTTTAAAAATCATCCCGGTACCGACTAGAATTACTGACTCTAGGGGAGGTATTCCCTTGCTTTTCACTATAAAGCAGGTGACCTAAGGGAACACCTGCCCCCCCCCCCCCCCACCCCTTCCCCTTGGTCAAATACCCCAGAGCGAAGAGGGCGGCAGCACAGAGTCACTGCCGGAACCAAAAGCCTACACAACTATAGTTGCAACTGTTTAGTGGACGACATTCTGAACAACAAATAACGAACCTAAACAATGCTGGTCTCTAGAAATGGACTCAATATTTCTGAGGTATAAATTCGTGCAAGTGAAAGGCTAAAACCAATATGCAGCCGTCATTAGAACTGTAATAGCAACGCTATTAGCATAAGCCTCTGAAGTAGAAAGAACTCTTACTTCAAGCGCTAAAATCTTAATCGCAGACTGCTGTGTTGAAGATATTATCATAAGCAGTACTGAAAGCTAATAGAATCCATCTAGCTATAGAATGGACCAAAATGTGGAGGAAGCTTCCACAGCATAAGCCACAACAGACACCTGAATAGATTAATGCACGGTCTTTGTGGAGACAGAGGTGCTACCAACAGAATTGCATTGAGATTATTTAACTTAAGCAATATCTTCTGAATCAACGGCACTGGAGGATACCCATATCCTATTATCCCGTCTCACGAGATGGACAGAGCGTCAACTGCAAACGCTCGAGGATCCGAACATGTTGACACATACACTTGCAACTGATTGTTGAGATGCGTCGCAAAAAAGTCCATCATTGGCCACTCTCATAGGTAGCAAATCTGATATAAATACTCGTTGTTAAAAGTCCATTTGACTGCAACAAGCGGCCCTTTCGTGAAAGGGAGTCCGCTAATACGTTCAGACGACCCGGAATACGACGCACCGATAGGAGAACTTGAAGTTCTAGTACCAACAGAAGGATTCATTCCGTTACAGTGAATAACAGAATGGAATGAGTACCTCCCTAGTTCCGAAAATACGCTTATATCGTCGAATTGTCGGACAGAATTGCCTGTGGGCATTCTGGATAACATTCATGCAATGACGTAACGCAAGCCAAAATAACATCAATTCCTGATGTTTATGTGCTTGATTAGGAACTACGGATCCCAAGGACCCTGGCACTTAAAAACCGTTGGGCTCAATGTTGGGTCCCAACCTATTTAACTGGCATCCGTCAAAACTGTAAAACTCGGATCCGGCAATTGCAGTGGAAGTTATTTCCCTGAATAAACCACTGAATATCTGCCCAAGTCTGAATCTGTTTCACTTGACTTACACGAGGATGTACGTAATGAGCGAAAGAATCTTCACCCTCCAACTCTGTTCTTTTTGAGTCAAAAAGATTTGGAGAGGACAAGTGCGTAGCCGCCCCATTGGAATAAAATCCGTGGCAGCTCCACACAACCCTATCAGTCTGATGAATTCTCTTGCTGTAACTTTGTCTAAGTGAAGACAATAGCGAGCGTAACTGATTAATTTCGCTCTGGTTAACGGCAGACGAACAAGATTGTTGTGCATCTCGAAGCTCATTCCCAAGTGGGTGAATGTCTTGGACAGCACCAGATCCGACTTCTCTTTTATTATAAAACCGAGACGTCGGAGAAATAGAAGCAGATTCTGCACATCGTTCTGAAGCATTAGCTCGTTGCCGTACCTCTGAAGAATGTCGTCCAGGCAGGCCGACGTTACCGCAGATGAATGAGCTCGGAAATGTATCATTACCGAGTTCATTATTCGAGTGAAAGCCCAGGGTGCTAGGTTCAAACCGAAGCACATCGCTCGGAACTGATATACAACTCCTAGGACTGCGAAGCGTAGATACTTTCTGAATGTCGGATGTACCGTGACGTGAAAGTACGCATCCTTGAGATCTATGCTTCTAGCATAGTCGTTCACCCAAATACTCGCTCTGACTGATCGAATTGTCTCCATATAGAACTTCGGACCGATGATCAGCTTGTTTATCCAGCTCAGATCTATGACTGGATGGAACGAGCCGTCTGGTTTCTGAACCAGAAACAGATGGCTGTAGAAACCCGGTGATTCCTGGTCTTCTACGACCTCTACCGCGTTCTTCTCCAGAAGAGACTGTACTTCTGATAGAAGAGCGTCTCTTCTCTGCGGATTTTACGGAAGCTGAGTCCATTTGGACTTCGAGTTAATGGAGGCTTTCGTTTGAAGGATATTCTTAGTCCTTCCGAAATTACCCCTCGAACCCAGGGGTCGTCTGTAATTGACGCCCAATTGTTTATAAAACTCGACAATCTTCCGCCTACCGGAACACGATAGAGGTTCATACTATCACCTCCTGGACCTGCGAGGCTTGCGGAAGGAGAAACTATGTCCTCCATGACCCTTACCTCGCCCCATCGACCTAGGGACGTCTGACCGGTTATCTCGGCCAGAATAATGTCCCCCACGTGAGTCGCTGCCTTGACTGTCTCTAGAATAAGACCTAGAGGACGCATAGGAACCTCTATAGGAACTTCTCTTGGGCGTACTTGTCCCAGAAGTGCCTGTCTTACTCTTTTCTGCTGTATCTGACTTTTTAGAAGCGGATTTGAATAGCAGAGAATCCGAAGCTTTCTTAGTTATCTGATCATAGATTGCTGAAAGCTTGCCGTCGAAGAGAAGCTCTCCGGAGACCGAAGCGACTCTGAGAGAGTTTTTCACCTTACCATCCATGCGCGTGGATGTAGCTAGGGCCACGTCACGTCTAACCAACTCCAGGTTTGCCACTGAAAGGGTGGAGTTATACATGGAATAAGCTATTGCCCTTGAAAGAACTCTTAAGGAAGATAGTACATCCTGGAATTCTTTCCCTTCAAGGCGTAATGAAAATGCTTTAGTAAGGTGATCTGCGTACGATAATGTGTCTAAGATAACTCTGTTAGACATTATTGTTGTTTCCAACATCGCGGTTGAAATTGACATAGACGATGGTATAGATCATTCTAGATCTTCGGCCTGATCGTCTAGACGCAGAGGAACTCTCAGTATGCCCTGTCCTGCCGTTTCGAAATTATTCCTTGAATTGATGAAAGGCAGATGTAGAGCATTCGCCGATAAGAAACCTGACTTGCTCATTTTGGTAGCAAGCTTATATATAGCGTCCTACAATAGTTCAAATGTTCTTGTGACATTATTGGACTGTGTCGGAAACTCAGGGACGATGTCCCTAAAGCGATAAAATTATTCCGTGTCCAGTGACTCTAACAGTTTCTTATCCGGCATCACAGTCTTTGGTCCGACAGAACAACTTCTGAAAGATAATGCCGGATGATATCTATGGCAACTTTATGTTGTTCCGAAAGGGAAAAAACCAACTCCTCGGTATCCCTTTGCCATCTTGTCGGACCACTTGAAATTCGTTCGTACCTGATGCTTCAGCGGAGCGTACCGACCCAGCGTCGTCGGATAAATCCTGATCCGACAGAGATTCTGTCATCTGCTGGGATGCTATGATAATTTGTGCTATTTGTAATAGCACGTCCGTTACAGAGACCTGTGGAGCAGCGGTCTTACGTTACTTAGCCACTGAAAGCTTCCTGGACGTTAACTCCTGCATATTTCTTATGCGAACGTCCGGAGTCTATAGGCCTCGTATTCCTGACTACTGGATGGCGTGACCTGGTCGCTGTGAAATCCTTGGTCGGCGAGACTGGCTAGATAACAGTGGTCACGTAGTCAAGGTGCGGTCGTGTGCGCTGCCCTGAGGATGAGGAAGCCATTACAGCAGTCTCTCCAGACTGTCAATATAACAGAGCGTCCCGAGCGGTGGACGTATGCTCCGAATGAGAAACATTTGTACCACAACATTTGTTCTCAGATGTTGTTGTACAAGAGAGGGACCTCTCTCACTCGCAGCCCGGGTGGACCTGGACGAGCTAGGAACCGGACTTAAAGGCTTCCTCCGTACCCATACCCTCCTCGTATCCATCGTCACTGGGTGTGCACGTAGTATATTTTATAGTGCTCGCATCACCCAAATCTCCTTCCTGGACCGCAATGGACGAACCCGGTTGCCGAACCATTCGATGAATGGACGCTACACCGGGCGAGCTAGCGGACGCCAAAGCCGTCGATCCTACTTGGGATCTCTTAGGCAATTGACATAATATCATGAGCACTTATCCGCTAGCTCTTCATTTGAATGTGACGATGGAAGCACACTTTTTGAAGACATCACAGAGAATCACCGCATTCTTATTCCTGAATGAGGCCTGTGGAGCCATGACTTACATAATATCCACTGGCAGCTCCAGGGACGTTCATTCCTGCATTTATATAATATGCGAACGTCCCATCAGGAAAGACCTCATATCCTTGGCTAACAGATGAAGTAACCTGGTCGACAATATTCCCTGGTCGGCAAAGCAGGAGCTCTAGGAACGTTCATTCCTGCATTTATATAATATGCGAACGTCCCCTGAAACTCTGTGGTCACAAGCCAAGGTGCGGTGGTGTGTGTTGACATGAGGATGAGGAAGCCCATAACACAGCCAGTTCACACTGTGTATGTGACGGAACGTCCCGAACAGGAGGATTGGACGTATGTTCCGACTAACAAACAAACATACAACAACATTGCGGCTCAAATGTAGTTGTAAGAGAGAGGGGGCCTCTCTCGCTCGCGGTCCGGATAGACCTGGACCAGCTAGCTACTAGACTGACAGGCTTCCTCCGTACTATCCTCGGATCCATCGTTGCTGGGTGTGCACGTTCCAAGTTTATAGTGCTCGCATCACCCACACTGCTTCCCAGAACCGTAACGGACAAACCAGGCTGCCGAGCCATTCGATGAGTGGTCGCTACACCGGGCGGACTAGCGGACGATCAATGCCTTCGATCCTACTAGGGACCTCTCTGGCAATTGTCGTATTGCCCTGAGCACTTAGCCGCTATCCCTAACACTGCAACGACGGAGACACACTTGTTGAAGACATCACGAAAACATCACTCTGAATTCTGAAAAATAAAATGATAATATAGAGTGACCCTACGGAGAAAGGACCGCTATGGACCCCTCCCCGCAAACACAATATCGTGACACATGCCTCCAACGTTGTCATTTCAATCAATACACACAGAGCAGGAATTAGTGCGAATACACTGAACCTGAGAATTAGAGGAAGAAATCCTCGCATTATAAATAAAAAATATTTTTTCATCAATAAAAAATACACAGTCATATTAGTCGCACTATCCCTTGAAATAAAGATACATAATATAACATAATCCATTATAATGTTCGAAAGAAAATAATTTTCAAATAAACAAAATTTTTGAAAAAATTTTTCAGAAGAGCCCAAGTTCCCAATGGGAACACCGAGCCCAAATGGATCCCAAAAAAGCCTAAGTGTGGACAAAAATTTTTAAAACATTTTAAAAAATTAATGCAACACTTACATACAATATTAATGTATCTTGCTATGTCTAAACTAATGTAAAGACAAGAAATCACTATCAGCAGTAACCGTTGTCAATGTAAACAAGAAGTTGTACAAAAAACGGAAACATGACTCCAGGCACTGATAAACATGGCCCGAAATCAGTTACCAATTTAAACACTATCTGATGCAAAACAGAGATTTCCATAGAAGAAACTGCAGAACATCAGATGGTAGATGCAGATCACAACACCTAAACACCTAAGGGTGAGGACGTCAACATGGGGAAAAGAACAGAAATTCATTCTGTTACGAAGCCAAAACTCCCAAGAAATTTTATTAATAATTATTACAGAGAATATGCCAAAAGCATGGGAGAATAGCAAGGGGGGAATAAAGGAAAGGGGGAGAGGCAACACTGATCAAGCAGTGGAACTTTCATAGCAAGAATGATAACAACAGGCTCATGCCTCGAAATTAGGGAACATAACATAATTTCGTAAAAAAATTTAAGTTACAGCCCTGATTATTTCCTGCCACTGAATTTTCCTCTCATCCTTCTATTTCCTCTTTAGATCCACCATTTCTCTCATATTTATGTGTCTGGCATCATTTAAACTGAGATTTACAAGCACAAATATCAGTCAGATGTGAACTGATGAAGGGCCAAACAAAGAATGACTTTTGGCGCCAATTTCGAGACCTCCTTGACACTGCGCATGCGCAGTGGAGGAAAGGTATGGAGGACCATATAGGACATGTATTTTTCGGTTTTAGATGCAAATTTTGGGGATTGGGGGTAAAATTTGTGTTTGGCCCTAGAATTTAAGAGTTAGCACCAGCTAAGTCTGGGTCACTGGCACAGTATAAAAATATAAGGTGACAAGAAATTATAATGAAAGTGTCAATGACACTGTAGCTTAACTTGTGTGCTGTGTTTGATGAAAAGGATAATGTTCAATGTTTATGAAAGGATTATGAAATAAGACAAGAATTGTGATAATTGGGAATATGTTAATTTCAGTTCCCTGTATGCTATGTTTTTGATAAAAATAATATGAGGTGTACACTGTACTAAAGAGCTGAGGGGTGGGTTAATATGATCTCACGGTTAATGTACGTGGCCCTCAAGGTTAACGTATATCAACGAAAGTTACCAAGTTACAGTGAAATTATTCCAAAACGAGTCATCCTATCAAGTTACATTGAAATCTCTTTATAAATATGGCCTGTAGACTGTGCTAAAGGTTTTCGGGCTTCGGGCCCCTGTAGCCGTCAGTTTTCCAATTGCGTCCAAAGGGGACGTTCTCATCTAGACATTATATGAAGTCAACCTACCAAGTTACAATGAAATCCCTTCATAAATATGACCTGTAGACTGTGCTAAAGGTTTTTGGGCTTTGGGCTCGGGCAGCCATCATGGTTGAATGATCGCAACCAAAAGAAGACATTCTCATCTGAGCAGCATCTGGAGTGATTCTACAAGGTTACAATGAAATCCCTTCATAAATTTGACCTGTAGGCTGTGCTCAAGGTTTTCGGGTCCCTGAAGCCGGCACAGTTGACCAATCATGACCAAACGGGGATGTCATAATCTAGGCATTATATGGAGTCAACCTAACAAGTTACAATGAAATCCTTCCATAAATACGACCTATAGACTATACTAAAGGTTTTTGGGCTCGGGCAGCCATCAAGGCTGAATGATTGTGGCCAAAAGGGGATGTTCTCATCTAGACATTCTTTGGAGTCATCCGACCAAGTTACAATGAAATCCCTTCAGAATTATGACCTGTAGACTGTTCTAAAGGTTTTCGAGCTTCGGGCCCCTGTAGCCTTCACAGTTGCCCAATCGTGTCCAAAAGGGGACGTTCTCATCTAGACATTATATGAAGTCAACCTACCAAGTTACAATGAAATCCCTTCATAAATATGACCTGTGGACTGTGCTAAAGGTTTTCGGGCTTTGGGCTCGGGTTGAATGATCACAACCAAAGGGGACAATCTCATCTGGGCATCATCTGGAGTGATCCTACGAAGTTACAAGTTACAATGAAATCCCTTCATAAATATGACCTGTAGACTGTGCTCAAGGTTTTCGGGCTTCGGGCACCTGTAGCCATCACAGTTGACCAATCACGACCAAAAGGGGATGTCATCATCTTGGCATTATATGGAGTCAACCTAACATGTTACAATGAAATCCTTCCATAAATATGACCTTTTGCCTATGCTAAAGGTTTTGGGGCTTGGACACCCATCAAGGCTGAATGATCGCAATCAAAATGGGACGTTCTTATCTAGACATTATTTGGAGTCATCCTACCAAGTTACAATGAAATCCCTTCATAAATATGACCTGTAGACTGTGCTAAAGGTTTTCGGGCTTCGGGCCCCTGTAGCTGTCACAGTTGCCCAATCACATCCAAAAGGGGACTTTCTCATCTAGACATTATTATATGAAGTCAACCCACCAAGTTACAATGAAATTCCTCAAAAAATATGACCTGTAGACTGTGCTAAAGGTTTTCGGGTTTTGGGCTCGGGCAGTCGTCATGGTTGACAGATCACGCCCAAATGGGGAAATTCTCATCTACACATCAAACGGAGTCATCCTCCCAAGTTACAATGAAATCCCTCCATATTAAACATGACCTGCAGACTGTGCTAAAAGTTTTTGGGTTTCGGGCTTGGGCAGCCATCACGGTTGACAGATCATGCCCAAAAGGGAACGTTCTCATCTAGGCATTATACAGAGGCATCCTACCAAGTTACAATGAAATCCCTTCATAAATACGACCTGTAGACTGTGCTAATGGTTTTCGGGTTTTGGGCTCAGGCAGCCATTCCGGTTGGCCGATCGCGACCAAAAGGGGACTTTCTCATCTAGACATCACCCCAAACCTGCATATGAAATTTCGTGACGATCAGACAAGAACTGCAGGGTGTAGCCCGTGCTAAAGGAAAATGTGAACAGACTCACAGATTCACAGACTAACAGACTTCCACACGCGTGATGGCAATAGCTTATCTTGACTTTGTCAAGTTAAGCTAAAAATGTAAATCTGTGAGGAAAATATTCAATTGTCCTGTTTAGTGGTTCTGACACTATATCACAATGCCTTCTGTTCCAGTTTCATTCACCTAAAGAAAATACATGGACAGTGTGTTTCTGGGGGCCATTCTGGTACACTCATACACAGAAAACGCATGCGTGTGAATGGGTTAATTGATATGGCAGGAGTGCCGCAGGCCTCAAATTTCACCCTTTTGTGATGCACAAGTGCAATATCGATTAACCCATTCACACACACATGTCATTCTGTGTTTATTACATGCCTTCTCATCTATAAAAACAATTATCAGATGACTTATTAATTTGGTTGCTTTTATTCACCAATTGTCATTCTGGAATATCATTCTGAACCATTCTGTGTGATCCACCTCATGAGAAGGTCTACCTTTCATACTTGACATGCACAGTTCAGTGTAACTAAATTTAGGGCAAATTTGGGCAAAATGACATATCTGAGATGAATAATGTTTGCTTGCATATGAAATCCAACAATCTGTGGAGCCCTCATAATTGGATATGAAATAAGTCAGAACAAAAAGATTTTATGTATCCATTACAGGTCCTAAGAGACAAACTGATGAAAGGAGACAAAGGAGGAAATTTGAGTTTCATTTAGTTTTACTAGGCCAAACACTACTGCTACAATCTTGTTCCTTGAGAATGAGGGATTTGTCGAGAATCTCCCATTTGTGGGGATATAGGAGGTATTATGCCTTTCAATGTTAGCGATAGGCTGAGAGGTACACATTCCTCATGTGGTCTATGGAGATAAGTTGTTAATATTGGGCAATCCATGGACAAAAGTGTCAAATGTTATGGTAGCAACAATCATCAACATGAGGAAAGGCATCAAATTCCGGAAGCAAAGTGCTCTCCATCATTTCTTTATTTTTTTTCTGCCAGTATTTTGCTCTTTATCCTGACCAGGAGATGGGTTGTTCAGCAGACTGTAATGAATATATCAAACAAAAGAGAAAATAGTATCTAAATCAGTTTAGGCCCCACAAAATAGATCTTGTTTCTCAGGCCATTTTTTTGTAAAATTGCATGCAGGCAATTTTTGTTATTTTTTATTTCAGTAATTATTTCTCTGCCATCAAACGTTCATGTTCTTGGTTTGTTTTATGTTTTAGGCCTCATAATGTACAGAATAACATGGGAAGTGGTGTATTTTGTCCCTTGGGTGCAAGAAGGCTTTGCAATGCTAAAGCATTGCAAAACCTTGTTGCACTCAAGGAACAAATTTATCAATTTTATTAACTTGGTTAAAATATCAGACCTAAATTTAATTTCTATTTTTTTAAGTTTGCTTTGGTTATAAAAAGAGAGCATGTGGCAATCAAAAGGACACTGCAGGAGGTCCTGAGAAACAGATTTTTAACTTTTTTAGGCCTAATGACATCGTGTTTTCAAATGCTTGAAACTTCCTCAAATTACTTTATTCTAGTTTATACAGAGATCCAATTAGCTGTTTCCTCATGAATATTTTACCATGTCCATACCATGCGAATCACATTTTTTCATGTATTCCAGAATGGTCCCTGTCTTAGTAGATGGCATCACCCCTGCTTGGGGTAAAGGATCTAGTAAATTGTAACAAAATTATTCCATCAACGCTATTCCAGGGCTAAAATTTCGACGAGAATCCGAGAATCGATTCGCACAAAGATTCGCGCAATAAAACCGACGAGAATCCATGTAGATTCTCGCTGCACCTCTGCTAGGATTCGCGTGAAAATAACTGAATCAATTTAACCCTTTATCTAACACAGCGGTACAGATTAACCAACAGAAGGCTAGCATGACCTAAAATATCCTGACACTTTGCCAATAAAATTGCACAAATATGGCTGTCATTGGAACCGGCTCATTGAGCCGGTTCCAACGACAGCCATATTTGTAAGATTTTATTGGTAAATATTGTTCATTTAATTATTTTATCATTTATTTATTATTTATTGTTTAAAAAGTATCAAATTTAGTTTTAAAATTAAAAAAGTGTGTTGGGTAAAAGGTTACCATGTGTTATCAGTATATAACAGTGGTTGAACCATGGTGGTGTCATGGGATCCTGGGACACTCACAGTAGGTATGGATTCTCGCAACCATTTTCACGAGAATCCAAATGGATTCTCACAAATTTAGACGACATATAAGCCCTGCTATTCTAATACAGTAGAGCCCTAAAAATTGGATATATTTTAATTGAATATCCCTGATAACTGAATATAATTTCCAAACAAAAAAACATTTACCATACCTTCGGTACAAATTTGCCGTGATATTTGCATATAGGTAATAGAGTTAACTCCTGTTAACTGAATAAAAAATCTTGCAATATGTCTAGAAATGACCCTGACAATCACTAAATTACTAAAGAAATTCTCAAAATTGAGCAGAAAAGTCTAGATCTATTACTTTACCCGTGAAGCTCAAATTTTATTAAGTTAAGTGCCTAACTGGTTTCATTCGAATTTGAACTCGTCAGAGGCAAAATATATCATAGTGAGCTTTCGCCCATTACATTGTTGGCCATAGTAGCTGAGGTAGGCTTAATTAGTGATAAACTATATAAATTCTCAAACTTGAGCAGGAGAGTCTAGATCTATTACTATATGCGTAAAGCTGAGATTTTATTAAGTTAAGTGTCTGACTGGTTTCGTTTGAATATGATCTCATCAGAGGCGATATATATCATCGTGAGCTTTCGGTCATTACATTGTTGGCCCCATTAGGTGAGGTAGGCTTAATTAGTGATAAACTATATAAATTCTCAAAATTGAGCAGGAGAGTCTAGCTCAGTTACCGTACCATACTTGTAAAGCTGAAATCTGTCAATCACTGAATTACCCTTATATATAACCCAAGTTAGCTTCAGTACATCCAATACAGGCATTTAATCTATTATATCTTGTTTGGCAGAGCTTCTTGAGCTCTATCAAACAAGATATAATAGAAAAATCACGACTTCGACGCCGTAACTGCAACGGGTGGTGCAATCTCACAAAATTCTAAGTTCATCAAGGGTCATAACTCCAAGAAAAATATCTGGAACAACACATGCATTGAACAGTGGCTAGACATCAATAAGGTACACTTACATGCCAAATATAAAGTCATTCCATCAAGTATTTCAAAAGTTATTGAGTTTTGAAACTCGTTGGTCACAGACAGACCGACAGTCTGACCGACAGACAGACCGACAGACAGACAGACTGACATTGCCACTTATAGAGCTGCTAGTTGCAGCTAATAAATAAATGCTAAGTTAAAGTTTAGAATATAGGAAAGTGATCAAATCCCTGTTAACTGAATACTCCTGTTAACTGTTAACTGGCTATTCAATTAACAGGGCTCCACTGTACTTGTCACTTGATAAGAAAAATTCCAAAAGTAAGCTCTGGTGCAATAGGCTCAGGCTAAAAAAAATCCACTGTAATAAAGCAGATAATGATTTATATGATCCTCAATTCAACACAGTTTAACCCTCTACCTAACATAGCAGCCAAAAACGGCCAGAAAAGTAACTAGAATAAGCCTACCGCAGCCTAAAATATCTCAAAAGTTTCTCAATAAAACCACACAAATGTGGATATCATTAGAACCAGCTCGTTGAGCTGGTTCTAATGATATCCACATTTGTGTGGTTTTATTGAAAAAATGTGAAATTTGTTTTCGAAAAATGTGAAATTTAATTTATTTTTTAAAAACACTGTGTTAGATAAAGGGTTAATATGGAAGACTGCCAATAAAAATTGCTCATGGAAGACCATCAGCTAACCAAAATAGAACAGCACTAATTACATGCAACAGAATTACACTATCTTAAAATCTTTGTAACTATCTGATTATAACTATCGGAGGAAAGGCTTGCATTAAAATGCTGATCCATGAATTGTAGCAGCTTGTCTGATGATCTGATTCTGATTTCCATGAAGTTGTGTAAATTGTGAGACATCTCTCCAAACACTGGTCATCTGAAAGATATAAAAACAATGACAGTTAATTAGATTAGAAACCATATCAATACATAAAGAATACCCACTGTTTTGGGGCAAGTCCCAAAATTATCTCATGAGAAGCTGCAAGGAAATTTTCATGAAAATCCGATTACATTTGTTCAAGTTCACAGTCATTATCAGACAAACATCAAATTTCCAACATAAAGGGTCATAACTAGAGATTGGCAACTTTTCAGTTTCGGTTTGCATTTTTTCTGGAAACCGAAATACCGAACTGAAATTTTCCCAGAAAACCGTCTTTATGGTATTCTGTGAATTTCTGTCCACTGCAGCAATCGCCCATAATACATCCATCGAACCACAAACATTTTGGCTTGCACAGTTATTCGCTGAAAATATCTGTATCAGTTGATCGATTAATATTCTTGATGATTGTTAATTCGTGGTAGGGTTACCTGAGGCCAGTCAGGCTTTCCGCAGGGTTGGATGAGTGTCCTTGACCAGATGTGTTTCCCTCCCCACAAAAACTTGAAACTGAAAGGTTAATGTTCTGGTCGGTGAACCGATTCCTAATAAAGCCTTTTATCTCCAAATTTGCAGAGACAACATGTGTAGGAAATAAATCTAATCATAAAATCATTTTGGGAAGTGTTTGTTTTATTTATTCTGTCCATCCAAGAAAGAGATAAAATCTGTGAACCATGTTGACCAAAGTTTCCATCAGCACTTGTCATTGTGAACTTATGAATATTAATGACTGTTCAATGGCAATGATGACGTGGGTAAGACGTTCCTGTCAAACTGAACTTTTTTTTTCATCAGTTCAAATATTTATTCACACATATAATCCCAGAAATTAAGAATGAATTCAAACACATTTAATATTTGTATTTTAACCCTCTAAGATAGTGTTATCAGCGCATCACAAGACATGAGGTTAGGTGTGTGATATGTGCATACACATGATGAAGAAACATTATAAGAGAAGCCTACACAACAATAATCAGTTCAGAAATTAATGACCACTTACATGAACATCAATGATCAACACAAATATACCTCTGGGCATATCTATTGACACCAAAAATACAAAAGCTCATTAGAAGATCCAAAACAATGGAGGACAAAACACAAGGTACAACGTGCCCATAACAGCTGTATTAATTAATATTCATGAACAAACGAAACTAAAGGCTGTGGTGGCGAATTGTGGGATACTGTTTTCGAAGAAAAAGTCATGGCACTTAATTATATTTCCTTGTGTATTATCTGTCCATATCTTGTGATTTTGACCCTTTACCTAATGAATCGCCCGCATCTGCCAGCATAATATGCAAATTGAGCAGTTGAAAAATTTTCTCGTTCCAATGAGGGGGTCACATGATATGGTTTTGTTGAAATTTTTTGAAAAATTTAAAAAACTTAAACTTAAAATAATAAATTTTGATATCGTCTGCATTGTGTAAAGGGTTAAATCAAAATAATGAAATAATACTGTGCATGTTTTCCAAAAATTACTGGTGTTTGAGTGTGAAATCTTAACAAATATATCTCCATGAAAACCTCAAAATATTCACTCAGAAGCAAGGAAATGGGGGTTTTGGTTTTAGATCCTGGATTTCAAAATTGTTCTACCATGGGCCGAACATGGTCCACCCGCGGTAGCGGGACCACCCTTAGTCACCCTATGACAGCATCATTTATTTTCCTCCAGCAGAAACGCTGGCAGTGGGTGAATTTGGGGTAGGTATACCTATGCCAAACAACCATTCTGACTGCCCTCTCAATAAAACATTGATTTCTTATTTGAAGTTCTTCGTTTCTGAACTTCTCAACACTATTTTTTTCGCACAAAAATTTCAAAACAATGTTATAGTCTGTTTTGTATCTGGTTACCTGATTCTTTTATGTTTACCGGAATTTTGGAAATATTCTGGGTACGAAATGACAACAAGAACATGTGCATTTTCAGAATTTAATTGTTTTATTCACTAATTTTTCAGAAAATACATATATATCATTTCAATGACGTCTTTTCAGCATTCTAGAGCAAATTTCTTATTTACCTTACCAATGTCACCTAGTGACAGTACCTGTTAAATATAAAGCAAACTGTTTGACAACTTGTTCATACAATATGGCTATGCCGATAGCGATATCTCAATTGCCAATATCCATTCTTCGATTGCAAATGTTCCTCGCATAAAATTTTTAGTAATATATCCATGTATAAAAACTTTTCAGATAAAAAAACGAAACCAGAACCAAGGTTTATTCTTCTAAAAATGAAAGTGTCAATGACACTGTAGCTCAACTTGTCAAGACAAAGACATGTACATGTATAGTATGTGACACAGCAATGACAAACATCTAGGTAATGACCTGATAACAAAGGTACATATAAAGTATTGTAACGGTCTGTACATAAATGCTGACCGTAGCCTGTAACAAATGTATAGGTAAAGTACTGTAAAGGTGGGTGACAGTTAGATGCGAAACTAGAAAAGAAATCTTTGAGTCCCAGAGTGGGTCTGACTGAACCCCAAAATATTTGTTCTCATAGCGTTCCGTCCCAAGGTGATAACAAAGGTACTCAAGAAGTTTTGTGAAGATCGGTTCATATATACAGACTCTAGCCCGAGCCGTATTGACATGTGCACTTACTGTGTATAAGTAGCACTGAATAAATCAAAGTTCATCTAATTTGCATAATTTCTGCACGAGAAAAAAATCTGTATTATATGTGATGTATTCCATGTTACTAAACATTCATACAAAAATATATTTAAATCAGAACTTTCGTACAGAAGTTCTGTACAAAAAACTGATTGAACTAATTTTGGTACAAAATGGATGCTGGTGGCCATCTTGAATTTCAGACTGCACCCAAAAACACTCGTTCTCATCCCACGGTGATAACAAAGGTACCCAAGAAGTTTTGTAAAGATCGGTTCATAAATATGGCCTCTAGCCTGAGCCATATAGAAGTTGTGTACAAAAAACTGATTAGACCTAATTTTGGTACAAAATGGCCACTGGCAGCCATCTTGAATTTTGGGACGCACCCAGAAACACTCGTTCTCATCCCAAGGTGATAACAAAGGTACCCAAGACATTTCGTGAAGATCGGTTCATAAATACAGCCCCTAGCCTGAGCCATACTGACATGTGTACTTACTGTGTGTTAGTAGCACTGAAAAAATCAAAGTTCATCTAACTTGCATAATTTCTGCACGAGAAAAAAACCCGTATTATATGTGATGTATCCCATGGTACAAAACATTCACACAAAAAATTATTCAAATCAATGCTTTCATATGGAAAGGCAGTATCACAACTTGTGTATGAAGTCCAATATGTTACTTAGGAAGTTTGGAAAATGTAGACTTGATATAAAATCTTTTTTGTTTGAAAAATTCATCTCCCCATTATATTGCACTCACTTATGGGTGAAATTTCTTAAACGTAACATGCACAGCATAACAGTTTGCTATAACAATGCCTTCCGTTTACTTCTGAAATATGACCAATTCTGTAGTGCTAGCACAATGTTCATCTAGAACTCTGTTCCTACTTTCCCTTTGCTTAGACACAAAGCAAGAATTGATTTCGCAAAAATGTCAACCCACTCAATGTTTACACTCACAGCATTTGTTCTTCTGACTTGAAATTTAAGTCTCAAACATTTAAACATTGGAATGAAATCTTGTACCAACATAAACCCCTGAACTTCCAGAACATCTATGATTGCTTTGGTAGTCCTATCTTATATGATCTGTATATGCAATACTTGATAAATAGCTCAGAATCTTTCCAAAGTTATAAATTTTGATGCATACTTTATATATAGTTTATACATAGTTAATATTCATTAATACAGTGGAGACCACTTAATTGGATATCTCTTAATTGTATATCCCTGTTAATTGAATATAATTTTCAAACACAAAACCATTTACCATACCTTCAGTACAAATTTGATCTGTTAATTGCATATGGGTTGTAGAGTAAACTCCTGTTAATTGTATATAAATTTTTGTAATATGTCGAAAAATTACTGTGACACGCACCAAATTCCCCTTATTTATCAACCTTTTTGGCCTCACTGCATCCAATACAGGCATTTATTCTATTATATCTTGTTTGACAAAGCTCTGTGAGCTCTGTCAAACAAGATATAATAGAATAAATGCTCAGTTTACCCCCAGAACACAGGAAACTGACCAAATCCCTGTTAATTGTATACTCCTGTTAATTGAATAATTTTCACTGGCAAAATGGATATTCAATTAAGAGGATTCTACTGTATTTATATTCATTCTTTCTATGAACCTATATGTAGAGTCTGAAAAAAAGATATTATTATTATTATTATTATAAAATAGTGTCATAGAAGAGATTTCCATGTGAAACGAGAGGATGCCATCTGACGGCGCATAATACACCCATACTTCCAGAAATTATAAACATTATGCGGGCATATAAAAAACTCTGAAAAATGGTAAAAATTCTAAGTTCAAAGGCAGTAACTCCACCAAAAATCAACCAAGTGGAATGAAATTCAAACTTGATCAGTAAGTATCCACAACAAAGCTATATACCAAACATTTTCTCAACATTCTCAAAAAAGTCTGGAAAATGAACAAAAATCCGGAAAACTAAAAATTCAAGGGCAGTAGCTCCACAAAAATCAACCGAGTGGAACAAAATTCGAACTTGATCAGTAAGTATCCATAACAAAGCTATAGATAACTAAATTTCTCAATACATCAATCCATAATGAAAAAAATCATGACATCGATGCCTTAGCTGCGACGGGTGGTGCAATTTCACAAAATTCTAAGTTCATCAAGGGCCATAACTCCAAGAAAAATATTTGGAACAACACATGCATTGAACAGTGGCTAGACATCAATAAGATACACTTACATGCCAAATATAATGTCATTCCATCAAGTATTTCAAAAGTTATTGAGTTTTGAAACTTGTTGGTCACAGACAGACCGACCGACATTCTAAGTTCATCAACGGCCATAACTCCAAGAAAAATATTTGGAACAACACATGCATTGAACAGTGGCTAGACATCAATAAGATACACTTACATGCCAAATATAAATCATTCCATCAAGTATTTCAAAAGTTATTGAGTTTTGAAACTCGTTGGTCACAGACAAACTCGTTGGTCACAGACAGACTGACAGACAGACAGACCGACATTGCCACTTATAGAGCTGCTAGTCGCAGCTAAAAAGTCTGGAAAATGGTAACTAAGTTCAAGGGCTGTAACTCCACCAAAAATCAACTGAGCAGAACAAAATTCGTACTTGATCTGTAAGTATCCATAACAAAGCTGTATACCAAAAATTTTCTCAATATGTCCATCCATAAAGAAAAAAGTCCGGAAAACAATTCTGGACAGACTGGGAATGAAAATCAAACTTGATCTGTAAGTATCCACAATTAAGCTATATACCCAATATTTTCTCAATATGTCCAACCATAACGCAAGAAAGTTTGGAAAATGAAAAAAATCCGGAAAACTCTAAAAATTCTTAGTTCAAGGGCAGTAACTCCATCAAAAATCAACCCAGTGGAACGAAATTTGAACCTGATCTGTAAGTATCCATAACAAAGCTATAGATAAAAAAATTTCTCAATATTCAATCCATAACGAAAAAAAGTCTGAAAAATGGTAACTAAGTTCAAGCGCAGTAACTTCCCCAAAAATCAACTGAGCATTATGAAATTCGAACTTCATCTGTAAGTATCCATAACAAAGCTGTATACCAAAAT
Organism: Pictodentalium vernedei; assembly: GCA_031216915.1. Classification (NCBI taxonomy): domain Eukaryota; kingdom Metazoa; phylum Mollusca; class Scaphopoda; order Dentaliida; family Dentaliidae; genus Pictodentalium; species Pictodentalium vernedei. The sequence continues at coordinate 848,510,018 of CM062297.1, forward strand.
TTTTCTCAATATGTCCATCCATAATGAAAAAAGTCTGGAAAACAATTCAGGACAGACGGATGCCAAAGCTATCACATAATACAACCGTTTTTTTTTTAAAAAGGCATATAAAAAGGTGATGAGGCAGATTTTCTATGATGAGGGAGTTACCTTTAAACTGGAATTATTTAGTCTGTATGGATTTGCTTTGTCACAAAAATAAATAGACCCTCTCCTATGAATTGTAACAAGGCAAAGACATTTGAACCAAAAATAATTTAGCACTTTACTAGTTAATTAAATTTTTGATGATTATTCCTATAATTAGTGTTTGGAATCTAATATTATTGTGTCCGTGGAAATACTGCCCACTCGTGGAAAGTGACCAGTCCACGGCGGCTGTAATGTATGCCTCTGGCAAGTTTCATGAAAATTTGTTACAGTTATTTATTTATTTATTTATTTATTTATTTATTTATTGGGGTTAACAATATTTTTGACAGCCAGGGTCACCTCATGTCAGAGGGAACCACCAAGCAATGGCGAGCAACTGTCAGACTCTCCAACATACAAATTCAACACAAGCAGGGTTAGCATTGGTTGAAGACAAGTGCACCATCGACGTGCAATATGCCTTAGTACACAATGCCACCATGCCCCCATTGTTACAGTTATCGCATTCAGAAAGTCATTCTTACACAAACACTGAATTCGTAACAAAAAGGGGCACAACTCCTACAAAAGTTGAGAAAATTTGGTGAATATCGAACTTGACCAAGATCTTCTCACAATGTGAAAATCTCAGTATATTTGTTTAACCCTTTAGCTAACATAGCAGCCAAGAACGACCACAAAATAAACAAGAATTAGCGTACTATAGCCTAGAATATCTCGGAAGTTTCTCAATAAAATCTAACAAATATGGATATCGTGTATATATATATCAATAGCTCGTTGAGGGTTTATGGAAAAATGGTGAAATTTGTTTTCGAAAAATGTGAAATTTAATTTATTTTTTAAAAATACAATGATAGGTAAAGGGTTAACCCTTTACCATAAAGGGTTAACCCTTTATTCAATGTAATGGATAAAAATGGCCAGTGCTGTTCTAAAAAAAATAACCATTCAATTTTCATTATTTTTTAATTTTTTGGGGTCTCAAAAACATAATATATGACCACTCATTGGAATGAGCTCATCAAGCTTGTTCCAATGAGGGGTCATAAGCTGTGTTTTTGATGCAAAAAATTAGTTATTCAAGAATTCTATTTGTAAATGTTGTCTGCCTTTCAGGTTAGTTAAAGGGTTATGTTATTGAATTCACAAAATGTGCAGACAGACACATGGTTGGACACTCATGGACTTGACCCATTTCTAATCCATTTTTTGGAGTGGAGGATTGATTGATTTTATTCAGCAGAACAACATGTATAGTGTCAATGACACTGTAGCTTAACTTGTCTGTGTGTTGGGTTTGATGAAAAAGATAATGTTCAATGTTTATGAAAGGATTATGAAATAAGACAAGAATTGTGATAATTGGGAATATGTTAATTTCTGTTCCCTGTATGTTATGTTTTTAATAAAAATAATATGAGGTGTACACTGTACTAAAGGATGGACGGGTGGGTTAATATGACCTCACAGTTAATGTATGTGGCCCTGACTATTAACGAATGTCAACGAAAGTTACCAAGTTACAGTGAAATTATTCCAAACGAGTCATCCTATCAAGTTACATTGAAATACCTTCATAAATATGGCCTGTAGACTGTGCTAAAGGTTTTCGGGCTTCAGGCCTGTGTAGCCATGACGGTAGACCGATTGCAACTAAAAGGGGACGTCCTCATCTCGACATTATACTGAGTCATTCTACAAAGTTACAATGAAATCCCTTCACAAATACAACCTATAGTCTGTACAAAAGTTTTTCAGGTTTTGGGTTCGGGCAGCCATCATGGTTGAGTGATCGTCACCAAAAGGGGGCGTTGTCATCTGGGCATAATCTGGAGAAATCCTACGAAGTTACAATGAAATCCCTTCATATATATAACCTGTAGACTGTGCTCAAGGTTTTCAGGCTTCAGGACCCTGAAGGAGTCAAAGTTGACCAAACACAACCAAAAGGGGATGTCATCATCTAGGCATTATATGAAGTCAACCTAACAAGTTACAATGAAATCCTTCCATAAATACGACCTATAGACTATGCTAAAGGTTTTGGGGTTTTGGGCTCGGGCAGACATCAAGGCTGAATGATTGCGACGAAAAGGGGACGTTCTCATCTAGACATTATTTGGAGTCATCCTAACAAGCTACAATGAAATCCCTTCATAAATATGACCTGTAGACTGTGCTAAAAGTTTTCGGGCTTCAGGCCCCTGTAACCATCACAGTTGCCCAATCGTGTCCAAAAGGGGACGTTCTCATCTAGACATTATATGAAGTCAACCTACAGTTACAATGAAATCCCTTCATAAATATGATCTGTAGACTGCACTTAAGGTTTTCAGGCTTTGGGCTCAGGCAGCCATCATGGTTGAATGATTGCAACCAAAAGGGGAATTCTCATCTGGGCATCATCTGGAATGATCCTACAAAGTTACAATGAAATCCCTTCATAAATATGACCTGTAGACTGTGCTAAAGGTTTTCGGTTTTCAGGCCCCTATAGCCGTCACAGTTGCCCAAGTGTGTCCAAAAGAGGACGTTCTCATCTGGACATTATATGAAGTCAACCTACCAAGTTACAATGAAATCCCTTCATAAATATGACCTGTAGACTGTGCTAAAGGTTTTTGGGCTTCGGGCTTGGGTAGCCATCGTGGTTGAATGATTGCAACCAAAAGGGGAATTCTCATCTGGGCATCATCTGGAGTGATCCTACAAAGTTACAATGAAATCCCTTCATAAATATGGCCTGTAGACTGTGCTCAAGGTTTTCGGGCTTCGGGCACCTGTAGCCGTCACAGTTTACCAATCACAACCAAAAGGGGAAATCATCATCTAGGCATTATAAGGGGTCAACCTAACAAGTTACAATGAAATCCTTACATAAATATGACCTATAGACTATGCTCAAGGTTTTTGGGCTCCGGCAGCCATCAAGGCTGAATGATGATGACCAAAAGCGGACGTTCTCATCTAGACATTATTTGGAGTCATCCTACCAAGTTACAATGAAATCACTTCATAAATATGACCTGTAGATTGTGCTAAAGGTTTTCAGGCTTCGGGCCCCTGTATCCAACAGAGTTGCCCAATCACGTCCAAAAGGGGACTTTCTTCTCATCTAGACATTATATGAAATATGAAGTCAACATACCAAGTTACAATGAAATCCCTCCATAAATATGACCTGGAGACTGTGCTAAAGGTTTTCGGGTTTTGGGCTCAAGCAGTTGTCGCGGTTGACAGATCGCAACCAAATGGGGAAGTTCTCATCTAGACATCATCTGGAGTCATCCTACCAAGTTACAATGAAATCCCTCCATATTAAATATAACCTGCAGACTGTGCTAAAAGTTTTTTGGTTTTGGGCTTGGGCAGCAATCACGACTGACAGATCATGACCAAAAAGGGATGTTCTCATCTAGGCATTATACGGAGGCATTCTACCAAGTTACAATGAAATCCCTTCATAAATATGACCTGAAGACTGTGCTAATGGTTTTCGGGTTTTGGGCTTGGGCTGCCATACCAGTTGACATATTGCGACCAAAAGGGAACGTTCTCATCTAGACATCACCCCAAACCTGCATATGAAATTTTGTGACGATTAGACAAAAACTACGGGCTGTAGCCTGTGCTAAAGGAAAATGTGAACAGACTCACAGACTAACAGACTCACAGACTTCCGCACGCGTGATGGCAATAGCCTATCTCGACTTTGTCAAGTTAAGCTAAAAATATACATAGAGGTGGCATACTTCAGAACTACATGACTGCACCACTGGGACATGGCGTAGAAACTAGTGGCCGTCTTCCCGCAATTCCCGTTTAAAACAAATGAACAAGAAGAAGGAAAAAAAAAAAAGCAGAGAAAGGAAGAGAAGAGAAAAATGAAAGAACAGAAATGAAAGGGAGAAGCAGACGTGACAATCAAGGCAATCCTGACAACAGCATGTTCACTAGCAAGAGGAGATTTTATAGCCATACTGTAGATGACATGTTAGACTGGTTCTTTCTGTCGTGTGAGAAATCTTTTCTATGTTTTCTAGCATGTCATCTCCACAGGATAATGATGACAATGTGTCAAGCTATCTTGTAAACTGATAGTACAAATGTTGGAACTCGTATAGAGTTTAGATTCATTCTGGTCATCAAAATTAACTCTTACCCAAAGTAATGACTTTTTTCTGCATACTGTCAAAAGGCTGACTAAAAAATTTTGGGTAGCCAACCAAAAAAACATGAGAAATAATTGAATCAAAAGATTTGATGTTTTACTAGATCTATTGAGAGATTCCAATGAGGGGTCACATGATATAGTTTTGTTAAATTTTTTTTTTAAAAAATTAAAAAATGATATTTAAAATAATAATTTTTGATATCGTCTGCATTGGGTAAATGGTTAAGAAAACACTTACATCTTTTATCTGTTCATCAAAGTTATTGTCCTTTTCATAGTGAAAATTCCAAACTTCGGCTTCTCTCCAGGCATTGTCAGTGTTCTTCGTGTGATCTATGTAGCCTCTGTACAAAACCTGTGCAGTGAAATTTTCCCGAGATTTGGAAAATTGTGTAAAGTACTGTAAAACAGAAATGAGAAGTGAACTTCAAAAAAAGTGCCCAAAATGACACAAGTGCATCTTCTCACCCATCACAACTGAAACAAGCCAAGACCAATACCAGGTCTGGACCTGCGTCACTGCATGCAATTGAATCGGCAAACAGGAAGTGGCTGCACGGCAGATCTGAAAATTGCATACACAATACAACTGATCATTATCAGGCTCCAGACCAAATATAAAATCAATCCCTTGCATAGAAGCCGAGAAAAGTTTGACGAAAAATTTCAATGTTCAGTGGGTACAGTAAAATTTCAAAGTATCGGCAAACAGGAAGTGGCTGCATGGCAGATCTGAAAATTGCTTACACGATACAACTCATCATTATGAAGTAGCAGACCAAATATAAAATCAATCCCTTGCATAGAAGCCGAGAAAACCTTGACGGAAAATTTTAATGTACAGTGGGTACAGTCAAATTTCAAAGTATTGGCAAACAGGAAGTGGCTGCACGGCAGATCTGAAAATTGCTTACACGATACAACTCATCACTATAAAGCAGCAGACCAAATATAAAATCATTCCCTTTCATAGAAGCCAAGAAACTTTGACGGAAAAAGTGTTTCGGATGGACTGACGAACGGACGGACAGACTGATGGACGGACTGACGGATGGACTGACAGATGGACTGACGGACGGAGTCAAGCGGTTACTAGACCTGCTCTGCCGCTGGCGATGCAGGTAAAAACGATATCTTTTAAATACATGCAACTAAAATGAACAAGAGGCTGCTAACCTGATAAAATTGGCGAAAGAAGGATTTAAGGTCACATTTAGCATCTACATGTTAATATAGTTAACTCTTTGCACTCATATGTCAAAATGACAAGTTTTCTGCAGCAAATATTTCCCATAATGCAGTTTGATATTTAACCAAATATACCTTGTTTGACAGAGCTCAATGAGCTTTCTCAAACAAGATACATTTGGTTAAATTTAGTGTTAAACAAGAGAAAACACATTTTGCAGCAAAGAGAACAAGAGGGGGAGGGGGGGGGGGGGGGGGGGGGGGTGTCTATCCCCTTTAGCTCACTGATGCATGGCATGCAATAAACCTAGGCTTATTACAAATCCCATTAGCTCACCAGTGCATGGCATGCAATAAACCTAGGCTTATTACAAACCTGCAAAAAAATGTCCAGTCATGTCCACACTTACAAAAAAGTCGAACATTGCATTAAAAAAGTGCAAAATCTCCGAAAAATGTCTGGCCAAGGGTTAATGTCATCTAATATTGATGCATTTAACATGTATCTGAAATATAAAAGCAGCAGCAAACCGGTGGAAGCCTCCCCTCACGTACATGTACGTCAAAACAGGTCAGAATTTTTCTAAATCCACACTTTCAAAAAAGTCACACATTGCATTAAAAATCTAAAAAATCTCCAAAAAATGTCCAGCAAAGAGTTAATGTCATCTTATATTGATGCATTTAACGCATATATGAAATATAAAAGCAACAGCATACCGGTGGAAGCCTCCCCTCATATACATGTTTAGCAAAACACATATGCTGTTGCTTTATATTTCATATATGTGTAAAATGTCATCTTATATTGATGCATTTAATGCATATATGAAATATAAAAGCAACAGCATACCTGTGGTAGCCTCCACTCCTGAAAAGGTATAGCAAAACAGGTCAAAAGTTTTCTAAGGCCACACTAACAAAAAAGTCTAACATTGCATTAAAAAAAGTCAAAAATCTCCGGTGCATAGTAACAGGGTGGAAAGTCAAAGTGGACTCTTACAATAACTTTAACACAAGTGTTGACGCTGACGCACCTCAGGTCATGACATAAGCTCACACAACATCTTTGGTGAGCTAAAAAAAAATCAACCAGTGGAACCCCTCAAACTCTTCACCTACAACAGGTTGAAAGCTTATCTTTTTTGGCATAAAATCACTCCAACTCATCCAAATCTTCTGTTCAAGCAAACCCTCCCCCCCACCACCCACCTCCCTCAACACAGACAGAGGCCACAAGTGGCCTGGTGGTCCCCATTTGAGCAAACATTAATAATCTTATGTACTCACATACACGCCTGAAAATAAGCAGACTGCCATCTGAAAAATGAGGTCTCCATAGGGTGAATTTGGTGCATTACCTAATTTACCCTCTGTGAACCTCAGTCTGAATCAAGGTCTCAAGCCAAAACAGAAAGATGTACCTAGAGGATAAATTGGCCCACTATATGGGATAGCATCAGCAAATTCACCCTCTGGGGACCCCATTTTGCAAATGACAGGTTGCTTATATTCTGGCTTGCTCACATATAAATCTAACTAAAGTTTAGCACCATCAGCTCTGTCACATGTGGACACACTTCATTTTAACAAATAATAAATTCTCCATTGGGTTCTGTGTTAAATTTAAAACCCTTCTGATGACCACCCAAATCAGTCAAGCATAGTAGTTTGAACAAATGTTAATCTAGGAGTCATACCAATGCTAAATACCAAATATCAAAAGATTCTGCCTGGAAGGTCTTTGAAGAATATTCCACATACTGCACTAAGTTAAAATTCAGGCTCCCATAGGAAGCCCAAATATGAGCCCAGGGATCTGAACAATCTCCCCACACTAAGGATGTCAATACTATGTAACAAAAGAATGTTTCTCATGGATGTGAATTAGATTTTTTAAAGAATAGTTCTTATATTGCACTAAGTTAAAATTTGGGATTCCACAGGGAGCCCAAATATGACCCAAGGGACTTCATTTGAACAAACTGGAATCTGAGCCTCCAAAGGTTGTTGTATATCATATATCAAAAGATTGCTTTAGCAGTGAAAATGGTGTCTTAACTCAAGGGGCGAAATTTTGTACAAACTACTGGTAGACATAATGTGATCTCTGCTAATGTTTCAAATGACATTTTTAGTAAATTAGTAACTTTCTGACTAAATTTAGGTTATTTAGTTAGGCTGGATACGGGCAATCTTGATCCTCAGAAAACTGCAAGAGGATTTGTCAACTTCAGAAAGTCAACAATAAAGAAATGTATGAAATCCAAAATCTCTCCAAAATTCTAATTTTTTTGAATACTTAAGATGGTTTCAAATCAAATCGAATCAATGAAAAGATTCTAAAGCAAATCAAATCTCAAACGTTTGTCAGGCCCTAGTGGATGGACACTGGAGATGCATAGCTGTGACCTTGTCATTGTTAAATGAAAGATAAAACTGATGTGTGATGCATCAACAACTAATGATATGAATGTGCAAGAGGTTTTAGTTAGTTATAACAAGAAGTAAAGTATTTACTTTATGTATTGGGACAGCGAAAAATAAATATTTTCACAGATGTCCCACATCTTAGAAAATGGGGAAAAAACACAACCTGGTCTTGTTTTGATGCTGAATCAAGTTGTGTGTGATTCGTTTTCCATCACTATATATGAAAATCGCCATCCAATTTTTTTTAGATTTTCATTTTTTGCTTCCAAAACATAGCTTATGCCCCTCATTGGAACGAGCACTTTGCGCAGGTTCTAATGAGGGGTCATAAGCTATGTTTTGGAAGCAAAAAATGAAAATTTTTAGTTACACAAGAATTCTTTTTATGAGTGTCATCTGCCACTAGCATTCAGTAAAGGGTTGAAGACTGTCACAATGTAATATTAAATAGTCTTCCTCATGTCAGTCCGGACTGTAAATATTAAAACTTAGGAACAGATTTAAATAAAAACAACACAAATCAGTATGTATTATCAATTTTTTAAAGGAAAATTAAACACAAACTTAGCTTTAATATCGAGCATTTTGCACCATTTTCAGGTGACTGGGCCAACTGGAAACAAGTCTCCTGAGTGTCCCAAACATTGGAGCATAAAAAAAAATATTTTTCTGGAAAAAATGTGTGTCCCAAATTATAGAGTGTCCTGATATATAGGATAAATACAGTAACTATTTTTGTTACAGTTTATCAAAGAGTACCAATAGGCACTCTCTAATAAATTGCAACCAAACAATTTTACTTTAAAGAAGTTTCTTCTACTGCTGAGCAAACATCACGCTAATACATACAGTGTAAAGGCACTAAAATGGCTTCTGGCACTTTTCAGTAGAGCCATGATAGTGGCTTCTAGCACTCTGCTGGTTAACTTGCAGGCCAGTGAAATGCAGGCCTCATTATTTGGCGGGAACTGGGAAATCCATATCAGATAATCCCTTAATAAAGCAGGGACCGATCAGGACTATTTAAAATACGCTCTAGCCTCGGAGCCTATTTTTTCAATTCATGCGCCAGATTTCAATTTACGGAGTTACACTGCTGTTTGTAACACACACTGCAAGTATGTAATAGCTCTCATCATTTTCATTTAGTACACTATAGCAAACATTAATCTTCACTGTGGTTTCTGATCAAGTCTTGGCTGCCTATTTAGGCAGCCAAGACTTGATCAGAAACCAGTGAAGATTAATGCTTGGTAATTAAGACTTGAAGTATTAACTTAAGCACTCTACAACAATGATAAATGATAATCATATATATAATACATGTAAGAGTGTCTCTCTCGATTATCCATCGAAAGAATATTAAAATATGATCTGAGAAGTTACGCGCCAACTGAGAAGCCTATTTCTGAGATTTAAGAGCCAGATCCTGATGTTTCAGAACAAATACGCACTGGCGCATGCCCAGGTCAGTCCTTGATAAAGCCTGGCAAACTCATCATTATGTTATTGCTGCAATTTAGAAATATTCCTATGCAGTAAAAATAATCAGGGTAACACAGACCTGAGTCTTCAGCCATCTGGGAGAAGGAGATACAGTGGAACCCTGTTAATTGCATAGCCATTTGCCAGTGAAAATTATTCAAATAACAGGGGTATTTGCTTAACCCTTTACCTAACATGAAAAGCAGACGACACTTGCAAAAAAAATTCTTGAATAACTAATTTTTTTCATTTTTTGTCTCAAAAACATAGGTTATGACCCCTCGTTGGAACGAGCTCGACGAGCTCGTTCCAACGAGGGGTCATAACCTATGTTTTTGAGACAAAAAATGAAAAAATAATAAAAATTCATTGGCGATTTTTGAGAATCGCGCTGGCCGGTTTTGGCCGTTACGTTGGGTAAAGGGTTAACAGGAATTTAGTCATTTTGTCTGTACTCTAGAGATAAACCTACCATTTACTCTTTTATATCTTGTTTGAAAGAGCTAGAGCTCTGCCACTGACAAAAGGAATTATCAACCCGAGAAAAGTAATATTCACTGAGGCCATAAGAATTGAGAGGAAAAAAACTAAATAAAAAATTTGGATATCATGTGGCCCAATATATAGAGTAAATACGGTAAAGTAATTCTGATCTGGTCAGTTAACCCTTTACCCAACGTAACGGCCAAAACCGGCCAGCGCTATTCTCAAAAATCGCGAATTAATTTTCAATATTTTTTTCATTTTTTGTCTCAAAAACATAGGTTATGACCCCTCATTGGAACGAGCTCGTCGAGCTCGTTCCAATGAGGGGTCATAACCTATGTTTTTGAGACAAAAAATGAAAAAAATTAGTTATTCAAGAATTTTTTTTCCAAGTGTCGTCTGCTTTTCATGTTAGGTAAAGGGTTAAATGTCACTTATAAAGATATTTCTAGCATTTGAAAGTCAACTGTGACCTTGACCTTGGGATATTGAATGTAAATGTTGTGCACAACACAAAGTCTACGGATTATATATATGTGAAGAAGTTATGATCTGGACAAGAAATGTCACTAAGAACTGACATTATTACCATTTGACACATAACTGTGACCTTGACCTTGGGGCATAGAATGTAAATGTGGCATGTGACACACTGTCTACGGATGATATATATGTGTAAGAAGTTTCATAAAGTTGTGTCAACTGGTAAGGAAATTATGGTCTGGAGAAATATGGTCTGATCAGTTAAATGACACGAAGAGAGGAATTTTTAGCATTTGACACTCACTGTGACATTGACTTTGGAATGGTAATATGTGGTGTGCAGCATACCAACTACCAATGATATATATAGTGTAAGGAGTTTCTTCAATTTATGTCATGTAGTGAAGAAGTTATGGTCCCGACAAGAAATGTCACTAAGAAATGACATTATTAACATTTGATGCGTACTGTGACCAGCCTTTTAGGGAGAAAACAGTTGAAAAATAGGGGGAAGTGAGCCAGAAGGCTAGGGACCTGCAAATTGCCGATTTTGATTGAATCGAATATTGAATTGAATTGGTGAAAATGAATCGAATCACAGTTAATGGATACGTCGTCAAAAGAAACATTTTTCCTGAAATAATACCCCCGATTATTAAAAGACACACAGTTGACTGCATTTTTTGCTTCACCACTTCCCACGCTATAAACTGAGATATAAGTCGACTGAAACTATTCGAATTGTTGACTTTATAGTTTCAAAACTGCATCAATAAACATTTTTAAACAAACCTGGCTGACAGGGCTGATACCTCACTTTTATCACATGTTTTCTTGGAAAAAAACTCGTTTCAAATCGGATTGACTCCATTTGGTTGTGAAGCCTTTTGTTTTAAATGAAAGTGTCAATGACACTGTAGCTTAACTTGTCTGTGTGTTATGTTTGATGAAAAGGATAATGTTCAATGTTTATGAAAGGATTATGAAATAAGACAAGAATTGTGATAATTGGGAATATGTTAATTTCTGTTCCCTGTATGCTATGTTTTCAATAAAAATAATATGAGGTGTAGACTGTACGAAAGAATTTAGGGGTGGGTTAATGTGGCCCTCACAGTTAATGTATGTGGCCCTCACAGTTAATGTATATCAACAAAAGTTACCAATTTACAGTGAAATTATTCCAAAACGAGTCATCCTATCAAGTTACAATGAAATCCCTTCATAAATATGGCCTGTCGACTGTGTTAAAGGTTTCTGGGCTTCGAGCCTGTGTAGCCATCACGGTTGAATCACTACCAAAAGGGGACGTCCTCATCTAGACATTATACTGAGTCATCCTACCAAGTTACAATGAAATCCCTTCATAAATATGACCTGTAGTCTGTGCTAAAGTTTTTCGGGTTTTGGGCTCGGGCAGCCGTCATGGTTGAATGATTGCGACCAAAAGGGGGCGTCCTCATCTAGGCATTATCTGGAGTCATCCTACCAAGTTACAATGAAATCCCTTCATAAATATGACCTGTAGACTGTGTTAAAGGTTTTCAGGCTTCGGGCCCCTGTAGCCATCACAGTTGACCAATCACGACCAAAAGGGGCCATTCTCATCTAGACATTATATGGAGTCAACCTACCAAGTTACAATGAAATCTCTCCATAAATACGACCTGTAGACTGTGCTAAAGGTTTTGGGGTTTGGGACTCGGGCAGTCGTCACAGTTGACAGATCGCGACCAAATGGGGAAGTTCTTATCTCGACATCATATGGAGCCATCCTACCAAGTTACAATGAAATCCCTTCATACTAAATATGACCTGTAGACTGTGCTAAAAGTTTTTGGGTTTCGGGCTTGGGCAGCCATCACAGTTGACAGATCATGACCAAAAGGGGACGTTCTCATCTAGATATTATACAGAGGCATCTTACCAAGTTACAATGAAATCCCTTTATAAATACGACCTGTAGACTGTTTTAATGGTTTGGGGGTTTTGGGCTTGGGTAGCCATCACCGTTGACCGATAGTGACAAAAAGGGGACGTTCTCATCTAGATATGACCTCAAACCTGCATATGAAATTTTTGGAAGATCGGACAAAAACTACGGGATGTAGCCTGTGCTAAAGGAAAATGAGAACAGACTCACAGACTAACAGACTTCCACTTTGTCAAGTTAAGTTAATAAAAATGTGGAATGACTAAAACAAAACGATAATTCAATGCCGAATGAAGATGATCTGCTTGACGATGTATCCAGTAACTGTGATCGAACAGAACAATATTCAATATAAAAATATCATTTATCAAATACGGCTTTCATCTTATTTGCTCATCCTTATTCGCGGGAGAAGGAAACTTAGGAATGGGAAGGGCATAACTGTGTTTGAAAACAATCTGTAAACATTCACGGCTGAAGAATATTCGGAATTATCTGAATTTCCAATTTTGAATCAAATAGAATCAAATGTTGACTTCTGAAAGAAATTTCGAATCAAATTTTGTATTTTCGAAGGATCTTAGGAGAGGCATATTGAGATTTTGAGTGATTGCTTCATCATATATTTTTCTAACATGTAAATATCTCACTAAAGCTGAGAAAATGCATTTTTATACATGTAATTAATTTAGCAAGAAAAAGTTCTGCAACAAAAATTTCAGCAGACATATAATTATCAAGTACAGATTATCCTTCAAAGTTATAAATTGTAACCAATTTAGAAGCAGTTAAGAGGCAAAGGAAGTGTGCCCAGGCAGTATCAATCATATTGTCATTTTTTTCACACCTCGCATGCATGAGAAATAAAGTGGAGTTTTCACACAAAAGTGTTGTTTTGTAGGAAAAATGACATATTTTTTCGGATTCTTGGTAAGAAAAAAAAGGGTTTTGAAGACTGTTCGACACAAACTCAAATTGTTTTTACCAGTGGTTCAATGTTGTCAACTATTTTCACTGTAAGCAAATAACATGTTGGGTTTGAATTATTCAATTATTCAACAAATTTTTTGTTTTGATTTTACTTTTAGTTACCTTGAAAATTAGCTCAAACATCATTTAATTCTTCCAACAAAACACCTATGAGGTGTTTCTTTCACAAAGTTTTGGACAAAATCACTTAATTTCAAGGTAGTCTGAATTTTTACAACAAGACTTCAGAATCACTTTTTATTGAAGGGAAAGAAAATTTGGCCAGTCCAAAGCATCTTCTTCGCCCAAGTTGCCTGGTCTCTGGATGCATAACTATGACATTGACCTTGGGGTATGGAATGTAAATATGGCATATATCTTGGTCCTGTAGCCAAGCCTCCACAGCAGCAGAAAGTTCCTCATCGTCTTGAAATCTTTGACCACGTATGTGTTTCTTCAAATATGGAAAGAGATGGTAGTCACTTTGACCACGTAAGTGTTTCTTCAAATTTGGAAAGAGATGGTAGTCACTTGGTGACTACCATCTCTTTCCAAATTTGAGAAACACTTACGTGGTCAAAGATTTCAAGATGATGAGGAACTTATTCCAAAGTTGAAGAAACAATTACGTGGTCAAAGGTTTCAAGATGATGAGGAACTTACTGCTGCTGTGGAGGCTTGGCTACAGGACCAAGATATGAACTTCTACAGAGGCGGCATCAACGACTGGCAGACCAGGTGGAACAAGTGTATTGAATTACAAGGGGACTACGTTGAAAAATAAATATGTTCTGTATCAGTATTCCAGCTTTATTTATGTTAGGCTCAAAACTTTTGGACATCCCGTTGTAGCTAGGGCTAGAAAATGAAGTAAGTACCTAATAGAACCATCTCTTGCAACCTGAAATATTTTGAAATTTTGTTTGTAACTTTGTACTTAAAGTATGTCCATCATATCCTATCTTATTAAAAACAGAATCATTTCGTTTATGTCTGACGTCATGGCACAAACAGATTTATTTCATTGGTCAAAAACGAAGCAGAAAGTACTTTGGGGTGATCCCTCGGAAGTTGACATAAACCAGTCAATGCAATATTGGCAGGGCTTTCGTTTTTACAAAACTACGCCCGAATGATCACTTTATTATCTATGAACTATGATCAACTATCCGGCGAGAATTAAAATATTTCAAGAGGGAAATGTTAGGAAATGTTCGCTTGACGACCAATGTAGAGTGCATTGACAGCAACAATTACAGCACAATCCAGGATTATTCCAGGTATTTTTTTCATCAATGCATACCCAACCCCATGTCTCGCAATGCATCAGTGTATGGTTAACTGATAACAGAACGATTACAGCTGAACAATTAACTGGTTAAAAATTTACGAACCATTTCAGCACCAGTATGATTTCCATGATTTGCATGAGCTCCATTTCATGAGAATCCACTTAGATTCGACCCAAAATTTGGTAAAATTTTGATCCTGATATTTACACACTTATGTATCATTTAGACAGAACGAGCTGATCACAAAAATTGATGTTAACCCTTTATCCAATGAAATGCCAGCACAAGTCACAGAAATCGCCATTCAAATTTTATTATCTTTTCATCTTTTGTCTCAAAACAGCTTGTGACCCCTCAGTGGAATGAGCTCAATGGGTTCGTTCCAATGAGGGATCATAACCTATGTTTCTGAGACAAAAAATGAGAATGTTTGGTCATTCAAGAAATTTTTTTTGCGAGTTTCATCTGATGTTCAAGTTGGGTAAAGGATTAATGTGTTTACAAAAACAAGAGCTCAAGAAAATGTGTTTACAGCAACAAGAACCTCATCAGGACAAGATGAGGAGTGAACTTGAGACTATATAATTTGCAATAAGGGCTTGGCTAAAAAAAAGAAGTATTTGGTTCTCAGGCACCTCCCTCATTGAAACTGAACCTCCTTGTTGAACACTTTTATTGGCTTGCATTGTCTTCCAAACAGAGCCTGACGAAGCTTTGATATTCAATTTGAAACACTAAAGTGGGTTTGATTCAATTCGAAATCTGTGTTGGTATTTGGAAGTGGATCGAATATCTGCAATTTCCTAGTTGTCATCAAAACAACTATCATATTTTGTGCAGGTCGTGAAGTACATTCAGTGAAAAACCTATTTTATCTCCAAATTACAGGTAAAACATGTAGGGAACATCTTAGGTACATATTAAATAATCATGTATGACTTGCAGATCATCTAACTGTGAAAAAATTCTTAGTAATTTTCAGATTTTCGGACATATCTATACTTTGTTCCGTTTGTCCTAAAAAGCTTCAGTAGAGCATAACTGCCAAAATATACAGTTGTCTCGCCTACAGCAATCAGCATGCAATGGTACAAGACTGCAAGTGTTTTGTACTCCATCGCTATTCCGATCTTTAAGTCTGCTGGCGTTAACTTCCATTTAGCTACATGTCTAATATAGGCCAATGCAGAAGAACCATATGAACACTGATTAAGTTAACCCAAACCAAGCCAGAAAATAAGCAGACTGTCATCTGCAAAATGAAGTCCCCAGAGGGTGAATTTAGTGATGCTACCCTGCACGGCAGGGTAGCATCACTAAATTTACCCTCTGTGAACCTCAGTCTGAATCAGAGTCTCAAAACTAAACATAAAAAGGTATCCAGAGGATAAATTGGCCACTGTATGGGATAGCATCATCAAATTCACCCTCTAGGGACCTCATTCTGCAAATGTCAGACTGCTTATTTTCAGGCCTGACCCAGAAGTTGTTACCGACGCAACAAAGACATAATACCGATCCCTTCCATTTACATGATGCAAAATTGCAACTGCATGTCTTATAAAAGTTTAGATCATACAAATAGCACATTTCAACACATCAAAGACATTAATCTCCGAGACTCAGAGACATAAATTATGTTGAGCACCTATTTTATATGTTGACATTATCGATGTCTCAGAACAATTGAGTATGTACCGTCAATGTTGGTGTTTTGTCACACCCGTTTGCGGCATGAACAGTCATAATGGTATTCGATTTGAAATTCGATTCGATGTGAAATCCATGGCCCTATTTGATTCAAATTGAGCCAAAAAAACAGTATTTGCCGGGCCAACTTCCAAAGTTATGAAATCATAAGTCTTTAAAATTTGACCCTTTTCTGATTGATGTATATTTATTTGCACAATTTTTCAACTAAAGCATGATTACGGTACAGTGCCTATTTATTATATTTGTTTTGTAAACATTCATTTTGCTATCTTCTACAGAAAATATCTAAAATATTATGTGGATCATATTTATTTTTTGCAAAAGGGACATAAATAGAGGATATCTAGTGTTTTGGAGTGGACACTGAAAATTATCTCATGAGTGACCGATACAAATGTTTATTTTTTGAGAACGCTTACGCGAACGAAAATAACCATTTGTCTCAGTCACAAGTGAGATAATTTTAGGTATCCACTCAAAAACACTAGATATTCTTTTTATTATACGCTTTTTATAAGAATCTGATAATTCCACTTGTTTCAACCTTTAATTGATGCACGAAAGTAAACAGCACATTGAATCATTGAAACGCGGAAGTGATTTGATTGATACTCGGAACAGATAGCGTCTTGCAATCTGATTCAGCTGGCAGGTTTCTAGTCCAAACATGGCCTGAATGTCTGTAATATAAGTTTTTGGTTTGGTACGTCCTTTGAAAGGCCGTACCAAACCAAAAACTTATATTACAGACTTTCAGGCCATGTTTGGACTAGCGAGTTTCATGCATCAATTCAAGGTGAATTCATGTTGAATTATTGCTAGAAATGATCGGTAACCACTCAAAAACACTAGATTTTCTTTTCATTATACGTTTCTACAACAAATTCATCATTTCCTGTGATAATTTGATTCGTATTCACTTTGAAGTGATGCTTTGAAAGCCGCCATTTTGATGGATACCGTGAAAGTAAAGATTTCTATATCTTCACAGTGTGGGATACGATTTCTATCGTTCCGCAATTTCTTCGATAATCTATCGTTTAACATATAATAAATATAACTAAACACAAGATGTCATCCCAACAAGAAAAATCCTAAAAAGACGAATGGGTAAAATATCCCAACACAATGAACCCAACAACACAAATCCCTGCAAGACAAAAACTGTTTTTTTTTTCCATTAATTATAGGGAAAATTGATAGAACAATGAAAGTGTCAATGACACTGTAGCTCAACTTGTCAAGACAAAGACATGTACATGTTTAGTATGTGACACAGCAATGACAAACATCTAGGTAATGACCTGATAACAAAGGTACATATAAAGTATTGTAACGGTCTGTACATAAATACTGACCGTTGCCTGTAACAAATGAATAGGTAAAGTATTGTAAAGGTGGGTGACAGTCAGATGCTAAACTAGAAAAGAAATCTTTGAGTCCCAGAGTGGGTCTGACTGAACCCCAAAATATTTGTTCTCATAGCACAGTGATAACAAAGGCACCCCAAAACACACTCGTTCCTGTCCCAAGGTGAAAACAAAAGTACTCAAGAAGTTTTGTGAAGATCAGTTCATAAATACGAGCTGTATAGAACTTGTGACAAAAAACTGATTGGACCTAATTTCGGTACAAAATGGCCACTGGCAGCCATCTTGAATTTTGGACCGTACCCAGAAACACTCATTCTCATCCCAAGGAGATAACAAAGGTACCCAAGAAGTTTTGTGAAGATCGGTTCATAAATACAGCCTCTACCCTGAGCCGTATTGACATGTGTGCTTACATTGTGTAAGTTGCACTGAATAAATCAAAGTTCATCTAATTTGCATAATTTCTGCACGAAAAAAAACCCCTTACAATATGTGATGTATTCCATGTTACTAAACATTCATACAAAAATTTATTAAAATCAGAACTTTCATACAGAAGTTCTACACAAAAGACTGATTGCACTAATTTTGGTACAAAATGGCTGCTGGTGGCCATCTTGAATTTCGGACCACACCCAAAAACACTCGCTCTCATCCCACGGTGATAACAAAGGTACCCAAGAAGTTTCGTAAAGATTGGTTCATAAATATGGCCTCTAGTCTGAGCTGTATAGAAGTTGTGTACAAAAAACTGATTAGACCTAATTTCGGTACAAAATGGCCACTGGCAGCCATCTTGAATTTTAGACCGCACCCAGAAACACTCGTTCTCGTCCCAAGGTGATAACAAAGGTACCCAAGACATTTCGTGAAGATCAGTTCATAAATACAGACTCTAGTCTGAGCCGTATTGACATGTGTACTTACTGTGTGTAAGTCGCACTGAAAAAATCAAAGTTCATCTAATTTGCATAATTTCTGCACGAGAAAAAAACCTGTATTATATGTGATGCATCCCATGGTACTAAACATTCACACAAAAAAAATATTAAAATCAGGGCTTTCATATGGAAGTTCTGTGCAAAAATCTGATTGCACCTAATTTTGTACAAAATGGCTGCCATCGGCCATCTTGAATTTCGGACCGGACCCAAAAACACTCGTTCTCGTCCCACGGTGATACCAAAGGTACCCAAGAAGTTTCGTAAAGATCGGTTCATAAATACGGCCTGTAGCCCGAGCCGTATTGGCATTTGCACTTACAGTGCTGAAAGTAACCCCAAAAAACATCAAAATTAGTCTAATTTGCACAATTTACGTACGAGAAAAAAACCCGTATTATATGTGATGTATCCCATGGTACTAAACATTCATACGAAAAATTATTCAAATCAGAGCTTTCATATGGAAGTTCTGTACAAAAAGTTAAAAAATTTATAGTAATTTATATATTTTTTATACTTACCAATGACCCAGACTTAGCTGGTGCTAACTCCACAAAAACCAGGGCCAAACACAAATTTTGCCCCCCAATCCCCAAAATTTGCATCCAAAACAAAAAGAAATCATGTCCTAAAGGACCTCCATAGTACGACTCTACTGCGCATGCGCAGTGACGCAGTCGTCCCGAAATTGGCGCCAAATATCATTCTTACTGGCAGTGCCTGGTCAGCGCTATGTACTCAGCGGGGAGGCAAGAGTTCCCAACTCAGGGAGGGCCATCCCCGTCTGGGTCATTGGTAAGTATAAAAAATATATAAATTACTATAAATTTTTTAACATTTTTATACTGTACCAATGACCCAGACTTAGCTGAATAGTAAACAGGCTGGAGGGCCTAGGACATAGAGGAAAATCCAATAAGCTCAATTATAAAATAAAGAGGTAACCCCTTAAGGAGAAAAGGAGTATTAGGCTTTACATGTATCTTTCTTATTTAATATTTAAATTAGTAAGATACACTACCCTTAATAATTGAGCACAATAACATTCATGTTCTCTATTAACATCCAGTATAACCCTTATACTAATTATTTTTAAAGCAAGCCAATAAATAAAGTAGTCCAGAGAATTGAGACTCTTTATAATCATTTAAAAGTGTCCGAGTATTGTATATTAAAGCCCGTTTGACACTTGACATATACAAATGCTTCACACCGAGCTACACTTTAAAAATAAGACATGAATGAAAATTAAACATTAATATTACACTTTAAAACCATCCCGGAAGCGACTCAGAAATACTGTCTTGGAGGAGGCATTCCCTTGCTTTTCACTATAAAGCAGGTGACCTAAGGGAACACCCGCCCCCCCCCCCCCCCCCCCCCCCCCTTCCCCTTGCCCTGGGTCAAATAGCCCAGAGCGAAGAGGGCAGTCGGACGGAGTCACTGCCGGAACAGAAAGCCTGCATAACTATAGTTGCAACTGTTTAGTGGACGACATTCTGAGCAACAGATAACGGACCTAAACAATGCAGGTCTCCAGAAATGGACTCAATATTTATGAGATAAAAATTAGTAAATGTGGAAGGCTGAGACCAATAAGCAGCCTTCATTAAATCTGTAATAGCAACACTATTAGCATAAGCCCAGGAAGTAGAAAGAGCTCTTACTTCATGAGCAGAAATCTTAAGCACAGACTGCTGAGAAGAAGATAAATCTTCATACGCAGTACGGATAGTTAACTGAATCCATCTAGCAATAGAATGGACTGAAATGTCCTTTCTATTAGGCATCAAAGACAGAAAGAAACGTTTCCGTCCCTTTCTGATGAACTGAGATCTCTGTTTATAGATACGTAGTGCTCTAACAGGACAGAGTAAAGGCCTACGCCCGTCTGAAGACGGAAGAGCCTTAATAACAATAGGTTCCGGATATTTATTAGGAGCCTGATTCTTAGCTAAAAAACCGACATTAGTAGTGAAGGTGATAGTGTTCCCAACACTACGATAATGAGAATCATCCACCGATAGTGCATGAAGCTCACTGACTCTTCTGGCAGAAGAGAAAGCTAAGAGAAAAGCTGTCTTATAAGATAAGAATTTGAAATCTACTGTCCCAAGAGGTTCAAATGGCTTTTCCTTCAATTTAAGGAGAACCCAAGCTAAATTCCACTTAGGAATTAATCTAAGAGTTCTGGGTCTATTTATCGAAAAGTTTCTAACCAATTTCGATAAAGAGACATTAGATCCAATTTGTAAACTATCATGATGTGCATAGGTATCAGATAACATAGATCTATAACCCTTTATAGTAACAGGCTGCAGTTTGATTTCGTCAAACAAGTATACTAGAAAGTTAGCAATGTCTGGTATAGAGGGATCAAATATATCTACAGAATGATCCCTACACCAACGACGGAAAACCTTCCACTTAGCCGCATAGTTTAGCGAAGAGGAGGTCCTCCTACAGTTAGAAATCGCGTCCACTGCTCGTCCTGTAAAGTGCTTGCCATGCAAGAAGGACCGCACAACGGAAAAACGTGAAGGTTGAGACCTTGCGGGTTGTGATGGAGTTGGCGCGATTTCCCCTGCCAAAGAAGATCCTCTCGTGGAGGAAGCTTCCGCGGTAGGTCCCACAACAGACACCTGAGTAGATTTATCCACGGTCTCTGTGGCGACAGAGATGCTACCAACAGAATCTTGCATTGAGATTGTTTTATCTTTAGCAATACTTGTTGAATTAACGGCGCTGGAGGATACGCATATCCTATCATTCCGTCCCAAGGGATCGACAGAGCGTCTACTGCAAATGCTCTTGGATCCGGACACGGGGACACATACGTCTGCAACTGATTGTTGAGATGTGTCGCAAATAAGTCTATCATTGTCCGTTCCCATTGGTAGCAAATCTGATTGAATACTTGTTTGTTGAGAGTCCACTCCGACGGCAACAAGCGACCCTTTCGTGAAAGGGAGTCTGCTAGCACATTCAGACGACCCGGTATGTGACGGACCGAAAGAAGAACGTGATGTTCCAACACAAACAGAAGGATTCTTTCCGTTAGATTGAACAACGGAACTGAATGAGTGCCTCCCTGATTCCGTATATACGCCACTACTGTCGTATTGTCGGATAGGATTTGGACATGAGCATCGTGAATAATGTCCATCCAGTGACGTAACGCAAGCCAAATTGACATCATTTCCTTGATGTTTATGTGCTTGCACAGGAATTGCGGATCCCAAAGACCCTGGCATCTCGAATCCGTTGGGATTAATGATGCACCCCAACCTGTTTGACTGGCATCCGTCATAATGGTAAAACTCGGATCCGGCAACTGCAGCGGAACTCCTTGAGTTAACCACTGAATGTTTGCCCAAGTCTGAATCTCTTGTTTCACTTGATCTGACAAGAGAACGTCTACATCGAGCGAATGAATTTTCACACTCCAATTCTGAGTCAAGAAAATTTGAAGAGGCCGTGTGCGTAGCCGACCCATCGGAATGAGATCCGCAGCGGCTCCGCACAGACCTATCAGTCTCATAAATTCTCTCGCCGTGACTTTGTCTGTATTCAGACAATAGCGAGCGTAACAACTGACTAATTTCGCTCTGGTTAACGGCAGACGAACGAGATTGTTGTGCGTCTCGAAGCTCATTCCCAGATGAGTGAATGACTTGGACGGCACCAGATCCGACTTCTCCTCGTTTACTATGAAACCGAGACGTCGGAGCAATAGAAGAAGATTCTGAACATCGTTCTGAAGCGTTAACTCGTTGCCGTACCTCTGAAGAATGTCGTCCAGGTAGGCCGACGTTACCGCAGACGAATGAGCTCGGAAGTAGATCATTACCGAGTTCATTACCCGAGTGAAAGCCCAGGGTGCTAGATTCAATCCGAAGCACATGGCCCGGAACTGATACACCACTCCTAGGACTGCGAAGCGTAGATACTTTCGGAATGTCGGATGTACCATGACGTGAAAGTACGCATCTTTGAGATCTATGCTCGTTGCATAATCGTTCACCCGAATACTCGCTCTGACCGATCGAATCGTCTCCATATAAAACTTCGGAGCGACGATCAGCTTGTTTATCCAGCTCAAATCTATGACTGGACGGAACGAGCCGTCTGGTTTCGGAACCAGAAACAGATGGCTGTAGAATCCCAGCGATTCCTGGTTTTCTACGACCTCTACCGCGTTCTTCATTAAAAGAGACTGCACCTCTGATAGCAGAGCGTCTCTTTTCTGAGGATTTGACGGAAGATGAGTCCACTTTGGACTTCGAGTTAATGGAGGCTTTCGTTTGAAGGATATCTTTAGACCTTCTGAAGTCACTCCTCTCACCCACGGGTCATCCGTAATCGACGCCCACTCTTGAGAAAAACTCGACAACCTTCCGCCAACCGGAACGCGATAGAGGTTTAAGCCATCACCTCCTGGATCTGCGAGGCCTGCGGTAGGAGAAACCACGTCTTCCACGACCCGCACCTCGCCTCGTCGACCTCGGGGCATCCGACCGATTGTCCCGGCCTGAAGGACGTCCCGAACGAGAGTCACTATCCTGACGGTCTCTCAAATAAGAGCTAGAGGACGCACCGGAACCTCTATAGGAACCTCTCTTGGGCGCATAAGACCCAGAAGTGCCCGCCTTATTCGTGTCTGCTGTATCCGACCTTTTAGGAGCGGATCTAAACAACAGAGAATCACTAGCTTTCTTTTTAATATTATCATAAATAGCGGAAAGCTTGCCGTCAAAGAGAAGATCTCCTGAGACCGAAGCGACTCTAAGAGAGTTCTTCACCTTAGAATCCACTAGTGTGGATGTAGCCAGGGCTGCGTCACGTCTAACCAACTCCAGATTTGCCACTGAAAGGGCGGAGTTACACGTGGAATAAGCTACTGCCCTTGAAAGAAGTCTTAAGGAGGATTGTATATCCTGAAACTCTTCCCCTTGAAGACGCAGTGATAACGCCTTAGTAAGGTGATCTGCGTAAGATAAGGCATCTAAATTGGCTCTGTTAGACGCAATAGCTGTTTCCAACACTGTGGTTGGAATAGAAGCTGACGACGGTAATGATAGCTCTAAGTCTTCCGCCTCGTCGTCCATACGCAGAGGAACTCTCGGTATACCCTGACCTGCCGTGTCGAATTTATTCCTTGCATTAATGAAAGGCAGGTTGAGAGTATTTGCGGACAAGAAACCTGCTTTCCCCGTCCTGGAAGCAAGTTTAAAAATAGCGTCGTTCAATAATTCAAATGTTCTTGCAACATTATTGGACTGCGACGGAAACTCGGGAGCGATGTCCCTGAACCGCTCAAAAAAATCAGAGTCCAATGACGCTATAATTCTCCTGTCCGGAAGCGCAGCAGTCTGGCCCGACGGAACAACTTGAGGAAGAAAGTGCCGGATGAAGTCCACGGCAGCTTTATGTTGTTCCGAAAGGGATAGCTCCAATTCATCCGTATCCCTTTCACCATCCGGTCGGACCTCCCGATGTTCCCGGTCGTCCGCCCCCGATGCTTCGGCGAAGCGTACCGACCCAGCGCCGTCGGATAATTCTCGATCCGACACCGTTTCTGTCGGCTGCTGGGATGCTGCGATAAGCTGTGCTATCTGCACTAGAATGTCCGACGTCGAGACCTGCGGAGGAGCGGTCTTTCGCTGCTTCGCCGAGGGCAGCTCCGCATCAGATGGCTCCCGCATACTTTTCCTATGCGAACGTCCGGAGTCCATCGGTCTCGAATCCCTGGCTGCCGGATGGTGTGACCTGGTCGCCGAAGAATCCTTCATCGGCGAAGCTGGCAAAATATCGGAGGTCACGCAGCCAAGGTGCGGTCGTGTGCGCCGACGAGAAGAGGAAGCCTTAACAGTCTCTGCGGACTGCTTATACAACGGAGCGTCCCGAGCGACGGACGTATGCTCCGCTAAAGACACATTTTGTACCACAACATCTGGTCCCAGATGTTGTTGTACGAGAGAGGGGCCTCTCTCGCTCGCGGCCCGGCTGGACCTGGACGAGCTAGGAACCGGACTAAAAGGCTTCCTCCGTTCTCGTTCACTATCCGCCGTCACTGGGTGTGCATCTATTATTTTTATAGTGCTCGCATCACCCAAAATTTCCTCTTGGACCGCATCGGACGAACCCGGCTGCCGAACCATTCGGTGAATGGACGCTACACCGGGCGAGCTAGCGGACGACATTTGTCTAATCTCCATGAGCACTTTTGCCGCTAGCTCTGTATTTATTTGTGACGACGGACGCACACTTGAAGAAGATAACATGGAAACATCACCTGTTCTGGTTCCTCTGAAATAGAAACTGAGAGAGTAGAGTGACCTTGTGGAGAAAGAGCCGGCATCGCTCTTTCTCCAGAAACAACATATCGTGACACACGTTTCCAATGTTTCTCATCCCAATGTTCACATATAGGACAGGGATTAATGCGAGAACACTGACTACAATTAATACAATGATCATGAAAGTCAGAGGAAGATTTCTTCCTATTACAATTTGAACAAAGTCCCTTCATTGTGAAAGAACAACAATAAGTCCTAGTTACTCGCAAAAACCCCTGACACAAAGATACATAATAACATGATCCATTAATAAATGAAAAAACAATTGCAAAACAAAATAATTTTGAAAAAATATTTTTTCAGAGAAGCCCAAGTTGCTGAAAAGTAACGTTGAGCCCCGATGGATCCGATGGCAAAGTGTGGTCAAAAATTTTAAAATTATATAAAATAATTAATGAGACACTTTCGGATAATATAAATGTATCTTATAATGAGATAAACTACCACAAAGGCAAACAGCCCCCCTCAAAAAAGGCTGTTGCCAATGAAAACAAACAGTGTAAACACAGTAGAAAACATGACTCCAGGCACTGAAAAAACTGGCCCGGTATCAGTCATCAATTACACTCTATCTGATGCAAAACAGAGACTCCCAGGGGAGAATCTGCAGAACATCAGATGGAAGATGCAGAACACAAACGTTATACACCCATGGGTGAAAACGTAACTATGGGGAAAATAACAGAAAACATTCTGTAACCAAGCAACTCTCCCAGGAAATTTTAGAAATGAAACTTCTCAAAAATATGCCAAAAGCATGGGAGAATTGCAAGGGGGGACTTTAGAAGGCTAGGGGAGAGGAAACACTGAATAAGCAGTGCAACAATTAGCAAGAATGACAACAAGAGGCCCATGCCTCGAAAATAGGCAACTTAACATAATTTCAACAAAAAATTTTAAGTACAGCCCTGATTATTTTTTGCCACTTCTTTTTTCCTCTCCTCCTTCTATCCTCCTTAGAATCACATTTTCTCCAAAAATTACGTGTCTGGCATCCTTTAAACTGAGATTTACAAGCACAAAGATCAGTGAGATGTTGACTGATGAAGGGCCAAACAGAGAATGATATTTGGCGCCAATTTCGGGACGACTGCGTCACTGCGCATGCGCAGTAGAGTCGTACTATGGAGGTCCTTTAGGACATGATTTCTTTTTGTTTTGGATGCAAATTTTGGGGATTGGGGGGCAAAATTTGTGTTTGGCCCTGGTTTTTGTGGAGTTAGCACCAGCTAAGTCTGGGTCATTGGTACAGTATAAAAATACAGATTTCTGCATCATCGGTACAAAATGGCAGCTGGCAGCCATCTTGAATTTCAGACCGCACCCAAAAACACTCGTTCTCGTCCCACGGTCATAACAAAGGTACCCAAGAAGTTTCGTAAAGATCGGTTCATAAATACGGCCTCTAGCCTGAGCCATAGCAGCTTGGCACTTACAGCTCTGAAAGTAACACTAAATAAATCAAAGTCAGTCTAATTTGCATAATTTACGCACGAGAAAAAAACCCGTATTATATGTGATGTATCCCATGGTACTAAACATTTATACAAAACTTTATTCAAATCAGAACTTTCATACAGAAGTTCTGTACAGAAAACTGATTTTTGCATCATCGGTACAAAATGGCCACTGGCAGCCATCTTGAATTTCGGACCACACCTAAAAACACTCGTTCCCGTCCCAGGGTCATAACAAAGGTACACAAGAAGTTTCGTAAAGATCGGTTCATAAATACGACCTCTAGCCCGAGCCATAGCCAATTGTTGACGTACGGACAGACGGACAGACGGCCAGACGGACGGACGGACAGACGGACGACGGGCCATGACAATAGCTCAAATTTGACTTCGTCAAAGTTGAGCTAAAAATAAATGTGTATATTTATGCAATTTAGGGTATTTGGAGTGATTTTTACCTTTTCTGTGCAGTTATAAATTTTTTTTCTCTCATCTTGTAATCACCCACAATCACTGTTCATCTTGGTCAAGATTTTATTTCTTTATTATAAATTTCAATAGTTTTATCTTTATGTTTTGGGAGTTTTTTTCTTCTTTTTTTCAGGTGTGTTTTTTGAAGTTTTATTATGAAAAAGGTGCAAAAGCTTAAGCAAACAGAAAACAATGAGAGGCACCTTTGTTACTTGAAATTTCTGTGTCCAACAGTAAGCCATGTTAGCAGTGTATGGTGCAATAATAACTACAAAAAACATACACCAGTTATCTTTCTATCTTTTGTCTTGGCAACAATACTTTGTGTTCACTAAATGCAGTGCAAACAATCAGTCAGTTATATTTGTGAAAAGACTCACTTGTGACACAAAGAATGAATTTCAAAAAATATTGCTGACAAAGTTGAAAAAATATGTTTGAAAAAGAGATTTTTATATAAATTTTAACATTCTCATAATTTTTGCTCCATAGTAAAAATAAAAAGATTAAAAGTTATACTTTATGGGAGTCTTCTGGTATAGTCCTTGTTTTATTTTCCAACTGCAAGTAATTTACGATTTATAAAGTAGAGAGGCTAATTCACAGTTTAATACCTTGCCTTCCCATGCCCTATCGCTGAACTGAAAATTATTCTCACAATTTTATAAAGCATAAATAATGAAAAAATGTTCAAAAATTATTATATTATATAGTACAAGATGTAAACTCCTTTATTTTTTGTTACGAGAGCGTAATTTTATTGAATTTTTCGAATTGGTTTATAACAAATACCCTGTCTCAAATACATCATTTTTCTCTCATGGAAAATAAAATTCCACTTCAAAATACCCTCCTCATATACATTTTTGCCCCAAACCTGAAAATAAATGGGTTATATAGTCATTTTAATTAAATTTGTCTTCTTGGAATTCGTCTTGTTGGGATGACCATCTTTGACATTCGTCTTGTAGGGATTTGTCTTGTTGGGGATAAACCTAACACAAATGTATTTCATATTTCTTTATTAACTGGTTGAGTACTGGAAGTCCAAAACTGGGCATTTTTCTAAAGTGCAGGTGCCACCGCTTAAAGGCTTCATATTCTGTGGATGTGCTCTGTAAAATCTGTGAAGTGGAATTATTTAGCCTGTATAGATTTGCCTTATTAAAATTTATGGGAGGGTGCCCACAGGCACGCTCCCATAAATTTTAACAAGGCATGCTAAGAACAAGTGAAAAAGTTTTTCGGAATGAAAATAATTTAGCATTCTACCAGTTGTCAAACACAAAAAATAAACAAGAGCAACGCGAAGCATGGCATATATGCACCCCAGTAGTGTCATAGGGTAGGTAAGTCTCTCGGGTGCATAACCAAAATCAAAAGGAAGCTTCCTCTAGACACCAAAAATGCATCACAAAAAAATAAAATTGATTTGAATCAGCATTCATAAGTTATTTGACAGAAACCAAATTCAAGATGGTCACCATGGCAGCCATATTGAATTGGTTATCTGATCTAAAATCAAAATGGAAGCTCCCTCTAGACACCAATAATGCATAACCCAAAAATGAAACTGATTCGAGTCAGTATTTATTGGTTATTGGACGGAAACCAAATTCAAGATGGCCACCATGCAAGCCATAATGAATTGTAAACTGGTGGCCATCTTGGTCCAACTGACTGGTCCAACATTGAAAGGAAGCTTCCTCTAGACAGCAACAATGCATAATTCAACAATAAAAATTATTCAAGTCAGTATTTATTAGTTATTGGTCGGAAACCAAATTCAATATGGCCACCATGGCAGCCATATTGTCATTGAATTGGCTAGCTTATCCAAAAACTGGTCCAACATTGAAAGGAAACTTTCTCTAGACAACAATGCATAATTCAAAAATAAAAATGATTCAAGTCAGCATCCATTAGTTATTGGATGGAAACCAAATTCAATATGGCGGCATGGTGGC
Organism: Pictodentalium vernedei; assembly: GCA_031216915.1. Classification (NCBI taxonomy): domain Eukaryota; kingdom Metazoa; phylum Mollusca; class Scaphopoda; order Dentaliida; family Dentaliidae; genus Pictodentalium; species Pictodentalium vernedei. The sequence continues at coordinate 848,538,901 of CM062297.1, forward strand.
CATACTGAATTGGTTGAATTGGATACTTGATCCAAAATCAAAAGGAAGCTTCCTCTAGACACCAATAATGCATAACCAAAAAGTTAAAAAATTTATAGTAATTTATATATTTTTTATACTTACCAATGACCCAGACTTAGCTGGTGCTAACTCTAACAAAACCAGGGCCAAACACAAATTTTGCCCCCCAATCCCCAAAATTTGCATCCAAAACAAAAAGAAATCATGTCCTAAAGGACCTCCATACTACGCCTCTACTGCGCATGCGCAGTGACGCAGATGTCCCGAAATTGGCGCCAATTATCATTCTTACTGGCAGTGCCTGGTCAGCGCTATGTACTCAGCGGGGAGGCAAGAGTTCCCAACTCCAGGGAGGGCCATCCCCGTCTGGGTCATTGTTAAGTATAAAAAATATATAAATTACTATAAATTTTTTAACATTTTTATACTGTACCAATGACCCAGACTTAGCTGAATAGTAAACAGGCTGGAGGGCCTAGGACATAGAGGAAAATCAAATAAGCTCAACTATATAGTAAAGAGGTAACCCCTTAAGGAGAAAAGGAGTATTAGGCTTTACATGTATCTTTCTTATTTAATATTCAATTAGAAAGATACACTACCCTTAATAACTGAGCACAATAACATTCATGTTCTCTATTAACATCCAGTATAACCCTTATACTAATTATTTTTAAAGCAAGCCAATAAATAAAGTAGTCCAGAGAATTGAGACTCTTTATAGTCATTTAAAAGTGTCCGAGTATTGTATATTAAAGCCCGTTTGACACTTGACATATACAAATGCTTCACACCGAGCTACACTTTAAAAATAAGACATGAATGAATTTTAACATTAATATTACACTTTAAAACCATCCCGGAAGCGACTCAGAAGTACTGACTTGGAGGAGGCATTCCCTTGCTTTTCACTATAAAGCAGGTGACCTAAGGGAACACCACCCCCCCCCCCCCCCTTCCCCTTGCCCTGGGTCATATAGCCCAGAGCGAAGAGGGCAGCCGGACGGAGTCACTGCCGGAACAGAAAGCCTGCATAACTATAGTTGCAACTGTTTAGTGGACGACATTCTGAGCAACAGATAATGGACCTAAACAATGCAGGTCTCCAGAGATGGACTCAATATTTCTGAGATAAAAATTCGTAAATGTGGATGGCTGAGACCAATAAGCAGCCTTCATTAAATCTGTAATAGCAACACTATTAGCATAAGCCCAGGAAGTAGAAAGAGCTCTTACTTCATGAGGAGAAATCTTAAGCAGAGACTGCTGAGAAGAAGATAAATCTTCATAAGCAGTACGGATAGTTAATTGAATCCATCTAGCAATAGAATGGACTGAAATGTCCTTTCTATTAGGCATCAAAGACAGAAAGAAACGTTTCTGTCCCTTTCTGATAAACTGAGATCTCTGTTTATAGATACGTAATGCTCTAACAGGACAGAGTAAAGGCCTACGCCCGTCTGAAGACGGAAGAGCCTTAATAACAATAGGTTCCGGATATTTATTAGGAGCCTGATTCTTAGCTAAAAAACCCACATTAGTAGTGAAGGTGATAGTGTTCCCAACATTACGATAATGAGAATCATCCACCGATAGTGCATGAAGCTCACTGACTCTTCTAGCAGAAGAGAAAGCTAAGAGAAAAGCTGTCTTATAAGATAAGAATTTGAAATCTACTGTCCCAAGAGGTTCAAATGGCTTTTCCTTCAATTTAAGAAGAACCCAAGCTAAATTCCACTTAGGAATTAATCTAAGAGTTCTGGGTCTATTTATCGAAAAGTTTCTAACCAATTTCGATAAAGAGACATTAGATCCAATTTGTAAACTATCATGATGTGCATAGGTATCAGATAACATAGATCTATAACCCTTTATAGTAACAGGCTGCAGTTTGATTTCGTCAAACAAGTATACTAGAAAGTTTGCAATGTCTGGTATAGAGGGATCGAATATATCTACAGAATGATCCCTACACCAACGACGAAAAACCTTCCACTTAGCCGCATAGTTTAGCGAAGAGGAGGTCCTCCTACAGTTAGAAATCGCGTCCACTGCTCGTCCTGTAAAGTGCTTGCCATGCAAGAAGGACCGCACAACGGAAAAACGTGAAGGTTGAGACCTTGCGGGTTGTGATGGAGTTGGCGCGATTTCCCCTGCGAAAGAAGATCCTCCCGTGGAGGAAGCTTCCGCGGTAGGTCCCACAACAGACACCTGAGTAGATTTATCCACGGTTTCTGTGGCGACAGAGATGCTACCAACAGAATCTTGCATTGAGATTGTTTTATCTTTAGCAATACTTGTTGAATTAACGGCGCTGGAGGATACGCATATCCTATCATTCCGTCCCATGGGATCGACAGAGCGTCTACTGCAAATGCTCTTGGATCCGGACACGGAGACACATACGTCTGCAACTGATTGTTGAGATGTGTCGCAAATAAGTCTATCATTGGCCGTTCCCATTGGTAGCAAATCTGATTGAATACTTGTTTGTTGAGAGTCCACTCCAACGGCAACAAGCGACCCTTTCGTGAAAGGGAGTCTGCTAGCACATTCAGACGACCCGGTATGTGACGGACCGAAAGAAGAACGTGATGTTCTAGCGCAAACAGAAGGATTCTTTCCGTTAGATTGAACAACGGAACTGAATGAGTGCCTCCCTGATTCTGTATATACGCCACTACTGTCGTATTGTCGGATAGGATTTGGACATGAGCATCGTGAATAATGTCCATCCAGTGACGTAACGCAAGCCAAATTGACATCATTTCCTTGATGTTTATGTGCTTGCACAGGAATTGCGGATCCCAAAGACCCTGGCATCTCGAATCCGTTGGGATTAATGATGCACCCCAACCTGTTTGACTGGCATCCGTCATAATGGTAAAACTCGGATCTGGCAACTGCAGCTGAACTCCCTGAGTTAACCACTGAATGTTTGCCCAAGTCTGAATCTCTTGTTTCACTTGATCTGACAAGAGAACGTCTACATCGAGCGAATGAATTTTCACACTCCAATTCTGAGTCAAGAAAATTTGAAGAGGACGTGTGCGTAACCGCCCCATCGGAATGAGATCCGCGGCGGCTCCGCACAGACCTATCAGTTTCATAAATTCTCTCGCCGTGACTTTGTCTGCGTGCAGACAATAGCGAGCGTAACAACTGACTAATTTTGCTCTGGTTAACGGCAGACGAACGAGATTGTTGTGCGTCTCGAAGCTCATTCCCAGATGAGTGAATGACTTGGACGGCACCAGATCCGACTTCTCCTCGTTTACTATAAAACCGAGATGTCGGAGCAATAGAAGAAGATTCTGAACATCGTTCTGAAGCGTTAACTCGTTGCCGTACCTCTGAAGAATATCGTCCAGGTAGGCCGACGTTACCGCAGACGAATGAGCTCGGAAGTAGATCATTACCGAGTTCATTACCCGAGTGAAAGCCCAGGGTGCTAGATTCAATCCGAAGCACATCGCCCGGAATTGATACACCACTCCTAGGACTGCGAAGCGTAGATACTTTCGGAATGTCGGATGTACCATGACGTGAAAGTACGCATCTTTGAGATCTATGCTCGTTGCATAATCGTTCACCCGAATACTCGCTCTGACCGATCGAATCGTCTCCATATAAAACTTTGGAGCGACGATCAGCTTGTTTATCCAGCTCAAATCTATGACTGGACAGAACGAGCCGTCTGGTTTCGGAACCAGAAACAGATGGCTGTAGAATCCCGGAGATTCCTGGTTTTCTACGACCTCTACCGCGTTCTTCATTAAAAGAGACTGCACCTCTGATAACAGAGCGTCTCTTTTCTACGGATTTGACGGAAGATGAGTCCACTTTGGACTTCGAGTTAATGGAGGCTTTCGTTTGAAGGATATCTTTAGACCTTCCGAAGTCACTCCTCTCACCCAAGGGTCGTCCGTAATCGACGCCCATTCTTGTGAAAAGCTCGACAACCTTCCGCCAACCGGAACGCGATAGAGGTTTAAGCCATCACCTCCTGGACCTGCGAGGCCTGCGGTAGGAGAAACCACGTCTTCCACGGCCCGCACCTCATCCCGTCGACCTCGGGGCATCCGACCGATTGTCCCGGCCTGAAGGACGTCCCGAACGAGAGTCGCTATCCTGACGGTCTCTCGAATAAGACCAAGAGGACGCACCGGAACCTCTATAGGAACCTCTCTTGGGCGCATTAGACCCAGAAGTGCCTGTCTTATTCGTGTCTGCTGTATCCGACTTCTTAGGAGCAGATTTGAACAACAGAGAATCCTTAGCTTTCTTTGTAATTTTATCATAAATAGCGGAAAGCTTGCCGTCAAAGAGAAGTTCTCCTGAGACCGAAGCGACTCTAAGAGAGTTCTTCACCTTAGAATCCACTAGTGTGGATGTAGCTAGGGCTGCGTCACGTCTAACCAACTCCAGATTTGCCACTGAAAGGGCGGAGTTACACGTGGAATAAGCTACTGCCCTTGAAAGAAGTCTTAAAGAGGATTGTATATCCTGAAACTCTTTCCCCTGAAGGCGCAGTGATAACGCCTTAGTAAGGTGATCTGCGTAAGATAAGGCATCTAAATTGGCTCTGTTAGACGCAATAGCTGTTTCCAACACCGCGGTTGGAATAGAAGCTGACGACGGTAATGATAGCTCTAAGTCTTCCGCCTCGTCGTCCATACGCAGAGGAACTCTCGGTATACCCTGACCTGCCGTATCGAATTTATTCCTTGCATTAATGAAAGGCAGGTTGAGAGTATTAGCGGACAAGAAACCTGCTTTCCCCGTCCTGGAAGCAAGTTTAAATATAGCGTCGTTCAATAGTTCAAATGTTCTTGCAACATTATTGGACTGCGACGGAAACTCGGGAGCGATGTCCCTGAACCGCTCAAAAAATTCAGAGTCCAATGACGCTATAATTCTCTTGTCCGGAAGCGCAGCAGTCTGGCCCGACGGAACAACTTGAGGGAGAAAGTGCCGAATGAAGTCCACGGCAGCTTTATGTTGTTCCGAAAGGGATAGCTCCAAGTCATCCGTATCCCTTTCACCATCCGGTCGGACCTCATGATGTTCCCGGTCGTCCGCCCCCGATGCTTCGGCGGAGCGTACCGACCCAGCGCCATCGGATAATTCTCGATCCGACACCGTTTCTGTCGGCTGCTGGGATGTTGCGATAAACTGTGCTATCTGCACAAGAATGTCCGGCGTCGAGAACTGCGGGGGCACAGTCTTTCGCTGCTTCGCCGAGGGCAGCTCCGCATCAGATGGCTCCTGCATACTTTTCCTATGCGAACGTCCGGAGTCCATCGGTCTCGAATCCCTGGCTGCCGGATGGTGTGACCTGGTTGCCGAAGAATCCTTGATCGGCGAAGCTGGTAATATATCGGCAGTCACGCAGCCAAGGTGCGGTCGTGTGCGCTGACGAGAAGAGGAAGCAATAACAGTCTCTGCGGACTGCTTATGCAACGGAGCGTCCCGAGCGACGGACATATGCTCCGCTAAAGACACATTTTGTACCACAACATCTGGTCCCAGATGTTGTTGTACGTGAGAGGGGCCTCTCTCGCTCGCGGCCCGGCTGGACCTGGACGAGCTAGGAACCGGACTCAAAGGCTTCCTCCGTTCTCGGTTACTATCCGCCGTCACTGGGTGTGCATCTATTATGTTTATAGTGCTCGCATCACCCAAAACTTCCTCTTGGACCGCATCGGACGAACCTGGCTGCTGAACCATTCGGTGAATGGACGCTACACCGGGCGAGCTAGCGGACGACATTTGTCTAATCTCCATGAGCACTTTTGCCGCTAGCTCTGAATTCATTTGTGACGACGGACGCACACTTGTAGAAGATAACATGGAAACATCACCCTGTTCTGGTTCCTCTGAAATAGAAACTGAGAGAGTAGAGTGACCTTGCGGAGAAAGAGCCGGCATCGCCCTTTCTCCAGAAACAACATATCGTGACACACGTTTCCAATGTTTCTCATCCCAATATTTACATATAGGACAGGGATTAATGCGAGAACACTGACTACAATTAATACAATGATCATGAAAGTCAGAGGAAGATTTCTTCCTATTACAATTTGAACAACGTCCCTTCATTGTGAAAGAACAACAATAAGTCCTAGTTACTCGCAAAAACCCCTGACACAAAGATACATAATAACATGATCCATTAATAAATGAAAAAACAATTGCAAATCAAAATAATTTTGAAAAATATTTTTTCAGCAAAGCCCAAGTTGCTGAAAAGTAATGTTGAGCCCCGATGGATCCGATGGCAAAGTGTGGTCAAAAATTTTAAATTTATATTAAATAATTCATGAGACACTTACGGATAATATAAATGTATCTTATAGTGAGATAAACTACAGCAAAGACAAACAGCCCCCCTCAAAAAAGGCTGTTGCCAATGTAAACAAACAGTGTAAAAACACCAGAAAACATGACTCCAGGCACTGAAAAAACTGGCCCGGAATCAGTCATCAAATTACACTCTATCTGATGCAAAACAGAGACTCCCAGGGGAGAATCTGCAGAACACATCAGATGGAAGATGCAGAACACAAACGTTATACACCCATGGGTGAAAACGTAACTATGGGGAAAATAACAGAAAACATTCTGTAACCAAGCAACTCTCCCAGGAAATTTTAGAAATGAAATTTCTCAAAAATATGCCAAAAGCATGGGAGAATTGCAAGGGGGGACTTTAGAAGGCTAGGGGAGAGGAAACACTGAATAAGCAGTGCAACATTTAGCAAGAATGACAACAAGAGGTCCATGCCTCGAAAGTTAAAAAATTTATAGTAATTTATATATTTTTTATACTTACCAATGACCCAGACATAGCTGGTGCTAACTCTTAAAATATAGGGCCAAACACAAATTTTGCCCCCCAATCCCCAAAATTTGCATCTAAAACTAAAGAAAACATGTCCTGAAAGGCCCTCTACACTTCGCCCCTACTGCGCATGCGCAGTGTCAAGGACGTTCCGAAATTGGCGCCATTAATCATTCTAATAACCAGTGCCTGGTAAGCGCTATGTACTCAGCGGGGAGGCAAGAGTTCCCAACTCCTGGGAGGGCCATCCCCGTCTGGGTCATTGGTAAGTATAAAAAATATATAAATTACTATAAATTTTTTAACATTTTTATACTGTACCAATGACCCAGACATAGCTGAATAGTAAAAAGGCTGGAGGGCCAAGGACATAGAGCAAAATGGAATACGCTCAATAAAATAAAATAGAGTCATCCCCTGTAGGGAAAAAGAAGTAATAGGCCTTACATGTATCTTTCTTATTTATGATAAATTAGAAAGATACAACACCTTCCAAAATTGAGCTTCATACATCCATGTACTCTATTAATATCCAATATAATCCTTATACTAATAATTTTTAAAGTAAGCCAATAAATAAAGTAAGTCTAGAGAATAGAGACTCTTATACTCCTAAAAGTGTCTGAGGATTGCATAATCATGTCCGTTGACATATGCAATATTCAAAAGCTATACTTTAAAAACTAAGACTTGAATGAATTTTAAAAACCTAAACTTCTCACTAAACAACCATCCCAATAACAGCTCAGAATTACTAACTCTGGAGGAGGTATCCCCTTGTTTTCATAGTAAAAACAGGTGACCCAAGGGAACACCCTCCCCCCCCCTTTTTCTTGCCCTGGGTCAAATAGCCCAGAGCGAAGAGGGCAGCCGAACGGAGACACTGCCGAAACAGACAGCCTACCTAGCTATAGTAGCAACTGTTAAGTGAATGACATTCTGAGCAGTAGATAATAGACCTAACAATAGAGGCCTCCAGAAATGGACTCGATATTTCTGAGATAAAATTCATGAATGTGGATGGCTGAGCGCAATGAGCGGCCTTCAAAAATCTATAATAGCGACACTATTAATGTAAGCCCAAGAAGTAGAAGAACTCTTACTTCATGAGCCGAAATCTTAAGCACAACTGCTAAGTCAATGATATACCATAAGCAGTACCGATAGTTAATAGAATCCATTAACAATAAAATGGAGCGTAACGTCCTTCTACTAGACATCAAAGACAGAAGAAGCTTACGCCCATAGTAATAAACAGATCTGTTTATAAATACATAAACTGTACCCGGAAAGAGTAAAGGCCTATGCCCATACGAAGACGGAAGGACCTTAAAATAATAGGTTCCGGATAATAGGAGCCTAACTCTTATGCAACAATCCAACCTAAATAGTAACGGAAGTATTGATTCCGAAACTATGAAAGTGAAAATCATCCATCGATAGTGCATGAAACTCACTGACTCTACAGTAAAAGAGAAACCAACAGAATTACTGTCTAAAAGGTCAGAATTTGAAAACTACTGTTTCCAGAGGCTCAAATGATTACTTAGCTAAATAAGAACCGAAGTTAAAATCCGTATAGGAATTTAATCTAAAGATTCTAAGTCTATTTATCAAAAAGTTACTAACTGACTTAGATAAAGAGACAAAAGACTCAATTGTAAACTATCGTAGAGTGCATAGGTATGAGGTAACATAAACCTATAACCTAAATAATAACAGGCTGCAGTAGATCTTGTGAAACAAGTATACTAAAAAATAGCAATGAGAAGTATGGAGGGATCAACAATATGAACATAATGATCCCTACACCACGACGGAAGAGCCTCCACTTTAGCCGCATAGAATAGCGAAGAAGAGGATCTCCTATAGTAAGAAATCGCGTCCAAAGCTCGTCCAGTACAGTGCTTACAATGCAATACGGACCACACAACGGAATACATGAAGGTTGCGACCTTGCTGGTTGTGATAAAGATGACACGATTTACCCAGTGAAAAAGATCCTCACATAGAGGAAGATTTCACGTTAAGACCCACAGTAGACAAGAGAGTAAATTACTCATGATCTCTGTGAAGATAGAGATGCTATCAACAGAAATGTATTGTGGTTGTTTATCTTAGCAATACCTGCTAAAACAACAGTGCCGGAGGATACGCGTATCCTATCATTCCGTCCTATAGATCAATAGAGCGTTAACAATATTAGCTCAGAGATCTGGACAAGCCAACACATACGTCTGCAATTGATTAGCAAGCTGTGTCATAAATAAATCATCATTGGGCGCTCCCATAGACAGCAAATCTGATTGAATACTTGTTTGTTGAGAGTCCATTCTGACAGCAACAAGCGACCCGTAAGAGCACGGGAGTCCGATAAAACAATCAGACGACCCGGAATATGACGGACCAAAACTGAACTTGGTGTACTATAACCAACAGACGGATTCTTTCCATTAAATTGAATAACGGAAACGAAAGAGTGCCTCCCTGGTTCCAGAGATACGCCACTACTGTCGAATTAAAGGACAGGAATTTGGGCATGCGTTTCTGAATAATGTTCATGCAATGACATAAAGCAAGCCTAAAAAATATTATTCCGCGGAAAAAAACTGATTGCTAAAAGACTGCGGAACCCAAAGACCCTGGCACTTCGAATCCGTAGGGATCAGTATTATATCCCAATCTGTTTGACTGGCAACCGTCATAACAGCCACACTCGGGTCCGGCAACTGCGGCGGCACTCTCTGAGTCAACCACCGAATGTTTGCCCCAGTCTGAATCTCTTGTAACACTAGATAGACAAGAGAACGTGTAAATCGAGCAATTCATGGATTGCCGAAAAGTTGCCGTCGAAGAGAAGCTCCTCCGAGAACGAAGCGACTCTGAGAGAGTTCTTAACCTTACTATCCACGCGTGTGGATGTAGCTAGGGCTGCGTCACGTCTAACTCCAATCAGCCACTGAAGGGCGGAGTTATACGTGAACAAACTACTGCCCTCAAAAGAAATTACATTGAGAATAATATCCCGTAAATCTTTTCTTGAAGACGTAATGATAACGCCTCAGTAAGGCGGATTACGTATAATAAAGCGTCTAAGTTAAGTCTACTATACATAATGTCGTTCCCAACATTGAAATTGGAAAAGACATAAACGGCGAAAAAGAATATATGCAGTCTTTAATCACACCGTCTAGACGCATATGAACTCTCGGTATGCCCTGCTCTGCCAAAATAAACTATTTGTATAAATGATAAAATGGCAGAAATGAGCAACGCGGACAAGAAACTAAACTATCATGCTTAGTAGCAGGCTTGTATATATATATATATATAGCGTCGAAAAATAAAACACATGTTGTAATGACAATATTGGACTGCGTCGGTAAGTCAGGGACAATGTCCCTGAACCGATCGAAAAATCCGAGTCCAATGACGCTATAAGTCTCTTATCCAAGATCGCAGCAATGAAGTCCGAAATAATAATCACTGGAAGATAATGCCAGAAGATATGAAAGGCATCTTCCGATACTACTAAAGGGAAAACTCGAAATCTTTCGAATCCCTTTCGCCATCCTGTCGGACCCTATAAAGCGTTCGGTCGTCCGTACCTGATGCAACCGCGGACCGCACCGACCCAGCGCCGTCGGATAATTCCTGATTCGACCGAGAAACTGTCAATTGCTGGGATGCTGCGAAAGAACTGTGCTAACTCGGATAGCACGTCCGTCACTGAGGCCTGAGGAGAAGCGGTCTTAAGATGCATTGCCGCTGGAAGCTCCGTGATCGTTACCCCGTGCATACTACCAATATGCGAGCGAACGGAGTGTATAGGCCTCGTGTCCCTTGGCTACCGGATGGCGCGACCTATTCGCCGTGGAATCACTGAATGCCGAAACTGATCGGATACTCGAGGTCACGTAGCCAATGTGCGGTCGTGTGCCCTGCTGTGAGGATGAGGAAGCATTAAAGACAGTCTCTCGGACTGTCAATATAACGGAGCGTCCCGACCAACGGACATATGCTCCGAATGTTAAAAAATTTATAGTAATTTATATATTTTTTATACTTACCAATGACCCAGACATAGCTGGTGCTAACTCTTAAAATATAGGGCCAAACACAAATTTTGCCCCCCAATCCCCAAAATTTGCATCTAAAACTAAAGAAAACATGTCCTGAGAGGCCCTCCACACTTCGCCCCTACTGCGCATGCGCAGTGTCAAGGACGTTCCGAAATTGGCGCCATTTATCATTCTAATAACCAGTGCCTGGTAAGCGCTATGTACTCAGCGGGGAGGCAAGAGTTCCCAACTCCTGGGAGGGCCATCCCCGTCTGGGTCATTGGTAAGTATAAAAAATATATAAATTACTATAAATTTTTTAACATTTTTATACTGTACCAATGACCCAGACATAGCTGAATAGTAAAAAGGCTGGAGGGCCAAGGACATAGAGCAAAATGGAATACGCTCAATAAAATAAAATAGAGTCATCCCCTGTAGGGAAAAGAAGTAATAGGTCTTACATGTATCTTTCTTATTTATGATAAATTAGAAAGATACAACACCTTCCAAAAATTGAGCTTCATACATCCATGTACTCTATTAATATCCAATAATCCTTATACTAATAATTTTTAAAGTAAGCCAATAATAAAGTAAGTCTAGAGAATAGAGACTCTTATACTCCTAAAAGTGTGTGAGAATTGCATAATCATGTCCGTTGACATATGCAATATTCAAAAGCTATGCTTTAAAAACTAAGACTTGAATGAATTTTATAAACTTAAACTTCTCACTAAACAACCATCCCAATAACAGCTCAGAATTACTAACTCCGGAGGAGGTATCCCCTTGTTTTCATAGTAAAAACAGGTGACCCAAGGGAACACCCTCCCCCCCCCACCTTTTCTTGCCCTGGGTCAAATAGCCCAGAGCGAAGAGGGCAGCCGAACGGAGACACTGCCGAAACAGACAGCCTACCTAGCTATAGTAGCAACTGTTAAGTGAATGACATTCTGAGCAGTAGATAATAGACCTAACAATAGAGGCCTCCAGAAATGGACTCGATATTTCTGAGATAAAATTCATGAATGGATGGCTGAGCGCAATGAGCAGCCTTCAAAAATCTATAATAGCAACACTATTAATGTAAGCCCAAGAAGTAGAAGAACTCTTACTTCATGAGCCGAAATCTTAAGCACAACTGCTAAGCCAATGATATACCATAAGCAGTACGCTAGTTAATAGAATCCATTAACAATAAAATGGAGCGTAACGTCCTTCTACTAGACATCAAGACAGAAGAAGCTTACGCCCTTGTAATAAACAGATATCTGTTTATAAATACATAAACTGTACCCGGAAAGAGTAAAGGCCTATGCCCATACGAAGACGGAAGGACCTTAAAATAATAGGTTCCGGATAATAGGAGCCTAACTCTTATGCAACAATCCAACCTAAATAGTAACGGAAGTATTGATTCCGAAACTATGAAAGTGAAAATCATCCATCGATAGTGCATGAAACTCACTGACTCTACAGTAAAAGAGAAACCAACAGAATTACTGTCTAAAAGGTCAGAATTTGAAAACTACTGTTTCCAGAGGCTCAAATGATTACTTAGCTAAATAAGAACCTGAAGTTAAAATCCGTATAGGAATTTAATCTAAAGATTCTAAGTCTATTTATCAAAAAGTTACTAACTGACTTAGATAAAGAGACAAAAGACTCAATTGTAAACTGTCGTAGAGTGCATAGGTATGAGGTAACATAAACCTATAACCTAAATAACAACAGGCTGCAGTAGATCTTGTGAAACAAGTATACTAAAAAATAGCAATGAGTAGTATGGAGGGATCAACCATATGAACATAATGATCCCTACACCACGACGGAAGAGCCTCCACTTTAGCCGCATAGAATAGCGAAGAAGAGGATCTCCTATAGTAAGAAATCGCGTCCAAAGCTCGTCCAGTACAGTGCTTACAATGCAATACGGACCACACAACGGAATACATGAAGGTTGCGACCTTGCTGGTTGTGATAAAGATGACACGATTTACCCAGTGAAAAAGATCCTCACATAGAGGAAGATTTCACGTTAAGACCCACAGTAGACAAGAGAGTAAATTACTCATGATCTCTGTGAAGATAGAGATGCTATCAACAGAAATGTATTGTGGTTGTTTATCTTAGCAATACCTGCTAAAACAACAGTGCCGGAGGATACGCGTATCCTATCATTCCGTCCTATAGATCAATAGAGCGTTAACAATATTAGCTCAGAGATCTGGACAAGCCAACACATACGTCTGCAATTGATTAGCAAGCTGTGTCATAAATAAATCATCATTGGGCGCTCCCATAGACAGCAAATCTGATTGAATACTTGTTTGTTGAGAGTCCATTCTGACAGCAACAAGCGACCCGTAAGAGCACGGGAGTCCGATAAAACAATCAGACGACCCGGAATATGACGGACCAAAACTGAACTTGGTGTACTATAACCAACAGACGGATTCTTTCCATTAAATTGAATAACGGAAACGAAAGAGTGCCTCCCTGGTTCCAGAGATACGCCACTACTGTCGAATTAAAGGACAGGAATTTGGGCATGCGTTTCTGAATAATGTTCATGCAATGACATAAAGCAAGCCTAAAAAATATTATTCCGCGGAAAAAAACTGATTGCTAAAAGACTGCGGAACCCAAAGACCCTGGCACTTCGAATCCGTAGGGATCAGTATTATATCCCAATCTGTTTGACTGGCAACCGTCATAACAGCCACACTCGGGTCCGGCAACTGCGGCGGCACTCTCTGAGTCAACCACCGAATGTTTGCCCCAGTCTGAATCTCTTGTAACACTAGATAGACAAGAGAACGTGTAAATCGAGCAATTCATGGATTGCCGAAAAGTTGCCGTCGAAGAGAAGCTCCTCCGAGAACGAAGCGACTCTGAGAGAGTTCTTAACCTTACTATCCACGCGTGTGGATGTAGCTAGGGCTGCGTCACGTCTAACTCCAATCAGCCACTGAAGGGCGGAGTTATACGTGAACAAACTACTGCCCTCAAAAGAAATTACATTGAGAATAATATCCCGTAAATCTTTTCTTGAAGACGTAATGATAACGCCTCAGTAAGGCGGATTACGTATAATAAAGCGTCTAAGTTAAGTCTACTATACATAATGTCGTTCCCAACATTGAAATTGGAAAAGACATAAACGGCGAAAAAGAATATATGCAGTCTTTAATCACACCGTCTAGACGCATATGAACTCTCGGTATGCCCTGCTCTGCCAAAATAAACTATTTGTATAAATGATAAAATGGCAGAAATGAGCAACGCGGACAAGAAACTAAACTATCATGCTTAGTAGCAGGCTTGTATATATATATATATATAGCGTCGAAAAATAAAACACATGTTGTAATGACAATATTGGACTGCGTCGGTAAGTCAGGGACAATGTCCCTGAACCGATCGAAAAATCCGAGTCCAATGACGCTATAAGTCTCTTATCCAAGATCGCAGCAATGAAGTCCGAAATAATAATCACTGGAAGATAATGCCAGAAGATATGAAAGGCATCTTCCGATACTACTAAAGGGAAAACTCGAAATCTTTCGAATCCCTTTCGCCATCCTGTCGGACCCTATAAAGCGTTCGGTCGTCCGTACCTGATGCAACCGCGGACCGCACCGACCCAGCGCCGTCGGATAATTCCTGATTCGACCGAGAAACTGTCAATTGCTGGGATGCTGCGAAAGAACTGTGCTAACTCGGATAGCACGTCCGTCACTGAGGCCTGAGGAGAAGCGGTCTTAAGATGCATTGCCGCTGGAAGCTCCGTGATCGTTACCCCGTGCATACTACCAATATGCGAGCGAACGGAGTGTATAGGCCTCGTGTCCCTTGGCTACCGGATGGCGCGACCTATTCGCCGTGGAATCACTGAATGCCGAAACTGATCGGATACTCGAGGTCACGTAGCCAATGTGCGGTCGTGTGCCCTGCTGTGAGGATGAGGAAGCATTAAAGACAGTCTCTCGGACTGTCAATATAACGGAGCGTCCCGACCAACGGACATATGCTCCGAATGTTAAAAAATTTATAGTAATTTATATATTTTTTATACTTACCAATGACCCAGACATAGCTGGTGCTAACTCTTAAAATATAGGGCCAAACACAAATTTTGCCCCCCAATCCCCAAAATTTGCATCTAAAACTAAAGAAAACATGTCCTGAGAGGCCCTCCACACTTCGCCCCTACTGCGCATGCGCAGTGTCAAGGACGTTCCGAAATTGGCGCCATTTATCATTCTAATAACCAGTGCCTGGTAAGCGCTATGTACTCAGCGGGGAGGCAAGAGTTCCCAACTCCTGGGAGGGCCATCCCCGTCTGGGTCATTGGTAAGTATAAAAAATATATAAATTACTATAAATTTTTTAACATTTTTATACTGTACCAATGACCCAGACATAGCTGAATAGTAAAAAGGCTGGAGGGCCAAGGACATAGAGCAAAATGGAATACGCTCAATAAAATAAAATAGAGTCATCCCCTGTAGGGAAAAGAAGTAATAGGTCTTACATGTATCTTTCTTATTTATGATAAATTAGAAAGATACAACACCTTCCAAAAATTGAGCTTCATACATCCATGTACTCTATTAATATCCAATAATCCTTATACTAATAATTTTTAAAGTAAGCCAATAATAAAGTAAGTCTAGAGAATAGAGACTCTTATACTCCTAAAAGTGTGTGAGAATTGCATAATCATGTCCGTTGACATATGCAATATTCAAAAGCTATGCTTTAAAAACTAAGACTTGAATGAATTTTATAAACTTAAACTTCTCACTAAACAACCATCCCAATAACAGCTCAGAATTACTAACTCCGGAGGAGGTATCCCCTTGTTTTCATAGTAAAAACAGGTGACCCAAGGGAACACCCTCCCCCCCCCCCCCCCACCTTTTCTTGCCCTGGGTCAAATAGCCCAGAGCGAAGAGGGCAGCCGAACGGAGACACTGCCGAAACAGACAGCCTACCTAGCTATAGTAGCAACTGTTAAGTGAATGACATTCTGAGCAGTAGATAATAGACCTAACAATAGAGGCCTCCAGAAATGGACTCGATATTTCTGAGATAAAATTCATGAATGGATGGCTGAGCGCAATGAGCAGCCTTCAAAAATCTATAATAGCAACACTATTAATGTAAGCCCAAGAAGTAGAAGAACTCTTACTTCATGAGCCGAAATCTTAAGCACAACTGCTAAGCCAATGATATACCATAAGCAGTACGCTAGTTAATAGAATCCATTAACAATAAAATGGAGCGTAACGTCCTTCTACTAGACATCAAGACAGAAGAAGCTTACGCCCTTGTAATAAACAGATATCTGTTTATAAATACATAAACTGTACCCGGAAAGAGTAAAGGCCTATGCCCATACGAAGACGGAAGGACCTTAAAATAATAGGTTCCGGATAATAGGAGCCTAACTCTTATGCAACAATCCAACCTAAATAGTAACGGAAGTATTGATTCCGAAACTATGAAAGTGAAAATCATCCATCGATAGTGCATGAAACTCACTGACTCTACAGTAAAAGAGAAACCAACAGAATTACTGTCTAAAAGGTCAGAATTTGAAAACTACTGTTTCCAGAGGCTCAAATGATTACTTAGCTAAATAAGAACCTGAAGTTAAAATCCGTATAGGAATTTAATCTAAAGATTCTAAGTCTATTTATCAAAAAGTTACTAACTGACTTAGATAAAGAGACAAAAGACTCAATTGTAAACTGTCGTAGAGTGCATAGGTATGAGGTAACATAAACCTATAACCTAAATAACAACAGGCTGCAGTAGATCTTGTGAAACAAGTATACTAAAAAATAGCAATGAGTAGTATGGAGGGATCAACCATATGAACATAATGATCCCTACACCACGACGGAAGAGCCTCCACTTTAGTCGCATAGAATAGCGAAGAAGAGGATCTCCTATAGTAAGAAATCGCGTCCAAAGCTCGTCCAGTACAGTGCTTACAATGCAATACGGACCACAACGGAATACATGAAGGTTGCGACCTTGCTGGTTGTGATAAAGAAGACACGATTTACCCAGTGAAAAAAGATCCTCACATAGAGGAAGATTTCACGTTAAGATCCACAGTAGACAAGAGAGTAAAATACTCATGATCTCTGTGAAGATAGAGATGCTATCAACAGAAATGTATTGTGGTTGTTTATTTTAGCAATACCTGCTAAAACAACAGCGCCGGAGGATACGCGTATCCTATCATTCCGTCCTATAGATCAATAGAGCGTTAACAGTATTAGCTCAGAGATCTGGACAAGCCAACACATACGTCTGCAATTGATTAGCAAGCTGTGTCATAAATAAAACATCATTGGGCGCTCCCATAGATAGCAAATCTGATTGAATACTTGTTTGTTGAGAGTCCATTCTGACAGCAACAAGCGACCCGTAAGAGAACGGGAGTGCGATAAAACAATCAGACGACCCAGAATATGACGGACCAAAACTGAACTTGGTGTACTATAACCAACAGACGGATTCTTTCCATTAAATTGAATAACGGAAAACGAAAGAGTGCCTCCCTGGTTCCGGAGATACGCCACTACTGTCGAATTAAAGGACAGGAATTTGGGCATGCGTTTCTGAATAATGTTCATGCAATGACATAAAGCAAGCCTAAAAAACATTATTCCGCGGAAGTTAAACTGATAGCTAAAAGACTGCGGAACCCAAAGACCCTGGCACTTCGAATCCGTAGGGATCAGTATATATCCCAATCTGTTTGACTGGCAACCGACATAACAGCCACACTCGGGTCCGGCAACTGCGGCGGCACTCTCTGAGTCAACCACCGAATGTTTGCCCCAGTCTGAATCTCTTGTAACACTAGATAGACAAGAGAATGTATAAATCAAGCAATTCATGGATTGCCGGAAAGTTGCCGTCGAAGAGAAGCTCCTCCGAGAACGAAGCGACTCTGAGAGAGTTCTTAACCTACTATCCACGTGTGGATGTAGCTAGGGCTGCATCAGTCTAACCAACTCCAATCAGCCACTGAAGGGCGGAGTTATACGTGAACAAACTACTGCCCTCAAAAGAAATTACATTGAGAATAATATCCCGTAAATCTTTTCTTGAAGACGTAATGATAACACCTCAGTAAGGCGAATTACGTATAATAAAGCGTCTAAGTTAAGTCTACTATACATAATGTCATTCCCAACATTGAAATTGGAAAAGACATAAACGGCGAAAAAGAATATATGCAGTCTTTAATCACACCGTCTAGACGCATATGAACTCTCGGTATGCCCTGCTCTGCCAAAATAAACTATATGTAAAAAAGATAAAATGGCAGAAATGAGCCACGCGGACAAGAAACTAAACTATCATGCTTAGTAGCAGGCTTGTATATATATATAGCGTCGAAAAATAAAACACATGTTGTAATGACAATATTGGACTGCGTCGGTAAGTCAGGGACAAAGTCCCTGTACCGATCGAAAAATCTGAGTCCAATGACGCTATAAGTCTCTTATCCAAGATCGCAGCAATGAAGTCCGAAAAATAATCACTGGAAGAAATGCCAGAAGATATGAAAGGCATCTTCCGATACTACTAAAGGGAAAACTCGAAATCTTTCGAATCCCTTTCGCCATCCTGTCGGACCCTATAAAGCGTTCGGTCGTCCGTAGCTTGATGCAACCGCGGACCGCACCGACCCAGCGCCGTCGGATAATTCCTGATTCGACCGAGAAACCGTCAATTGCTGGGATGCTGCGAAACGACTGTGCTAACTCGGATAGCACGTCCGTCACTGAGGCCTGAGGAGCAGCGGTCTTACGATGCATTGCCGCAGGAAGCTCCGAGATCGTTACCCCGTGCATACTTCCAATATGCGAGCGAACGGAGTGTATAGGCCTCGTGTCCCTTGGCTACCTGATGGCGCGACCTATTCGCCGTGGAATCACTGAATGCCGAAACTGATCGGATACTCAAGGTCACGTAGCCAATGTGCGGTCGTGTGCCCTGCTGTGAGGATGAGGAAGCATTAAAGACAGTCTCTCGGACTGTCAATATAACGGAGCGTCCCGAGCAACGGACATATGCTCCGAATGTAAAATATCTGAACCACAACATGCGGTCCCCTATGTTGTTGGCTTCCTCCGATCTGTCCTCAATCTGCCGTCACTGGGTGAGTACTAAAGTAATTAAAGTGCTCGCATCACCCAAATCTCCTTCCTAGACCGCAACGGACGAACCCGGCAGCCGAACCATTCGATGAATGTACGCTACACCGGGTGAGCTAGCGAATGTCACTCCGTAAGCGATAGACATATTCCATGAGCACTTATTGCCGCTAACTCTTCATTAACTATGACGACAGAGGCACACTTTTGAAAGACATCTCCATAAGTCTTCGAACAAGAAACCAGAAATGCTTGGATAGCAAGCATAAAATAATAATATATATAGCGTCGTTCAATAATTCGAAAGTTTGTGTGACATTATTGGACTATGTCGGAACTGAGGGACGATGTCCCTGAACCGAACCAAAAATTTCTAAGTCCACCGACGCTATCAGTTTCTTATCCGGCATCGCAGCATATGTTGTTCCGAAAGGGAAAGCTTGAAATCCACCGAATCCCTTTCAGTATCCCGTCGGACCGGATGAAACTTTCGGACGTCCGTACCCGCTTCCGCGGAGCGTCCCGACCCAGCATCGTCGGATAAAATATATGCGACAGATTCAGTTGATGCTGGGATGCTGCAATAAACTGTGCTATTAAGGAAAGCACGTCCGTTCCCGAGGCCTGTGCAGTAGCGGACTTA
The DNA here is from genome assembly GCA_031216915.1 of Pictodentalium vernedei. Classification (NCBI taxonomy): domain Eukaryota; kingdom Metazoa; phylum Mollusca; class Scaphopoda; order Dentaliida; family Dentaliidae; genus Pictodentalium; species Pictodentalium vernedei. The sequence continues at coordinate 848,558,662 of CM062297.1, forward strand.
CGATGCATTGCTGCTGGAAGCTCCGTGTATGTTGACTCCCGCACACCTCCTATGCGAACGTCCGGAGTCTGCAGGCCTCGAGTCCCCGGCTATCGACCCAGCGCTGTCGGATAATTCTCGATCCGACACCGTTTCTGTCGGCTGCTGGGATGCTGCGATAAGCTGTGCTATGTGCACAAGAATGTCCGGCGCGAGACCTGCGGAGGCGCAGTCTATCGCTGCTTCGCCGAGGGCAGCTCCGCATCAGATGGCTCCCGCATACTTTTCCTATGCGAACGTCCGGAGTCCATCGGTCTCGAATCCCTGGCTGCCGGATGGTGTGACCTGGTCGCCGAAGAATCCTTGATCGGCGAAGCTGGTAATATATCGGCGGTCACGCAGCCAAGGTGCGGTCGTGTGCGCTGACGAGAAGAGGAAGCCTTAGCAGTCTCAGCGGACTGCCTATACAACGGAGCGTCCCGAGCGACGGACGTATGCTCCGCTAACGACACATTTGTACCACAACATCTGGGGCCAGATGTTGTTGAACGAGAGAGGGGCCTCTCTCGCTTGCCGTCCGGATGGACCGGAACGAGCTATGAACCGGACTAAAAGGCTTCCTCCGTTCTCCCTCCGATCCGCCGTCACTGGGTGTGCATTAAGATAATTTTATAGTGCTCGCATCACCCCAAAATTCCTTCTAGACCGCAACGGACGAACCCGGCTGCCGAACCATTCGGTGAATGGACGCTACACCGGGCGAGCTAGCGGACGTCAAAGGCCGTCGAACCTACTAGGGTCCTCTTAGGCAATTGGCGTATTACATGAGCACTTTTCCGCTAGCCCTTCATTAATTGTGACGACGGAGGCACACTGTTGGAAGACATCACAGATACATCACCCTAATCTTGATCGTCTGAAATAGAAATTGATAAAGTAGAGTGACCCTGCGGGGAAAGGACCGGAGTGTCCAAATCCCCAACAACATACCGTGACATACGCTTCCCATATTGTCATCGAAATCATACGATACAGAACAGGAGTTAATGCGAGTACACTGACCACATATAGAATGATAATAAGGTCAGAGGAAGACTTCCTCTTAAAACAATTGTTCAATATCCTTTCAATGTGAAAAGAAAACAAGTCCTGGTACTCGCACTAACCCCTGGCAATCAAAATACATAATAATAATATGATCCATTAATATAGAAAAAATAATTGAAATCAAAATATTTTGAAAAAATATTTTTTCAGAACAGCCCAAGTTTCTGAAAAGTAACGTTGAGCCCCAATGGATCCCAAGCCTAAGTGTGGACAAAAATTTTAAAAATATTTTAAACAATTTATTCAACACTTACGAACAATAATAATGTATCTAGTTATGATTAAAATAACATAAAGATATTATTATTTAGAAATCCCCCCCTCACACAGAGGGCTGTTGTAAATGTAAACAATGAGTGTAAAAACACTAAAATAAGACTCCAGGCACCCAGGCCCGAAATCAGTTACCAAAAATACACCATCTGATGCAAAACAGAGACTTCCAGGGAAGAAACTGCAGAACATCAGATGGTAGATGCAGAACACAACGCCTAACCACCCGTAGGTGAAGACGTAAACATGGGGAAAAAACAGAATTCATTCTGTTATTCAGCTAAAACTCCCAAGAAATTTTAGTAATAATAATTACAGAAATTATGCCAAAAGCATGGGAGAATAGCAAGGGGGAACTTAAAGGACAGGGAGAGAGGAAAAACACTTGAAAAAACAGTGTAACTAAATAATCAGAATGACAACAAAATGGCTGCTGCCTTGAAAATAGGTAACTTAACATAATTTCATTAAAAAATTTTAAGTTACAGCCCTGATAATATTCTGTCACACATTCTTTTCCTCTCCTCCTTTTCTATCCTCCTTAGAATCACCATTTCACTAATATTTATGTGTCTGGCATCATTTAAACTGAGATTTAAAAGCACAAAGATCAGTCAGATGTTAACTGATGAAGGGCCAAACTTAGAATGATAAATGGCGCCAATTTCGGAACGTCCTTGACACTGCGCATGCGCAGTAGGGGCGAAGTGTGGAGGGCCTCTCAGGACATGTTTTCTTTAGTTTTAAATGCAAATTTTGGGGATTGGGGGGCAAAATTTGTGTTTGGCCCTATATTTTAAGAGTTAGCACCAGCTATGTCTGGGTCATTGGTACAGTATAAAAATGTAAAATATCTGAACCACAACATGCGGTCCCCTATGTTGTTGGGCGAGAGAGGGACCTCTCTCGCTCACAGCCCGGACGGACCTGGACAAGCCAGGAACCGGACTAACAGGCTTCCTCCGATCTGTCCTCAATCTGCCGTCACTGGGTGAGTACTAAAGTAATTAAAGTGCTCGCATCACCCAAATCTCCTTCCTAGACCGCAACGGACGAACCCGGCAGCCGAACCATTCGATGAATGTACGCTACACCGGGTGAGCTAGCGAATGTCACTCCGTAGGCGATAGACATATTCCATGAGCACTTATTGCCGCTAACTTTTCATTAACTATGACGACAGAGGCACACTTTTGAAAGACATCTCCATAACTCTTCGAACAAGAAACCAGAAATGCTTGGTTAGCAAGCATAAAATAATAATATATATAGCGTCGTTCAATAATTCGAAAGTTTGTGTGACATTATTGGACTATGTCGGAACTGAGGGACGATGTCCCTGAACCGAACCAAAAATTTCTAAGTCCACCGACGCTATCAGTTTCTTATCCGGCATCGCAGCATTCTGGTCCGACGAAAGAAGCTGTAGAAGACCAAGTCAGATGACATACACAACAGCATATGTTGTTCCGAAAGGGAAAGCTCGAAATCCTCCGAATCCCTTTCGGTATCCCGTCGGACCGGATGAAACTTTCGGACGTCCGTACCCGCTTCCGCGGAGCGTCCCGACCCAGCATCGTCGGATAAAATATATGCGACAGATTCAGTTGACGCTGGGATGCTGCGATAAACTGTGCTATTAAGGAAAGCACGTCCATTCCCGAGGCCTGTGCAGTAGCGGTCTTACGATGCATTGCCGCCGGAAGCTCCGTGTACGTTGACTCCCACACACTTCCTATGCGAACGTCCGGAGTCTGCAGGCCTCGTGTCCCTGGCTACCGGATGGTGTGACCTGGTCGCCGAAGAATCCTTGATCGGCGAAGCTGGTAATATATCGGCGGTCACGCAGCCAAGGTGCGGTCGTGTGCGCTGACGAGAAGAGGAAGCCTTAGCAGTCTCAGCGGACTGCCTATACAACGGAGCGTCCCGAGCGACGGACGTATGCTCCGCTTACGACACATTTTGTAACACAACATCTGGGGCCAGATGTTGTTGTACGAGAGAGGGGCCTCTCTCGCTCGCCGTCCGGATGGACCTGGACGAGCTAGGAACCGGACTAAAAGGCTTCCTGCGTTCTCCCTCCGATCCGCCGTCACTGGGTGTGCATTAGGTTAATTTATAGTGCTCGCATCACCCCAAAATTCCTTCTAGACCGCAACGGACGAACCCGGCTGCCGAACCATTCGGTGAATGGATGCTACACCGGGCGAGCTAGCGGACGTCAAAGGCCGTCGAACCTACTAGGGTCCTCTTAGGCAATTGGCGTATTTACATGAGCACTTTTCCGCTAGCCCTTCATTAATTGTGACGACGGAGGCACACTGTTGGAAGACATCACAGATACATCACCCTAATCTTGATCGTCTGAAATAGAAATTGATAAAGTAGAGTGACCCTGCGGGGAAAGGACCGGAGTGTCCAAATCCCCAACAACATACCGTGACATACGCTTCCCATATTGTCATCGAAATCATACGATACAGAACAGGAGTTAATGCGAGTACACTGACCACATATAGAATGATAATAAAGTCAGAGGAAGACTTCCTCTTAAAACAATTGATCAATATCCTTTCAATGTGAAAAGAATACAAGTCCTGGTACTCGCACTAACCCCTGGCAATCAAAATACATAATAATAATATGATCCATTAATATAGAAAAAATAATTGAAATCAAAATATTTTGAAAAAATATTTTTTCAGAACAGCCCAAGTTTCTGAAAAGTAACGTTGAGCCCCAATGGATCCCAAGCCTAAGTGTGGACAAAAATTTTAAAAATATTTTAAACAATTTATTCAACACTTACGAACAATAATAATGTATCTAGTTATGATTAAAATAACATCAAGATATTATTTTTTAGAAATCCCCCCCTCACACAGAGGGCTGTTGTAAATGTAAACAATGAGTATAAAAACACTAAAATAAGACTCCAGGCACCCAGGCCCGAAATCAGTTACCAAAAATACACTATCTGATGCAAAACAGAGACTTCCAGGGAAGAAACTGCAGAACATCAGATGGTAGATGCAGAACACAACGCCTAACCACCCGTAGGTGAAGACGTAAACATGGGGAAAGAACAGAATTCATTCTGTTATTCAGCTAAAACTCCCAAGAAAATTTAGTAATAATAATTACAAAAACTATGCCAAAAGCATGGGAGAATAGCAAGGGGGAACTTAAAGGACAGGGAGAGAGGAAAACACTTAAAAAAACAGTGTAACTAAATAATCAGAATGACAACAAAATGGCTGCTGCCTTGAAAATAGGTAACTTAACATAATTTCATTAAAAAATTTTAAGTTACAGCCCTGATAATATTCTGTCACACATTCTTTTCCTCTCCTCCTTCTCTATCCTCCTTAGAATCACCATTTCACTAATATTTATGTGTCTGGCATCATTTAAACTGAGATTTATAAGCACAAAGATCAGTCAGATGTTAACTGATGAAGGGCCAAACTTAGAATGATTAATGGCGCCAATTTCGGAACGTCCTTGACACTGCGCATGCGCAGTAGGGGCGAAGTGTGGAGGGCCTTTCAGGACATGTTTTCTTTAGTTTTAGATGCAAATTTTGGGGATTGGGGGGCAAAATTTGTGTTTGGCCCTATATTTTAAGAGTTAGCACCAGCTATGTCTGGGTCATTGGTACAGTATAAAAATATAGGCAACTTAACATAATTTCATCAAAAATTTTTAAGTACAGCCCTGATTATTTTTTGTCACTTCTTTTTCCTCTCCTCCTTCTATCCTCCTTAGAATCACATTTTCTCCAAAAATTACGTGTCTGGCATCCTTTAAACTGAGATTTACAAGCACAAAGATCAGTGAGATGTTGACTGATGAAGGGCCAAACAGAGAATGATAATTGGCGCCAATTTCGGGACGTCTGCGTCACTGCGCATGCGCAGTACAGGCGTAGTATGGAGGTCCTTTAGGACATGATTTCTTTTTGTTTTGGATGCAAATTTTGGGGATTGGGGGGCAAAATTTGTGTTTGGCCCTGGTTTTGTTAGAGTTAGCACCAGCTAAGTCTGGGTCATTGGTACAGTATAAAAATATGAAATTGATTAGAATCAGTATTCATTAGTGATAATGACAATGCATAATCAAAAAATAAAAATAATTTTAGTCAGCATTCATTAGTCATTTGACGGAAACCAAATTCAATATGGTTGCCATGAATGCCATACTGAATTGGCTAGCTGGACCAAAATCAAAAGGAAGCATTGTCTGGTCATCCACAAGTGACTCCTTAAATTATGATTTGATCAAATAAGCGGTTCTTTAGTTATTTTGCAGAAACCAAAACCAAAAGTTAACGGACAGACGACGGATGGACATGGTGAAAACATAATTCCCCCGAGAGGTTAAAAATAAAAGCCTCTCTCCCTCATTAAGTTGAAAACTTAATTGCTCAAGAACCGAATATATTTTTTTACTTAGACCTATACTTACATTTATACAATCTTCTTGTGTGAAACTAATGCTGCCTTGTACATTTCTATCATGAAGTATATTTGCCATAAATTCTTCACAAAGGACACTGGAAACTGATGTCTTCCCAAAAACATGTCCCTGTAAAATGAAAGACAACCACTACCCCTGTTAAATACATGAATTACTGTTTCTGTGTCCTGTTTGTTTATCTCTAAAAGGCCTAATTCCAACTGTGATAACTTTTCTCTACGATAGAGCAGATGCCCCAATATACCCCAATATACTAGCTATGGGTATACTCTCTAGTTACATTCCAGAAGCCTGGACAGTTCTTTCCTGGCTTGTTTTGGATGCCTATATAAGCAGCCAAGACTAGCTAAGAAACAACTGCAAATCAACACAATGAAGATTATTGAAAGGAAGGAAAAAGGGTAAAATTTCCAGGCCTTTCAGGGTTGACCTCAGTTTAGAAACACTTTACTCAATAAAGGTTGAAGATCACACAAATATTTGTTTGTAACAAAAATATTTTTTTCTTTTTGTCTTGCATATCATATTTTAATATTCCTCCCAGAAATGGGCTCAAGTGATACAATTCAGGGAAATGAATGAACAAAGCTCCTGTAAAATCTTGAAGAAAACTGATTTCATAAAGCAGAAAAAAATGGATGAAAAACTAAAACGATTTTATAAAATTCATCAAAATACAGTGGAGCTCAGTTAAGGTGGATATCTCTTAACTGAATAACCTGTTAATTGAATATTACTTTCAAACACAACACCATTTTTCATACCTTCAGTACAAATTTGACCTGTTAATTCCATATATATTATACAGCAAACACCTGTTATGTGAATAAAAAAAATTGTAATACGTCATGAAATTACCTTGACAATCAATGAGTTCCCATTGTTTATACAGTGGAACCCTGTTAATTGAATAGCCACTTTGCCAATGACAATAATTCAATTAACAGGAGTATTCAATTAACAGGGATTGTGTCTTTTTTCTGTATTCTAGAGATAAACTTAGCATTTATTCTATTACATCTTGTTTGAGAGAGCTCCATGAGCTCTGTCAAACAAGATGTAATAGATTAAATGCCTGTATTGGAGTCTGAGGCCAAATAGGAGCATAAACAAAGGAAAACTGGGGAGAGTCAGGGTAATTTCTTGACAGGTTACAAGACTTTTTTTTATTCAATTAACAGGAGTTTACTCTATAACCTATATTCGATTAAAAGGTCAAAATTGTACTGGAGGTATGGTAAATGGTTTTGTGTTGGAAAATTATATTCAATTAACAGGGTTATTCAGCAAAATGAAGAGAGAGTGCTGATAGTTACAACATACTCATCTCTACTGCCTGATGTGGGACAAATTACCAGGAGATACATGTATGTTCTGAATGAATCAGATAAGATGAAGGAAATATTCAAAGTTCCACCTCTCGTCATGCACAGCCGAGATAAAAAACTGTGTGACATACTAGTACATAGAAAGACAGCAAAATTATTAACCCACCAATGAAAAAATGCTCTGGAAATTGCAATATCTGTCATTCCATCTGTCTTGATGACATCACCGATACATCAGATAAATACAAATTTTCAGTGAAACAAAATGTAAGCTGTAAAACTAACCATATAATACAGTGGAACCCTCTTAATTGAATAGCCACTTTGCCAATGAAAATTATTCATTTAACAGGAATATTCAATTAACAGGGATTGTGTCACTTTCCTGTATTCTTGAGATAAACTTAGCATTTATTTTATCCTGTTTGACAGAGCTCCATGAGCTCTGTCAAACAGGATATAATAGATTAAATGCCTGTATTGGATGTACTGAGTCCAAACAGGTCTATAACCAAAGGAAAACTGGAGAATTTATCGACATGTTACAAGATTTTTTATTCAATTAACAGGAGTTTACTCTATAACCTATATTCAATTAACAGGTCAAATTTGTATTGGAGGTATGGTAAATGGTTTTGTGTTGGGAAAATATATTCAATTAACAGGGTTATTCAGTTTAGAGATATCCAACTAAGTGGGCTCCACTGTATATGCACTTAAATGCAAAAAATGCAAAACAGCAGTTTATGTGGGGGTGTCAGAATGACAACTGAAGGATCGACTCAAGGAGCACCAGCGTGACATCCGACACCACCTGAACAAGCCTATATGTGATCACTTTAAATGCACATGTCATCAAGGTGAAAGTGATTTGGAGGTTGTGGTGTTTCAATGGAGGGAAACATGAACACCTTGTAATGGAGGACCTTTTGATAAGGATGTTAGGGCTAAGGGACAAGGGGCAACAAAGGAGTAAACATGAAATTCAACCACATGTCACCAGGGGTATGATTCTTGTTTTGACATTGTCACGGCTGTGCATAATACACGAGAAATGGCGATGCTAACTGATTCATTTGAAAATGTGTTGTTCTGAGACTAAGCTGTGATTGTGTAGCTGTGTTATCTGTAAGCATCGTGATGAAGGCCTGATGCCCAATGCTTGGCGAAGAGTTATTATGGCATGATAAATAGTTCCATGTATGAAAGTTATATACAATTAACAGGATTATGCTGTAATGCAATATTCCATTAAGTGGACACGTAGTATCATTAAAACCAATGTCCAAAGAAAAAAGTGTTGATGAGTTAAAAACCATGTGAAAAGTTAAAAAATTTATAGTAATTTATATATTTTTTATACTTACCAATGACCCAGACTTAGCTGGTGCTAACTCCAACAAAACCAGGGCCAAACACAAATTTTGCCCCCCAATCCCCAAAATTTGCATCCAAAACAAAAAGAAATCATGTCCTAAAGGACCTCCATAGTACGCCTCTACTGCGCATGCGCAGTGACGCAGTCGTCCCGAAATTGGCGCCAATTATCATTCTTACTGGCAGTGCCTGGTCAGCGCTATGTACTCAGCGGGGAGGCAAGAGTTCCCAACTCAGGGAGGGCCATCCCCGTCTGGGTCATTGGTAAGTATAAAAAATATATAAATTACTATAAATTTTTTAACATTTTTATACTGTACCAATGACCCAGACTTAGCTGAATAGTAAACAGGCTGGAGGGCCTAGGACATAGAGGAAAATCCAATAAGCTCAATTATAAATAAAGAGGTAACCCCTTAAGGAGAAAAGGAGTATTAGGCTTTACATGTATCTTTCTTATTTAATATTAAATTAGAAAGATACACTACCCTTAATAATTGAGCACAATAACATTCATGTTCTCTATTAACATCCAGTATAACCCTTATACTAATTATTTTTAAAGCAAGCCAATAAATAAAGTAGTCCAGAGAATTGAGACTCTTTATAATCATTTAAAAGTGTCCGAGTATTGTATATTAAAGCCCGTTTGACACTTGACATATACAAATGCTTCACACCGAGCTACACTTTAAAAATAAGACATGAATGAAATTAAACATTAATATTACACTTTAAAACCATCCCGGAAGCGACTCAGAAATACTGTCTTGGAGGAGGCATTCCCTTGCTTTTCACTATAAAGCAGGTGACCTAAGGGAACACCCGCCCCCCCCCCCCCCCCCCCCTTCCCCTTGCCCTGGGTCAAATAGCCCAGAGCGAAGAGGGCAGCCGGACGGAGTCACTGCCGGAACAGAAAGCCTGCATAACTATAGTTGCAACTGTTTAGTGGACGACATTCTGAGCAACAGATAACGGACCTAAACAATGCAGGTCTCCAGAAATGGACTCAATATTTCTGAGATAAAAATTAGTAAATGTGGATGGCTGAGACCAATAAGCAGCCTTCATTAAATCTGTAATAGCAACACTATTAGCATAAGCCCTGGAAGTAGAAAGAGCTCTTACTTCATGAGCAGAAATCTTAAGCACAGACTGCTGAGAAGAAGATAAATCTTCATAAGCAGTACGGATAGTTAACTGAATCCATCTAGCAATAGAATGGACTGAAATGTCCTTTCTATTAGGCATCAAAGACAGAAAGAAACGTTTCCGTCCCTTTCTGATGAACTGAGATCTCTGCTTATAGATACGTAGTGCTCTAACAGGACAGAGTAAAGGCCTACGCCCGTCTGAAGACGGAAGAGCCTTAATAACAATAGGTTCCGGATATTTATTAGGAGCCTGATTCTTAGCTAAAAAAACCCACATTAGTAGTGAAGGTGATAGTGTTCCCAACACTACGATAATGAGAATCATCCACCGATAGTGCATGAAGCTCACTGACTCTTCTGGCAGAAGAGAAAGCTAAGAGAAAAGCTGTCTTATAAGATAAGAATTTGAAATCTACTGTCCCAAGAGGTTCAAATGGCTTTTCCTTCAATTTAAGGAGAACCCAAGCTAAATTCCACTTAGGAATTAATCTAAGAGTTCTAGGTCTATTTATCGAAAAGTTTCGAACCAATTTCGATAAAGAGACATTAGATCCAATTTGTAAACTATCATGATGTGCATAGGTATCAGATAACATAGATCTATAACCCTTTATAGTAACAGGCTGCAGTTTGATTTCGTCAAACAAGTATACTAGAAAGTTTGCAATGTCTGGTATAGAGGGATCAAATATATCTACAGAATGATCCCTACACCAACGACGGAAAACCTTCCACTTAGCCGCATAGTTTAGCGAAGAGGAGGTCCTCCTACAGTTAGAAATCGCGTCCACTGCTCGTCCTGTAAAGTGCTTGCCATGCAAGAAGGACCGCACAACGGAAAAACGTGAAGGTTGAGACCTTGCGGGTTGTGATGGAGTTGGCGCGATTTCCCCTGCGAAAGAAGATCCTCTCGTGGAGGAAGCTTCCGCGGTAGGTCCCACAACAGACACCTGAGTAGATTTATCCACGGTCTCTGTGGCGACAGAGATGCTACCAACAGAATCTTGCATTGAGATTGTTTTATCTTTAGCAATACTTGTTGAATTAACGGCGCTGGAGGATACGCATATCCTATCATTCCGTCCCAAGGGATCGACAGAGCGTCTACTGCAAATGCTCTTGGATCCGGACACGGGGACACATACGTCTGCAACTGATTGTTGAGATGTGTTGCAAATAAGTCTAGCATTGGCCGTTCCCATTGGTAGCAAATCTGATTGAATACTTGTTTGTTGAGAGTCCACTCCGACGGCAACAAGCGACCCTTTCGTGAAAGGGAGTCTGCTAGCACATTCAGACGACCCGGTATGTGACGGACCGAAAGAAGAACGTGATGTTCCAATGCAAACAGAAGGATTCTTTCCGTTAGATTGAACAACGGAACTGAATGAGTGCCTCCCTGATTCCGTATATACGCCACTACTGTCGTATTGTCGGATAGGATTTGGACATGAGCATCGTGAATAATGTCCATCCAGTGACGTAACGCAAGCCAAATTGACATCATTTCCTTGATGTTTATGTGCTTGCACAGGAATTGCGGATCCCAAAGACCCTGGCATCTCGAATCCGTTGGGATTAATGATGCACCCCAACCTGTTTGACTGGCATCCGTCATAATGGTAAAACTCGGATCCGGCAACTGCAGCGGAACTCCTTGAGTTAACCACTGAATGTTTGCCCAAGTCTGAATCTCTTGTTTCACTTGATCTGACAAGAGAACGTCTACATCGAGCGAATGAATTTTCACACTCCAATTCTGAGTCAGGAAAATTTGAAGAGGACGTGTGCGTAGCCGCCCCATCGGAATGAGATCCGCGGCGGCTCCGCACAGACCTATCAGTCTCATAAATTCTCTCGCCGTGACTTTGTCTGCATGCAGACAATAGCGAGCGTAACAACTGACTAATTTCGCTCTGGTTAACGGCAGACGAACGAGATTGTTGTGCGTCTCGAAGCTCATTCCCAGATGAGTGAATGACTTGGACGGCACCAGATCCGACTTCTCCTCGTTTACTATGAAACCGAGACGTCGGAGCAATAGAAGAAGATTCTGAACATCGTTCTGAAGCGTTAACTCGTTGCCGTACCTCTGAAGAATGTCGTCCAGGTAGGCCGACGTTACCGCAGACGAATGAGCTCGGAAGTAGATCATTACCGAGTTCATTACCCGAGTGAAAGCCCAGGGTGCTAGATTCAATCCGAAGCACATGGCCCGGAACTGATACACCACTCCTAGGACTGCGAAGCGTAGATACTTTCGGAATGTCGGATGTACCATGACGTGAAAGTACGCATCTTGAGATCTATGCTCGTTGCATAATCGTTCACCCGAATACTCGCTCTGACCGATCGAATCGTCTCCATATAAAACTTCGGAGCGACGATCAGCTTGTTTATCCAGCTCAAATCTATGACTGGACGGAACGAGCCGTCTGGTTTCGGAACCAGAAACAGATGGCTGTAGAATCCCAGCGATTCCTGGTTTTCTACGACCTCTACCGCGTTCTTCATTAAAAGAGACTGCACCTCTGATAACAGAGCGTCTCTTTTCTGTGGATTTGACGGAAGATGAGTCCACTTTGGACTTCGAGTTAATGGAGGCTTTCGTTTGAAGGATATCTTTAGACCTTCCGAAGTCACTCCTCTCACCCACGGGTCGTCCGTAATCGACGCCCACTCTTGTGAAAAACTCGACAATCTTCCGCCAACCGGAACGCGATAGAGGTTTAAGCCATCACCTCCTGGACCTGCGAGGCCTGCGGTAGGAGAAACCACGTCTTCCACGACCCGCACCTCGCCTCGTCGACCTCGGGGCGTCCGACCGATTGTCCCGGCCAGAAGGACGTCCCGAACGAGAGTCGCTATCCTGACGGTCTCTCGAATAAGACCAAGAGGACACACCGGAACCTCTATAGGAACCTCTCTTGGGCGCATTAGACCCAGAAGTGCCCGCCTTATTCGTGTCTGCTGTATCCGACCTTTTAGGAGCGGATCTGAACAACAGAGAATCATTAGCTTTCTTTTTAATATTATCATAAATAGCGGAAAGCTTGCCGTCAAAGAGAAGTTCTCCTGAGACCGAAGCGACTCTAAGAGAGTTCTTCACCTTAGAATCCACTAGTGTGGATGTAGCCAGGGCTGCGTCACGTCTAACCAACTCCAGATTTGCCACTGAAAGGGCGGAGTTACACGTGGAATAAGCTACTGCCCTTGAAAGAAGTCTTAAAGAGGATTGTATATCCTGAAACTCTTCCCCTTGAAGGCGCAGTGATAACGCCTTAGTAAGGTGATCTGCGTAAGATAAGGCATCTAAATTGGCTCTGTTAGACGCAATAGCTGTTTCCAACACCGCGGTTGGAATAGAAGCTGACGACGGTAATGATAGCTCTAAGTCTTCCGCCTCGTCGTCCATACGCAGAGGAACTCTCGGTATACCCTGTCCTGCCGTGTCGAATTTATTCCTTGCATTAATGAAAGGCAGGTTGAGAGTATTTGCGGACAAGAAACCTGCTTTCCCTGTCCTGGAAGCAGGATTAAATATAGCGTCGTTCAATAATTCAAATGTTCTTGCAACATTATTGGACTGCGACGGAAACTCGGGAGCGATGTCCCTGAACCGCTCAAAAAATTCAGAGTCCAATGACGCTATAATTCTCTTGTCCGGAAGCGCAGCAGTCTGGCCCGACGGAACAACTTGAGGGAGAAAGTGCCGGATGAAGTCCACGGCAGCTTTATGTTGTTCCGAAAGGGATAGCTCCAATTCATCCGTATCCCTTTCACCATCCGGTCGGACCTCCCGATGTTCCCGGTCGTCCGCCCCCGATGCTTCGGCGGAGCGTACCGACCCAGCGCCGTCGGATAATTCTCGATCCGACACCGTTTCTGTCGGCTGCTGGGATGCTGCGATAAGCTGTGCTATCTGCACTAGAATGTCCAACGTCGAGACCTGCGGAGGCGCGGTCTTTCGCTGCTTCGCCGAGGGCAGCTCCGCATCAGATGGCTCCCGCATACTTTTCCTATGCGAACGTCCGGAGTCCATCGGTCTCGAATCCCTGGCTGCCGGATGGTGTGACCTGGTCGCCGAAGAATCCTTCACCGGCGAAGCTGGCAAAATATCGGAGGTCACGCAGCCAAGGTGCGGTCGTGTGTGCCGACGAGAAGAGGAAGCCTTAACAGTCTCTGCGGACTGCTTATACAACGGAGCGTCCCGAGCGACGGACGTATGCTCCGCTAAAGACACATTTTGTACCACAACATCTGGACCCAGATGTTGTTGTACGAGAGAGGGGCCTCAGTCATCAATTACACTCTATCTGATGCAAAACAGAGACTCCCAGGGGAGAATCTGCAGAACATCAGATGGAAGATGCAGAACACAAACGTTATACACCCATGGGTGAAAACGTAACTATGGGGAAAATAACAGAAAACATTCTGTAACCAAGCAACTCTCCCAGGAAATTTTAGAAATGAAACTTCTCAAAAATATGCCAAAAGCATGGGAGAATTGCAAGGGGGGACTTTAGAAGGCTAGGGAAGAGGAAACACTGAATAAGCAGTGCAACAATTAGCAAGAATGACAACAAGAGGCCCATGCCTCGAAAATAGGCAACTTAACATAATTTCAACAAAAACTTTTAAGTACAGCCCTGATTATTTTTTGCCACTTCTTTTTTTCCTCTCCTCCTTCTATCCTCCTTAGAATCACATTTTCTCCAAAAATTACGTGTCTGGCATCCTTTAAACTGAGATTTACAAGCACAAAGATCAGTGAGATGTTGACTGATGAAGGGCCATACAGAGAATGATAATTGGCGCCAATTTCGGGACGACTGCGTCACTGCGCATGCGCAGTAGAGGCGTACTATGGAGGTCCTTTAGGACATGATTTCTTTTAGTTTTGGATGCAAATTTTGGGGATTGGGGGGCAAAATTTGTGTTTGGCCATGGTTTTGTTGGAGTTAGCACCAGCTAAGTCTGGGTCATTGGTACAGTATAAAAATCTAAGTAATTTAACATCTTCTTCCATTTTTTTACACATAATTCCTGGTGTCTCTGAAAAGATTCATAAAAATGGTACAATATCCTTCATGTGGCATTTGTTTGATGGGATCAAACAAGATCTCCGTCCACCAGTTTAAATCTGTAAGAAATTTAACACTGTTATGGGCCCCATTTCTTTAACCAATTTTCATGGGGTTCGCATACTGACTCCCACATACTGCACCTCATGGATATCAGCAAGAATGTCTCTTTTTCAAATTTCCTGTGTGCCATAGAATCAAGAAAGGAAACTGGCTTTATTTACAATGGCATGGCGGGGATTTGATCTCGTTAGCTTCCATTAGGTCCCATATGTAGAATTAAGTGATGCAATTATATGATAAGAAATTGAAAAATTTGAGTATTCTGTGTGTTCTGTACTGGTCTTGTATATCCTTGGTTAACTAGCATTCCCTTTTTAGGGTCTGTCGGTGACCAAGTGGTGTACATGGTTCAGTATAGTTTCACTAGATGGTCGGTGCCAAAGGAAACTCTCTTAGCATTGGTTCGAACCCCTGCCATGCCATTGTATGTACAGATATTGTTTTGTGCTTCATTTATAGATATTCCAAGCAATATGAATTTAATTCACCATGCAAACATCATAATATTACTACAATTAATGGAACTATACAGCATAATCATAAAACTATGGCTGGGGTGAGTCTTATCTTTATTTATTTATTGGGGTTTAATGACACTTTCAACAGCCAGGGTTACCTCACGTCGGAGTGGTGAGTCTTCAATCCTAATGGTAATTTTGGAAATGAAAGTGTCAATGCCACTGTAGCTTAACCTGACTGTGTATTTTGTTTGATAAAAAGGATAATGTTCAACGTTTATGAAAGGATTATGAAATAAGACAAGAATTGTGATAATTGGGAATATGTTAATTTCTGTTCCCTGTATGCTTTGTTTTCAATAAAAATAATTTGAGGGGTAGACTGTACTAAAGAATTGAGGGGTGGGTTAATGTGGCCCTCACAGTTAATGTATTTGACCCTCAGAGTTAATGTATGTCAACCAAATTTACCAAGTTACAGTGAAATTATTCCAAAAAGAGTCATCCTATCAAGTTACAATGAAATCCCTTCATAAATTCGGCCTGTACACTGTGCTAAAGGTTTTCGGGCTTTGGGCCTGTGTAGCGATCATGGTTGACCGATCGAAACCAAAAGGGGAAGTCCTCATCTAGACATCATACAGAGTCATCCTACCAAGTTACAATAAAATCCCTCCATATTAAATATGACCTGTAGATTGTGCTAAAAGTTTTTTGAGTTTCGGGCTTGGGTAGCCATCATGGTTGACAGATCATGACCAAAAGGGGACATTCTCATCTAGATATAAAATAGAGTCATCATACCATGTTACCATGAAATCCCTTCATAAATACAACCGGTAGACTGTGCTAAAGGTTTTCGGGCTCGGACAGACAACATGGTTGACCGATCGCGACCAAAAGGGGATGTCCTCATCTAGACATTATACTGAGTCATCCTACCAAGTTACAATGAAATTCCTTCATAAATGCGACCTGTAGTCTGCGCTAAAAGTTTTTGGGTTTTGAGCTCGGGCAGCCATCATGGCTGAACGATCGTGACCAAAAGGGGACATTCTCTTCTAGACATTATCTGAAGTCATCCTACCAAGTTATGATGAAATCCCTTCATAAATTTGACCTGTAGACTGTGCTAAAGGTTTTTGGGCTCGGGCCCCTGTAGCCATCACAGTTGACCAATAGCAACCAAAAGAGGACATTTTCATTCAGACATTATATGGAGTCATCCTACCAGGTTACAATGAAATCCCTTCATAAATACGACCTGTAGACTGTGCAAAAGGTTTTCAGGTTTTGGGCTTGGGTAGTCGTCATGGGTGACAGATCGTGACCAAAAGGGGACGTTCTCATCTAGACATGACCTCAAATCTGCATTTGAAAAGGGGAAGTTCTCATCTAGATATCATACGGAGTCATCCTACCAAGTTACAATGATATCCCTCCATATTAAATATAATCTGTAGACTGTGCTAAAGGTTTTTAGGTTTTGGGCTCGGGCTGCCATCATGGTTGACCAATCACGACCAAAAGGGGACGTTCTCATCTAGACATGACCTCAAATCTGCATCTGAAATTTTGTGACGATCGGACAAGAACTACAGGGTGTAGACTGTGCTAAAGGAAAATGTGAACAGACTCACAGACTAACAGACTTACAGACTTCCGCATGCGAGATGGCAATAGCTTATCTTGACTTTGTGAAGTAAAGCTAAAAATTCAGTCAAATCAAGTCTCGAAAGAGTAACATTTCTTGCGTTCATTCAAAGAAAATGAATGTTTATGGTACTATTTAGATTCAGTTGTCCGGAACAGTATCAGTTGGTCGGAAACGTGAAACACAGGTTTACTTTTCCAACCAACAGAAATATTTCAGATGGGTGAATATAACTCTTAACCAGCTGAGTATTTTCAAAATAAGTTTCATCAAATCTAGTCATGTCTGCTGTGAAGAAGCCATGACTAGATTTGATGAAAAATTCATCTAAATATTACTCAGGAAATCATTTGTCAAAAGGTCCATTCAATTCATAGGGAGGAAAATTTTTTAACCCCCTGCACCCTGATGTCGAAATATCTAAAGTTCAGGGTGTGAATATTTCCCATAATGCAACTACAAATTTAACCAATTCAATCTTGTTTGACAGAGCTCAATGAGCTCTGTCAAACAAGATTGAAGTGGTTAAATTCCCAGTTGCATTATGGGAAAAAAATCTGTATATTTTGACATCAGTGTGCAGGGGGTTAAATGTGCCCAAATTAGACATATTTCAATGGCAAGAGATTTTGTGCACCGGGCAGGAATATCAGCCAGCAGCATGTAAGGAGTTAAACCTAAGTGGGAGACTATTTCAGGGCTACAGAGGTTCCAGGCCATAACAATTTCAAATTTTTACACAATTAGACTGGTGGTTCGAGAGCTTGGGGATTAACTGTTAAAAAATATAAAAAATATTGGTATACCCCAGGTAATGCAAGCTCATCAGCATCCTTCCTGTTAACAACCATAAACTCCAGAACTTTCTTTCCATCAATAACTATGTAATCATATGCTTTTCCACTGTTCGCATGTCTCCGTTTCCATCGAGATATAACAGCATATACACTGCGATTTGGACCCCACCTTAACAAACTTCCTCTTCCAAAAATTCCAGTTCTTCCCATGGGATTTCTAGAAAATAAAAATTGAATTACACAAAAAACATGAACAAAACAAAAGTCTCAAATGAGTCTAAAATGTTCACCTGTATCAAGTTGTCTACAGGGAATGGAGAGGTCTTTCAAGTTTGAAAATGGGATGCACTTTGTTCTGCTCATTATCATCTGAAGTGAGGTGTGCGATTGTTGAGTCCCAACATTGGGAAAATGTGTTCAAGAAAAACATCAACGAACATCTCAACACCGTTCACTCTGCTGGTACACAGTAAGGAGGGATTACAAAATTATTACCCTATTTTTTGAATAAGCTTTTTGCAGCAATAATCAAATTTATTTGAGTTAGGTATAATACATGAAATGTGCAACTTCAGCTTCGTAAATCAATCAATGATTCTCAATGAAATGAATGAGCGAAAAGACAGTAAGTTGGATTACTGGCCTTTGAAGTTTGTCGAATTATGTTGTTTATGTACCAATTCTCGGAAAGTGGAATTTGATTAGCTGAAGTCTTGGAATGTTACAGCTTATAATGCATGGTATTTTGTTCACATTTTCCTGCATACATTGTATTATTTGGTCTATTTCCCCATGAACAGATTTGTTAGAGTATTTTCAAAATATTTTTCATCAAATCTGGTCATGTCTGCTGTGAAGGTGAATTTGCTGATGCTATCCCATATACAGTGGGCCAATTTATTCTCTAGGTACATATTTCTGTTTTGGCTTGAGACCTTGATTCAGACTGACGTTCACAGGGGGTACATTTTGTGATGTTTCCCTGCTGTGCACCCTCTGGGGACCTCATTTTGCAGATGACAGTCTGCTTATTTTCAGGCTTGCCTGTAATCCAGTGTTAAAATGTCTGTATTTCCATTCTTACCCCTCCTGTCCCCAGAAGCCCCATTCATGACATATGGGGTCTGATTTTTTAACAGACTTATAAATATTCCTTACAAATTTTACAACAGTCTGAAAAGAATATTTTTAAAAGTTTTGTCTTTTTATGGTGTTCATGAGCTGAGCTCAGTTTGAAAAAAAAGCATTGGAGGAGAATTACTTTCATGCTGCTGTTAATGCTAATGCAGCCATCTTGATTCAGTGAACTCTTTGTTTTTAGAAAGTAATATACCAAGGACTTGAACTGAACAAACTTAAAAGGACATGCACCACCCTAGTTTCCCTTTCATTGTTGTGGTCACAACTTTAATAATTTGTATCAAAACCAGCCTGGAAAGAGGAGTGTTCAATGAAAACAATTTTTTTCCGCCTCTTCAACAATAGGAGTAGAGTCGAGACAATAAATGTATTACTTATTAAGGAAATGGCAACTCTGTGGTTTGTATCATGAGGTGGTGGAAAAAATATTTCATATCTTTGAAACTAATAATAATACTGGCTCATGTGTATCATCAAACATTTATTAAGAAATCCTTTCTGATTCCCTGACTCAAATACGCCCATATGAAAATCATGGCTAAATCTCTATGCATCTGGATTACTGGAACATCAGTGACAAACATCACAACTGCATTCTGCCTCCCTCCCCACCCTGAAGTCATTCAGAGCAGAACTCCTCTATCATTGTGTTCGATAATGTACAATCTGTTATGTGACAGTAGTCACAGTGTTACAGCTTTCACATCATCAAAAATCAAATGAAAGCCAAAAATCAAAACTAGTAACATGGTATCAACTTTTTAATAAAGGAACACTGTTAATTGAATAGCCACTTTGCCAGTGAGTTATTCAATTAACAGGAATATTCAATTAACAGGAATTGTGTCACTTTCCAGTATTCTGGAGATAAACTTAGCATTTATTCTATTATATCTTGCTTGACAGGGCTCCACGAGTTCTGTCAAACAAGATATAATAGATTAAATGCCTGTATTGGATGTTCTGAGGCCAAATAGGTCTATAAACAAAGGAAAACTGGGAAGAGTCAGGGTAATTTCTCAACAGGTCACATGATTTTTTATTCAATTAACAGGAGTTTACTCTATAACCTTCATTCAATTAACAGGACAAATTTGTTCTGGAGGTATGGTAAATTGTTTAGTGCTGGGAAATTATATTCAATTAACAGGGTTATTCAGTTAAGAGATACCCAATTAAGTGGGTGCCACTGTATCTGCATTTGTCTGTGTCAATAATAACTGAAATATGCTGTAATTATTCAAACAATGTGAAAAATGTGCACATCATTAACTTATTCATTTTTCACAGACACTCCACTCCATTCTTTAAAGAGCGATTGGAAAATGGTGAGAAAACTGTTTTTGTTTGAACACTGTTTATTTATTGCAACAATTGCCACGACCCTCCACCACCCCTTAGTGTTGGGTGTCAGATCCGACGAGTGTGGAAAATCCGATCCGACTGAGTTTCATCAAATCCGAATCCGAAACCGAATCCGAAAGCTCTCCTGAATCTGAACGAAATCCGAATCCAAAATCGGCCCCTAAATCTGACCCGAATCCGAAAATCCGAATCCGACAAATCATGTTTATTTTTAGTTATGAATCTTTAAGTCTCACACAACGCAGATTTGTGGAGCGAATGCTGCAAAATTGCGAACATATGCAAGATTCTGCACCTTTCATTTGTGAAGGAACCTTCCATTAAATTTGTTCATTTATAGTATTTTATACAATTACCCATTACCCAACAGTTTTGCGACAATACATTGAACACATGCACGACTGCACGTATCATAGATTCATAACCGTATTACGTAATTTACGTTCCAAGAATAATATCAAATTTAGTAACTTTGGCAGTTGGCAGTAACACTCACCTCATAGAATATATCATATGGCATCGATCAATTTTGTACAATCTTTGACGGAGAATAGTTGGGTGGGGGGGGGAGGGGGTGGGGGGTGTGGGGGGGGGGGGTTGGTGGCAGACCATCCATTCTCCGATGGGAAGTTTGGAAAATAACCTATATTACTTGGAGCCTTGGGCTATAGAGTACTAGAAATTTCCTGAGAAGTGATGAAGAGACGGGTGGAATGTTGAATAAACGATAATGACCATCGACCAACAAGCCGGTTCCAGGGTTTCTGAATAGAAGGGGCGCCCCACGTGCGAAGCGCCATGGTGTGAGTAATTTTGGGATTGACTTACCCTATAACTGAGAGGGATTTAAAGAAATCAGCCATTAACTTTCACAAAATTAAGGCGGCGACTGCAACTTCGTGGCCTAACCTAACCTATTCAAATTTCTTGGATATGTAGTATTATGTACGCGACTACGCGTGTGTGTGTGTGCCTGTGTGATCTTGTTTAAAATTAGGAGGGCAGGAGGGGGGGAGGGGGGTGATATTGCGATAAGTGCTGGTCAAGTGTGATTTGCAATTTTGAATGTTTAATCGTTTATCAGCAGTCGGATTGGAGTCGGATCCGACGTGTTGAAAAATCCAATTCGAGCCAGAATCCGATTGCCTATCATGAATCCGACCCGAACCCGAATCCGAAACACAATTGAAAATCCGATCCGAATCTGAATCCATTCAGATTCGGATCGGATTGGATTCGGATTATCGGACCCGACGCCCAACACTACCACCCCTCTCCTTGTGGCAGGTGACTCTTTTCTATAAGGGTCCAATACGCAATCCAATTGTATAGAGATCAGTGGGTGTACCATACTTTCTAAAAAAATGAAAGTGTCAATGACACTGTAGCTCAACTTGACAAACTTGAACTTGGTAAGTTATAAATGAAATGGCAAAATTGAAGATCATTGGGACCAATGTCAGTTTCTTTGCGAGTGGCAACATTTTTGGACAGAAACCGAAGAAAATCGATAGCTCCCATCTAGAGGCCTCCCCAAACAAGCATGCCATGTTTCAAAGCAATCCGATCATAAATGTGCCCTATAGGGTGTACAAAAGGGAAATATTGTAGTCTGACTAGACTAAATTCTAAGAATGTTGGCCGTGGCAACATTTTTTGACGGAAATGGAAGAAAATCGATAGCTCCCATCTTGAGGTCACTGTAAATAAGCATACCAGGTTTCAAAGCAATCTAATCATAAATGAGCCCTGTAGGGTGAGCCAAAGGGAAATATTGTGGTCTGACTAAACTAAGTTCTAAGAATGTCGGCTGTGGCAACATTTTTTGATGGAAATTGAAGAAAATCGATAGCTCCCATCTAGAGGTCACCCCAAACAAGCATGAAAGGTTTCAAAGCAATCCGATCATAAATGTGCCCTGTAGGGTGTGCCAAAGGGAAATATCGAGTCTTCTGACTAAACCAAGTTCTAAGAACGTTGGCCACGGCAACATTTTTTGCCGGAAATTGAAGAAAATCGATAGCTCCCATCTAGAGGTCACCCTAAATAAGCATACCAGGTTTCAAAGCAATCAAATCATAAATGTGACCTGTACGGTGTGCCAAAGGGAAATATTGTGGTTTGACTAAACTAAGTTCTAAGAACATTGGCCGCGGCAACATTTTTAAACAGAAATTGAAGAAAATCGATAGCTCCCATCTAGAGGTCACCCCAAACAAGCATGCCAGGTTTCAAAGCAATCCGATCATAAATGTACCCTGTAGGGTGTCCCAAAGGGAAATATTGAGTCTTCTGACTAAACTAAGTTCTAAGAACGTTGGCCGCGGCAACATTTTTGACAGAAATTGAAGAAAATCGATAGCTCCCATCTAGAGGTCTCCCCAAACAAGCATACCAGGTTTCAAAGCAATCTGATCGTAAATGTACCCTGTAGGGTGTGCCAAAGGGAAATATTGAGGTCTGACTAAACTAAGTTCTACAAACGTTGGCCGTGGCAACATTTTTTGCCGGAAATTGAAGAAAATCGATAGCTCCCATCTAGAGGTCACCCTAAATAAGCATATCAGGTTTCAAAGCAATCAAATCAAAAATGTGCCCTGTAGGGTGTGCCAAAGGGAAATATTGTGGTTTGACTAAACTAAGTTCTAAGAACGTTGGCCGCAGCAACATTTTTTGACGGAAATTGAAGAAAATCGATAGCTCCCATCTAGAGGTCACCCCAAACAAGCATAAGAAGTTTCAAAGTAATCTGATCATAAATGTGACCTGTGAGGTGTGCCAAAGGAAATTGTGGACGTACGTACTAACGTACGTACGTACGTACGTACGTACGCCGACGGACGAGAAGTGATGGCAATAGCTCAGCTTGACTTTGTCAAGTTGAGCTAAAAAGTTAAAAAATTTATAGTAATTTATATATTTTTTATACTTACCAATGACCCAGACATAGCTGGTGCTAACTCTTAAAATATAGGGCCAAACACAAATTTTGCCCCCCAATCCCCAAAATTTGCATCTAAAACTAAAGAAAACATGTCCTGAGAGGCCCTCCACACTTCGCCCCTACTGCGCATGCGCAGTGTCAAGGACGTTCCGAAATTGGCGCCATTTATCATTCTAATAACCAGTGCCTGGTAAGCGCTATGTACTCAGCGGGGAGGCAAGAGTTCCCAACTCCTGGGAGGGCCATCCCCGTCTGGGTCATTGGTAAGTATAAAAAATATATAAATTACTATAAATTTTTTAACATTTTTATACTGTACCAATGACCCAGACATAGCTGAATAGTAAAAAGGCTGGAGGGCCAAGGACATAGAGCAAAATGGAATACGCTCAATAAAATAAAATAGAGTCATCCCCTGTAGGGAAGAGAAGTAATAGGCCTTACATGTATCTTTCTTATTTATGATAAATTAGAAAGATACAACACCTTCCAAAAATTGAGCTTCATACATCCATGTACTCTATTAATATCCAATAATCCTTATACTAATAATTTTTAAAGTAAGCCAATAATAAAGTAAGTCTAGAGAATAGAGACTCTTATACTCCTAAAAGTGTGTGAGAATTGCATAATCATGTCCGTTGACATATGCAATATTCAAAAGCTATACTTTAAAAACTAAGACTTGAATGAATTTTATAAACTTAAACTTCTCACTAAACAACCATCCCAATAACAGCTCAGAATTACTAACTCCGGAGGAGGTATCCCCTTGTTTTCATAGTAAAAACAGGTGACCCAAGGGAACACCCTCCCCCCCCCCCCCCTTTTTCTTGCCCTGGGTCAAATAGCCCAGAGCGAAGAGGGCAGCCGAACGGAGACACTGCCGAAACAGACAGCCTACCTAGCTATAGTAGCAACTGTTAAGTGAATGACATTCTGAGCAGTAGATAATAGACCTAACAATAGAGGCCTCCAGAAATGGACTCGATATTTCTGAGATAAAATTCATGAATGGATGGCTGAGCGCAATGAGCAGCCTTCAAAAATCTATAATAGCAACACTATTAATGTAAGCCCAAGAAGTAGAAGAACTCTTACTTCATGAGCCGAAATCTTAAGCACAACTGCTAAGCCAATGATATACCATAAGCAGTACGCTAGTTAATAGAATCCATTAACAATAAAATGGAGCGTAACGTCCTTCTACTAGACATCAAAGACAGAAGAAGCTTACGCCCTTGTAATAAACAGATATCTGTTTATAAATACATAAACTGTACCCGGAAAGAGTAAAGGCCTATGCCCATACGAAGACGGAAGGACCTTAAAATAATAGGTTCCGGATAATAGGAGCCTAACTCTTATGCAACAATCCAACCTAAATAGTAACGGAAGTATTGATTCCGAAACTATGAAAGTGAAAATCATCCATCGATAGTGCATGAAACTCACTGACTCTACAGTAAAAGAGAAACCAACAGAATTACTGTTTAAAAGGTCAGAATTTGAAAACTACTGTTTCCAGAGGCTCAAATGATTACTTAGCTAAATAAGAACCTGAAGTTAAAATCCGTATAGGAATTTAATCTAAAGATTCTAAGTCTATTTATCAAAAAAGTTACTAACTGACTTAGATAAAGAGACAAAAGACTCAATTGTAAACTATCGTAGAGTGCATAGGTATGAGGTAACATAAACCTATAACCTAAATAACAACAGGCTGCAGTAGATCTTGTGAAACAAGTATACTAAAAAATAGCAATGAGTAGTATGGAGGGATCAACCATATGAACATAATGATCCCTACACCACGACGGAAGAGCCTCCACTTTAGTCGCATAGAATAGCGAAGAAGAGGATCTCCTATAGTAAGAAATCGCGTCCAAAGCTCGTCCAGTACAGTGCTTACAATGCAATACGGACCACACAACGGAATACATGAAGGCTGCGACCTTGCTGGTTGTGATAAAGATGACACGATTTACCCAGTGAAAAAAGATCCTCACATAGAGGAAGATTTCACGTTAAGATCCACAGTAGACAAGAGAATAAATTACTCATGATCTCTGTGAAGATAGAGATGCTATCAACAGAAATGTATTGTGGTTGTTTATCTTAGCAATACCTGCTAAAACAACAGCGCCGGAGGATACGCGTATCCTATCATTCCGTCCTATAGATCAATAGAGCGTTAACAGTATTAGCTCAGAGATCTGGACAAGCCAACACATACGTCTGCAATTGATTAGCAAGCTGTGTCATAAACAAAACATCATTGGGCGCTCCCATAGATAGCAAATCTGATTGAATATTTGTTTGTTGAGAGTCCATTCTGACAGCAACAAGCGACCCGTAAGAGAACGGGAGTGCGATAAAACAATCAGACGACCCAGAATATGACGGACCAAAACTGAACTTGGTGTACTATAACAAACAGACGGATTCTTTCCATTAAATTGAATAACGGAAACGAAAGAGTGCCTCCCTGGTTCCGGAGATACGCCACTACTGTCGAATTAAAGGACAGGAATTTGGGCATGCGTTTCTGAATAATGTTCATGCAATGACATAAAGTAAGCCTAAAAAACATTATTCCGCGGAAGTTAAACTGATAGCTAAAAGACTGCGGAACCCAAAGACCCTGGCACTTCGAATCCGTAGGGATCAGTATATATCCCAATCTGTTTGACTGGCAACCGTCATAACAGCCACACTTGGGTCCGGCAACTGCGGCGGCACTCTCTGAGTCAACCACCGAATGTTTGCCCCAGTCTGAATCTCTTGTAACACTAGATAGACAAGAGAATGTATAAATCAAGCAATTCATGGATTGCCGGAAAGTTGCCGTCGAAGAGAAGCTCCTCCGAGAACGAAGCGACTCTGAGAGAGTTCTTAACCTACTATCCACGCGTGGATGTAGCTAGGGCTGCATCACGTCTAACCAACTCCAATCAGCCACTGAAGGGCGGAGTTATACGTGAACAAACTACTGCCCTCAAAAGAAATTACATTGAGAATAATATCCCGTAAATCTTTTCTTGAAGACGTAATGATAACGCCTCAGTAAGGCGGATTACGTATAATAAAGCGTCTAAGTTAAGTCTACTATACATAATGTCGTTCCCAACATTGAAATTGGAAAAGACATAAACGGCGAAAAAGAATATATGCAGTCTTTAATCACACCGTCTAGACGCATATGAACTCTCGGTATGCCCTGCTCTGCCAAAATAAACTATATGTAAAAAAGATAAAATGGCAGAAATGAGCCACGCGGACAAGAAACTAAACTATCATGCTTAGTAGCAGGCTTGTATATATATCTATATAAATATATAGCGTCGAAAAATAAAACACATGTTGTAATGACAATATTGGACTGCGTCGGTAAGTCAGGGACAAAGTCCCTGTACCGATCGAAAAATCCGAGTCCAATGACGCTATAAGTCTCTTATCCAAGATCGCAGCAATGAAGTCCGAAAAATAATCACTGGAAGAAATGCCAGAAGATATGAAAGGCATCTTCCGATACTACTAAAGGGAAAACTCGAAATCTTTCGAATCCCTTTCGCCATCCTGTCGGACCCTATAAAGCGTTCGGTCGTCCGTAACTTGATGCAACCGCGGACCGCACCAACCCAGCGCCGTCGGATAATTCCTGATTCGACCGAGAAACCGTCAATTGCTGGGATGCTGCGAAACAACTGTGCTAACTCGGATAGCACGTCCGTCACTGAGGCCTGAGGAGCAGCGGTCTTACGATGCATTGCCGCAGGAAGCTCCGAGATCGTTACCCCGTGCATACTTCCAATATGCGAGCGAACGGAGTGTATAGGCCTCGTGTCCCTTGGCTACCGGATGGCGCGACCTATTCGCTGTGGAATCACTGAATGCCGAAACTGATCGGATACTCGAGGTCACGTAGCCAATGTGCGGTCGTGTGCCCTGCTGTGAGGATGAGGAAGCATTAAAGACAGTCTCTCGGACTGTCAATATAACGGAGCGTCCCGAGCAACGGACATATGCTCCGAATGTAAAATATTTGAACCACAACATGCGGTCCCCTATGTTGTTGGCTTCCTCCGATCTGTCCTCAATCTGCCGTCACTGGGTGAGTACTAAAGTAATTAAAGTGCTCGCATCACCCAAATCTCCTTCCTAGACCGCAACGGACGAACCCGGCAGCCGAACCATTCGATGAATGTACGCTACACCGGGTGAGCTAGCGAATGTCACTCCGTAAGCGATAGACATATTCCATGAGCACTTATTGCCGCTAACTCTTCATTAACTATGACGACAGAGGCACACTTTTGAAAGACATCTCCATAACTCTTCGAACAAGAAACCAGAAATGCTTGGATAGCAAGCATAAAATAATAATATATATAGCGTCGTTCAATAATTCGAAAGTTTGTGTGACATTATTGGACTATGTCGGAACTGAGGGACGATGTCCCTGAACCGAACCAAAAATTTCTAAGTCCACCGACGCTATCAGTTTCTTATCCGGCATCGCAGCATATGTTGTTCCGAAAGGGAAAGCTTGAAATCCACCGAATCCCTTTCGGTATCCCGTCGGACCGGATGAAACTTTCGGACGTCCGTACCCGCTTCCGCGGAGCGTCCCGACCCAGCATCGTCGGATAAAATATATGCGACAGATTCAGTTGATGCTGGGATGCTGCGATAAACTGTGCTATTAAGGAAAGCACGTCCGTTCCCGAGGCCTGTGCAGTAGCGGACTTACGATGCATTGCCGCTGGAAGCTCCGTGTACGTCGACTCCCGCATACTTCCTATGCGAACGTCCGGAGTCTGCAGGCCTCGAGTCCCCGGCTACCGACCCAGCGCTGTCGGATAATTCTTGATCCGACACCGTTTCTGTCGGCTGCTGGGATGCTGCGATAAGCTGTGCTATGTGCACAAGAATGTCCGGCGTCGAGACCTGCGGAGGCGCAGTCTATCGCTGCTTCGCCGAGGGCAGCTCCGCATCAGATGGCTCCCGCATACTTTTCCTATGCGAACGTCCGGAGTCCATCGGTCTCGAATCCCTGGCTGCCGGATGGTGTGACCTGGTCGCCGAAGAATCCTTGATCGGCGAAGCTGGTAATATATCGGCGGTCACGCAGCCAAGGTGCGGTCGTGTGCGCTGACGAGAAGAGGAAGCCTTAGCAGTCTCAGCGGACTGCCTATACAACGGAGCGTCCCGAGCGACGGACGTATGCTCCGCTAACGACACATTTGTACTACAACATCTGGGGCCAGATGTTGTTGAACGAGAGAGGGGCCTCTCTCGCTTGCCGTCTGGATGGACCGGAACGAGCTATGAACCGGACTAAAAGGCTTCCTCCGTTCTCCCACCGATCCGCCGTCACTGGGTGTGCATTAAGTTAATTTTATAGTGCTCGCATCACCCCAAAATTCCTTCTAGACCGCAACGGACGAACCCGGCTGCCGAACCATTCGGTGAATGGACGCTACACCGGGCGAGCTAGCGGACGTCAAAGGCCGTCGAACCTACTAGGGTCCTCTTAGGCAATTGGCGTATTACATGAGCACTTTTCCGCTAGCCCTTCATTAATTGTGACGACGGAGGCACACTGTTGGAAGACATCACAGATACATCACCCTAATCTTGATCGTCTGAAATAGAAATTGATAAAGTAGAGTGACCCTGCGGGGAAAGGACCGGAGTGTCCAAATCCCCAACAACATACCGTGACATACGCTTCCCATATTGTCATCGAAATCATACGATACAGAACCGGAGTTAATGCGAGTACACTGACCACATATAGAATGATAATAAGGTCAGAGGAAGACTTCCTCTTAAAACAATTGATCAATATCCTTTCAATGTGAAAAGAAAACAAGTCCTGGTACTCGCACTAACCCCTGGCAATCAAAATACATAATAATAATATGATCCATTAATATAGAAAAAATAATTGAAATCAAAATATTTTGAAAAAATATTTTTTCAGAACAGCCCAAGTTTCTGAAAAGTAACGTTGAGCCCCAATGGATCCCAAGCCTAAGTGTGGACAAAAATTTTAAAAATATTTTAAACAATTTATTCAACACTTACGAACAATAATAATGTATCTAGTTATGATTAAAATAACATAAAGATATTATTATTTAGAAATCCCCCCCTCACACAGAGGGCTGTTGTAAATGTAAACAATGAGTGTAAAAACACTAAAATAAGACTCCAGGCACCCAGGCCCGAAATCAGTTACCAAAAATACACCATCTGATGCAAAACAGAGACTTCCAGGGAAGAAACTGCAGAACATCAGATGGTAGATGCAGAACACAACGCCTAACCACCCGTAGGTGAAGACGTAAACATGGGGAAAGAACAGAATTCATTCTGTTATTCAGCTAAACTCCCAAGAAATTTTAGTAATAATAATTACAGAAATTATGCCAAAAGCATGGGAGAATAGCAAGGGGGAACTTAAAGGACAGGGAGAGAGGAAAAACACTTGAAAAAACAGTGTAACTAAATAATCAGAATGACAACAAAATGGCTGCTGCCTTGAAAATAGGTAACTTAACATAATTTCATTAAAAAAATTTAAGTTACAGCCCTGATAATATTCTGTCACACATTCTTTTCCTCTCCTCCTTTTCTATCCTCCTTAGAATCACCATTTCACTAATATTTATGTGTCTGGCATCATTTAAACTGAGATTTAAAAGCACAAAGATCAGTCAGATGTTAACTGATGAAGGGCCAAACTTAGAATGATAAATGGCGCCAATTTCGGAACGTCCTTGACACTGCGCATGCGCAGTAGGGGCGAAGTGTGGAGGGCCTCTCAGGACATGTTTTCTTTAGTTTTAGATGCAAATTTTGGGGATTGGGGGGCAAAATTTGTGTTTGGCCCTATATTTTAAGAGTTAGCACCAGCTATGTCTGGGTCATTGGTACAGTATAAAAATATGATAAATTTTAAGTAATTTGTATATTGTTTTTACTTACCAATGGTGAAGACTAGCTGGTGCTAACGCAAATTAATCCAGGGCCAAACACAAATTTTGCCCCCCAACTCCCCAAATTTGCACGCAAAACCAAAAAAGTTTAGTCCTAGATGGTCATCCAAAATTCGCAGTATCCAGGAAGGTACTGAAATTGGCGCCAACCATCATTCTTTCTACAGTGCATGCTAAATTTTATAATCAGCGGGGAAGTATGAGTGCTCACTAATGGGAGGGCCATCCCCGTCTGGGCAATTGGTAAGTATAAAAAATATACAAATTACTTAAAATTTATCATATTTTTATACTACAACCAATGGCCCAGACTAGCTGAATCGTAAAAAGGCTGGAGGGCCTAGATCATAAAGGAAAATCCAATCTCTCAATTACTTCAGTAAAGGATAGCTCCTACAGGAGAATAGGAGAAGATATAGGAATTAAATATGTCTTTCTCTTTTACGAGAAAAGAGAAAGGCATAACACCAACAATGTAATTGAGAATTACATAATATATAATTTCTCCATTTAATGACAGCATAACCCATTATGCTAATTCGATGAAGGAAACCAATATATAAAGATAGTCCCGAGAATGAGACTCTTTATACTCATTTAAAAGAGTCCGAGGGTTGTATATTAACGCTCGTTTGACACGTAACATATTCAAATGCTTCACAGTGAGCTACACTTTAAAAACAGGACATATATGAGACTTAGTTATTGCTTCACACCGAGCTACACATTAGCACCAATGCAGGACTACTGTCACTGAAGGAGGTATTCCCTTGCTTTTCAGTATAAAGCCAGATAACCATAAGGGAAAAACCATCCCCCCCCCCCCCCCCCCTTCCCCTTGTTCTGAGGTAAAATTCTTCAGAACGAATGAGGGCAGTGGAACGGCGTCACTGCTCGAGCAGACTGTCTAAAGATCTTATAGATGTAACATTAATGGACGACATTCTGAGCAGCAGAAAGAGGACCCAAATATCTTAGGTCACTGGAGATGGGCTCTAAATTTCTCAGGTAAAACCTGATAAATGAAGAGGGCTGTGTCCAGTAAGCAGCCTTCATAAGATCAGTAATGGCTATAATAAGCCCAAGAAGTGGACAGTGCTCTAACCTTGTGCGCTGAAATCTTGTTGACAGAACATTGATCCGAAGATAGATTTTCATAGGCAATACGTATTGCCAACTGAATCCATCTAGCGACAGAATGAACTGAAATATCTTTTCTGTGGGGAATCAAAGAAAGGAAGAAATGTTTTCTTCCCTTTCTAATAAAATATGATCTACGTTTATAAATGCGCATAGCTCTGACTGGACACAGCAAAGGTCTACGGTTATCCGAGGACAGTAAAGCCTTAATGACAATAGGCTCCGGGCCGCTCATCCGGAATCTGATTCTTAGTCAAAAAACCCACTTCCGTAGTGAGGGTAATAGTATTACCCACACTACGGTAATGAGATTCATCAACAGATAATGCATAAAGTTCACTGACACTTCTAGCAGATGCAAAGGCTAAGAGAAATGCCGTTTTATAGCTCAAGAATTTGAATTCTACAACGTTTATTGGCTCAAAAGGAGCTTCTTGAAGCTTCAACAGAACCCAAGCCAAATTCCACTTGGGAATTAATCTGAGGGTACTAGGTCTATTAATAGAGAAATTTCTAACTAGCTTGGATAAAGAAGTACCTGCTCCAATAGTTATCATGATGAGCGGAAGGGCCTGATAACATAGACCTATAGCCCTTAATAGTGACGTGCTGCAGTTTGAGTTTGTCAAACAGGTAGACCAAGAAATTGGCAATCTGTGGAATGAACGGATCATATATGCCAACAGACTGATTTGTACACCAATGGAAGAAAAAAACCCACTTTGCTGCATAATTCAACGAAGAGGAGGCCCTCCTACAGTTAGAAATTGCGTCCACTGCTCGTCCTGTAAAATGTTTTCCGTGCAAGAAGGACCGTACAACGGAAATACGAAGGATGAGACCTTCAGGGTTGTGATGCAGGGTGCAGGACTTCCCCTGATATATGGAAGGTCCCCTCGTGGAGGAAGCTTCCGGGGAACATCCCATAACAGACACCTGAGAAGATTGATCCAGGGTTTCTGTGACCACAGAGGTGCTACTGGCAAGATTTCGCAGTGAGACTGTTTGATTTTTAACAGAATCTGCTGAATCAACGGAGCTGGAGGATATGCATATCCTATCATCCCGTCCTCTGAGATCAACAGAGTGTCTACTGCCTACACTCGATGATCTGGGCATGGCGACACAAACATTGGTAACTGATTGTGTAGGTGTGTCGCAAAAAGATCTATCATTGGACGATCCCACTTGTAGCAAATCTGTCTAAATATTCGCTTGTTGAGAGTCCACTCCAATGGCAACAGGCAACCTTTCCGAGAGTGCGAGTCTGCTAATACGTTGAGATGACCCGGTATATGACAGACTGAGAGATGAATGTGATGATTCAGAACGAATAGGAGAATCTTCTCCGCTAATTTGCATAACGGAATCGAGTGAGTGCCACCTTGGTTCCTGAGGTAAGCAACTACTGTAGAGTTGTCCGACAGAATCTGAACATGGACATTCGCTATTTGACGAATCCAATGTTGTAGTGCTAACCAGATTGACATCATCTCCTTGATGTTTATGTGTTTTTCCAGGAATTGAGAGTCCCAAAGACCCTGGCACTTCAAGTCTGCGGGACTTGGGGATGCGCCCCAGCCCATCTGACTCGCATCTGTCATAATCGTGAAAGCCGGATCCGGCAGTTGAAGCGGAATTCGTTGAGTTAGCCACTGAAGAGCTGCCCAAATCTGAACCTTTTGTTTTACTAGGTCCGTTAAAACAATACTGGTTTTGAGGGAATGCATCTTCACACTCCAGTTCTGAGTAAAGAATATTTAGAGGGGACGCGCGCGCGCGTGCAGCCCATCAGAATAAGATCCGCAGCCGCTCCGCACAGCCCCATCAGTTGCATAAACTCCCTCGCTGTTATTACATCTGAATTCAGACAAAAGTGAGCATAACAACTGACTAATTTCGCTTTGTGTAACGGCAGACGAACCAGATTGTTGTGAGTCTCGAAGCTCATTCCCAAGTAAATGAATGACTTGGACGGAGCTAGATCTGACTTTTTCTCATTTACTATGAAACCGAGACGTCGGAGCAATTGTAGCAGACTCTGAACATCGTTCTGAAGAATAATTCTGTTGCTGTATCTCTGAAGAATGTCGTCCACGTAAGCCAATGTTACCGCAGACGAATGAGCTCGGAAGTATGACATTACGGAGTTCATTATTCAAGTGAAAGCCCAACGAGCCAGGTTGAGACCAAAGCACATTGCTCTGAACTGATAAACCTTTCCTTGCATGGCAAACAGCAGGTACTTTCTGAATGCTGGATGTACCAGGACATGAAAGTAAGCGTCCTTTAGATCTATGCTTGCTCCATAGTCGTCCACTTGAATGCTCGCCCTTACCAACCGAATGGTTTCCATATAGAACTTTGGAGCCACGATCAACTTGTTTATTCAGCTCAAGTCTATTACCAGTCAGAACGAGCCATCTGGCTTCGGTACAAGGAACAGGTGACTGTAAAAACCTTGAGAATTTTGAAGCTCGACAACCTCTATTGCTTCCTTCAATAAGAGAGCCTGTACCTCTGCTAGGAGAGACTCTCTTTTGTATTTTGAAAGGATCTACTGGAAGATTTGTCCAATGCGGACATCTTGTTAGCGGGGGTTTTGCTCGGAATGATAGTCGTAGGCCTTCCGAGACTACACTTCTCACCAACTGATCTTCCGTGACTGCTATCCAGTTTCTCGCAAAGTTTGATAACCTTCCACCAACTGGCAAGCAATAGAGGTTTTGATCATCACCTGTAGGACTTACGAGGCTTATGGGAGAAGAAACTACGTCCTCCCCGCGAAGATCCTCGTCCCGTCGGCTTAGGTACTTCTGACCAATAGTCCTGATCAGACTTACGCCCCTTCCCGAGTCGCTGTACTGACGACCTTAAGTAATTATAAGAGGATTTCTTGAACCCTCGCGAGGAGTTGCCTTTAGATTATTTTGATTTAGAACGTTCTTGCTTACCCCGGTCTTCTGAAGCATGTTGTTGAGACGCCGACTTCAAAAGCAGAGCACTGGAAGCTTTCTTAGTAGCCTGTTCATAGACTAACGAAAGCTTGTCGTCAAACATTGTATGTCTGGAGACCGGAGTGACTCGGAGAGAGCTTTTTACCTTGTCATCTATTAGTGATGACGACGCAAAGGCATCACGTCTGATCAACTCCAAATTTGCCACTGTCAGGGAGGAGTTATTCGTGGCATACATGACTGCCCTGGAAAGAACTGTAAGCGAGGAACAAATGTCCTCAAATTCCTTCCCATTGAAAGATTGCGCCATAGCTCTGGTAAGGTGATCTGCGTAGGACATCGCATCCAGATTCGCTCTATTTGATGAAATAGCACATTCCATCACATCCGAGCGAATGTTGAATGAAGCAGGTAGGAACATATCTAAATCCCCGGTCTGCTCATCTAAACACAGAGGAGCTCTCTGAACATCTTCTCCAACCATTTTAAATGAACGTGGTCCAAGGAACGGTATATTTATGGAAGATGTTGATAAGAAACTGCCTTTCCTCGTCACACGGGAGAGGTTAAATATGGTGTCGTCAACATGGCCGAAGGTCTGCGACACCTGTCTAGACTGTATCGGGAAGGAAAGAACTTCCTCTTTCCTCCACACGAAGTCTGCGTCTAAAGACGACAACGGTTTCTCCCTTGTTGTCGCAGCTTGCTGATCAGGTGGAACAAATTCAGGATAGTATAGATAGATAAATTCCATGGCTACAATATGTTGTTCCGAAAGGGAAGGGTAATCCTCTTCCTTGTCCCTTTCACCATCTGACTGAATAAGCTGTGATTCTTGGTCCATCGCATCTGCATGTGCAGATGACTGGATCGACTCAGCACCATCCGACAGCTCACTACCAGAGTCTGCTCTCACATTTGCTGGGATGCTGCGATTAGCTGCACAATCTGCAACAGCATGTCCATCACTGAGGCTTGAGGAGCAGTGGTTTTCTGTTTTTCAGCCGCTTGCTGCTCCAGGGACGAAGTTCCTGAAATGGATCTCTTCTCCAAACGTCCCAATGATCGAAGCCTCGGTTCCCTAGCTACTGGATGGTCTGACTTCACGGGCGAACACTGGCTCCGTCTTCGCGCAGCTGGCTGGATATCCGAAGCCGGTAGCTAGGATGCGGTTGTGTGTGCTTATGAATCGTAGCAGAGGAAGAGGTGACTGTAGCCGAGGCCGGCTGCAGTCTACACAGAGCGTCCAGACTGGCAGGGGTGGACGTATGCTCTGGCCCGTGCAAGTTTCTCAAAACAACCTCTGGTCCCAGATGTTGCTGGGTTAGAGAAACTGCTGACTTCCTCTCTATTTCCGTCGTCGCTGGGTGAGCTTTTGATTTTAAGGTGCTCGCTCCACCCAAATCTACTCTTCCTTCGACCGCAATGGACTTACACGGTGTCATGGCTCCCACGGACGGAGTAACCACTTCACCGTTCGAGCTAGCTGCTTGCAAGGGATTAGGAACACTAACTAGAGGCCTTAACCCTTGCTTAATATTCATGAGCACCTTTGCAGCTAGCTCTGTTTGCTCATTAAAGTGCGACAATGGTAGCACACTTTTGGTGGGTGTCACAATACCATCACCATGTTCTTGTTCCTCTCAAAAAGAAACTGAAAAACGCGAATTATCTTGCAGAGAGAGCTTCGGCATAGGCATCTCACCACCAACAACGTACCATGACACCCGTCTCCAACGATTGTCATCCCAATTAACACAGGTAGGAGAAGAATCTGCAGGAGTACATCGACTACAGGCAAGGCAACAAGCACGTAAATCCAAGGAAAACTTCCTCATCTTGCGTTTAGAGCAGTAAGCTTTCATGATTCAATCAAACTATAAAGTCGATAGTACTCCTACAAACTCCAGAAGAAATATATGATAAAGATACATAAATAATTGCAATCAAAATCAAAATCGAAAAATTAAATCCAAAAAATTTTTTTTTAAAAAGCCTAAGTTCCCAAAGGGAATATGATGAGCCCAAGGGCATCCCGATAGAGCCCAAGTGTGGACAAAATCCAAATTTTTTGAGCTACACTACCAGAATCATAATCAATGTATCTTACAATAATCCTACAGTAATAAAATATCTAAATACTACATATATTTAAAGACATTGCCAATGTAAACAACGTCAAAGGAAAAAACCGGAAACAAGACATCAGGCACACAAAAAGGCCCAATGTCAGTAACAGATTTTAATGCTATCAGATGTAAAGCTAGATCTTCATATGAAGAAAAAAACGATACATCGGATAGAAGATGCAAGACCAAAACAACCTAACAACCCTAGGGTGAGGACGTAACCATGGGGATATACAGAATAAACATTCTGTAATACACGTTAAACTTCCAAGAAATTTAAAATAAAAAATTTCAATAAAAAACAGCCAAAAAGCTTAGGAGTTTAACAGAAGGGCTTCAAGGAGGGATAGGGAAGGAACACTTAACAAACAGTGGATAAATCATTAGCAAGAATGACGACGTTAGGTGTTTGTCCCAAAATTGGGAAACATGAAATAATTTTTATAATTATTATAAAGTTACAGCCATGAACATTTCCAACCACCGTTGTTCACTTCCATCATCCATTTCCAGCCTTGGATCCACCAATTTTACCACTGATTTGTGTCTGGCATCCTCAAAAAAGGAGATTTAAAAGCACAGATGTCAGTTCATTGTTGCTGACTTTAGGGCCAAACAAAGAATGATGGTTGGTGCCAATTTCGGTACCTTCCTGGATACGGCGCATGCACAGATCACAAAAGTATGGAGGACCATCTAGGACTTAATTTTTTTGGTTTTGCATGCAAATTTTGGGGACTGAGGGGCAAAATAAATGTAAAAAAATATGAATTTTGGGGCTCTTGGATCATCACACTTCAAAACTGTTCATATTTTTATAGTGGGAGGGTATCATAACAATATATACAAAAGCTTGGAGAGAATGATTGTTTGCAGGTCTCAGAATGTGTTACATATAGTATATGATGCAAATGTACCAAGAGTACTTTATTATTTACAGTTAATACATACCCAGAACGACACGCGAGTGTGAGTGGGTTAATCGATATGGCACGAGTGCCAGTGCGGAAGGATAGAATGACAGGCCACAGGCCTCGAGTTTTATCCTTCTGTGATGACATGCCTTCATGTCTATAAATACAATTATTAGAAGGACACTCAGCAATTCATTTGACAACTCTCAACACAAAGAACACATTTTATTGCGAACCAAATTTGCGAAGAGAACCCGTATTACTATTTCGTCCCTGGAGTTCTAATGTGTTCTATGTGCCTCCTGGCACATTGAACACATTGGAACTCAGAGGACAATTTTCAGCTATCCCAAGGGATTCAGATTATAATTGTGTGGCACGATTTGTAGAAAATTCCAGTGACATTTTGCTTCTAATTAAAAATAGTCCATCAACGATTTCCGTTCTGCACATATGTGCGGAATAGATTTTCATTTTCTGCATGGTTTACTGTTGCTGTAGATGGGGATTACATAGAAAAAGCGTGTAATAAAATTTTTTACCAGAACCCACTGTCCATTTTCTCTAAGTTGTTTCAATTTACATTCACCCTAACACAAATCCAAATTGTTTAATATTATCCAATCAAGTATACTTTAGTGAAAAGATCTTCAAACAGGTAACATGTGCATGGAGTATATAAGTGCTTACAAAGTGAGTTTCAGTACCTCTCAAAACTAATAGCAAACACACTCCACCCACTACTAAATAATAAAAAAAAAAACAGAAACAAGACTCACTGAGGCACTTTGTTTTTATCTAGTCTGTATCTAAATGGCAAGTTATCCTTTGATATCCATGATGTTCTATTTACTTCAACTTCTTCTTCTCCAATAAACTGAGTTGATACAGCATTCCATAAGGGATTAAAATTTTCATAAGGATCTTGTTTTTCTGAATCTAATACATCAGATGAAACACTTAGTTTCTTTGCTACTTCCCATTCTTTCAAAAGGCTAAAAGATAATAAAAACAAGCACAGAACATAATAACAACAGAGATTACAAAAATATAGGAATACATTAACCCTTTACACAATGTACAGGTTATCAAAATTTAATATTTTTTTAAATTTTTCAAAAACCTTCCACAAAACCATAATTATATCACCCCTCACTGATGAGCTCATTCCAATGATGGGTCACATGATATGGTTTTGTGGAATCTTTTTGTAAATTTTATTTTTTCAACTGCTACATTTGTAAATTATGTGAGCAACCGAAGCTGATTCATTAGTTAAAAAGTTGACCATAAGTCATTCAATTTTTGTTGGATGATGTACGTAAATGACTTGAAATACAGTACATGGAGAGTGGATTGCCACTAAATCGTCCATTGAGTGGAGGTATCACCCAGGTAATACTCAAAAATTTTGTACAGAAACACGAGAAGCAGAAGCTAAGTTTCAACCAATGGATCTCTGGGTTTAACCCTGAGGTCCATTTGCTGAAACTTTGCTTATGCTAATTCTGCCTTGCATTAAATTACCATTTATTGCTTGAGAGAAATCATCATTCCTTGGGTGATTTATTAATAATACACTCTCCATGTACTGTAAAACTAAAACTATATACCTGGTAGTCACCATTCCTTCATTCAACTAAAGATATTCATTTTGCCAGCCAGCAAAAAAAAACAACTCCAGATATTTACGACTTATCAGTAGTGGCAGTTTATCATCAGGATGTGTATATTAAAGTGCCACCTTGAGTTTCAAGTTTGTGTTTGTTGTTGAATTTCTTATGTCATATGACACTGTGAAGTGTGATTGATTTGAGTATCCATTAATAATAATAATAATAATAATAATAATAATAATAATAATAATAATAATAATTTTACAGCCTAAAATCCACATATGATGCTCTGTTACTGTACAAAATTACCAAATGTCTTATGGTTAAAGTTAGGATAAGTTAAAGAACAGGCTCCTAAAGAAAGTCAAATATTACCCCAGGAACTTAATTTGAACAAATTAAACAAATTAAAATCTATCCTCTCCAAGGAAGCTAAGTACTAAATATCAAGTTAAGATGTGGGTCCCCGTAGGAGACCAAAATATGAATCCAGGAACTTGATTTGAAAAAACTTTAATTTGCACCTACCCCTTCCAAGGATACTGTATACCAAATATCCAAAGAATTTTACTGGTAGATCTGAAGATTTTCACAAAATTGCCCTCGTATTACATAATGTGAAAATATGGCTTCCATACGGAGACCAATATAAACTTGGTGACTTGATTTGAACAAACTTGTATTGACCCCCCCCCCCCCCCCCCCCCCCCTCAAGGATGGTGTACATCAAATACCAAGATGCTGTATACCAAATAACAAAATATTTTTAGTCCCAGGGACTTCAACAAACTTGTAACTGGCCTCTCTATATCAAAATACCTTGTTTGACTGGTGGATCTGAAGAAGAAGAGTTTTTTTTAAAGAATCTTCCTCATATTACACTCAGTTAAAATTTATGAAGCCATAGGGAGCCCAAATATAAACCCAGGGACTTGATTTGAACAAACTTGAATCTGACCCCTCGTGGGTATACTGTATACCAAATATCAAAAGATTTTGACTGGTGGATCTGAAGATTTTTGATGAATTTTCCTTATCATGCACTAAGTTAAAATTCAGGCTCCCTTGGGGATCCCAAATATATACCTTGAGACTTGATTTGAACAAACTCAAATTTGACCCATCTGAGGATGCTAAATACCAAATATCAAAAAATTCTGATAGGTGGTTATTGAGAAGAATTTTTTAATTTTTGAAAAAAGTTTTAGTGTGCTTAATGTTATGATACCTTCTCTTCCGAATAAACCCAAAAGATGGGCTTCCAACACTCAGCAAGTAAAGAAAAACAAGAGGCCCCAATGGGTCTTAAGGTGCTCATCTGACATGGTAGTCTAAATATCAAACCAGGGACTTGACTTGAATAAGCTGCATACGCCCCTCCTAAGAAAAGCATATACCAACTAGACGAAGCTATTATGCCCACACAATACACAAGATTTTCCTTCTATTTTCAGTTCCTGCACTTGTACATCCCAAAATTGAGATAAACGCATAAAAAACAGATTTTTTTTTATTTTTGTTCGGAAATTTTCGAAGTCCCAAACAAAATGTTTTCAGACTAAAATGTTTTTTTCTTCTTCTTAAAATGGACCAAAGCGCATAAAAAACCAAAGAACTAATTTCTGGATTTTGGTTAAAAAAAAAGTCCCACCCAGCCCCCAAATTTTCAGTGTAAAAAAAAAAAATTGTTTTTTGTCTTAAAATTGACCGAAACGCATAAAAAACCCCCCAAAAAATTTCAAGATTTTGGACCAAAAGTCCCACCGGACCCCAAATTTTCAGTGTAAAAAAAAAAAAAACTTTTTTGTCTTAAAATGGACCAAAACGCATAAAAAAAACACAAAAAAATTCCAGATTTTGGTCCAAAATTTCTAAGTTCGGAATGGGACCCCAAACTTTCAGCCTAAATATGAACCCAGGGACAAACTTGAATCTCCCCCCCCCCCCTCCCCCCCCAAGGATGCTGCATACCAAACATCAAAAGATTCTTATTGGTAGAAATATTCCTCATACTGCACTAAGTTAAACATTTGGGCTCCCATAGAGAGCTCAAATATGGACCCAGGGAATTGATTTCAATAAACATGTGAAACAATCTTTCAAAGATGTTATATGTGAAATTTGAAAGTTTTTGGAGCAGTGGTTTGGGAGAAAAGTAGTCTGTTTTTCCCAGTACCCACAGTGTTAAAAAATGCTGACTCAGCACTTTTTCAAAGTCCCAGAAAAATACCCCATGATAAAACCGATAGAAATTTTTTTTATCATTCCATTCTGTTGGTCCTAAGGAAGCTTCACACCAAATAAGAATTCTCAGTGCCGTGTAGTTTTGGAGATATGGGTGTTTTAATTTTTTTCTATTTTTAGCTCCTGCGGTTCCCATGGGGCGACGGAAAAAAATTTTTGACATAAATTAAGTACTTATGACCCAATAAGCCCTCATATCAAATTTGGTTCAAATCTGCCTCTCGGTTTGGAAAACCAAAATTTTGGGCGGGGTGAAAATTCTTGCCCCTCCCATAACGAAGGCAAATGTAGCTCCTCGAACTTCTCTTGAACAAATCTGAGTCTACACCTAAAAAGGAAGCTGCACACCAAATATCAAGTCTCTGCTACTGTTGGTTCATGAGACGAAGATTTTTTAAGATTTAAGCACACTTTTTAGGCATGGCCCTACCAAGGGGCGGGTCAACTTGATTTGAACAAACTTTAATTGACATTTGATAGGGAACATGCACAGAAAATTTTGTCCAGTAGTTTGTAAGAAGAAGTCGATAATGTAAAGTTAACGCCGGACGGACAACGGACGACGGACATAAAGTGATTAAGTAAAGCTCCTCTTGAGCTGTGCTCAGGTGAGCTAAAAATAATATAAAATTGATAAATCATACCTTAAAACATCTAGATCAACATATTCTTGAACTTCTACAGGGAAATCTTCAACTGCTTTTGTATATTCCTCTGGATCATAACCAGACCACTCCACCTAAAATTATAAATCATTAATATAAAGCCTAAAACAGTTAAAAATCTGTTTCTCAGGCCCTCCCACATGGTCGTTTTGGATGCCGCAGGCTCTCTTTTTACAAGAAGGGCAACATTTTTTACGGAAAAGGGAGAAAGTTAAAAAATTTATAGTAATTTCTATATTTTTTATACTTACCAATGACCCAGACATAGCTGGTGCTAACTCTTAAAATATAGGGCCAAACACAAATTTTGCCCCCCCAATCCCCAAAATTTGCATCTAAAACCAAAGAAAACATGTCCTGAAAGGCCCTCCACACTTCGCCTCTACTGTGCATGCGCAGTGTCAAGGACGTTCCGAAATTGGCGCCATTAATCATTCTAATAACCAGTGCCTGGTAAGCGCTATGAACTCAGCGGGGAGGCAAGAGTTCCCAACTCCTGGGAGGGCCATCCCCGTCTGGGTCATTGGTAAGTATAAAAAATATAGAAATTACTATAAATTTTTTAACATTTTTATACTGTACCAATGACCCAGACATAGCTGAATAGTAAAAAGGCTGGAGGGCCAAGGACATAGAGCAAAATGGAATACGCTCAATAAAATAAAATAGAGTCATCCCCTGTAGGGAAAAAGAAGTAATAGGCCTTACATGTATCTTTCTTATTTATGATAAATTAGAAAGATACAACACCTTCCAAAATTGAGCTTCATACATCCATGTACTCTATTAATATCCAATATAATCCTTATACTAATAATTTTTAAAGTAAGCCAATAAATAAAGTAAGTCTAGAGAATAGAGACTCTTATACTCCTAAAAGTGTCAGAGGATTGCATAATCATGTCCGTTGACATATGCAATATTCAAAAGCTATACTTTAAAAACTAAGACTTGAATGAATTTTA
Organism: Pictodentalium vernedei; assembly: GCA_031216915.1. NCBI lineage: Eukaryota > Metazoa > Mollusca > Scaphopoda > Dentaliida > Dentaliidae > Pictodentalium > Pictodentalium vernedei. The sequence goes on from CM062297.1 coordinate 848,601,504, forward strand.
AAAACCTAAACTTCTCACTAAACAACCATCCCAATAACAGCTCAGAATTACTAACTCCGGAGGAGGTATCCCCTTGTTTTCATAGTAAAACAGGTGACCCAAGGGAACACCCTCCCCCCCCCCCTTTTTCTTGCCCTGGGTCAAATAGCCCAGAGCGAAGAGGGCAACAGAACGGAGACACTGCCGAAACAGACAGCCTACCTAACTATAGTAGCAACTGTTAAGTGAATGACATTCTGAGCAGTAGATAATAGACCTAACAATAGAGGCCTCCAGAAATGGACTCGATATTTCTGAGATAAAAATTCATGAATGTGGATGGCTGAGCGCAATGAGCGGCCTTCAAAAATCTAAAATAGCGACACTATTAATGTAAGCCCAAGAAGTAGAAGAACTCTTACATCATGAGCCGAAATCTTAAGCACAACTGCTAAGTCAATGATATACCATAAGCAGTACCGATAGTTAATAGAATCCATTAACAATAAAATGGAGCGTAACGTCCTTCTACTAGGCATCAAAGACAGAAGAAGCTTACGCCCATAGTAATAAACAGATATCTGTTTATAAATACATAAACTCTACCCGGAAAGAGTAAAGGCCTATGCCCAGACGAAGATGGAAGGACCTTAAAAATAATAGGGTCTGGATAATAGGAGCCTAACTCTTATGCAAAAATCCAACCTAAATAGTAACGGAAGTAGTGATTCCGAAACTACGAAAGTGAAAATCATCCATCGATAGTGCAGGAAACTCACTGACTCTACAGTAAAAGAGAAACCAACAGAATTACTGTCTAAAAGGTCAGAATTTGAAAACTACTGTTTCCAGAGGCTCAAATGATTACTTAGCTAAATAAGAACCGAAGTTAAAATCCATATAGGAATTTAATCTAAAGAATCTAAGTCTATTTATCAAAAAGTTACTAACTGACTTAGATAAAGAGACATAAGACTCAATTGTAAACTATCGTAGAGTGCATAGGTATGAGGTAACATAAACCTATAACCTTAATAATAACAGGCTGCAGTAGATCTTGTGAAACAAGTATACTAGAAAATTGCAATGAGTAGTATGGAGGGATCAACAATATGAACATAATGATCCCTACACCAATGACGGAAGAGCCTCCACTTTAGCCGCATAGAATAGCGAAGAAGAGGATCTCCTATAGTAAGAAATCGCGTCCAAAGCTCGTCCAGTACAGTGCTTACAATGCAATACGGACCACACAACGGAATACACGAAGGTTGCGACCTTGCGGGTTGTGATAAAGATGACACGATTTACCCAGTGAAAAAAGATCCTCACATAGAGGAAGATTTCCCGTTAAGACCCACAGTAGACAAGAGAGTAAATTACCCATGATCTCTGTGAAGATAGAGATGCTATCAACAGAAATGTATTGTGGTTGTTTATCTTAGCAATACCTGCTGAAACAACAGCGCCGGAGGATACGCGTATCCTATCATTCCGTCCTATAGATCAATAGAGCGTTAACAACATTAGCTCAGAGATCTGGACAAGCCAACACATACGTCTGCAATTGATTAGCAAGCTGTGTCGTAAATAAATCATCATTGGGCGCTCCCATAGATAGCAAATCTGATTGAATACTTGTTTGTTGAGAGTCCATTCTGACAGCAACAAGCGACCCGTAAGAGAACGGGAGTCCGGTAAAACAATCAGACGACCCGGAATATGACGGACCAAAACATAACTTGGTGTACTATAACCAACAGACGGATTCTTTTCATTAAATTGAATAACGGAAACGAAAGAGTGCCTCCCTGGTTCCGGAGATACGCCACTACTGTCGAATTAAAGGACAGGATTTGGGCATGCGTTTCTGAATAATGTTCATGCAACGACATAAAGCAAGCCTAAAAAACATTATTCCGCGGAAGAAAACTGGTTGCTAAGAGACTGCGGAACCCAAAGACCCTGGCACTTCGAATCCGTAGGGATCAGTATTATATCCCAATCTGTTTGACTGGCAACCGTCATAACAGCCACACTCGGGTCCGGCAACTGCGGTGGCACTCTCTGAGTCAACCACCGAATGTTTGCCGCAGTCTGAATCTCTTGTAACACTAGATAGACAAGAGAACGTGTAAATAGAGCAATTCATGGATTGCCGAAAAGTTGCCGTCGAAGAGAAGCTCCTCCGAGAACGAAGCGACTCTGAGAGAGTTCTTAACCTTACTATCCACGCGTGTGGATGTAGCTAGGGCTGCATCACGTCTAACCAACTCCAATCAGCCATTGAAGGGCGGAGTTATACGTGAACAAACTACTGCCCTCAAAAGAAATTACATTGAGAATAATATCCCGTAAAACTTTTCTTGAAGACGTAATGATAACGCCTCAGTAAGGCGGATTACGTATGATAAAGCGTCTAAGTTAAGTCTACTATACATCATGTCGTTTCCAACATTGAAGTTGGAAAAGACATAAACGGCGAAAAAGAATATATCCAGTCTTTAACCACACCGTCTAGACGCATATGAACTCTCGATATGCCCTGCTCTGCCAAAATAAACTATACGTATAATTGATAAAATGGCAGAAATGAGCAATGCGGACAAGAAACTAAACTATCATGCTTGGTAGCAGGCTTGTATATATATATATATATATATATATAGCGTCGAAAAATAAAACACATGTTGTAATGACAATATTGGACTGCGTCGGTAAGTCAGGGACAATGTCCCTGAACCGATCGAAAAATCCGAGTCCAATGACGCTATAAGTCTCTTATCCAAGATCGCAGCAATGAAGTCCGAAATAACAATCACTGGAAGATAATGCCAGAAGATATGAAAGGCAGCTTCCGATACTACTAAAGGGAAAACTCGAAATCTTTCGAATCCCTTTCGCCATCCTGTCGGACCCTATAAAGCGTTCGGTCGTCCGTACCTGATGCAACCGCGGACCGCACAGACCCAGCGCCGTTGGATAATTCCTGAATCGACCGAGAAACTGTCAATTGCTGGGATGCTGCGAAACAACTGTGCTAACTCGGATAGCACGTCCGTCACTGAGGCCTGAGGAGAAGCGGTCTTACGATGCATTGCCGCTGGAAGCTCCGTGATCGTTACCCCGTGCATACTACCAATATGCGAGCGAACGGAGTGAATAGGCCTCGTGTCCCTTGGCTACCGGATGGCGCGACCTATTCGCCGTGGAATCACTGAATGACGAAACTGATCGGATACTCGAGGTCACGTAGCCAATGTGCGGTCGTGTGCCCTGCTGTGAGGATGTGGAAGCATTAAGGACAGTCTCTCGGACTGTCAATATAACGGAGCGTCCCGACCGACGGACATATGCTCCGAATGTAAAATATGCGGTCCCCTATGTTGTTGGACGAGAGAGGGACCTCTCTCGCTCACAGCCAGGACGGACCTGGACAAGCCAGGAACCGGACTAACAGGCTTCCTCCGATCTGTCCTCAATCTGCCGTCACTGGGTGAGTACTAAAGTAATTAAAGTGCTCGCATCACCCAAATCTCCTTCCTAGACCGCAACGGACGAACCCGGCAGCCAAACCATTCGATGAATGTATGCTACACCGGGTGAGCTAGCGAATGTCACTCCGTAGGCGATAGACATATTCCATGAGCACTTATTGCCGCTAGCTCTTCATTAACTATGACGACAAAGGCACACTTTTGAAAGACATCTTCGTAACTTTGCGAACAAGAAACCAGAAATGCTTGGTTATAGCAAGCATAAAATAATAATATATATAGCGTCGTTCAATAATTCGAAAGTTTGTGTGACATTATTGGACTATGTCGGAACTGAGGGACGATGTCCCTGAACCGAACCAAAAATTTCTAAGTCCACCGACGCTATCAGTTTCTTATCCGGCATCGCAGCATTCTGGTCCGACGAAAGAAGCTGTAGAAGACCAAGTCAGATGACATACACAACAGCATATGTTGTTCCGAAAGGGAAAGCTCGAAATCCCTTTCGGAATCCCGTCGGACCGGATGAAACTTTCGGACGTCCGTACCCGCTTCCGCGGAGCGTCCCGACCCAGCATCGTCGGATAAAAAATATGCGACAGATTCAGTTGATGCTGCGATAAACTGTGCTATTTAGGAAAGCACGTCCGTTCCCGAGGCCTGTGCAGTAGCGGTCTTACGATGCATTGCCGCCGGAAGCTCCGTGTACGTTGACTCCCGCACACTTCCTATGCGAACGTTCGGAGTCTGCAGGCCTCGTGTCCCTGGCTACCGGATGGTGTGACCTGGTCGCCGAAGAATCCTTGATTGGCGAAGCTGGTAATATATCGGCGGTCACGCAGCCAAGGTGCGGTCGTGTGTGCTGACGAGAAGAGGAAGCCTTGGCAGTCTCCGCAGACTGCCTATACAACGGAGCGTCCCGAGTGACGGACGTATGCTCCGCTTGCGACACATTTTGTACCACAACATCTGGGGCCAGATGTTGTTGAACGAGAGAGGGGCCTCTCTCGCTTGCCGTCCGGATGGACCGGAACGGGCTATGAACCGGACTAAAAGGCTTCCTCCGTTCTCCCTCCGATCCGCGCCGTCACTGGGTGTGCATTAGGTTGATTTATAGTGCTCGCATCACCCCAAAATTCCTTCTAGACCGCAACGGACGAACCCGGCTGCCGAACCATTCGGTGAATGGACGCTACACCGGGCGAGCTAGCGGACGTCAAAGGCCGTCGAACCTACTAGGGTCCTCTTAGGCAATTGGCGTATTTACATGAGCACTTTTCCTCTAGCCCTTCATTAATTGTGACGACGGAGGCACACTGTTGGAAGACATCACAGATACATCACCCTAATCTTGATCGTCTGAAATAGAAATTGATAAAGTAGAGTGACCCTGCGGGGAAAGGACCGGAGTGTCCAATTCCCCAATAACATACCGTGACATACGCTTCCCATATTGTCATCGAAATCATACGATACAGAACAGGAGTTAATGCGAGTACACTGACCACATATAGAATGATTATAAAGTCAGAGGAAGACTTCCTCTTAAAACAATTGATCAATATCCTTTCAATGTGAAAAGAAAACAAGCCCTGGTACTCGCACTAACCCCTGGCAATCAAAATACATAATAATAATATGATCCATTAATATAGAAAAAATAATTGAAATCAAAATATTTTGAAAAAATATTTTTTCAGAATAGCCCAAGTATCTGAAAAGTAACGTTGAGCCCCAATGGATCCCAAGCCTAAGTGTGGACAAAAATTTTAAAAATATTTTAAACAATTTATTCAACACTTACGAACAATAATAATGTATCTAGTTATGATTAAAATAACATCAAGATATTATTTTCCAAAAATCCCCCCCTCACACAGAGGGCTGTTGTAAATTAAACAATGAGTGTAAAAACACTAAAATAAGACTCCAGGCACCCAGGCCCGAAATCAGTTACCAAAAATACACTATCTGATGCAAAACAGAGACTTCCAGGGAAGAAACTGCAGAACATCAGATGGTAGATGCAGAACACAACGCCTAACCACCCGTAGGTGAAGACGTAAACATGGGGAAAAGAACAGAATTCATTCTGTTATTCAGCTAAAACTCCCAAGAAAATTTAGTAATAATAATTACAAAAACTATGCCAAAGGCATGGGAGAATAGCAAGGGGGGACTTAAAGGACAGGGAGAGAGGAAAACACTTAAAAAACAGTGTAACTAAATAATCAGAATGACAACAAAATGGCTGCTGCCTCGAAAATAGGTAACTTAACATAATTTCATTAAAAAATTTTATGTTACAGCCCTGATAATATTCTGTCACACATTTTTTTTCCTCTCCTCCTTCTCTATCCTCCTTAGAATCACCATTTCACTAATATTTATGTGTCTGGCATCATTTAAACTGAGATTTACAAGCACAAAGATCAGTCAGATGTTAACTGATGAAGGGCCAAACTTAGAATGATTAATGGCGCCAATTTCGGAACGTCCTTGACACTGCGCATGCGCAATAGAGGCGAAGTGTGGAGGGCCTTTCAGGACATGTTTTCTTTGGTTTTAGATGCAAATTTTGGGGATTGGGGGGCAAAATTTGTGTTTGGCCCTATATTTTAAGAGTTAGCACCAGCTATGTCTGGGTCATTGGTACAGTATAAAAATATTGATAGCTTCCATTTAGAGGTCACCCCAAACAACCATACCAAGTTTCAAAGCGATCCGATCATAAATGTGCCCTGTAGGGCATGCCAAAGGAATATACTGATGCCTGACTAAACTAAGTTCAAAGGTCACTGCCAGCGGCAACATTTTTTGACAGAAATGGAAGAAAATCAATAACTCCCATCTAGAGGTCATCCTTGCAAGCATACCAAGTTTCAAAGCGATCTGATCATAAATGTGCTCTGTAGAGTGTGCCGAAGGGAAATATTGATGCCTAACTAAACAAAGTTCAAATGTCATTGCCAATGGCAACATTTTTTGATGGAAATGGAAGAAAGTTAAAAAATTTATAGTAATTTATATATTTTTTATACTTACCAATGACCCAGACTTAGCTGGTGCTAACTCTAACAAAACCAGGGCCAAACACAAATTTTGCCCCCCAATCCCCAAAATTTGCATCCAAAACAAAAAGAAATCATGTCCTAAAGGACCTCCATACTATGCCTCTACTGCGCATGCGCAGTGACGCAGACGTCCCGAAATTGGCGCCAATTATCATTCTTACTGGCAGTGCCTGGTCAGCGCTATGTACTCAGCGGGGAGGCAAGAGTTCCCAACTCCAGGAAGGGCCATCCCCGTCTGGGTCATTGGTAAGTATAAAAAATATATAAATTACTATAAATTTTTTAACATTTTTATACTGTACCAATGACCCAGACTTAGCTGAATAGTAAACAGGCTGGAGGGCCTAGGACATAGAGGAAAATCCAATAAGCTCAACTATATAGTAAAGAGGTAACCCCTTAAGGAGAAAAGGAGTATTAGGCTTTACATGTATCTTTCTTATTTAATATTAAATTAGAAAGATACACTACCCTTAATAATTGAGCACAATAACATTCATGTTCTCTATTAACATCCAGTATATCCCTTATACTAATTATTTTTAAAGCAAGCCAATAAATAAAGTAGTCCAGAGAATTGAGACTCTTTATAGTCATTTAAAAGTGTCCGAGTATTGTATATTAAAGCCCGTTTGACACTTGACATATACAAATGCTTCACACCGAGCTACACTTTAAAAATAAGACATGAATGAATTTTAACATTAATATTACACTTTAAAACCATCCCGGAAGCGACTCAGAAATACTGACTTGGAGGAGGCATTCCCTTGCTTTTCACTATAAAGCAGGTGACCTAAGGGAACACCCGCCCCCCCCCCCCCCTTCCCCTTGCCCTGGGTCAAATAGCCCAGAGCGAAGAGGGCAGCCGGACGGAGTCACTGCCGGAACAGAAAGCCTGCATAACTATAGTTGCAACTGTTTAGTGGACGACATTCTGAGCAACAGATAACGGACCTAAACAATGCAGGTCTCCAGAAATGGACTCAATATTTCTGAGATAAAAATTCGTAAATGTGGATGGCTGAGACCAATAAGCAGCCTTCATTAAATCTGTAATAGCAACACTATTAGCATAAGCCCAGGAAGTAGAAAGAGCTCTTACTTCATGAGCAGAAATCTTAAGCACAGACTGCTGAGAAGAAGATAAATTTTCATAAGCAGTACGGATAGTTAATTGAATCCATCTAGCAATAGAATGGACCGAAATGTCCTTTCTATTAGGCATCAAAGACAGAAAGAAACGTTTCCGTCCCTTTCTGATAAACTGAGATCTCTGTTTATAGATACGTAATGCTCTAACAGGACAGAGTAAAGGCCTACGCCCGTCTGAAGACGGAAGAGCCTTAATAACAATAGGTTCCAGATATTTATTAGGAGCCTGATTCTTAGCTAAAAAACCCACATTAGTAGAGAAGATGATAGTGTTCCCAACACTACGATAGTGAGAATCATCCACCGACAGTGCATGAAGCTCACTGACTCTTCTAGCAGAAGAGAAAGCTAAGAGAAAAGCTGTCTTATAAGATAAGAATTTGAAATCTACTGAATCAAGAGGTTCAAATGGCTTTTCCTTCAATTTAAGAAGAACCCAAGCTAAATTCCACTTAGGAATTAATCTAAGAGTTCTGGGTCTATTTATCGAAAAGTTTCTAACCAACTTAGATAAAGAGACATTAGATCCAATTTGTAAACTATCATGATGTGCATAGGTATCAGATAACATAGATCTATAACCCTTTATAGTAACAGGCTGCAGTTTGATTTCGTCAAACAAGTATACTAGAAAGTTTGCAATGTCTGGTATAGAGGGATCGAATATATCTACAGAATGATCCCAACACCAACGACGAAAAACCTTCCACTTAGCCGCATAGTTTAGCGAAGAGGAGGTCCTCCTACAGTTAGAAATCGCGTCCACTGCTCGTCCTGTAAAGTGTTTGCCATGCAAGAAGGACCGCACAACGGAAAAACGTGAAGGTTGAGACCTTGCGGGTTGTGATGGAGTTGGCGCGATTTCCCCTGCGAAAGAAGATCCTCCCGTGGAGGAAGCTTTCGCGGTAGGTCCCACAACAGACACCTGAGTAGATTTATCCACGGTCTCTGTGGCGACAGAGATGCTACCAACAGAATCTTGCATTGAGATTGTTTTATCTTTAGCAATACTTGTTGAATTAACGGCGCTGGAGGATACGCATATCCTATCATTCCGTCCCAAGGGATCGACAGAGCATCTACTGCAAATGCTCTTGGATCCGGACACGGAGACACATATGTCTGCAACTGATTGTTGAGATGTGTCGCAAATAAGTCTATCATTGGCCGTTCCCATTGGTAGCAAATCTGATTGAATACTTGTTTGTTGAGAGTCCACTCCGACGGCAACAAGCGACCCTTTCGTGAAAGGGAGTCTGCTAGCACATTCAGACGACCCGGTATGTGACGGACCGAAAGAAGAACGTGATGTTCTAGCGCAAACAGAAGGATTCTTTCCATTAGATTGAACAACGGAACTGAATGAGTGCCTCCCTGATTCCGTATATATGTCACTACTGTCGTATTGTCGGATAGGATTTGGACATGAGCATTGTGAATAATGTCCATCCAGTGACGTAACACAAGCCAAATTGACATCATTTCCTTGATGTTTATGTGCTTGCACAGGAATTGCGGATCCCAAAGACCCTGGCATCTCGAATCCGTTGGGATTAATGATGCACCCCAACCTGTTTGACTGGCATCCGTCATAATGGTAAAACTCGGATCCGGCAACTGCAGCGGAACTCCCTGAGTTAACCACTGAATGTTTGCCCAAGTCTGAATCTCTTGTTTCACTTGATCTGACAAGAGAACGTCTACATCGAGCGAATGAATTTTCACACTCCAATTATAAGTCAAGAAAATTTGAAGAGGACGTGTGCGTAACCGCCCCATCGGAATGAGATCTGCGGCGGCTCCGCACAGACCTATCAGTCTCATAAATTCTCTCGCCGTGACTTTGTCTGCGTGCAGACAATAGCGAGCGTAACAACTGACTAATTTCGCTCTGGTTAACGGCAGACGAACGAGATTGTTGTGCGTCTCGAAGCTCATTCCCAGATGAGTGAATGACTTGGACGGCACCAGATCCGACTTCTCCTCGTTTACTATAAAACCGAGACGTCGGAGCAATAGAAGAAGATTCTGAACATCGTTCTGAAGCGTTAACTCGTTGCCGTACCTCTGAAGAATGTCGTCCAGGTAGGCCGACGTTACAGCAGACGAATGAGCTCGGAAATAGATCATTACCGAGTTCATTACCCGAGTGAAAGCCCAGGGTGCTAGATTCAATCCGAAGCATATCGCCCGGAATTGATACACCACTCCTAGGACTGTGAAGCGTAGGTACTTTCGGAATGTCGGATGTACCATGACGTGAAAGTACGCATCTTTGAGATCTATGCTCGTTGCATAATCGTTCACCCGAATACTCGCTCTGACCGACCGAATCGTCTCCATATAAAACTTCGGAGCGACGATCAGCTTGTTTATCCAGCTCAAATCTATGACTGGACGGAACGAGCCGTCTGGTTTCGGAACCAGAAACAGATGGCTGTAGAATCCCGGAGATTCCTGGTTTTCTACGACCTCTACCGCGTTCTTCATTAAAAGAGACTGCACCTCTGATAACAGAGCGTCTCTTTTCTGCGGATTTGACAGAAGATGAGTCCACTTTGGATTTACAGTTAATGGAGGCTTTCGTTTGAAGGATATCTTTAGACCTTCCGAAGTCACTCCTCTCACCCAAGGGTCGTCCGTAATCGACGCCCATTCTTGTGAAAAGCTTGACAACCTTCCGCCAACCGGTACGCGATAGAGGTTTAAGCCATCACCTCCTGGACCTGTGAGGCCTGCGGTAGGAGAAACCACATCCTCCACGGCCCGCACCTCGCCCCATCGACCTCGGGGCGTCCGACCGATTGTCCCGGCCTGAAGGACGTCCCGAATGAGAGTCGCTACCCTGACGGTCTCTCGAATAAGACCAAGAGGACGCACCGGAACCTCTATAGGAACCTCTCTTGGGCGCATTAGACCCAGAAGTGCCTGTCTTATTCTTGTCTGCTGTATCCGACTTCTTAGGAGCAGATTTGAACAGAGAATCCTTAGCTTTCTTTGTAATTTTATCATAAATAGCAGAAAGCTTGCCGTCAAAGAGAAGTTCTCCTGAGACCGAAGCGACTCTAAGAGAGTTCTTCACCTTAGTATCCACTAGTGTGGATGTAGCTAGGGCTGCGTCATGTCTAACCAACTCCAGATTTGCCACTGAAAGGGCGGAGTTACACGTGGAATAAGCTACTGCCCTTGAAAGAAGTCTTAAAGAGGATTGTATATCCTGAAACTCTTTCCCTAGAAGGCGCAGTGATAACGCCTTAGTAAGGTGATCTGCATAAGATAAGGCATCTAAATTGGCTCTGTTAGACGCAATAGCTGTTTCCAACACCGCGGTTGGAATAGAAGCCGACGACGGTAATGATAGCTCTAAGTCTTCCGCCTCGTCGTCCATGCGCAGAGGAACTCTCGGTATACCCTGTCCTGCCGTATCGAATTTATTCCTTGCATTAATGAAAGGCAGGTTGAGAGTATTAGCGGACAAGAAACCTGCTTTCCCCGTCTTGGAAGCAAGTTTAAATATAGCGTCGTTCAATAATTCAAATGTTCTTGCAACATTATTGGACTGCGACGGAAACTCGGGAGCGATGTCCCTGAACAGCTCAAAAAATTCAGAGTCCAATGACGCTATAATCCTCTTGTCCGGAACCGCAGCAGTCTGGCCCGACGGAACAACTTGAGGGAGAAAGTGCCGGATGAAGTCCACGGCAGCTTTATGTTGTTCCAAAAGGGATAGCTCCAAATCATCCGTATCCCTTTCACCATCTGGTCGGACCTCATGATGCTCCCGGTCGTCCGCCCCCGATGCTTCGGCGGAGCGTACCAACCCAGCGCCGTCAGATAATTCCCGATCCGACACCGTTTCTGTCGGCTGCTGGGATGCTGCGATAAGTTGTGCTATCTGCACAAGTACGTCCGGCATCGAGACCTGCGGAGGCGCAGTCTTTCGCTGTTTTGCCGAGGGCAGCTCCGCATCTGATGGCTCCCGCATACTTTTCCTATGCGAACGTCCGGAGTCCATCGGTCTCGAATCCCTGGCTGCCGCATCTGATGGCTCCCGCATACTTTTTCTATGCGAACGTCCGGAGTCCATCGGCCTCGTGTCCCTGGCTGCCGGATGGTTTGACCTGGTCGCCGAAGAATCCCTGATCGGCGAAGCTGGTAAGATATCGGCGGTCACACAGCCAAGGTGCGGTCGAGTGCGCTGACGAGAAGAAGAAGCCTGATCAGTCTCCGCGGACTGCCTAAAGTCCACGGCAGCTTTATGTTGTTCCGAAAGGGATAGCTCCAAGTCATCTGTATCCCTTTCACCATCCGGTCGGACCTCATGATGTTCCCGGTCGTCCGCCCCCGATGCTTCGGCTGAGCGTGCTGACCCAGCGCCGTCGGATAATTCTCGATCCGACACCGTTTCTGTCGGCTGCTGGGATGCTGCGATAAGCTGTGCTATCTGCACAAGAATGTCCGGCGTCGAGACCTGCGGAGGCGCAGTCTTTCGCTGCTTCGCCGAGGGCAGCTCCGCATCAGATGGCTCCCGCATACTTTTCCTATGCGAACGTCCGGAGTCCATCGGTCTCGAATCCCTGGCTGCCGGATGGTGTGACCTGGTCGCCGAAGAATCCTTGATCGGCGAAGCTGGCAATATATCGGCGGTCACGCAGCCAAGGTGTGGTCGTGTGCGCTGACGAGAAGAGGAAGCCTTAACAGTCTCCGCGGACTGCTTATACAACGAAGCGTCCCGAGCGACGGACGTATGCTCCGCTAAAGACACATTCTGTACCACAACATCTGGTCCCAGATGTTGTTGTACGAGAGAGGGGCCTCTCTCGCTCGCGGCCCGGCTGGACCTGGACGAGCTAGGAACCGGACTCAAAGGCTTCCTCCATTCTCGCTTACTATCCGCCGTCACTGGGTGTGCATCTATTATGTTTATAGTGCTCGCATCACCCAAAATTTCCTCCTGGACCGCATCGGACGAACCCGGCTGCCGAACCATTCGGTGAATGGACGCTACACCGGGCGAGCTAGCGGACAACATTTGTCTAATCTCCATGAGCACTTTTGCCGTTAGCTCTGAATTCATTTGTGACGACGGACGCACACTTGTAGAAGATAACATGGAAACATCAGCCTGTTCTTGTTCCTCTGAAATAGAAACTGAGAGAGTAGAGTGACCTTGCGGAGAAAGAGCCGGCATAGCCCTTTCTCCAGAAACAACATATCGTGACACACGTTTCCAATGTTTCTCATCCCAATATTCACATAAAGGACAGGGATTAATGCGAGAACACTGACTACAATTAATACAATGATCATGAAAGTCAGAGGAAGATTTCTTCCTATTACAATTTGAACAAAGTCCCTTCATTGTGAAAGAACAACAACAAGTCCTAGTTACTCGCAAAAACCCCTGACACAAAGATACATAATAACATGATCCACTAATAAATGAAAAAACAATTACATATCAAAATAATTTTGAAAAAATATTTTTTCAGCGAAGCCCAAGTTGCTGAAAAGTAACGTTGGGCCCCGATGGATCTGATGGCAAAGTGTGGTCAAAAATTTTAAATTTATATTAAATAATTAATGAGACACTTACGGATAATATAAATGTATCTTATAATGATATAAACTACAGCAAAGGCAAACAGCCCCCCTCAAAAAAGGCTGTTGCCAATGAAAACAAACAGTGTAAAACACCAGAAAACATGACTCCAGGCACTGAAAAAACTGGCACGGAATCAGTCATCAAATTACACTCTATCTGATGCAAAACAGAGACTCCCAGGGGAGAATCTGCAGAACATCAGATGGAAGATGCAGAACACAAACATTATACACCCATGGGTGAAAACGTAACTATGGGGAAAACAACAGAAAACATTCTGTAACCAAGCAACTCTCCCAGGAAATTTTAGAAATGAACTTTCTCAAAAATATGCCAAAAGCATGGGAGAATTGCAAGGGGGGACTTTAGAAGGCTAGGGGAGAGGAAACACTGAATAAGCAGTGCAACATTTAGCAAGAATGACAACAAGAGGCCCATGCCTCGAAAATAGGCAACTTAACATAATTTCATCAAAAAATTTTAAGTACAGCCCTAATTATTTTTTGTCACTTCTTTTTCCTCTCCTCCTTCTATCCTCCTTAGAATCACATTTTCTCCAAAAATTACGTGTCTGGCATCCTTTAAACTGAGATTTACAAGCACAAAGATCAGTGAGATGTTGACTGATGAAGGGCCAAACAGAGAATGATAATTGGCGCCAATTTCGGGACGTCTGCGTCACTGCGCATGCGCAGTAGAGGCGTAGTATGGAGGTCCTTTAGGACATGATTTCTTTTTGTTTTGGATGCAAATTTTGGGGATTGGGGGGCAAAATTTGTGTTTGGCCCTGGTTTTGTTAGAGTTAGCACCAGCTAAGTCTGGGTCATTGGTACAGTATAAAAATACCGATAGTTCTTATCTGGAGGTCACCCTAAACAGTACACTAAGTTTCAAAGAGATCCGATAATAAATGTGCCCTGCAGGGTGCGCCAAAGGGAAATGTTGATGGATAACTGCAGTTCATCAAAAGTCGTTGCAAACAGCAACTATTTCTGATAGAAACTGAAAACAAGAGGCCCCAGGGGGCCTGAGGGCACTCACCTGACATGGCTGCCTAAATATCAACCCAGGAATTGATTTCAACAAGTTTCATCTGCCCCTTCTAAGAAAAGCTTATACCAAATATCCAAAGATTCTGACCAGTGGATTTAAAAAAAAAGAAGATTTTTATAGAATATTCCTCATATTGAACTAAGTAATAATTCGGGCTCCCACAGGGAGCCCAAATATGAACCCAGGGTCTTGGCTTGAACAAACTTGAATCTCACCCCCCTAAGGATGCTCCATACCAAAAATCAAAATATTCCAACTGCTGGATCTGAATAGAGTGGAAATATAATCCTCAACAATAGATTGGATAGAAATGAAAAGGGAGATGAAAACAATATTCGGACACCCGATCATAAAAACTTAGATGAACTCGTTATGTTCGATCTGATATCAGGAAATATATTCCTGAGAAGGAGTTAAGGCATTTGAAGAAATGCTCATTAATAACACTAGGTAAATATGGCATCAATAATAGGGCTTATCGCCTCATATAACTAACATCAAACCATACCGGTAGGAAGAGAATAACCTCCTCTAACACAACGGTAACATGTCTGATAGGACAATGAACTCAGCCTAGCTGAAGCCGCGAAAGGTCTTCCTATACGTGAAGACAATAAAAAGGCTGATAACTGCGACCTTAGAAGCTCACTAAGGAGACTTACAACACCAGCCGTAGTTTATAAGTCTTCATCTCCGTGAAGACAGATATATTGGTGTAAGTTGCGACCTTGAAAGCTCACTGAACGGAGACTTACAACTATCATCGCGCAAGGTAGGGAATGAAGAGCTGCTATTTAAAAAGCCCTAAATTCCCAAAGAGACAGTAGTCTCAAGAGATAATTATTTCAGTTATGTCACTGCATAATACTGAAAAACATCGCTCATGACTCTTGCTAGGCTACTATGGTGTAAACAATAAGACTCAACAAACCGAAAAGCACTCTTCCTTTAGCGGTTTTATTCCCAAAAGACAGCAGTCAGAGCGTAGCTAATGTAGCTTAGAAGTCTTCCTCTTTGTGAAGACAGATATCTCAGTGTAACTTGCGACCTTGAAAGCTCACTAATCGGAGACCTACAACCATCGTCACGCAAGGTAGGGAATGACGAACCGCTATACTAAGAGCCGTAATTCCCAAAGAGACAGTAGTCTCAAGGTAGATACGCAGTTATGAGTCTTCCTCTATGTGAAGACATATCTGTGTCACTTGCGGCATTTGAAAGTTCACTAAATGGAGACTTACAACACTAGCCCCTAATTTAGAAGAAAAGACCGCTGTAACACTACATAAGGCTACTATGGCATCCACAATGGGCTTAAATGTCTTGACGTCAAGGAATACAACACCGAGAGGGAAAAGACGTACTTATTCCCTCTAACGGCTCTATTCCAAACAAGACAGCTGTCTCAGCCTATCTATGCACTGTCTGTCTTGCTTCGGGACAAGAAACAGGTGACTTGAAAAAACCTGGAGAATTTGATACTCGACAACCTCTATTGCTTTCATCAATAGGAGAGCCTGTACCTCTGCAAGGAGAGACCCTCTTTTGAAAGGATCCGCCGGAAGATTTGTCCAATGCGGACATCTTGTAAGTGGGGGTTTTGCTCGGAATGATAGCCGTAGGCCATCCGAGACTACACTTCTCATCCACTGATCTTCTGTGATTTCTATCCAGTTTCTCACGAAGTTTGATAACCTTCTGCCAACTGGCAAGCAATAGAGGTCCATCACCTGTACGACTTACGAGGCTTACAGAAGGAGAAACTACGTCCTCCCCACGAAGAACCTTGTCCCGTCGGCTTAGGGGCATCTTGACCTATTGTCTTGATCAGACCTGCGCCCCTTTTCTGACGACCTCCAGAGTAAGAATAAGAGAGTTTCTTGTAACCTTGCGAGGAGTTCCCTTTAGATGACTTTGAAGTGGAATGGCCTTGCTTACCCCGGTCTGCTGAAGCGTGTTGCTGAGACACTGACTTCAATAGCAGTGCACTGGAAGCTTTCTTTGTAGCCTGTTCATAGACTAACGAAAGCTTGTCATCAAACAGAGTATGTCCGAGACCGAAGCGACTCGGAGAGAGCTTTTCACCTTGTCATCTCTAAGTGATGATGACGCAAGGGCAGCATCACGTCTGATTAACTCCAAATTTGCCACTGTCAGGGCGGAGATAAACATGGCATACATGGCTGCCCTGGAAAGAACTCTAAGCGAGGAACAAACGTCCTCAAATTCCTTCCCATTAAGACCTTGTGCCATAGCTCTGGTAAGGTGATCTGCATAGGACATCGCGTCCAGATTCGCTCTATTGGATGAAATAGCACATTCCATCACTTCCCAGTGTATATTGAATGAAGCAGGTAGGGACATATCTAAATCCCGGCCTGCTCATCTAAATGCAGAGGACCTCTCTGGACATCTTCTCCAACCATTTAAATGAATGTGGTCCAAGGAACGGTATATTTATAGAAGATGTCGATAAGAAACCGCCTTTCTTTTTAGTACTAGAGAGGTTGAATATGGCATCGTCAACATCATCGAAGGCCTGCGACACCTGTCTAGACTATATTGGGAAGGAAAGAACATCCTCTTTCCTCCGCATGAAACCTGCGTCCAGAGATGACAGCAGTTTCTCTCTAGTAGATGCAGCTTGCTGATCAGGTGGAACAATTTCAGAATAGTATTGATGAATAAAATTCATTGCTATCATATGAATTGCTATCAAGATGTTTGACATTGTTGAGCAGTATTCATTACATATGAACAGGACAGCATCATTTGGATTTTCAAACGGTGACTTTAGAGGAAAGCATAACTGTTTGACTTGCCTGTAATATGTACATGCATTAAAACAAATATCTCATTTCTTAGCTTTGAACATTGTGTGGTACTGAATTTAAGTTATTATTAATCAATGTTTACGGCTGGGAAAATTTGTGTTTGGCACTTGGTAATATTGAGTTTGCACCAGCTAAGTCTGGGCCATTGGTTGTTGGTATAAAAATATTCCTCATTTTAAACTAAGTTATAATTTGGGCTCCGACATTAAACCCAGGAACTTGGCTTGAACAAACTTGAATCTCCATCCCCCCCTCCCAGGGTTCCCACTCTTTTGAGAAAATCAAATTTAAACACTTTTTAAGCACTTTTCAAGGGTTAAAATTGGATTTTTAAGCACTATTTCCCAGCCGTAAACATTGATTGATAATAACTTAAATTCAGTACCACACAATAGGAGATGACAGAGGAATTACATATGTTCTTCTCTAATATAAAAAAGAGAATGACATAACACCAACAATGTAATTGAGAATTATATCATTACATAATTTCTCCATTTAATTCCAGCAAACCCGTTATGCTAATTCGGTGAAGGAAACATATTATAAAGCTAGTGCAGAGAATGAGATGCTTTATACTCATTTAAAAGTGTCCAAGGATTGTATAGAAATGCTCGTTTGACACGTGACATATACAAATGCTTAACAGTGAGCTACACTTTATAAAATAAAAAGTACATAAATGAGATCTAGTTATTGCTTCACACCGAGCTACACATTAAAACCACCCAGCACCGACGCTGGACTACTGTCTCTGGAGGAGGTATTCCCTTCCTTTTCACTATAAAACCAGATAAAATAAGGGAAAAACTGCCCCCCCCCTTCCCCTTGTTCTGAAGGACAATTCCTCAGAACAAAGAGGGCAGCGGAATGGCGTCAGTGCTCAAGCAGACTGCCTAAGACATGTTCTAGATGTAAGATTAATGGACGACATTCTGAGCAACAGAAAGAGGAGCTAAAGATCTAAGGTCACCAATTTCTAAGGTAAATTTTGGTAAATGAAGAGGGCTGTGTCCAGTAGACAGCCTTCATAAGATCATTAATGGCTATACTGTTAGAATAAGCCCAAGAAGCACACAGTGCTCTAACCTCATGTGTTCACAGAACTTTGTCCCGAAGATAGACTTTCAAAGCCATTACGTATTGCCAGCTGAATCCATCTAGCGATAGAATGAACAGATATATCCTTTCTGTTAGGAATCAGGGAAAGAAAGAATCTTTTTCTTCCCTTTCTAATAAAACTTGATCGACATTTATAAATGTGCATTGCTCTAACTGGACACAGCAAAGGTCTACAGTTGTCCGAGGACGGTAAAGCCTTAATGATAATAGGCTCCGACCGCTTATCTGGAATCTGATTCTTAGCCAAGAATCCCAATTCCATAGCGAGGATAACAGAATTACCCACACTACGGTAATGGGAATCATCAACAGATAATGCATGAAGTTCACTCACTCTTCTGGCAGATGCAAAGGCTAAAAAAAAAGGCTGTTTTAGGTAAAGAATTTGAACTCTACATTGTCTAATGGCTCAAACAGAGTTTCTTGAAGCTTCAACAGAACCCAAGCCAAATTCCATTTAGGAATTAATCTGAGGGTTCTAGGTCTATTAATAGAGAAATTTCTAACTAGCTTGGATAAAGAAGAATCTGATCCAATAGCCAAGTTATCATGATGAGCATAAGTGTCTGATAACATAGACCTATAGCCCTTAATTGTGACTTTAATATGTCAAACAAGTAGACCAGGAAATTGGAAATCTGAGGAATGGACTGATCGTAACTGTCTACAGACTGGTCCATACACCAACGGAAGAAAACCCTCCACTTCGCTGCATAATTCAACGAAGAGGAGACCCTCTTACAGTTAGAAACTGCATCCACTGCTCGTCCTGTAAAATGTTTTCCGTGCAAGAAGGACCGCACAACAGAAATACGTGAAAGTTGAGACCTTCGGGGTTGTGATGTAGTGTGCAGGACTTCATCTGATATAGAATGTCCTTTCAAGGAGGACGCTTCCGGGAAATGTCCCATAACAGACACCTGAGAAGACTGATCCAAGGTTTCTGTGACAACAGAGGCGCTACTAGCAGGATTTTGCAGTGAGACTGTTTGATTTTTAACAGAATCTGCTGAATCAACGGAGCAGGAGAATATGCATATCCTATCATTCCGCCCCATGGGATCGATACAGCGCCTGCTGCATGCACTCGATGATCTGGGCATGGCGTCATGAACGTCGGTAATTGATTGTCCAGGTGTGTCGCAAAAAGATCTATCATGGGACGATCCCACTGGTAGCAGATCTGACTGAATACTCGCTTGTTGAGAGTCCACTCCGATGGTAACAGGCAACCTTTTTGAGGGAGAGCAAGTCTGCTAGTACGTTCAGACAACCTGGTATATGATGGTCTGAGTGATGAACGTGATGACTCGGAGCGAATAGGAGAATCTTCTCCATTAATTCGCATAACGGAATCAAATGAGACTACCGTCGAGATGTCCGACAGAATCTGAACATGGACGTTCGCTATTTGAGTAATCCAATGTTGTAGTGCTAGCCAGATAGACATCATCTCCTTGATGTTTATGTGCTTCTCTAGGAACCAAGGGTCCCAAAGACCCTGACACTTCATGTCTGCGGCACTTAGGGATGCACCCCAGCCCATCTGACTCGCATCTGTCATAATCGAGAAGACTGGCCCGGCAGCTGAACCAGAACACTGGAGATCTGCTCAAATCTGAACCTTTTGTTTTACTAGGTCCGTTAAAACAATCTGGGTTTCGAGCAAATGTGTCCTCACAGTCCAGTTCTGGGTAAAGAAAATCAGGAGGGGATGCGTGCGCACGCTGCCCATCGGAATAAGATCTGCAGCCGCTCTGCACAGCCCCATCAGTCGCATAAACTCCCTCACAGTGACTGCGGGAGAGTTTAGACAAAAGCGAGCATAACAATGACTAATTTCGCTCTGGGTAACGGCAGACGAATCAGACTGTTGTGAGTCTCGAAGCTCATTCCCAAGTGAATGGAGGACTTGGACGAAGCTAGATCTGACTTTTTCTCATTTACTATGAAACCGAGACGTCGGAATACCTGAAGCAGACTCTGTACACCGTTCTGAAGAATAATACTGTCGCCGTATCTCTGAAGAATGTCGTCCAAGTAAGCCGATGTTACCACAGCCGAATGAGCTTGGAAGTATGACTTTACCGAGTTCATTATTCGAGTGAAAGCCCAAGGAGCCAGGTTCAGACCAAAGAACATCGCTCTAAACTGATAAACCTCTCCTTGCATGGCAAAACATAGGTACTTTCTGAATGCTAGATGTACCAGCACATGAAAGTACGTGTTCTTTAGATCTATGTTGCCGCAGTCGCCCACTCGAATGCTCGCTCTTACCGCCCGGATGGTTTCCATATAGAACTTCGGAGCTATGATCAATTTGTTTATCCAGCTCAAGTCTATTACTGGTCGGAACGAGCCGTTTGGCTTTGGTACGAGAAACTGGTGACTGTAGAAGAATTTTGATTCTCAATGACCTCTATTGCTTTCTTTGATAGGAGAGCCTGTACCTCCGTAAGGAAGAATTCGCCAGAAGATTTGTCCAATGTAGACTTCGTGTAAGTGGGGGCTTTGCTTGGAATGATAGCCATAGGCCTGCCGAGACTACATTTCTCACCCACTGATCTTCCGTAATTTCCATCCAGTTTTTCGCGAAGTTTGATAACCTTCCGCCAACTAGAAAGCAACAAAGGTCTAGACCATCTGTACGACTTGCGAGGCTTGCAGGAGGAGAAACTACATCTTCCCCATGAAGAACCTCGTCCCATCGGCCTAGGGGCATCAGACTTATAGTCTTGATAAGATTTGCGCCCCATTCCCGAGTCGCTATATTGACGATCTCTGAAGTAACTGTAAGAGGGTTTGTTAGACCCCCGCGAGGAGCTCCCTTTCGATGATTGGGAACTAGAAAGAGCTCACCTACTCCGGCCAGCTGATGCATGTTGATGAGACGCTGATCTCAGTAGCAGTGCGCTGGAAGCTTTAGTGGTAGCTTGTTCATAGACGAAGGAAAGCTTGTCGTCAGAGTGTGTCCGGAGACCGGGGGGCCTCGGAGAGAGCTTTTCACCCTGTCATTGATAATTGATGACGATGCAAGGGCTGCATCACATCTAACCATCTCCAAATTTGTCTTTGAAAGGGTGGTACGTAGCATACATGACTGCCTTGGAAAGAATTCTTAGCAAGGAACTAACACCCTCAAATTCCTTTCCATTTACACGCTGCGACAGAGCCATGGTGGCATTGCCTGCATAGGACATAGCGTCCGGAATCGCTCTATTAGATGAAAAAGAAGATTCCATCACATCCCGAGCATAAATTGAATGATGTAGGCAAGGATGTATCCAAATCCGCAGCCTGCTCATCCAGATGCAGAGGAGCTCTCTGAACACCTTCTCCAACCGTTTTAAAATAACGTAATCCAAGAAACAGTATACTGATTGAAGAGGCCGATAAGAAACCACCTTTCTTATTCAAACTTGCTAGGTTGAATATGGCGTCGTTAATGTGGCCGGAGGCCTCTGACACCTGCCAAAATTGTACCGGGAAGGAAAGAACATCATCTTTCCTTCGCACGACATCTCTGTCTAAAGATGACAGCGGTTTCTGCATAGCAGACGCAGCTTGCTGATCAGGTGGACCAAGGTCAGGAGAGTGTTGATGAATGAAATTCATCGCTACCATATGTTGTTCCAAAAGGGAAGGGTAATCCTCCTCTTTCTTCCTTTCACCATCCGACTGATTCAGCTGAGAATTTTGGTCAATAGCATCTGAATGTACAGATGACCGGACCGACCCAGCACCATCTGACAGCTCACCACCAGGGTCTGTGGAAGGCTGCACTTACTGGGAAGCTGCGATGAGCTGCGCAATTTGCGACAGCAAGTCCATTACAGAGGCTTGAGGAGCAGCAGTCTTCTGTTATTTCGCCGCTTGCTGCTCCTGGGATGGAGATCCGGACGTAGATCTCTTCTCCGAACATCCCAATGAATGAAGCCTCAATCACTAGCTACCGGATGGGCCAACTTCACGGGTGAAGACTGGGTACGTCTTCGCGCAGCTGCCTGGATATCCGAAGTCTGGTAGCTAGTGTGCGGTCGTGTGTGCTTATCTGAAGTGGAGGAAGAAGCCGTAACTGTAGCCGACCCTGGCTGCAGTTTAGACGGAGCGTCCCGAGCGGCGAGTATGGACATTAGCACCGACTCAGGCAAGTTTCTCAAAACAATATTTGGTCCCAAATGTTGCTGGGTTAGAGAAGGCTCTCCCACTCGAGGTCTATCAGAACTTGCCGAGCTTCGCGACAAGAAACTTACAGGCTTCTTCCCTTTTGCCATCGTCGCTGGATGAGCTTTAGTTTTCGAGGTGCTCGCTCTACCCAATTCTACACTTCCTTCGACTGCAACAGACTTACCCAGTGTTACGGCTCCCACTGTCGGGTTGGTCGCTTCACCAGTCGCAATGGTTGCTGGGATAGTCCTTATTCCTTGTTTAATATTAAGGAGCACCTTAGCAGCCAGTTGTTTGCTCATCAGAGCATGAAGACGGTAGCACACTTTGGATGGGTGCGGCAATACCATCACCATATTCTTGTTCTTCTGAAAAAGAAACTGAAAAACTCGAATTATCCTGCGGTAACAGAAAGAAACTGAAAAACTCGAATTATCCTGCAGTAACAGCTCCGGCATAGGAACTTCACCGCTAATGACGTACGGCGACACCCATCTCCAATGTCTGTCATCCCAGTGTACACAAGTAGGACAAGAATCTGTAGGAGTGCATCGACTACAGGCAAGACAACAAGCATGTAAATCCGAGGAAGACTTCCTCCCCTTACATTTAGAGCAGTAAGCTTTCATAATTAATTACAAACCAAAACAGAGTCGATAGCACTCCTACATATTCAACATCAAAAATACACGATAAGGATACATGAAAGTTAAAAAATTTATAGTAATTTATATATTTTTTATACTTACCAATGATCCAGACATAGCTGGTGCTAACTCTTAAAATATAGGGCCAAACACAAATTTTGCCCCCCAATCCCCAAAATTTGCATCTAAAACCAAAGAAAACATGTCCTGAATGGCCCTCCACACTTCACCTCTACTGCGCATGCATGCGCAGTGTCAAGGACATTCCGAAATTGGCACCATTAATCATTCTAATAACCAGTGCCTGGTAAGCGCTATGTACTCAGCGGGGAGGTAAGAGTTCCCAACTCCTGGGAGGGCCATCCCCCGTCTGGGTCATTGGTAAGTATAAAAAATATATAAATTACTATAAATTTTTTAACATTTTTATACTGTACCAATGACCCAGACATAGCTGAATAGTAAAAAGGCTGGAGGGCCAAGGACATAGAGCAAGATGGAATACGCTCAATTATATAAAATAGAGTCATCCCCTCTAGGGAAAAAGAAGTATTAGGCCTTACATGTATCTTTCTTATTTATGATAAATTAGAAAGATACAACACCTTCCAAAATTGAGCATCATACATCCATGTACTCTATTAATATCTAGTATAATCCTTATACTAATAATTTTTAAAGTAAGCCAATAAATAAAGTAAGTCTAGAGAATAGAGACTCTTAATACTCCTTAAAAGTGTCTGAGGATTGTAAAATAATGTCCGTTGACACATGCTATATTCAAAAGCTATACTTTAAAAACTAAGACCTAAATGAATTTTTAAAACATAAACTTCTCACTAAACAACCATCCCAATAACAGCTCAGAATTACTAACTCCGGAGGAGGTATCCCCTTGTTTTCATAGTAAAACAGGTGACCCAAGGGAACACCCTCCCCCCCCCCCCTCTTTCTTGCCCTGGGTCAAATAGCCCAGAGCGAAGAGGGCAGCAGAACGGAGTCACTGCCGAAACAGACAGCCTACCTAGCTATAGTAGCAACTGTTAAGTAAATGACATTCTGAGCAGTAGATAATAGACCTAACAATAGAGGCCTCCAGAAATGGACTCGATATTTCTGAGATAAAAATTCATGAATGTGGATGGCTGAGCGCAATGAGCAGCCTTCAAAAATCTATAATAGTGACACTATTAATGTAAGCCCAAGATGTAGAAGAACTCTTACTTCATGAGCCGACATCTCAAACACAACTGCTGAGTGAATGATATACCATAAGCAGTATCGATAGTTAATTGAATCCATTAGCAATAGAATGGAGCGTAACGTCCTTCTATTAGGCATCAAAGACAGAAGAAGCTTACGCCCGTAGTAATAAACAGATATCTATTTATAAATACATAAACTCTAACCGGACAGAGTAAAGGCCTATGCCCGTACGAAGACGGAAGGATCTTAATAACAATAGGTTCCGGATATTAATTAGGAGCCTGACTTTTATGAGAAAATCCAACCTAAATAGTAAAGGAAGTAGTGATTCCGAAACTATGAAAGTGAAAATCATCCACCGATAGTGCATGAAACTCACTGACTCCTCAGTAAAAGAGAAGCCAACAGAATTACTGTCTAAAAGGTCAGAATTTGAAAACTACTGTTTCCAGAGGCTCAAATGATCACTTAGCTAAATAAGAACCGAAGTTAAATTCCGTATAGGAATTTAATCTATTGATTCTAAGTCTATTTATCGAAAAGTAACTAACTGACTTAGATAAAGAGACATAAGACTCAATTGTAAACTATCATAGAGTGCATAGGTATGAGGTAACATAAACCTATAACCTTAATAATAACAGGCTGCAGTAGATCTTGTCAAACAAGTATACTAAAAAGTTGCAATGACTAGTATGGAGGAATCAACAATATCAACATAGTGATCCCTACACCAACGACGGAAGAGCCTCCACTTTAGCCGCATAGTATAGCGAAGAAGAGGTTCTCCTATAGTTAGAAATCGCGTCCAAAGCTCGTCCAGTACAATGCTTACAATGCAATAAGGACCACACAACAGAATACGTGAAGGTTGAGACCTTGCGGGTTGTGATAAAGATGACACGATTTTACCCAGCGAAAAAAGATCCTCTCATGGAGGAAGATTTCGCGTTAAGTCCCACAGTAGACCTAAGAGTAAATTTACCCACGGTTTCTGTGAAGACAGAGATGCTATCAACAGAAATGTATAGTGGTTGTTTATCTTAGCAATACTTGCTGAAACAACAGCGCCGGAGGATACGCATATCCTATCATTCCGTCCTATTAGATCAATAGAGCGTTAACAACATTAGCTCAGAGATCCGGACAAGCAAACACATACGTCTGCAATTGATTAGCAAGTAGTGTCATAAATAAATTATCATTGGGCGCTCCCATTGATAGCAAATCTGATTGAATACTTGTTTGTTGAGAGTCCATTCTGACGGCAACAAGCGACCCATAAGTGAACGGGAGTCCGGTAATACAATCAGACGACCCGGAATATGACGGACCGAAGCAGAACTTGGTGTACTATAACAAACAGAAGGATTCTTTCCATTAAATTGAATAACGGAAACGAATGAGCGCTTCCCTGGTTCCGGAGATACGCCACCACTGTCGAATTAACGGACAGGATTTGGACATGCGTTTCTGAATAATGTTCATCCAATGACATAAAGCAAGCCTAAAAAAACATTATTCCATGGAAGATAAGTACTTGCTTAGAGACTGCGGAACCCAAAGACCCTGGCACTTCGAATCCGTTGGGATCAATATTATATCCCAACCTGTTTGACTGGCAACCGTCATAATTATAAAACTCAGATCCGGCAACTGTAGTGGCACTCTCTGAGTCAACCACCGAATGTTTGCCCCAGTCTGAATCTCTTGCTACACTAGATAGACAAGAGAACGTGTAAATAGAGCAATTCATGGATTGCTGAAAAGTTGCCGTCGAAGAGAAGCTTCTCCGAGAACGAAGCGACTCTGAGAGAGTTCTACACCTTACTATCCACGCGCGTGGATGTAGCTAGGGCTGCGTCACGTCTAACCAACTCCAAGCAGCCACTGAAGGGCGGAGTTATACGTGAACAAACTACTGCCCTCAAAAGAAATCACATTGAGGATCATATCCCGGAATTTTTTCTCTTGAAGGCGTAATGATAACGCCTCAGTAAGGTGGATTACGTATGATAAAGCGTCTAAGTTAAGTCTATTAGACATCATTGTCGTTTCCAACATTGTGGTTGGAAAAGACATAGACGGCGAAAAAGATTATTTCCAGTCTTTAACCACGCCGTCTATACACATATGAACTCTCGGTATGCCCTGATCTGCCAAAATAAATTATTCATATAAATGATAAAAGGCAGAAATGAGCATTGCGGACAAGAAACTAAACTATCATGCTTGGTAGCAGGCTTATATATATATAGCGTCGATAAATAATACACATGTTCTAATGACATTATTGGACTGTGTCGGTAAGTCAGGGACAATGTCCCTGAACCGATCCAAAATTCCGTGTCCAATGACGCTATAAGTCTCTTATCCAACATCGCAGCAATGTAGTCCGAAATAACAATCACTGGAAGATAATGCCGGAAGATATGTATGGCAGCTTCCGATGCTACGAAAGGGAAAACTCGAAATCTTTCGAATCCCTTTCGCCATCCTGTCGGACCCTATAAAGCGTTCAGTCGTCCGTACCTGATGCAACCGCGGACCGCACCGACCCAGCGCCGTCGGATAATTCCTGATTCGACCAAGAAACTGTCGATTGCTGGGATGCTGCGAAAAAACTGTGCTAACTCGGATAGCACGTCCGTCACTGAGGCCTGTGGAGAAGCGGTCCTACGATGCATTGCCGCTGGAAGCTCCGTAATCGTTACCACGTGCATACTACTAATATGCAAGCGGAGTATATAGGCCTCGTGTCCCTTGGCTACCGGATGGCGTGACCTGTTTGCCGTGGAATCACTGAATGACGAAACTGATCGGATACTCGAGGTCACGTAGCCAATGTGCGGTCATGTGCACTACTGTGAGGATGAGGAAGCATTATCGACAGTCTCTCGGACTGTCAATATAATGGAGCGTCCCGAGCGACGGACATATGCTCCGAATGTAAAATATCTGAACCACAACATGCGGTCCCCTATGTTGTTGGACGAGAGAGGGACCTCTCTCGCTCACAGCCCAGACGGACCTGGACAAGCCAGGACCTGGACTAACAGGCTTCCTCCGATCTGTCCTCAATCCGCCGTCACTGGGTGAGTACTAAAGTAATTATAGTGCTTGCATCACCCAAATCTCCTTCCTAGACCGCAACGGACGAACCCGGCAGCCGAACCATTCGATGAATGTACGCTACACCGGGTGAGCTAGCGAATGTCACTCCGTCGATCCTACAAGGGACCTCTTAGGCGATAGACATATTCCATGAGCACTTATTGCCGCTAGCTCTTCATTAACAATGGCGACAGAGGCACACTTTTGAAAGACATCTCCGTAACTTTGCGAACAAGAAACCAGAAATGCTTGGTAATAGCAAGCATATAATAATAAATATATAGCGTCATTCAATAATTCGAAAGTTTGTGTGACATTATTGGACTATGTCGGAACTGAGGGACGATGTCCCTGAACCGAACCAAAAATTTCTAAGTCCACCGACACTATCAGTTTCTTATCCGGCATCGCAGCATTCTGGTCCGACGAAAGAACCTGTAGAAGATCAAGTCAGATGACATACACAACAGCATATGTTGTTCCGAAAGGGAAAGCTCGAAATCCTCCGAATCCCTTTCGGAATCCCGTCGGGACCGGATGAAATTTTCGGACGTCCGTACCCGCTTCCGCGGAGCGTCCCGACCCAGCATCGTCGGATAAAACATTATGCGACAGATTCAGTTGTTGCTGGGATGCTGCGATAAGCTGTGCTATTAGGATAGCACATCCGTCCCCGAGGCCTGTGCAGTAGCGGTCTTACAATGCACTGCTGCCGGAAGCTCCCTGTACGTTGACTCCCGCACACTTTCCTATGCGAACGTCCGGAGTCTGCAGGCCTTGTGTCCCTGGCTACCGGATGGTGTGACCTGGTCGCCGATGATTCTCTGACTGGCGAAGCTGACTGGATATCCGAGGTCACGTAGCCAAGAGCGGTCGTGTGCGCTACCATGAGAATGAGGAAGCCTTATTGACAGTCTCTACGGACTGACTATATGTCGGAGCATCCCGAGCGGCGGACGTATGCTCCGAATGCGAAACATTTTGTACCACAACATCTGGGGCCAGATGTTGTTGTACGAGAGAGGGGCCTCTCTCGCTCGCCGTCCGGATGGACCAGAACGAGCTATGAACCGGACTAAAAGGCTTCCTCCATTCTCGCTCTAATCCGCCGTCACTGGGTGTGCAGTAGGTTGATTTATAGTGCTCGCATCACCCTAAAACTCCTTCTAGACCGCAACGGACGAACCCGGCTGCGGAACCATTCGATGAATGGATGCTACACCGGGCGAGCTAGCGGACGTCAAAGGCCGTCGAACCTACTAGGGTCCTCTTAGGCAATTGGCGTATTTACATGAGCACTTTTCCGCTAGCCCTTCATTAATTGTGACGACGGAGGCACACTGTTGGAAGACATCACAGATACATCACCCTAATCTTGATCGTCTGAAATAGAAATTGATAAAGTAGAGTGACCCTGCGGGGAAAGGACCGGAATGTCCAATTCCCCACTAACATACCGTGACATACGCTTCCCATGTTGTCATCGAAATCATCAGATACAGAACAGGAGTTAATGCGAGTACACTGACCACATATAGAATGATTATAAAAGTCAGAGGAAGACTTCCTCTTATTACAATTGATCAAAATCCTTTCAATGTGAAAAGAAAACAAAGTCCTGGTACTCGCACCAACCCCTGACAATCAAAATACATAATAATAATATGATCCATTAACATAGAAAAAATAATTGAAATCAAAATATTTTGAAAAAATATTTTTTCAGAACAGCCCAAGTTTCTGAAAAGTAACATTGAGCCCCAATGGATCCCAAGCCTAAGTGTGGACAAAAATTTTAAAAATATTTTAAACAATTTATGCAACACTTACGAACAATAATAATGTATCTAGTTATGATTAAATTAACATCAAGATATTATTTTCAAGAAATCCCCCCCTCACACAGAGGGCTGTTGTAAATGTAAACAATGAGTGTAAAAACACTAAAATAAGACTCCAGGCACCCAGGCCCGAAATCAGTTACCAAAAATACACTATCTGATGCAAAACAGAGACTTCCAGGGAAGAAACTGCAGAACATCAGATGGTAGATGCAGAACACAACGCCTAACCACCCGTAGGTGAAGACGTAAACATGGGGAAAAGAACAGAATTCATTCTGTTACTCAGCTAAAACTCCCAAGAAATTTTAGTAATAATAATTACAGAAACTATGCCAAAAGCATGGGATAATAGCAAGAGGGGACTTAAAGGAAAGGGAGAAAGGAAAACACTGAAAAATCAGTGTAACTAAATAACAAGAATGACAACAAAATTGCTGCTGCCACGAAAATAGGTAACTTAACATAATTTCATTAAAAAAATTTAAGTTACAGCCCTGATAATATTCTGTCACACATTTTTCCTCTCCTCCTTCTCTATCCTCCTTAGAATCACCATTTCACTAATATTTATGTGTCTGGCATCATTTAAACTGAGATTTATAAGCACAAAGATCAGTCAGATGTTAACTGATGAAGGGCCAAACTTAGAATGATTAATGGCGCCAATTTCGGAACGTCCTTGACACTGCGCATGCGCAGTAGAGGTGAAGTGTGGAGGGCCATTCAGGACATGTTTTCTTTGGTTTTAGATGCAAATTTTGGGGATTGGGGGGCAAAATTTGTGTTTGGCCCTATATTTTAAGAGTTAGCACCAGCTATGTCTGGGTCATTGGTACAGTATAAAAATATAGCAATTTCGGAACAATAATTATTATACAAATTTTTTCGAAAACATATTTTTGAAAATGCCTAAGTTCCCAAAGGGAACATCAGGGGCCCAAGGACATCCCGACAGAGCCTAAGTGTAGACAAACGCCAATTTATTTTGAGCTACACTACCGGAATCATAAGCATTGTATCCTAGAGTAATTCTAAAGTATTATTATACTAAATACCAAATGTAAACAACATCAATAGAAAAAAACGGAAACAAGACAATAGGCACACAAAAAGGCCCAAAGTCAGTAACCGATTTAAATGCTACCAGATGCAAAGCTAGATCTTCATACGAAGAAAAAATGATACATCAGACAGAAGATGCAAGACCAAAACGACCCAACATCCCCAGGGTGAGGACGTAATCATGGGGACAAACAGAATAAACATTCCGTAATACACGCTAAACTCTCAAAAAATTTAAGAAAAAATTTCAATAAAAAGCAGCCAAAAAGCTCAGGAGTTTAACAGGAGGGTTCATGGAAGTAAACAGCTGACGTGCATTGATCGGAATCCACTCAAAAATACTAGATTTTCTTTTCATTATACATTTTTAGAACAAACTGATTATTTCCAGTGATAATTTGACTCGTATTCACCTTGAAGTGACATTTCGAAAGCCGCCATTTTGATTGATACCGTGAAAGTAAAAATTTCTATATCTTCACAGTGGGGGATACAATTTCTATCCTTCCACAATTTTTTCAATAAACTGCCATTTAGCGTATAATAAAGTATTTTACCTCTTTCTCCTGTAGCTGGGAAGATTATGTATTATATAATAAACTACTTTTGCTGTTATAGAAATATATAATGAAGTTATCAAAAAATCACCTACCTCCCAAGGTACATATTTGTCAAATACTGGAAACCTGTGCACATTCAAAGTGCCTGGGTAGGGAGACTGCCTCGAGGAAATATGGAGATAAGTAGGTTCAGATGTAAACATATGTCCACCAATACTTGGACCTAAAAATAAGTGAGTGAAAACAGCTGTAGAAATTAGATCTGATTTAAACTCAATCACATTTCAAAACAAATCAACCATTTTGATGACCTATTCTGGAATGCAAACAAAATATTTTGATTATTTTTTTTCTCCTTTTGCTGATTAAGTGCAGTTAGGTGATACACTGCTTAAAAGGATTATCTTAATTGATCAATCAATCAATCAATTGACTGATCGGTTGGTTGACTGATTAATTAATTCGTTAATTCGTGCTTTATGCTACATCAACATCTAGGTCTATATTGGGGCAATCCATAATTAACTGGTCGAGTGCTAAATTATTTTTCAAAGGTAATTTATAACATGAGTATTTTTTTCAGATACCATTCTACCAGCAAAGAATTGTTCATAAATATTGTATTATTACCATTTATTGGAAAGTATCTGTTAGCACTGTCCAATAAATTGTAATAAAACAATTTTTAAATAAAAAATTGTTCTCTTGCTAAGAAAACTCTAATGTATACAGTGTGAAGTCACTGAAGTGGCTTCCAGCACTTTTCAGTACAACCATGATAGTGGTTTTTAGCACTCAACAAGTTTATAACATTTTGTTTCCTTCAACCCACAGAAAATCAAAACATTATTGTTACGTTGAAGAAGGTCTATTAAATGTAAAGTTTTAAAATTCTGAGGCATTCAACTGCAGTTACAAGTGGACACAAATATCTCAAGTCTGGCATTTCAAACCAACTTCAACTGGAAAACAAAGTAAAAAATCTGTGAACCAATGATAGTCGCAGACTCTCCCAGTGCAGGAAATGAAGTTTAGGCCAAACCGTAAAGTCTCAACGTCATATTCAAGCCTTTCATATTAACCATTCTGGATGATATGCAGGTGTTGTGTAGGATGAAGCCCTAACCACAAAAACATTTAGTGATAAAAATAATGTAATCCAGCTTAAATCATTATAGGACTAACATGATTGGCTTCAAGTTTAAATCTTCCCACAATGTTGTATGGCAGAGCCTTAAAAATTCCCCCACCAATATCAATATAGTCAAAATTATATAAAAATGGAGTAAAGCCATCAAAGGATATTTTGTTATACAGTAGAATCTTTTAATTGAATATCCATTTTGCCGGTGAAAATTATTCAATTAACAGGAGTATACAATTAACAGGGATTTGGTCAGTTTCCTGTGTTCTGGAGGTAAACTGAGCATTTATTCTATTATATCTTGTTTGACAGAGCTCATAGGACTCTGTCAAACAAGATATAATAGAATAAATGCCTGTATTGGATGTAGTGAGGCCAAAAAGGTTGATAAATAAGGGGAATTTGGTGCGTGTCACAGTCATTTTTTCGACATATTACAAAAATTTATATACAATTAACAGGAGTTTACTCTACAACCCATATGCAATTAACAGATCAAATACTGAAGGTATGGTAAATGGTTTTGTGTTTGAAAGTTAAAAAATTTATAGTAATTTATATATTTTTTATACTTACCAATGACCCAGACTTAGCTGGTGCTAACTCTAAAAAATCCAGGGCCAAACACAAATTTTGCCCCCCAATCCCCAAAATTTGCATCCAAAACCAAAAGAAATCATGTCCTATAGGACCTCCATACTTCGCCCCTACTGCGCATGCGCAGTGTCAAGGACGTTCCGTAATTGGCGCCAATTATCATTCTTACTGGCAGTGCCTGGTCAGCGCTATGCACTCAGCGGGGAGGTAAGAGTTCCCAACTCCTGGGGGGCCATCCCCGTCTGGTTCATTGGTAAGTATAAAAAATATATAAATTACTATAAATTTTTTAACATTTTTATACTGTACCAATGACCCAGACTTAGCTGAATAGTAAAAAGGCTGGAGGGCCTAGGACATAGAAGAAAATCCAATAAGCTCAACTATATAATATAGAGGCAACCCCTCAAGGAGAAAAGGAGTATTAGGCTTTACATGTATCTTTCTTATTTTATGTTAAATTAGAAAGATACAATACCCTTCATAATTGAGCACAATAACATTCATGTTCTCTATTAACATCCAGTATAACCCTTTATACTAATTATTTTTAAAGTAAGCCAATAAATAAAGTTAGTCCAGAGAATTGAGACTCTTTATATTCTTTTAAAAGTGTTCGAGGATTGTATATTAACGCCCATTTGACACTTGACATATACAAATGCTTCACACCGAGCTACACTTTAAAAATATGACATGAATGAATTTTTAACATTAATATTACACTTTAAAACCATCCCGGAAACGACTCAGAAATACTGACTTCGGAGGAGGCATTCCCTTGCTTTTCACTATAAAGCAGGTGACCTAAGGGAACACCCTCCGCCCCCCCCCCCCCCCTTCCCCTTGCCCTGGGTCAAATAGCCCAGAGCGAAGAGGGCAGCCGGACGGAGTCACTGCCGGAACAGAAAGCCTGCATAACTACAGTTGCAACTGTTTAGTGGACGACATTCTGAGCAACAGATAACGGACCTAAACAATGCAGGTCTCCAGAAATGGACTCAATATTTCTGAGATAAAAATTCGTGAATGTGGATGGCTGAGACCAATAAGCAGCCTTCATTAAATCTGTAATAGCAATACTATTAGCGTAAGCCCAAGAAGTAGCAAGAGCTCTTACTTCATGAGCGGAAATCTTAAGCACAGACTGCTGAGAAGAAGATAAACTCTCATAAGCAGTACGGATAGTTAATTGAATCCATCTAGCAATAGAATGGACCGAAATGTCCCTTCTATTAGGCATCAAAGACAGAAAGAAACGTTTTCGTCCCTTTCTGATAAACTGAGATCTCTGTTTATAGATATGTAACGCTCTAACAGGACAGAGTAAAGGCCTACGCCCGTCTGAAGACGGAAGAGCCTTAATAACAATAGGTTCCGGATATTTATTAGGAGCCTGATTCTTAGCTAAAAAAACCCACATTAGTAGTGAAGGTGATAGTGTTCCCGACACTACGATAGTGAGAATCATCCACCGACAGTGCATGAAGCTCACTGACTCTTCTAGCAGAAGAGAAAGCTAAGAGAAAAGCTGTCTTATAAGATAAGAATTTGAAATCTACTGTCCCAAGAGGTTCAAATGGCTTTTCCTTCAGTTTAAGAAGAACCCAAGCTAAATTCCATTTAGGAATTAACCTAAGAGTTCTGGGTCTATTTATCGAGAAGTTTCTAACCAAATTAGATAAAGAGACATTAGATCCAATTTGTAAACTATCATGATGTGCATAGGTATCAGATAACATAGACCTATAACCCTTAATAGTAACAGGCTGCAGTTTGATTTCGTCAAACAAGTATACTAGAAAGTTTGCAATGTCTGGTATAGAGGGATCAAAAATATCCACAGAATGATCCCTACACCAACGACGAAAAACCTTCCACTTAGCCGCATAGTTTAGCGAAGAGGAGGTCCTCCTACAGTTAGAAATCGCGTCCACTGCTCGTCCTGTAAAGTGCTTGCCATGCAAGAAGGACCGCACAACGGAAAAACGTGAAGGTTGAGACCTTGCGGGTTGTGATGGAGTTGACGCGATTTCCCCTGCGAAAGAAGATCCTCCCGTGGAGGAAGCTTTCGCGGTAGGTCCCACAACAGACACATGAGTAGATTTATCCACGGTCTCTGTGGAGACAGAGATGCTACCAACAGAATCTTGCATTGAGATTGTTTTATCTTTAGCAATACTTGCTGAATTAACGGCGCTGGAGGATACGCATATCCTATCATTCCGTCCCAAGGGATCGACAGAGCGTCTACTGCAAATGCTCTTGGATCCGGACACGGAGACACATACGTCTGCAACTGATTGTTGAGATGTGTCGCAAATAAATCTATCATTGGCCGTTCCCATTGGTAGCAAATCTGATTGAATACTTGTTTGTTGAGAGTCCACTCCGACGGCAACAAGCGACCCTTTCGTGAAAGGGAGTCTGCTAGTACATTCAGACGACCCGGTATGTGACGGATCGAAAGAAGAACCTGATGTTCTAGCGCAAACAGAAGGATTCTTTCCGTTAGATTGAACAACGGAACTGAATGAGTGCCTCCCTGATTCCGTATATACGCCACTACTGTCGTATTGTCGGATAGGATTTGGACATGAGCATTGTGAATAATGTCCATCCAATGACGTAACGCAAGCCACATTGACATCATTTCCTTGATGTTTATGTGCTTGCCCAGGAATTGCGGATCCCAAAGACCCTGGCATCTCGAATCCGTTGGGATTAATGATGCACCCCAACCTGTTTGACTGGCATCCGTCATAATGGAAAAACTCGGATCCGGCAACTGCAGCGGAACTCCCTGAGTTAACCACTGAATGTTTGCCCAAGTCTGAATCTCTTGTTTCACTTGATCTGACAAGAGAATGTCTATGTCGAGCGAATGAATTTTCACACTCCAATTCTGAGTCAAGAAAATTTGGAGAGGACGCATGCGTAACCGCCCCATCGGAATGAGATCCGCAGCGGCTCCGCACAGACCTATCAGTCTCATAAATTCTCTCGCTGTGACTTTGTCTGCATGCAGACAATAGCGAGCGTAACAACTGACTAATTTCGCTCTGGTTAACGGCAGACGAACGAGATTGTTGTGCGTCTCGAAGCTCATTCCCAGATGTGTGAATGACTTGGACGGCACCAGATCCGACTTCTCCTCGTTTACTATAAAACCGAGACGTCGGAGCAATAGAAGTAGATTCTGAACATCGTTCTGAAGTGTTAACTCGTTGCCGTACCTCTGAAGAATGTCGTCCAGGTAGGCCGACGTTACCGCAGACGAATGAGCTCGGAAATAGATCATTACCGAGTTCATTACCCGAGTGAAAGCCCAGGGTGCTAGATTCAATCTGAAGCACATCGCTCGGAATTGATACACCACTCCTAGGACTGCGAAGCGTAGATACTTTCTGAATGTCGGATGTACTATGACGTGAAAGTACGCATCTTTGAGATCTATGCTTGTTGCATAATCGTTCACCCGAATACTCGCTCTGACCGACCGAATCGTCTCCATATAAAACTTCGGAGCGACGATCAGCTTGTTTATCCAGCTCAAATCTATGACTGGACGGAACGAGCCATCTGGTTTCGGAACCAGAAACAGATGGCTGTAGAATCCCAGAGTCTCCTGGTTTTCTACGACCTCTACCGCATTCTTCATTAAAAGAGACTGCACCTCTGATAATAGAGCGTCTCTTTTCTGCGGATTTGACGGAAGTTGAGTCCACTTTGGACTTCGAGTTAATGGAGGCTTTCGTTTGAAGGATATCTTTAGACCTTCCGAAGTCACTCCTCTCACCCAAGGGTCGTCCGTAATCGACGCCCATTCTTGTGAAAAGCTCGACAACCTTCCGCCAACCGGTACGCGATAGAGGTTTAAGCCATCACCTCCTGGACCTGCGAGGCCTGCGGTAGGAGAAACCACGTCCTCCAAGACCTGCACCTCGTCCCGTCGACCTCGGGGCGTCCGACCGGTTGTCCCTGCCCGAAGGACATCCCGAACGTGAGTCGCTACCTTGACGGTCTCTCGAATAAGACCAAGAGGACGCACCGGAACCTCTATAGGAACCTCTCTTGGGCGCATTAGACCCAGAAGTGCCTGTCTTATTCTTGTTTGCCGTATCCGACTTCTTAGAAGCAGATTTGAACAACAGAGAATCCGAAGCTTTCTTTGTAATTTTATCATAAATAGCAGAAAGCTTGCCGTCAAAGAGAAGTTCTCCGGAGACCGAAGCGACTCTGATAGAGTTCTTCACCTTAGTATCCACGAGTGTGGATGTAGCTAGGGCTGCGTCACGTCTAACCAACTCCAGGTTTGCCACTGAAAGGGCGGAGTTACACGTGGAATAAGCTACTGCCCTTGAAAGAAGTCTTAAAGAGGATTGTATATCCTGAAATTCTTTCCCTTGAAGGCGCAGTGATAACGCCTTAGTAAGGTGATCTGCGTAAGATAAGGCATCTAAACTGGCTCTGTTAGACGAAATAGCTGTTTCCAACACCGCGGTTGGAATAGAAGCCGACGACGGTAATGATAGCTCTAAGTCTTCCGCCTCGTCGTCCATACGCAGAGGAACTCTCGGAATACCCTGTCCTGCCATGTCGAATTTATTCCTTGCATTAATGAAAGGCAGGTTGAGAGTATTGGCGGACAAGAAACCTGCTTTCCCCGTTTTGGAAGCAAGTTTAAATATAGCGTCGTTCAATAATTCAAATGTTCTTGCAACATTATTGGACTGCGACGGAAACTCGGGAGCGATGTCCCTGAACCGCTCAAAAAATTTAGAGTCCAATGACGCTATAATCCTCTTGTCCGGAACCGCAGCAGTCTGGCCCGACGGAACAACTTGAGGGAGAAAGTGCCGGATGAAGTCCACGGCAGCTTTATGTTGTTCCAAAAGGGATAGCTCCAAATCATCCGTATCCCTTTCACCATCCGGTCGGACCTCATGATGCTCCCGGTCGTCCGCCCCCGATGCTTCGGCGGAGCGTACCGACCCAGCGCCGTCGGATAATTCCCGATCCGACACCGTTTCTGTCGGCTGCTGGGATGCTGCGATAAGTTGTGCTATCTGCACAAGTACGTCCGGCATCGAGACCTGCGGAGGCGCAGTCTTTCGCTGTTTTGCCGAGGGCAGCTCCGCATCTGATGGCTCCCGCATACTTTTTCTATGAGAACGTCCGGAGTCCATCGGCCTCGTGTCCTTGGCTGCCGGATGGTTTGACCTGGTCGCCGAAGAATCCCTGATCGGCGAAGCTGGTAAGATATCGGCGGTCACACAGCCAAGGTGCAGTCGTGTGCGCTGACGAGAAGAAGAAGCCTGATCAGTCTCCGCGGACTGCCTATACAACGGAGCGTCCCGAGCGACGGACGTATGCTCCGCTTGCGACACATTTTGTACCACAACATCTGGTCCCAGATGTTGTTGTACGAGAGAGGGGCCTCTCTCGCTCGCGGCCCGGCTGGACCTGGACGAGCTAGGAACCGGACTCAAAGGCTTCCTCCGATCTCGCCTACTATCCGCCGTCACTGGGTGTGCACATTGAATGTTTATAGTGCTCGCATCACCCAACATTTCCTCCTGGACCGCATCGGACGAACCCGGCTGCCGAACCATTCGGTGAATGGACGCTACACCGGGCGAGCTAGCAGACGACATTTGTTTAATCTCCATGAGCACTTTTGCCGCTAGCTCTGTATTCATTTGTGACGACGGAAGCGCACTTGCGGAAGATAACTTGGAAACATCACCCTGTTCTTGTTCCTCTGAAATAGAAACTGAGAGGGTAGAGTGACCTTGCGGAGAAAGAGCCGGCATAGCCCTTTCTCTAGTAACAACATACCGTGACACACGTTTCCAATGTTTGTCATCCCAATATTGACATATAGAACAGGGATTAGTGCGAGAACACTGACTACAATTAATACAATGATCATGAAAGTCAGAGGAAGATTTCTTCCTATTACAATTTGAACAATATCCTTTCATTGTGAAAAATCAACAACAAGTCCTAGTTACTCGCACAAACCCCTGACACAAAGATACATAATAACATGATCCATTAATAATGAAAAAACAATTGCAAATCAAAATAATTTTTGAAAAATATTTTTTCAGCAAAGCCCAAGTTTCTGAAAAGTAACGTTGAGCACCGATGGATCCGATGGCTAAGTGTGGTCAAAAATTTTAAATTTATATTAAATAATTAATGCGACACTTACGGATAATAAAAAAGTATCTTATAGTGAGATAAACTACACCAAAGGCAAACAGCCCCCCTCAAAAGAGACTGTTGCCAATGTAAACAAACAGTGTAAAACACCAGAAAACATGACTCCAGGCACTGAAAAAACTGGCCCGAAATCAGTCATCAAAATTACACTCTATCTGATGCAAGACAGAGACTCCCAGGGGAGAATCTGCAGAACATCAGATGGAAGATGCAGAACACAACGTTTATACACCCATGGGTGAAAACGTAACTATGGGGAAAATAACAGAAAACATTCTGTAACCAAGCAACTCTCCCAAGAGAATTTTAGAAATGAACTTTCTCAAAAATATGCCAAAAGCCTGGAAGAATTGCAAGGGGGGACTTAGAAGGCCAGGGGAGAGGAAACACTGAATAAGCAGTGCAACTTTTTAGCAAGAATGACAACAAGAGGCCCATGCCTCGAAAATAGGCAACTTAACATAATTTCATAAAAAATTTTAAGTACAGCCCTGATTATTTTTTGTCACTCCTTTTTCCTCTCCTCCTTCTATATCCTCCTTAGAATCACCATTTCTCCAATAATTACGTGTCTGGCATCCTTTAAACTGAGATTTACAAGCACAAAGATCAGTGAGATGTTGAC
Organism: Pictodentalium vernedei; assembly: GCA_031216915.1. Taxonomy (NCBI): domain Eukaryota; kingdom Metazoa; phylum Mollusca; class Scaphopoda; order Dentaliida; family Dentaliidae; genus Pictodentalium; species Pictodentalium vernedei. The sequence goes on from CM062297.1 coordinate 848,641,020, forward strand.
TGATGAAGGGCCAAACAGAGAAAGAATGATAATTGGCGCCAATTTCGGAACGTCCTTGACACTGCGCATGCGCAGTAGGGGCGAAGTATGGAGGTCCTATAGGACATGATTTCTTTTGGTTTTGGATGCAAATTTTGGGGATTGGGGGGCAAAATTTGTGTTTGGCCCTGGATTTTTTAGAGTTAGCACCAGCTAAGTCTGGGTCACTGGTACAGTATAAAAATATTATATTCAATTAACAGGGATATACAATTAAGAGATATCCAATTAAGTGGGCTCCACTGTACTACCATGGATATGTTGTCCCAAGTGTATTCTTCCTTGAGATGCATTTATCTTGACACAAATTTTATATCATTGTTGGCTGCCTGTATGAGCAAATACTGTTAATGCATCTGCAGCTGTATATAGGTATATACAGTAGATATTATCGTAAAATTAATCAGAGGACTTAACACTTCAAAAAAATATAATAGAATAGATGTTTAGGCTAGAAATATTGGAGCCAAGTAGGTCTGTAATGCTAACAAATTTGAGGGTTGTTATTTTTCAATAAATCACAATACAGTAGAGCCCACTTAATTGGATATCTCTTAATTGTATATCCCTGTTAATTGAATATAATTTTCAAACACAAAATCATTTACCATACCTTCAGTACAAATTTGATCTGTTAATTGCATATGGGTTGTAGAGTAAACTCCTGTTAATTGTATATAAATTTTTATAATATGTCGAAAAAATTAGTGACACACACCAAATTCCCCTTATTTATCAACCTTTTTGGCCTCACTACATCCAATACAGGCATTTATTTTATTATATCTCTTTTGACAGAGCTCTATGAGCTCTGTCAAACAAGATATAATAGAATAAATGCTCAGTTTACATCAAGAACACAGGAAACTGACCAAATCCCTGTTAATTGTATCCTCCTGTTAATTGAATAATTTTCACTGGCAAAATGGATATTCAGTTAAGAGGATTCTACTGTATTTCTTATTTCATTAAATTGTTTGGTGTTTGACAATTTTATGCAATTAACAGGACAATTCTATTTATGCATGTACAATTAAGTGATACCCACTGTAGTAAGGTTTACGTACTTGATTTCTCAACCAAGTGCTTTACTTGCTCCATTACTAAAACGCAGTTTGTTAAGTTTCTCTCAACCTGTAACAATCGGCCATTTAAAATCTTTTGATATTCACTCTGTTTTTCAAAATCAGCTATCAATTTATTCAAACTGAAATTAAAAAATAATGCACATAATTAACTATTGTTTGATATTAGATGTCACGTGACTTTCCCGCGTGCTGATTGGTTGAACAGAAACATCCTATTTTCCGATAGTTCGTCAGCGAAATCGCACAGACCTACTATCATTTTTGAAAAAAGAATAGTGCACGGTAATAATGCACGGTTATAAAAGGTAACATTCGAATTCACTTAGAAAATTCCATTGAAGCGTAAATACTTTACAAGACATCTCGTCCCATATACATTATTACATTTAGTTTGGAGAAATAAAAATATTTGTATCAAAAGTGATGTTTGTAGTAGTGTTGGGGGCGGGGAGGGGGTTAATGGAATAATGGTATAGTGTCTCTTGGGGTTTTGGTTCTCTACCTCTCTATCCCAGAACTATGAGTGGCAGAATTAACTTAGTTTACCTGTTTAAACCCTGAACCATTTTCTTTTCTCTTTTGCATTGAATAAGAATATTATCTTGCATGAAGACCCCCCCCACCCACCCCCCCACCCCCCCCCCCCCCCCCCGCCCCCCACACACACACACACATCTAATATAATAAATATAGCATGACTTTTCGTTGACTATGCCAAAATAGTGGTCCTCGAGGAGTCAACTCAAAGCCATGCTATATTTATTAAATATGTGTACATATACCATATAAGAAATATTACTATTTTGAAAGCACCAAGCAACTTTGAGTACAATGAATATTTATTTTTAACTCCTTGCATGCTGCTGCTGATATTCCAGCCTGGGACACAAACTTTCTCTTGTTACTGAAATTTATTTATTTACCGGAATTTAATGACACTTTCGACAGCCAGGGTCACCTTGTGCTCGACAGTTATACAGGTGGAGGAAGCTGGAGTGCCCAGAGAGAACCACTTAGCAACGGCAAGCAAATGTCAGACTTCCCAAGATACTAACTCCACACTAACATCACCAACATGCAGTACGCCTTAATACACAGCACAATGTGGGAAATCAGGATTAAGTGCCTTGCCCAAGGTCATAATGCAGCTACCCCTGGCAGAGATTGAACCAGGGACCTCTTGGCTTGAAGTTCAATGCCGTAACCACTGAGTGTGTGCCCAGCCACTGAAATAAGGACAATTTGGGCACAATTAATCAAATTTCCTCCATGTAAACTTCTACTTGTGAATATCTTTTCCCCATGGTAGTCTATTAGCATACTAAAGATCATTTAAATCCAACATCCACTGATATGAAGGTCCAAAGCTGTTACAGCTGGATGGACGGAATGATGGCCAGTCCCACGCAAACTTTGTTTTGGTGGGTGATAAAAATACCCATGTTTCAAATCACCTCTGAAAAATAATTTAGCACTCAACTAGTTAATGAGGACTTTACCAGTTACTGTGTGTTTTGGGTCTATTTCTGTCCTCCTCAACATCTTTTTCCTTATCGACTAGCTGTTTAACACAACTTTTCCAGTAATTATAATCCTCAGCTCTTCTCAGTTTCATGATACCAACTGCTTTCTTCTGTGCATCCTATCAAAATTAATTTTTCTTTTAGTGCATTATAATCAGAATACTCCACTTAACCATTCAATACCATTTTTGATTCACAGTGATAATAAAAACTCTTTTCAATGGATATACCTCCAGTTGTATACCACATTTTGATTTACAGTCATAATAAAAGCTCTTTTCAGTGAATATAGTGTTGGAAATATTTAGGGAAAAATACCAAATTTGTATGCTTTATCAACTTCAATATTACCCTGGTATAAACATAAAATTTGGATGTCTAGTATATCTTGACAGAAAATCCTGGGATCTGATAACAATATACCCAACACAACAACCATATCCTTCGAGCACAATTCAGAAAAATTTTCATTTAAATGTTAAAAAATTTATAGTAATTTATATATTTTTTATACTTACCAATGACCCAGACATAGCTGGTGCTAACTCTTAAAATATAGGGCCAAACACAAATTTTGCCCCCCAATCCCCAAAATTTGCATCTAAAACTAAAGAAAACATGTCCTGAAAGGCCCTCCACACTTCGCCCCTACTGCGCATGCGCAGTGTCAAGGACGTTCCGAAATTGGCGCCATTAATCATTCTAATAACCAGTGCCTGGTAAGCGCTATGTACTCAGCGGGGAGGCAAGAGTTCCCAACTCCTGGGAGGGCCATCCCCGTCTGGGTCATTGGTAAGTATAAAAAATATATAAATTACTATAAATTTTTTAACATTTTTATACTGTACCAATGACCCAGACATAGCTGAATAGTAAAAAGGCTGGAGGGCCAAGGACATAGAGCAAAATGGAATACGCTCAAAAATAGAGTCATCCCCTGTAGGGAAAAAGAAGTAATAGGCCTTACATGTATCTTTCTTATTTATGATAAATTAGAAAGATACAACACCTTCCAAAATTGAGCTTCATACATCCATGTACTCTATTAATATCCAATATAATCCTTATACTAATAATTTTTAAAGTAAGCCAATAAATAAAGTAAGTCTAGAGAATAGAGACTCTTATACTCCTAAAAGTGTCTGAGGATTGCATAATCATGTCCGTTGACATATGCAATATTCAAAAGCTATACTTTAAAAACTAAGACTTGAATGAATTTTAAAAACCTAACTTCTCACTAAACAACCATCCCAATAACAGCTCAGAATTACTAACTCCGGAGGAGGTATCCCCTTGTTTTCATAGTAAAACAGGTGACCCAAGGGAACACCCTCCCCCCCCCCTTTTTCTTGCCCTGGGTCAAATAGTCCAGAGCGAAGAGGGCAGCCGAACGGAGACACTGCCGAAACAGACAGCCTACCTAGCTATAGTAGCAACTGTTAAGTGAATGACATTCTGAGCAGTAGATAATAGACCTAACAATAGAGGCCTCCAGAAATGGACTCGATATTTCTGAGATAAAATTCATGAATGTGGATGGCTGAGCGCAATGAGCGGCCTTCAAAAATCTATAATAGCGACACTATTAATGTAAGCCCAAGAAGTAGAAGAACTCTTACTTCATGAGCCGAAATCTTAAGCACAACTGCTAAGTCAATGATATACTATAAGCAGTACCGATAGTTAATAGAATCCATTAACAATAAAATGGAGCGTAACGTCCTTCTACTAGACATCAAAGACAGAAGAAGCTTACGCCCATAGAAATAAACAGAAATCTGTTTATAAATACATAAACTGTACCCGGAAAGAGTAAAGGCCTATGCCCATACGAAGACGGGAGGACCTTAAAATAATAGGTTCCGGATAATAGGAGCCTAACTCTTATGCAACAATCCAACCTAAATAGTAACGGAAGTATTGATTCCGAAACTATGAAAGTGAAAATCATCCATCGATAGTGCATGAAACTCACTGACTCTACAGTAAAAGAGAAACCAACAGAATTACTGTCTAAAAGGTCAGAATTTGAAAACTACTGTTTCCAGAGGCTCAAATGATTACTTAGCTAAATAAGAACCGAAGTTAAAATCCGTATAGGAATTTAATCTAAAGATTCTAAGTCTATTTATCAAAAAGTTACTAACTGACTTAGATAAAGAGACAAAAGACTCAATTGTAAACTATCGTAGAGTGCATAGGTATGAGGTAACATAAACCTATAACCTAAATAATAACAGGCTGCAGTAGATCTTGTGAAACAAGTATACTAAAAAATAGCAATGAGTAGTATGGAGGGATCAACAATATGAACATAATGATCCCTACACCACGACGGAAGAGCCTCCACTTTAGCCGCATAGAATAGCGAAGAAGAGGATCTCCTATAGTAAGAAATCGCGTCCAAAGCTCGTCCAGTACAGTGCTTACAATGCAATACGGACCACACAACGGAATACATGAAGGTTGCGACCTTGCAGGTTGTGATAAAGATGACACGATTTACCCAGTGAAAAAGATCCTCACATAGAGGAAGATTTCACGTTAAAACCCACAGTAGACAAGAGAGAAAATTACTCATGATCTCTGTGAAGATAGAGATGCTATCAACAGAAATGTATTGTGGTTGTTTATCTTAGCAATACCTGCTAAAACAACAGCGCCGGAGGATACGCGTATCCTATCATTCCGTCCTATAGATCAATAGAGCGTTAAGAATATTAGCTCAGAGATCTGGACAAGCCAACACATACGTCTGCAATTGATTAGCAAGCTGTGTCATAAATAAATCATCATTGGGCGCTCCCATAGATAGCAAATCTGATTGAATACTTGTTTGTTGAGAGTCCATTCTGACAGCAACAAGTGACCCGTAAGAGAACGGGAGTCCGATAAAACAATCAGACGACCCGGAATATGACGGACCAAAACTGAACTTGGTGTACTATAACCAACAGACGGATTCTTTCCATTAAATTGAATAACGGAAACGAAAGAGTGCCTCCCTGGTTCCGGAGATACGCCACTACTGTCGAATTAAAGGACAGGAATTTGGGCATGCGTTTCTGAATAATGTTCATGCAATGACATAAAGCAAGCCTAAAAAACATTATTCCGCGGAAGAAAACTGATTGCTAAAAGACTGCGGAACCCAAAGACCCTGGCACTTCGAATCCATAGGGATCAGTATTATATCCCAATCTGTATGACTGGTAACCGTCATAACAGCCACACTCAGGTCCGGCAACTGCGGCGGCACTCTCTGAGTCAACCACCGAATGTTTGCCCCAGTCTGAATCTCTTGTAACACTAGATAGACAAGAGAACGTGTAAATCGAGCAATTCATGGATTGCCGAAAAGTTGCCGTCGAAGAGAAGCTCCTCCGAGAACGAAGCGACTCTGAGAGAGTTCTTAACCTTACTATCCACGCGAGTGGATGTAGCTAGGGCTGCGTCACGTCTAACTAACACCAATCAGCCACTGAAGGGCGGAGTTATACGTGAACAAACTACTGCCCTCAAAAGAAATTACATTGAGAATAATATCCCGTAAATCTTTTCTTGCAGACGTAATGATAACGCCTCAGTAAGGCGGATTACGTATAATAAAGCGTCTAAGTTAAGTCTACTATACATAATGTCGTTCCCAACATTGAAATTGGAAAAGACATAAACGGCGAAAAAGAATATATGCAGTTTTTAATCACACCGTCTAGACGCATATGAACTCTCGGTATGCCCTGCTCTGCCAAAATAAACTATTTGTATAAATGATAAAATGGCAGAAATGAGCAACGCGGACAAGAAACTAAACTATCATGCTTAGTAGCAGGCTTGTATATATATATATAGCGTCGAAAAATAAAACACATGTTGTAATGACAATATTGGACTACGTCGGTAAGTCAGGGACAATGTCCCCGAACCGATCGAAAAATCCGAGTCCAATGACGCTATAAGTCTCTTATCCAAGATCGCAGCAATGAAGTCCGAAATAATAATCACTGGAAGATAATGCCAAAAGATATGAAAGGCATCTTCCGATACTACTAAAGGGAAAACTCGAAATCTTTCGAATCCCTTTCGCCATCCTGTCGGACCCTATAAAGCGTTCGGTCGTCCGTACCTGATGCAACCGCGGACCGCACCGACCCAGCGCCGTCGGATAATTCCTGATTCGACCGAGAAACTGTCAATTGCTGGGATGCTGCGAAACAACTGTGCTAACTCGGATAGCACGTCCGTCACTGAGGCCTGAGGAGAAGCGGTCTTACGATGCATTGCCGCTGGAAGCTCCGTGATCGTTACCCCGTGCATACTACCAATATGCGAGCGAACGGAGTGTATAGGCCTCGTGTCCCTTGGCTACCGGATGGCGCGACCTATTCGCCGTGGAATCACTGAATGCCGAAACTGATCGGATACTCGAGGTCACGTAGCCAATGTGCGGTCGTGTGCCCTGCTGTGAGGATGAGGAAGCATTAAAGACAGTCTCTCGGACTGTCAATATAACGGAGCGTCCCGACCAACGGACATATGCTCCGAATGTAAAATATCTGAACCACAACATGCGGTCCCCTATGTTGTTGGGCGAGAGAGGGACCTCTCTCGCTCAAAGCCCGGACGGACCTGGACCAGCCAGGAACCGGACTAACAGGCTTCCTCCGATCTGTCCTCAATCTGCCGTCACTGGGTGAGTACTAAAGTAATTAAAGTGCTCGCATCACCCAAATCTCCTTCCTAGACCGCAACGGACGAACCCGGCAGCCGAACCATTCGATGAATGTACGCTACACCGGGTGAGCTAGCGAATGTCACTCCGTAGGCGATAGACATATTCCATGAGCACTTATTGCCGCTAACTCTTCATTAACTATGACGACAGAGGCACACTTTTGAAAGACATCTCCATAACTCTTCGAACAAGAAACCAGAAATGCTTGGTTAGCAAGCATAAAATAATAATATATATAGCGTCATTCAATAATTCAAAAGTTTATGTGACATTATTGGACTATGTCGGAACTGAGGGACGATGTCCCTGAACCGAACCAAAAATTTCTAAGTCCACCGACGCTATCAGTTTCTTATCCGGCATCGCAGCATTCTGGTCCGACGAAAGAAGCTGGAGAAGACCAAGTCAGATGACATACACAACAACATATGTTGTTCCGAAAGGGAAAGCTCGAAATCCTCCGAATCCCTTTCGGTATCCCGTCGGACCGGATGAAACTTTCGGATGTCCGTACCCGCTTCCGCGGAGCGTCCCGACCCAGCATCGTCGGATAAAATATATGCGACAGATTCAGTTGATGCTGGGATGCTGCGATAAACTGTGCTATTAAGGAAAGCACGTCCGTTCCCGAGGCCTGTGCAGTAGCGGTCTTACGATGCATTGCCGCCGGAAGCTCCGTGTATGTTGACTCCCGCACACTTCCTATGCGAACGTCCGGAGTCTGCAGGCCTCGTGTCCCTGGCTACCGGATGGTGTGACCTGGTCGCCGAAGAATCCTTGATCGGCGAAGCTGGTAATATATCGGCGGTCACGCAGCCAAGGTGCGGTCATGTGCGCTGACGAGAAGAGGAAGCCTTAGCAGTCTCAGCGGACTGCCTATACAACGGAGCGTCCCGAGCGACGGACGTATGCTCCGCTTACGACACATTTTGTACCACAACATCTGGGGCCAGATGTTGTTGAACGAGAGAGGGGCCTCTCTCGCTTGCCGTCCGGATGGACCGGAACGAGCTATGAACCGGACTAAAAGGCTTCCTGCGTTCTCCCTCCGATCCGCCGTCACTGGGTATGCATTAGGTTAGTTTATAGTGCTCGCATCACCCCAAAATTCCTTCTAGACCGCAACGGACGAACCCGGCTGCCGAACCATTCGGTGAATGGATGCTACACCGGGCGAGCTAGCGGACGTCAAAGGCCGTCGAACCTACTAGGGTCCTCTTAGGCAATTGGCATATTTACATGAGCACTTTTCCGCTAGCCCTTCATTAATTGTGACGACGGAGGCACACTGTTGGAAGACATCACAGATACATCACCCTAATCTTGATCGTCTGAAATAGAAATTGATAAAGTAGAGTGACCCTGCGGGGAAAGGACCGGAGTGTCCAAATCCCCAACAACATACCGTGACATACGCTTCCCATATTGTCATCGAAATCATACGATACAGAACAGGAGTTAATGCGAGTACACTGACCACATATAGAATGATAATAAAGTCAGAGGAAGACTTCCTCTTAAAACAATTGATCAATATCCTTTCAATGTGAAAAGAAAACAAGTCCTGGTACTCGCACTAACCCCTGGCAATCAAAATACATAATAATAATATGATCCATTGATATAGAAAAAATAATTGAAATCAAAATATTTTGAAAAAATATTTTTTCAAAACAGCCCAAGTTTCTGAAAAGTAACGTTGAGCCCCAATGGATCCCAAGCCTAAGTGTGGACAAAAATTTTAAAAATATTTTAAACAATTTATTCAACACTTACGAACAATAATAATGTATCTAGTTATGATTAAAATAACATCAAGATATTATTTTTTAGAAATCCCCCCCTCACACAGAGGGCTGTTGAAAATGTAAACAATGAGTGTAAAAACACTAAAATAAGACTCCAGGCACCCAGGCCCGAAATCAGTTACCAAAAATACACTATCTGATGCAAAACAGAGACTTCCAGGGAAGAAACTGCAGAACATCAGATGGTAGATGCAGAACACAACGCCTAACCACCCCTAGGTGAAGACGTAAACATGGGGAAAGAACAGAATTCATTCTGTTATTCAGCTAAAACTCCCAAGAAAATTTAGTAATAATAATTACAAAAACTATGCCAAAAGCATGGGAGAATAGCAAGGGGGAACTTAAAGGACAGGGAGAGAGGAAAACACTTAAAAAAACAGTGTAACTAAATAATCAGAATGACAACAAAATGGCTGCTGCCTTGAAAATAGGTAACTTAACATAATTTCATTAAAAAATTTTAAGTTACAGCCCTGATAATATTCTGTCACACATTCTTTTCCTCTCCTCCTTCTCTATCCTCCTTAGAATCACCATTTCACTAATATTTATGTGTCTGGCATCATTTAAACTGAGATTTATAAGCACAAAGATCAGTCAGATGTTAACTGATGAAGGGCCAAACTTAGAATGATTAATGGCGCCAATTTTGGAACATCCTTGACACTGCGCATGCGCAGTAGGGGCGAAGTGTGGAGGGCCTTTCAGGACATGTTTTCTTTAGTTTTAGATGCAAATTTTGGGGATTGGGGGGCAAAATTTGTGTTTGGCCCTATATTTTAAGAGTTAGCACCAGCTATGTCTGGGTCATTGGAACAGTATAAAAATTTTAATATTTTTGAATTTCTGCTTCTAAAAATGTACCCCAAGACTCCTCTTTGGAATGAGCTTCCACTAAGCTATGTTTTTGAGGCAAAAATTAAAATTATTTAGTTTAACTCTTAACCCTTTACCTAACACGAAAAGCAGACAACACTTGCAAATAAAATCCTTGAAGCACTATTTTTTTAAATTTTTTGCAGCTTATGACCCCTCATTAGAATGAGCTCGTTGAGCTCGTTCCAATGAGGGGTCATAACCTATGTTTTTGTGACAAAAAATGAAAACGTAATAAAAATTTAATGGTGATTTTTGTGAATAGCACTGGCCAGTTTTGGCTGTTACGTTGGGTAAAGGGTTAAAGGCCTATTTCCTATTCTGACAACCTCAGAACAAGTGGTCATCATGACGAGGTTCTACTGAAAATAGGCAAATTATCTAGGCAGTGGTTTCTAATTACATTCTTGGTGCTAAACCTCTGGACATATAAAAGCTGTGGGCTGATGGGAATTCAGGTCATTTGTCCAGGCCCTTAAGGTTTAATCAAGAAAATATGTGTACAAGTGTTTCTCTAATTGTGCTAAGTAATTAACCCTTTTCCTAATGAATCAGCTGTATCCACCCACATAATTTACAACCTGAGCAGTTGAAAAAATACTATTTTTCAAACATTTTCAACAAAACCATATCATAAGACCCCTCTTAGGAATGAGCTTGACAAACTTGTTCCAAAGAGGTGTCACATGATATGGTTTTGTTGAACATTTTGAAAACAATTTTTTTTTAAATAATTAAAATAATAAATTTTGATACAGTGGAGCCACTTAAATGGATATCTCTTAATTGTATATCCCTGTTAATTGAATATAATTTTCAAACACAAAACCATTTACCATATCTTCAGTACAAATTTGATCTGTTAATTGCATATGGGTTGTAGAGTAAACTCCGGTTAGGTCATAAAAAAAAGAACCTCTGTTTCTCAGGCCCGCATGCATGGTCATTTTTGGTGCGCATGCAACCTTTTTATGACACCAAAAAATCTTCAAAAAAAATTTGAGATATTGTGCTCATTTTGGTAAATCGATATCGATGCGTTCGCAAATTTTAAATTAACACACTTCAAGCTTTTTCTACATCATACTTGTGGATTTTAGCAATATTCACGACAGAAAGTGTTTATTCTGTAAAAGGTAAGTCATAATGACAGCAAGAAGGAAGGTGTCTTTCAGTCTGACAACAAACAGTCACAAAGGGGAATGGTCAATTCGCACCACGTTTGATTCACACCAACCCTCAGAAAGTCTGCAAAGTCAGGTGCTATGATGAATGGAACACAGTCTCCTGGCATTTATTTTTAGTAACATTTGTATTGTAAATGGCCGTCATTGGGAATTTGTGTACTGTTATTTGAAACCGTTACGAGTTTCCCGTTAATTTAAATAAATGCATTTGAGATGCAGGATAATTGGATAACTAATAGTAACCATTGCTTGATATAAAAGTAACCATCATAGTTGAAAATAAATCGCATATAGGCAGGTATGTGCGGTCAAATTGGTTAATAAAAATACGCAAACATTCGTTTTGTATTTCATTTTCAGATTTCAAAAAAATATGATTTATGGATGAACTGCCCGTTCAAATGGGTTGTGATAATTTTGAATATAATGGGGAAAAGTTAAAAAATTTATAGTAATTTATATATTTTTTATACTTACCAATGACCCAGACTTAGCTGGTGCTAACTCTAACAAAACCAGGGCCAAACACAAATTTTGCCCCCCAATCCCCAAAATTTGCATCCAAAACAAAAAGAAATCATGTCCTAAAGGACCTCCATACTATGCCTCTACTGCGCATGCGCAGTGACGCAGACGTCCCGAAATTGGCGCCAATTATCATTCTTACTGGCAGTGCCTGGTCAGCGCTATGTACTCAGCGGGGAGGCAAGAGTTCCCAACTCCAGGGAGGGCCATCCCCGTCTGGGTCATTGGTAAGTATAATAAATATATAAATTACTATAAATTTTTTAACATTTTTATACTGTACCAATGACCCAGACTTAGCTGAATAGTAAACAGGTTGGAGGGCCTAGGACATAGAGGAAAATCCAATAAGCTCAACTATATAGTAAAGAGGTAACCCCTTAAGGAGAAAAGGAGTATTAGGCTTTACATGTATCTTTCTTATTTAATATTAAATTAGAAAGATACACTACCCTTAATAATTGAGCACAATAACATTCATGTTCTCTATTAACATCCAGTATAACCCTTATACTAATTATTTTTAAAGCAAGCCAATAAATAAAGTAGTCCAGAGAATTGAGACTCTTTATAGTCATTTAAAAGTGTTCGAGTATTGTATATTAAAGCCCGTTTGACACTTGACATATACAAATGCTTCACACCGAGCTACACTTTAAAAATAAGACATGAATGAATTTTAACATTAATATTACACTTTAAAACCATCCCGGAAGCGACTCAGAAATACTGACTTGGAGGAGGCATTCCCTTGCTTTTCACTATAAAGCAGGTGACCTAAGGCAACACCCCCCCCCCCCCCCCCCCCCCCTTCCCCTTGCCCTGGGTCAAATAGCCCAGAGCAAAGAGGGCAGCCGGACGGAGTCACTGCCGGAACAGAAAGCCTGCATAACTATAGTTGCAACTGTTTAGTGAATGACATTCTGAGCAACAGATAACGGACCTAAACAATGCAGGTCTCCAGAAATGGACTCAATATTTCTGAGATAAAAATTCGTAAATGTGGATGGCTGAGACCAATAAGCAGCCTTCATTAAATCTGTAATAGCAACACTATTAGCATACGCCCAGGAAGTAGAAAGAGCTCTTACTTCATGAGCAGAAATCTTAAGCACAGACTACTGAGAAGAAGATAAATCTTCATAAGCAGTACGGATAGTTAATTGAATCCATCTAGCAATAGAATGGACTGAAATGTCCTTTCTATTAGGCATCAAAGACAGAAAGAAACATTTCCGTCCCTTTCTGATAAACTGAGATCTCTGTTTATAGATACGTAATGCTCTAACAGGACAGAGTAAAGGCCTACGCCCGTCTGAAGACGGAAGAGCCTTAATAACAATAGGTTCCGGATATTTATTAGGAGCCTGATTCTTAGCTAAAAAACCCACATTAGTAGTGAAGGAGATAGTGTTCCCAACACTACGATAATGAGAATCATCCACCGATAGTGCATGAAGCTCACTGACTCTTCTAGCAGAAGAGAAAGCTAAGAGAAAAGCTGTCTTATAAGATAAGAATTTGAAATCTACTGTCCCAAGAGGTTCAAATGGCTTTTCCTTCAATTTAAGAAGAACCCAAGCTAAATTCCACTTAGGAATTAATCTAAGAGTTCTGGGTCTATTTATCGAAAAGTTTCTAACCAACTTAAATAAAGAGACATTAGATCCAATTTGTAAACTATCATGATGTGCATAGGTATCAGATAACATAGATCTATAACCCTTTATAGTAACAGGCTGCAGTTTGATTTCGTCAAACAAGTATACTAGAAAGTTTGCAATGTCTGGTATAGAGGGATCGAATATATCTACAGAATGATCCCTACACCAACGACGAAAAACCTTCCACTTAGCCGCATAGTTTAGCGAAGAGGAGGTCTTCCTACAGTTAGAAATCGCGTCCACTGCTCGTCCTGTAAAGTGCTTGCCATGCAAGAAGGACCGCACAACGGAAAAACGTGAAGGTTGAGACCTTGCGGGTTGTGATGGAGTTGGCGCGATTTCCCCTGCGAAAGAAGATCCTCCCGTGGAGGAAGCTTCCGCGGTAGGTCCCACAACAGACACCTGAGTAGATTTATCCACGGTCTCTGTGGCGACAGAGATGCTACCAACAGAATCTTGCATTGAGATTGTTTTATCTTTAGCAATACTTGTTGAATTAACGGCGCTGGAGGATACGCATATCCTATCATTCCGTCCCAAGGGATCGACAGAGCGTCTACTGCAAATGCTCTTGGATCCGGACACGGAGACACATACGTCTGCAACTGATTGTTGAGATGTGTCGCAAATAAGTCTATCATTGGCCGTTCCCATTGGTAGCAAATCTGATTGAATACTTGTTTGTTGAGAGTCCACTCCGACGGCAACAAGCGACCCTTTCGTGAAAGGGAGTCTGCTAGCACATTCAGACGACCCGGTATGTGATGGACTGAAAGAAGAACATGATGTTCTAGCGCAAACAGAAGGATTCTTTCCGTTAGATTGAACAACGGAACTGAATAAGGGCTTCCCTGATTCCGTATATACGCCACTACTGTCGTATTGTCGGATAGGATTTGGACATGAGCATCGTGAATAATGTCCATCCAGTGACGTAACGCAAGCCAAATTGACATCATTTCCTTGATGTTTATGTGCTTGCCCAGGAATTGCGGATCCCAAAGACCCTGGCATCTCGAATCCGTTGGGATTAATGATGCACCCCAACCTGTTTGACTGGCATCCGTCATAACGGTAAAACTCGGATCCGGCAACTGCAGCGGAACTCCCTGAGTTAACCACTGAATGTTTGCCCAAGTCTGAATCTCTTGTTTCACTTGATCTGACAAGAGAACGTCTATGTCGAGCGAATGAATTTTCACACTCCAATTCTGAGTCAAGAAAATTTGAAGAGGACGTGTGCGTAACCGCCCCATCGGAATGAGATCCGCGGCGGCTCCGCACAGACCTATCAGTCTCATAAATTCTCTCGCCGTGACTTTGTCTGCGTGCAGACAATAGCGAGCGTAACAACTGACTAATTTCGCTCTGGTTAACGGCAGACGAACGAGATTGTTGTGCGTCTCGAAGCTCATTCCCAGATGAGTGAATGACTTGGACGGCACCAGATCCGACTTCTCTTCGTTTACTATAAAACCGAGACGTCGGAGCAATAGAAGAAGATTCTGAACATCGTTCTGAAGCGTTAACTCGTTGCCGTACCTCTGAAGAATGTCGTCCAGGTAGGCCGACGTTACCGCAGACGAATGAGCTCGGAAGTAGATCATTACCGAGTTCATTACCCGAGTGAAAGCCCAGGGTGCTAGATTCAATCCGAAGCACATCGCCCGGAATTGATACACCACTCCTAGGACTGCGAAGCGTAGATACTTTCGGAATGTCGGATGTACCATGACGTGAAAGTACGCATCTTTGAGATCTATGCTCGTTGCATAATCGTTCACCCGAATACTCGCTCTGACCGATCAAATCGTCTCCATATAAAACTTTGGAGCGACGATCAGCTTGTTTATCCAGCTCAAATCTATGACTGGACGGAACGAGACGTCTGTTTTCGGAACCAGAAACAGATGGCTGTAGAATCCCGGAGATTCCTGGTTTTCTACGACCTCTACCGCGTTCTTCATTAAAAGAGACTGCACCTCTGATAACAGAGCGTCTCTTTTCTGCGGATTTGACGGAAGATGAGTCCACTTTGGACTTCGAGTTAATGGAGGCTTTCGTTTGAAGGATATCTTTAGACCTTCCGAAGTCACTCCTCTCACCCAAGGGTCGTCCATAATCGACGCCCATTCTTGTGAAAAGCTCGACAACCTTCCGCCAACCGGAACGCGATAGAGGTTTAAGCCATCACCTCCTGGACCTGCGAGGCCTGCGGTAGGAGAAACCACGTCTTCCACGGCCCGCACCTCGCCCCGTCGACCTCGAATAAGACCAAGAGGACGCACCGGAACCTCTATAGGAACCTCTCTTGGGCGCATTAGATCCAGAAGTGCCTGTCTTATTCGTGTCTGCTGTATCCGACTTCTTAGGAGCAGATTTGAACAACAGAGAATCCTTAGCTTTCTTTGTAATTTTATCATAAATAGCGGAAAGCTTGCCGTCAAAGAGAAGTTCTCCTGAGACCGAAGCGACTCTAAGAGAGTTCTTCACCTTAGAATCCACTAGTGTGGATGTAGCTAGGGCTGCGTCACGTCTAACCAACTCCAGATTTGCCACTGAAAGGGCGGAGTTACACGTGGAATAAGCTACTGCCCTTGAAAGAAGTCTTAAAGAGGATTGTATATCCTGAAACTCTTTCCCCTGAAGGCGCAGTGATAACACCTTAGTAAGGTGATCTGCGTAAGATAAGGCATCTAAATTGGCTCTGTTAGACGCAATAGTTGTTTCCAACACCGCGGTTGGAATAGAAGCTGACGACGGTAATGATAGCTCTAAGTCTTCCGCCTCGTCGTCCATACGCAGAGGAACTCTCGGTATACCCTGTCCTGCCGTATCGAATTTATTCCTTGCATTAATGAAAGGCAGGTTGAGAGTATTAGCGGACAAGAAACCTGCTTTCCCCGTCCTGGAAGCAAGTTTAAATATAGCGTCGTTCAATAATTCAAATGTTCTTGCAACATTACTGGACTGCGACGGAAACTCGGGAGCGATGTCCCTGAACCGCTCAAAAAATTCAGAGTCCAATGACGCTATAATTCTCTTGTCCGGAACCGCAGCAGTCTGGCCCGACGGAACAACTTGAGGGAGAAAGTGCCGGATGAAGTCCACGGCAGCTTTATGTTGTTCCGAAAGGGATAGCTCCAAGTCATCCGTATCCCTTTCACCATCCGGTCGGACCTCATGATGTTCCCGGTCGTCCGCCCCCGATGCTTCGGCGGAGCGTACCGACCCAGCACCGTCGGATAATTCTCGATCCGACACCGTTTCTGTCGGCTGCTGGGATGCTGCGATAAGCTGTGCTATCTGCACAAGAATGTCCGGCGTCGAGATCTGCGGAGGCGCAGTCTTTCGCTGCTTCGCCGAGGGCAGCTCCGCATCAGATGGCTCCCGCATACTTTTCCTATGCGAACGTCCGGAGTCCATCGGTCTCGAATCCCTGGCTGCCGGATGGTGTGACCTGGTCGCTGAAGAATCCTTGATCGGCGAAGCTGGTAATATATCGGCGGTCACGCAGCCAAGGTGCGGTCGTGTGTGCTGACGAGAAGAGGAAGCCTTAACAGTCTCTGCAGACTGCTTATACAACGGAGCGTCCCGAGCGACGGACGTATGCTCCGCTAAAGACACATTTTGTACCACAACATCTGGTCCCAGATGTTGTTGTACGAGAGAGGGGCCTCTCTCGCTCGCGGCCCGGCTGGACCTGGACGAGCTAGGAACCGGACTCAAAGGCTTCCTCCGTTCTCGCTTACTATCCGCCGTCACTGGGTGTGCATCTATTATGTTTATAGTGCTCACATCACCCAAAACTTCCTCTTGGACCGCATCGGACGAACCCGGCTGCCGAACCATTCGGTGAATGGACGCTACACCGGGCGAGCTAGCGGACGACATTTGTCTAATCTCCATGAGCACTTTTGCCGCTAGCTCTGAATTCATTTGTGACGACGGACGCACACTTGTAGAAGATAACACGGAAACATCACCCTGTTCTGGTTTCTCTGAAATAGAAACTGAGAGAGTAGAGTGACCTTGCGGAGAAAGAGCCGGCATTGCCTTTTCTCCAGAAACAACATATCGTGACACACGTTTCCAATGTTTCTCATCCCAATATTCACATATAGGACAGGGATTAATGCGAGAACACTGACTACAATTAATACAATGATCATGAAAGTCAGAGGAAGATTTCTTCCTATTACAATTTGAACAACGTCCCTTCATTGTGAAAGAACAACAATAAGTCCTAGTTACTCGCAAAAACCCCTGACACAAAGATACATAATAACATGATCCATTAATAAATGAAAAAACAATTGGAAATCAAAATAATTTTGAAAAAAATATTTTTTCAGCGAAGCCCAAGTTGCTGAAAAGTAATGTTGAGCCCCAATGGATCCGATGGCAAAGTGTGGTCAAAAATTTTAAATTTATATAAAATAATTAATGAGACACTTACGGATAATATAAATGTATCTTATAGTGAGATAAACTACAGCAAAGGCAAACAGCCCCCCTCAAAAAAGGCTGTTGCCAATGTAAACAAACAGTGTAAAAACACCAGAAAACATGACTCCAGGCACTGAAAAAACTGGCCCGGAATCAGTCATCAAATTACACTCTATCTGATGCAAAACAGAGACTCCCAGGGGAGAATCTGCAGAACATCAGATGGAAGATGCAGAACACAAACGTTATACACCCATGGGTGAAAACGTAACTATGGGGAAAATAACAGAAAACATTCTGTAACCAAGCAACTCTCCCAGGAAATTTTAGAAATGAAATTTCTCAAAAATATGCCAAAAGCATGGGAGAATTGCAAGGGGGGACTTTAGAAGGCTAGGGAAGAGGAAACACTGAATAAGCAGTGCAACAATTAGCAAGAATGACAACAAGAGGCCCATGCCTCGAAAATAGGCAACTTAACATAATTTCATCAAAAAATTTTAAGTACAGCCCTGATTATTTTTTGTCACTTCTTTTTCCTCTCCTCCTTCTATCCTCCTTAGAATCACATTTTCTCCAAAAATTACGTGTCTGGCATCCTTTAAACTGAGATTTACAAGCACAAAGATCAGTGAGATGTTGACTGATGAAGGGCCAAACAGAGAATGATAATTGGCGCCAATTTCGGGACGTCTGCGTCACTGCGTATGCGCAGTAGAGGCGTAGTATGGAGGTCCTTTAGGACATAATTTCTTTTTGTTTTGGATGCAAATTTTGGGGATTGGGGGGCAAAATTTGTGTTTGGCCCTGGTTTTGTTAGAGTTAGCACCAGCTAAGTCTGGGTCATTGGTACAGTATAAAAATATTGCGATTCATGACTTTATTAGGCAGGTTGTGAAAGGATTTTTTTTTTTGGTAAAATAAATCTCTGAAAGTTGGCACTTCGACATTTGATTTGTCCCAGAGACGTTTCAACCCGAGACGTTTCACCCATGAGGCGTTTCGTGACTTTCTTCCTGTGTTATAATTTTCACGTTTCACTGAAAAACAAACATTCAAACCCCACTTCATTTACGACCCAACACCCCTATGGTGAATAACCAATATGTTTGCGAAATTTTGCGTGGTCCACCAGGCGTTTGGGTTGCCGTTAAATTACCACAAACAACCTCTCGGGAAGAAAATAAAAAGAAAAAAAAAAATGCCTGCCCGCATGCTTTTTGGGAAAAAATGGCCTGAGAAACAGACAATCAACTTTGTATGGCCTTAATTGCATATAAATTTTTTTATAACATGTCGAAAAAATTACTGTGACACGCACCAAATTCACCTTATTTATCAACCTTTTTGGCCTCACTACATCCAATACAGGCATTTATTCTATTATATCTCGTTTGACAGAGCTCTAGGAGCTCTGTCAAACAAGATATAATAGAATGAATGCTCAGTTTACCTCCAGAACACAGGAAACTTACCAAATCCCTGTTAATTGTATACTCCTGTTAATTGAATAATTTTCACTGGCAAAATGGATATTCAATTAAGAGGATTCTACTGTATTATGAATGTTGGGTAAAGGTTAATGAAAGTATAACAAATGAAATTCTCTGCTTGTCTTTAGAAATCAAGTAATTAGGGGACGACTCACTTTTATTTATTTTATTTATGTTTAAGGTCACATATGTATGCACAATGGCTAATCATGACCGGGACAGTTTTACGGGTGGAGGAAGCCGGAGTACCCGGAGAGAACCACCGAGCAACGACGAGCAGCTGCCAGCTCCCCAACATCGTAAGCAGCACAGGCAGGGTTAGATTGGTTGAAGACATGCGTACCATCGACATGCAGTACGCCTTAGTATGCGGCGTCATCGTGCCCCCATGCGGACAATGGAGATGAAGTGTCTTGCCCAAGGACACAATGCGGTTGCCGCAGGTGGGATTCGAACCGAGGACCTCTCGGCTTGCAGCCTGCACCTCTACCTACTGAGCCACCGCGCTCCCCTGGTCGACTCACTTAAGTTTCCTGTTGAATTCCTCATCTTGACAGTGACTTGTTAATCGTTACACTGTGCATGTCAGTAGTTTGAATTATTAAATCTTTTTTTGCCGACTATAAAATGTATGCACTTAACATAGTTGTTTAAGAATAAATATTGTTTAACCATCTGCACTCTGATGTCAAAATGACAAAGTCTCCAACAGCAAATATTTCCCATAATGCAGTTTGATATTTCACCAAATATACCTTGTTTGACAGAGCTCAATGAGCTCTGTGAAACTAGGTATATAGAGATTATTACAATTATGTGCATGTACAAAATATGTATCCCAGTCGAGCTCCGGGTTCTAAGGGCAGATCACGACGAGTCGTGATCTACCCTTAGAACCCAGAGCGAAAGGAACGTGCTTGTATCCGATCCCCTGATACAAACAGCTGTATCAGGGGGTCGGATACACAACAGCTGCAGAGTTAATACAGACAAAATACATGTTGTTTGTAAGATAAAATTGGTTACATCAACAGTGAAACAAGAAAACAACAGAGTGATTGGAGACAACTGTGTTGCACTATAAGTGTTCGAGGGGCTGAACTAAATCAAGTAATTAACAAAATTCTGAATAAAATTCTTCTGCAGTTTGACTTTTTTGCCAGAAATCTGTCCATTTAAGTGAGAGGATTCAACTATACCACACCTGAACAATCATTCTGATTATGTGTCACAGGCTATGCTTTGGAAAGGAAGAGGAATATGTTCAAAACATTTAACCCTTTACCCAACGAATTGGCCACATCCACCTGCGTAATATACAAATTCAGCAGCTGAAAAAATATTACTTTTCCAAAACTTTCAACAAAACTATATCACGTGACCCCTCTTTGGAACGAGCTCATTGAGAAAGTTCCAATGAGGGGTTACATGATCTGGTTTTGTTGAAATTCTGTGAAAAATTTTAACGAAAGTGTCAATGACACTGTAGCTCAACTTGTTTAAGACATGTACATGTATAGTATGTGACACAGCAATAACAAACATCTAGGTAATGACCTGATAACAAAAGTACATGTAACGTATTGTAACGGTCTGTAAATAAATGCTGACCGTAGCCTGTAACAAATATATAGGTAAAGTATTGTAAAAGTGGGGTGACAGTTAGATGCTAAACTAGAAAAGAAATCTTTGAGTCCCAGAGTGGGTCTGACTGAACCCCAAAAATATTTGTTCTCATAGCATAGTGATAACAAAGCCACCCAAAAACACTCGTTCCTGTCACAAGGTGATAACAAAGGTACCCCAAGAAGTTTCGTGAAGATCAGTTCATAAATTCAGACTCTAGCCCAAGCCGTATTGACATGTGCACTTACTGTGTATAAGTAGTACTGAATAAATCAAAGTTCATCTAATTTGAATAATTTCTGCACGAGAAAAAAACCCATATTATATGTGATGTATTCCATGTTATTAAACATTCACACAAAAATTTATTAAAATCAGAGCTTTCATACAGAAGTTCTGTACAAAAAACTGATTGCACTAATTTTGGTACAAAATGGCTGCTGGCAGCCATCTTGAATTTTGGACTGCGCCCCAAAACACTTGTTCTCATCCCACGGTGATAACAAAGGTACCCCCAGAAGTTTTGTAAAGATCGGTTCATAAATACAGCCTCTAGCCTGAGCCATATAGAAGTTGTGTACAAAAAACTGATTGGACCTAATTTTGGTACAAAATGGCCACTGGCAGCGATCTTGAATTTTGGATCGCACCCAGAAACACTCGTTCTCGTCCCAAGGTGATAACAATGGTACCCAAGAAGTTTCATGAAGATAGGTTCATAAATACAGACTCTAGCCCGAGCCGTATTGACATGTGCACTTACTGTGTATAAGTAGCACTGAATAAATCAAAGTTCATCTAATTTGCATAATTTTTGCATGAGAAAAAACCCCGTATTATATGTGATGTATTCCATGTTACTAAACATTCATACAAAAATTTATTCAAATCAGAACTTTCATACAGAAGTTCTGTACAAAAAACTGATTGCACTAACTAAAGTACAAAAAGGCTGCTGGTGGCCATCTTGAATGTCAGACCGCAACCAAAACCACTCGTTCTTGTCCCACAGTGATAACAAAGGTACCCAAGAAGTTTCGTAAAGATCGGTTCATAAATACGGCCTTTAGCCTGAGCCGCATTGGCATTTGCAGTTACAGGGCAGAAAGTAACATTAAATAGATCAAAGTTAGTCTAATTGGCATAATTTATGCACGAGAAAAAAACCTGTATTATGTGATGTATCCCATGGTACTAAACATTCACACACAAAATTATTCAAATCAGCGCTTTCATATGGAAGTTCTGCGCAAAAATCTGATTGCACCTAATTTTGTACAAAATGGGTGCCAGCGGCCATCTTGAATTTCAGACCGGGCCCCAAAACACTCGTTTTCGTCTCACGATGATAACAAAGGTACCCAAGAAGTTTCGTAAAGATCGCTTTGTAAATACGGCCTCTAGCCCGAGCCGTGTGTACGGTACGATGGACAGACAGACGGCCAGATGGACAGACAGACAATGGGCCATGACAATACCTCAAATCTGGCTTCGCCAAAGTTGAGCTAAAAAATGATATTTAAAATAATAAATTTTGATATCATCTGCGATGGGTAAAGTTTTAAGCATATATTAGTTTACAAGGATAGGGAAGCAAGTTCTACAACTTATATTAACAACTCTATTTGGCCCAATGACGTGGGTACAGGGTATTACCTTATTAGCATCACCTGTTCACCTACTTCAGGTTTGAAACAGTTACTTGATCAAATGTCAAGATAATTGTATAGAAAAAGGTTAATAACGAAAAATGATTGGAAATACTTATGCAATAACAACCTGAGTTCGAGTTTTCCTTGTATTTAACGCGTGCCGAATATGTGTGTGAAATACAGGATAAAGTCCAACAACGGTCACTGATTCCTATCCCCATACTCTACATGAGTCGTGTTCTGTATTTATACCATGATTAAAGTTGAATTAAGCGAATGAAGCTGATCTTTTTAACAAAAGATATCACTTTTGGCAGTATAATAACCTCCTTACTAGGGCTGAAATGTTTACAGGATTTTCATAACCTTTTAACCGCTTCTGATAACCGCAGTTAACTGATTAACCACGGTTCTCCAAAGAATTCCATTGGCACATGTCTTCGGTGGGTTAACTGAGGGCGCAATCAAACTGAAAAATAGCAAAATCAGTCCTGACAATGCACCCTCGGTGATTGGCAATGCTGAGGAAAATGCCGTGTAGAAATGCAAATTGTTAGCAAAAAAAAATTGCCAAGGATGTAATGTTGTAAAATGTCAGCCCCACCCCCCCAAAAATACCTGTTCAGGGTAACCCAACCAACCCTAAAAAGTTAATCCAGTAAAAGTCGCTCATATAGTTCTTTGTAACCCTAAATTTCCTTCAGACTTCAAGGGTCAATTTGAAGCCAATTTTGGAGTTCAAGCTTTCAAAAATAACTCACCCAAAATTGCACGAATTGAGCCCATATTTGAACCTGACCAGCGTATTCTTGAGACAACCTCCTATACCAAAATTGGTTTTGATTTGATCACCAAAACTAAAGTTATCATCCGAACAATAAATTTTTGAAGTAAAAAAAGTGGAAAAAGAGCCATAACTCACCTGAAATTTGTCGGACTGAGCCCAGGTTCGAACTAGACCAGTGTATTCTTGAGACAAACTCACATTCCAAATTTGGTTTCAAATCGATCAACCAAACCAAAGTTATCGTCTGGACAACTAATTTTCAAAGTCGCAAAAATTTGAAAAAGAACCATAACTCAACCAAAATTGGTCAGACCAAACCCAAATTCGAACCTATATACAAAATTTGGTGTTGATTCGATAACTCAAACTGAAGTTATCAACCAGACAACAAATTTCCAAAGTTCCGAAAAGGGTCGAAAAAGGGGCATAACACCAACAAAAATTATCAGATTGAACCTAGATTCAAAATTCCCCATCTCATTGGGGTATGGAATGTATATACCAAGTTTGGTTTTGATTCGATGGCCCAACGTTAGTTATCACTCCGGAGTGTCGTACAGACACACAGGCACATGGATGGACATAGCTGATTACAAAAGTCCCCCGACATTTTGTCGGGGGACTTTTGTAATCAGCTATGTCCACAAATTTTGTCGGGTGACAAAAATGGGGGAAACAGGCTCTATGCAAGAGGATTGTAAGATAAATGTATTATCATGACCATGTGCATGTACTGTAATTTGTATCAGATTCTCGGTCATGTTTACAATTGGAACGCAACTTGCCCTGAGGGGCTTGTTGCGATCCAATTGTAAACATGACCTCGAATATAAATTACAGGACATGCACGTAGTCATGATAATGTATATGTATTGCGTAATATTGAATACACACGGCAAGCTTTATAGAAAATTGTCAATAATGAAGACTGAATGGATGCACTAATGCTACATCATCATAATGTACCACAAAAATGAGGTATATGCCAAATATTACAACAACAAATTAACTTTTGCCCCTCCACCCCCCCCCCCCCCCCCCCAAAAAAAAACAAAAAAAATTATCATAGAGTATATAACAAGAGCAATGCAAAGTAAGAAGGCATTGTCTAGTCATCCACAAGTAACCCCTAAAATTATGATTTCATCAAATAAGCATTCTTTAGTTACTGGACGAAACCAAAATTTAACGGATGGATGATGGGCAGGCAGATAGTCATGGTGAAAACATAATGCCCCCGAAAGGGTTGGGGGCATAAAAGGGTTAATCTATGTTGTTAATAACAATTACCAACCTATACATGTCTCGGCAAATTAACTGGTTGAGAGCTATATTATTTCTGGTGGTCTGAATTTATTCAACATTTGTTTTATTAAATATTATTGCTGAGTGCCAACAGGCACTCTGCAATAATTTGTAATAAAACAAATTTATATAAACATAATATCATTTGTGTTTGACTGAATATGAAACATGAGCAAGAAAAATGTTGGCTTTTGTTCTGGTACCCACAATTTTTTTTAAAGCCCTGATGAGTGGAGAGAAAATAAAATCTCAGTTCACATAACATGGATTGAGAGGAGAGTTATTGTGACATAAAGGTCACATATACTAGGTGACATGCTCACAGTCTTCTTTCTCGACCCACAACAACAACAGCACCATATGCAGAATTTCTTGATCAGAAGCCCGATGGTTTTACAAAACATGTAAATGTAACAAATAACAGTGAGTGGAGGTGGAAAAACAAGCTTCTCTTCATATTCCACTATTAAAATGTACCGCTGATACTTCCAGTATTCCATAGCTTGTGATGCAACACTTGCATTTGTAACACTGAAAAGAAAATAATACAGATTTAATGTTAGTTCAGTCATGATAAATATAACAAGAGGCCCCATGGGGCCTGAGGTATTCACCTGATAAAGTTGGTTAACCCTTTACCCAACGTAACGGCCAAAACCGGCCAGCGCTATTCTCAAAAATCGCCAATTAATTTTCAAAATATTTTCATTTTTTGTCTCAAAAACATAGGTTATGACCCCTCGTTGGAACGAGCTCGTCGAGCTCGTTCCAACGAGGGGTCATAACCTATGTTTTTGAGACAAAAAATGAAAAAAATTAGTTATTCAAGAATTTTTTTTGCAAGTGTCGTCTGCTTTTCATGTTAGGTAAAGGGTTAAAGGATTTGCATCTATGGCCAGTTAACACTACAAAGGAATGAAGTCATGTAATTATTCATAACTCTGTTGTCCAACTTAGCTGATTTTTTCTGGTACCGAGATGCTACCACACAAATAAATGCCTAGATTTCCAGTAATGCAAAACAGTTGCTCATCACAGCTAGGTGGTTCTCTCAAGGAACTCTTTTCAATACTTAAAAAATGGGCCGATGAAATTGTCAGATGTGTACTCATACGCGCAACGAGTAGAAAACTGTATGACGGAGAGCCACCACGGATGCCGACATTATGTACTCCATACATGGTATGGGTACATATAGAAATGGATTGGAGGGAGTGTCTAATTTGATGGATAAAGGGTTAATATCTCCAGATCATATTATCAGATTTACATAAAAAACTACACAGCACATCAGTAACCCGAATACATATATAAAGTAACATGACAATCGGATTGATATTTTTTGAGTTATCTCATGCCAAAGGGATTGGAGGAATTTTCAATTTGAAGGATAAAGGGTTAATATCTCAGGATCAAAATAAGAGATTTACACTAAAAACTATACAGCTCAGTACATCAGTAACCTGAACACAAATATAAAGTAACTTGACAATCCAAGCAAAATTTTCCAAGTTATCGAATGCCAAAGGGATTGGAGGAATTTTCAATTTGAAGGATAAAGGGTTGATATCTCAGGATGAAAATAACAGATTTACACCAAAAACTATACAGCACGGTACATCAGTAACCTGAACACAAATATAAAGTAACTTCACAATCCAAGCAATATTTTTCAAGTTATCGAATGCCAAAGGGATTGGAGGAATTTTCAATTTGAAGGATAAAGGGTTAATATCTCACGATCAAAATAACAGCTTTACACCAAAAACTATACAGCTCGGCACATCCGTAACCTGAACACAAATATAAAGTAACTTGACAATCCAAACAATATTTTTCAAGTTATCGAATGCCAAAGGGAATGGAGTAATTTTCAATTTGAAGGATAAAGGGTTAATATCTCGGGATCAAATCACCAGATTTACACCAAAAACTATACAGCTCAGCAAATCAGTAACCTGAACACAAATATAAAGTAACTAGACAATCCAAGCAATATTTTTTAAGTTATCGAATGCCAAAGGGATTGGAGGAATTTTCAATTTGAAGGATAAAGGGTTAATATCTCAGGATCAAATTATCAGATTTACACCAAAAACTATATAGCTCGGCACATCAGTAACCTGAACACAAATATAAAGTAACTTGACAATTCAAGCAATATTTTTCAAGTTATCGAATGCCAAAGAAATGGATACGGACGCCGGATAGACAGACAGACAGACAGACGGATGGACAAAGGATGGACGAATGACGGATGGCCACCCCGGATGCCGGCATTATGTGTACCATACATAGTATGGGTACACATAAACATGTGTGAAAGTGGTAAATTCACCTTTTTTCACAAATTTTAATGTCTGCTTTGCTATATATTTTGCCACAAAAGGTTGTTGCATTAGTATCCTTTAAATCCAAATCTTTATCTGAACCTCAACAGTGATATGTGGTGAGTTATTAACCAGTAGAGTGAGACGTTAGTTTTAGTGGTCAAAATTTGTTCATGTAGATGTGTTTTATTGCAGTTTATTAGATAGTACATTGGCACATTATTGCTTCTAACTAAATATGAGGCATATTCATAGAATTCTAAGCATTTTAAGAATGGTACCAGCACCTCTCATTAATGCTTTCTATCACTCAGCTAGTTAAGTAACAGGCAAACTTTAATCCTTTACCTAACAAATCTACCACACCATCTACGGTCATGATGTCGCTACCACCCATTGGTACTGAAAGGTTCTACACCCTCTAGTCATGCTGTCGCTATTACCTATTGGTACTGATAGGTTCTACACCATCTACGGTCATGCTGTCGCTAGTACCTATTGGTACTGATAGGTTCTACACCATCTACGGTCATGCTGTCGCTACTACCTATTGGTACTGATAGGTTCTACACCATCTACGGTCATGCGATTGCTACTACCTATTGGTACTAATAGGTTGTACACCATCTACAGTCATGCTGTCACTACTACCTATTGGTACTGATAGGTTCTACACCATCTAGTCATGCTGTTGCTACTACCTATTGGTAGTGATAGGTTCTACACCATCTACGGTCATGCTGTCACTACTACCTATCGGTACTGATGGTTCTACACCATCTACTGTCATGCTGTTCCTACTACCTATTGGTAGTGATAGGTTCTACACCATCTACGGTCATGCTGTTGCTACTACCTATCAGTAGTGATAGGTTCTACACCATCTACGGTCATGCTGTTGCTACTACCTATCAGTACTGATGGTTCTACACCATCTACTGTCATGCTGTTGCTACTACCTATTGATACTGATGGTTCTACACCATCTACGGTCATGCTGTTGCTACTACCTATTGGTAGTGATAGGTTCTACACCATCTACAGTCATGCTGCCGCTACTACCTATTGGCAGTGATAGATTCTACACTATCTACAGTCATGCGGTTGCTACTACCTATTGGTAGTGATAGGTTCTACACCATCTACTGTCATGCTGTTGCTACTACCTATTGGTAGTGATAGGTTCTACACCATCTACGGTCATGCTGTCGCTACTACCTATTGGCAGTGATAGGTTCTACACCATCTACGGTCATGCTGTTGCTACTACCTATGGGTAGTGATAGGTTCTACACCATCTACAGTCATGCTGTTGCTACTACCTATTGGTACTGATAGGTTCTACACCATCTACTGTCATGCTGTTGCTACTACCTATTGGTAGTGATAGGTTCTACACCATCTTGTCATGCTGTCGCTACTACCTATTGGTACTGATAGGTTCTACACCATCTACAGTCATGCGATTGCTACTACCTATTGGTACTAATAGGTTGTACACCATCTACAGTCATGCTGTCACTACTACCTATTGGTAGTGATAAGTTCTACACCATCTATGGTCATGCTGTTGCTACTACCTATTGGTAGTGATAGGTTCTACACCATCTACGGTCATGCTGTTGCTACTACCTATCAGTACTGATAGGTTCTACACCATCTACGGTCATGCTGTTGCTACTACCTATTGATACTGATGGTTCTACACCATCTACGGTCATGCTGTTGCTACTACCTATTGGTAGTGATAGGTTCTACACCATCTACAGTCATGCTGTTGCTACTACCTATTGATACTGATGGTTCTACACCATCTACGGTCATGCTGTTGCTACTACCTATCAGTCCTGATAGGTTCTACACCATCTACGGTCATGCTGTTGCTACTACCTATTGATACTGATAGGTTCTACACCATCTACAGTCATGCTGTTGCTACTACCTATTGATACTGATGGTTCTACACCATCTACGGTCATGCTGTTGCTACTACCTATCAGTACTGATAGGTTCTACACCATCTACGGTCATGCTGTTGCTACTACCTATTGATACTGATGGTTCTACACCATCTACTGTCATGCTGTTGCTACTACCTATTGATACTGATGGTTCTACACCATCTACTGTCATGCTGTTGCTACTACCTATTGATACTGATGGTTCTACACCATCTACAGTCATGCTGTTGCTACTACCTATTGATACTGATAGGTTCTACACCATCTACTGTCATGCTGTTGCTACTACCTATTGGTAGTGATAGGTTCTACACCATCTACTGTCATGCTGTTGCTACTACCTATTGGTAGTGATAGGTTCTACACCATCTACAGTCATGCTGTCGCTACTACCTATTGGTACTGATAGGTTCTACACCATCTACAGTCATGCGATTGCTACTACCTATTGGTACTAATAGGTTGTACACCATCTACAGTCATGCTGTCACTACTACCTATTGGTACTGATAGGCTCTACACTACAGTCATGCTGTTGCTACTACCTATAGGTACTGATAGGTTCTACACCATCTACGGTCATGCTCTTGCTACTACCTATTGATACTGATAGGCTCTACACCATCTAAAGTCATGCTGCCACTACTACCTACTGGAACTGATAGGTACACCTTAGTACACAGCGCCACCATGCCCCCCGAGTACAGTTTGTGAATTCTCAGCCATTTACGGGAATGGTACACATAATTTTCTGAATAAAAGTTTACACCAAGTAAACTTACGATTAGCAAGTCAGATGGAACCATTTCACTCAGTAAAGTTAAACTAAGAACTGTGAAACAAAACTTGAATATCAACTTAATACTAACCTGAACAAAGCGTACAGAAGGGTGAAAAGAACAACTTTGATCAGAAATAGGTACTGAATCACAACTAAATATCCACCAAAGCTACTGTGAGGACACTTCTCTAATGCACTCTGCACTGTAACTGAAAACAACACAATATATATTTTTATACTGTACCAATGACCCAGACTTAGCTGGTGCTAACTCTAACAAAACCAGGGCCAAACACAAATTTTGCCCCCCAATCCCCAAAATTTGCATCCAAAACAAAAAGAAATCATGTCCTAAAGGACCTCCATACTACGCCTCTACTGCGCATGCGCAGTGACGCAGACGTCCCGAAATTGGCACCAAATATCATTCTCTGTTTGGCCCTTCATCAGTCAACATCTCACTGATCTTTGTGCTTGTAAATCTCAGTTTAAAGGATGCTAGACACGTAATTTTTGGAGAAAATGTGATTCTAAAGAGGATAGAAGGAGGAGAGGAAAAAGAAGTGACAAAAAATAATCAGGGCTGTACTTAAAAATTTTTGATGAAATTATGTTAAGTTGCCTATTTTCGAGGCATGGGCCTCTTGTTGTCATTCTTGCTAAATGTTGCCCTGCTTATTCAGTGTTTCCTCTCCCCTAGCCTTCTAAAGTCCCCCCTTGCAATTCTCCCATGCTTTTGGCATATTTTTGAAAAAGTTCATTTCTAAAATTTCCTGGGAGAGTTGCTTGGTTACAGAATGTTTTCTGTTATTTTCCCCATAGTTACGTTTTCACCCATGGGTGTATAACGTTTGTGTTCTGCATCTTCCATCTGATGTTCTGCAGATTCTCCCCTGGGAGTCTCTGTTTTGCATCAGATAGAGTGTAATTTTGATGACTGATTCCGGGCCAGTTTTTGCAGTGCCTGGAGTCATGTTTTCTGGTGTTTTACACTGTTTGTTTTCATTGGCAACAGCCTTTTTTGAGGGGGGCTGTTTGCCTTTGCTGTAGTTTATCTCATTATAAGATACATTTATATTATCCGTAAGTGTCTCATTAATTATTTAATATAAATTTAAAATTTTTGACCACACTTTGCCATCGGATCCATCGGGGCTCAATGTTACTTTTCAGCAACTTGGGCTTCGCTGAAAAAATATTATTTTAATTGTTTTTTCATTTATTAATGGAGCATGTTATTATGTATCTTTGTGTCAGGGGTTTTTGCGAGTAACTAGGACTTGTTGTTGTTCTTTCACAATGAAGGGACTTTGTTCAAATTGTAATAGGAAGAAATCTTCCTCTGACTTTCATGATCATTGTATTAATTGTAGTCAGTGTTCTCGCATTAATCCCTGTCCTATATGTGAATATTGGGATGAGAAACATTGGAAACGTGTGTCACGATATGTTGTTTCTGGAGAAAGGGCTATGCCGGCTCTTTCTCTGCAAGGTCACTCTACTCTCTCAGTTTCTATTTCAGAGGAACAAGAACAGGGTGATGTTTCCATATTATCTTCTACAAGTGTGCGTCCGTCGTCACAAATGAATTCAGAGCTAGCGGCAAAAGTGCTCATGGAGATTAGACAAATGTCGTCCGCTAGCTCGCCCGGTGTAGCGTCCATTCACCGAATGGTTCGGCAGCCGGGTTCGTCCGATGCGGTCCAGGAGGAAATTTTGGGTGATGCGAGCACTATAAACATAATAGATGCACACCCAGTGACGGCGGATAGTAAGCGAGAACGGGGGAAGCCTTTGAGTCCGGTTCCTAGCTCATCCAGGTCCAGCCGAGCCGCGAGCGAGAGAGGCCCCTCTCTCGTACAACAACATCTGGGACCAGATGTTGTGGTACAAAATGTGTCGTTAGCATACGTCCGTCGCTCGGGACGCTCCGTTGTATAGGCAGTCCGCGGAGACTGCTAAGGCTTCCTCTTCTCGTAAGCGCACACGACCGAACCTTGGCTGCGTGACCGCCGATATATTACCATCTTCGCCGATCAAGGATTCTTCGGCGACCAGGTCACACCATCTGGCAGCCAGGGATTCGAGACCGATGGACTCCGGACGTTCGCATAGGAAAAGTATGCGGGAGCCATCTGATGCGGAGCTGCCCTCGGCGAAGCAGCGAAAGACTGCGCCTCCGCAGGTCTCGACGCCGGACATTCTTGTGCAGATAGCACAGCTTATCGCAGCATCCCAGCAGCCGACAGAAACGGTGTCGGATCGAGAATTATCCGACGGCGCTGGGTCGGTACGCTCAGCCGAAGCATCGGGGGCGGACGACCGGGAACATCATGAGGTCCGACCGGATGGTGAAAGGGATACGGATGATTTGGAGCTATCCCTTTCGGAACAACATAAAGCTGCCGTGGACTTCATCCGGCACTTTCTCCCTCAAGTTGTTCCATCGGGCCAGACTGCTGCGGTTCCGGACAAGAGGATCATAGCGTCATTGGACTCTGAATTTTTTGAGCGGTTCAGGGACATCGCTCCCGAGTTTCCGTCACAGTCCAATAATGTTGCAAGAACATTTGAATTATTGAACGACGCTATTTTCAAACTTGCTTCCAAGACGGGGAAAGCAGGTTTCTTGTCCGCTAATACTCTCAACCTGCCTTTCATTAATGCAAGGAATAAATTCGATACGGCAGGACAGGGTATCCCGAGAGTTCCTCTGCGTATGGACGACGAGGCGGAAGACTTAGAGCTATCATTACCGTCGTCGGCTTCTATTCCAACCGCGGTGTTGGAAACAGCTATTGCGTCTAACAGAGCCAATTTAGATGCCTTATCTTACGCAGATCACCTTACTAAGACATTATCACTGCACCTTCAAGGGAAAGAGTTTCAGGATATACAATCCTCTTTAAGACTTCTCTCAAGGGCAGTAGCTTATTCCACGTGTAACTCCGCCCTTTCAGTGGCAAATCTGGAGTTGGTTAGATGTGACGCAGCCCTAGCTACATCCATACTAGTGGATACTAAGGTGAAGAACTCTCTTAGAGTCGCTTCGGTCTCCGGAGAACTTCTCTTTGACGGCAAGCTTTCGGCTATTTATGATAAAATTAAAAAGAAAGCTAATGATTCTCTGTTGTTCAAATCTGCTTCTAAGAAGTCGGATACAGCAGACAAGAATAAGACAGGCACTTCTGGGTCTAATGCACCCAAGAGAGGTTCCTATAGAGGTTCCGGTGCGTCCTCTTGGTCTTATTCGAGAGACCGTCAGGGTAGCGACTCTCGTTCGGGACGTCCTTCGGGCCGGGACAATCGGTCGGACGCCCCGAGGTCGACAGGGCGAGGTGCGGGTCGTGGAAAACGTGGTTTCTCCTACCGCAGGCCTCGCAGGTCCAGGAGGTGATGGCTTAAACCTCTATCGCGTACCGGTTGGCAGAAGGTTGTCGAGCTTTTCACAAGAATGGGCGTCGATTACGGACGACCCTTGGGTGAGAGGAGTGACTTCGGAAGGTCTAAAGATATCCTTCAAACGAAAGCCTCCATTAACTCGAAGTCCAAAGTGGACTCAACTTCCGTCAAATCCGCAGAAAAGAGACGCTCTGTTATCAGAGGTGCAGTCTCTTTTAATGAAGAACGCAGTAGAGGTCGTAGAAAACCAGGAATCTCCGGGATTCTACGGCCATCTGTTTCTGGTTCCGAAACCAGACGGCTCGTTCCGTCCAGTCATAGATTTGAGCTGGATAAACAAGCTGATCGTCGCTCCGAAGTTTTATATGGAGACGATTCGGTCGGTCAGAGCGAGTATTCGGGTGAACGATTATGCATCAAGCATAGATCTCAAAGATGCGTACTTTCACGTCATGGTACATCCGACATTCCGAAAGTACCTACGCTTCGCAGTCCTAGGAGTGGTGTATCAATTCCGGGCGATGTGCTTCGGATTGAATCTAGCACCCTGGGCTTTCACTCGGGTAATGAACTCGGTAATGATCTATTTCCGAGCTCATTCGTCTGTGGTAACGTCGGCCTACCTGGACGACATTCTTCAGAGGTACGGCGAGTTAACGCTTCAGAACGATGTTCAGAATCTTCTTCTTTTGCTCCGACGTCTCGGTTTTATAGTAAACGGGGAGAAGTCGGATCTGGTGCCGTCCAAGTCATTCACTCATCTGGGAATGAGCTTCGAGACGCACAACAATCTCGTTCGTCTGCCGTTAACCAGAGCGAAATTAGTCAGTTGTTACGCTCGCTATTGTCTGCACGCAGACAAAGTCACAGCGAGAGAATTTATGAGACTGATAGGTCTGTGCGGAGCCGTTGCGGATCTCATTCCGATGGGGCGGTTACGCACACGTCCTCTTCAAATTTTCTTGACTCAGAATTGGAGTGTGAAAATTCATTCGCTCGACGTAGACGTTCTCTTGTCAGATCAAGTGAAACAAGAGATTCAGACTTGGGCAAACATTCAGTGGTTAACTCAGGGAGTTCCGCTGCAGTTGCCGGATCCGAGTTTTACCATTATGACGGATGCCAGTCAAACAGGTTGGGGTGCATCATTAATCCCAACGGGATGCCAGGGTCTTTGGGATCCGCAATTCCTGTGCAAGCACATAAACATCAAAGAAATGATGTCAATTTGGCTTGCGTTACGTCACTGGATGGACATTATTCACGATGCTCATGTCCAAATCCTATCCGACAATACGACAGTAGTGGCGTATATACGGAATCAGGGAGGCACTCATTCAGTTCCGTTGTTCAATCTAACGGAAAGAATCCTTCTGTTTGCGCTTGAACATCACGTTCTTCTTTCGGTCCGTCACATACCGGGTCATCTGAATGTGCTAGCAGACTCCCTTTCACGAAAGGGTCGCTTGTTGCCGTCGGAATGGACTCTCAACAAACAAGTATTCAATCAGATTTGCTACCAATGGGAACGGCCAATGATAGACTTATTTGCGACACATCTCAACAATCAGTTGCAGACGTATGTGTCTCCGTGTCCGGATCCAAGAGCATTTGCAGTAGACGCTCTGTCGATCCCTTGGGACGGAATGATAGGATATGCGTATCCTCCAGCGCCGTTAATTCAACAAGTATTGCTAAAGATAAAACAATCTCAATGCAAGATTCTGTTGGTAGCATCTCTGTCGCCACAGAGACCGTGGATAAATCTACTCAGGTGTCTGTTGTGGGACCTACCGCGAAAGCTTCCTCCACGGGAGGATCTTCTTTCGCAGGGGAAATCGCGCCAACTCCATCACAACCCGCAAGGTCTCAACCTTCACGTTTTTCCGTTGTGCGGTCCTTCTTGCATGGCAAACACTTTACAGGACGAGCAGTGGACGCGATTTCTAACTGTAGGAGGACCTCCTCTTCGCTAAACTATGCGGCTAAGTGGAAGGTTTTTCGTCGTTGGTGTAGGGATCATTCTGTAGATATATTCGATCCCTCTATACCAGACATTGCAAACTTTCTAGTATACTTGTTTGACGAAATCAAACTGCAGCCTGTTACTATAAAGGGTTATAGGTCTATGTTATCTGATACCTATGCACATCATGATAGTTTACAAATTGGATCTAATGTCTCTTTATCTAAGTTGGTTAGAAACTTTTCGATAAATAGACCCAGAACTCTTAGATTAATTCCTAAGTGGAATTTAGCTTGGGTTCTTCTTAAATTGAAGGAAAAGCCATTTGAACCTCTTGGGACAGTAGATTTCAAATTCTTATCTTATAAGACAGCTTTTCTCTTAGCTTTCACTTCTGCTAGAAGAGTCAGTGAGCTTCATGCACTATCGGTGGATGATTCTCATTATCGTAGTGTCGGGAACACTATCACCTTCACTACTAATGTGGGTTTTTTAGCTAAGAATCAGGCTCCTAATAAATATCCGGAACCTATTGTTATTAAGGCTCTTCCGTCTTCAGATGGGCGTAGGCCTTTACTCTGTCCTGTTAGAGCGTTACGTATCTATAAACAGAGATCTCAGTTTATCAGAAAGGGATGGAAACGTTTCTTTCTGTCTCTGATGCCTAATAGAAAGGACATTTCGGTCCATTCTAATGCTAGATGGATTCAGTTAACTATCCGTACTGCTTATGATAATCTATCAATTAGCTATCCGTACTGCTTATGAGAGTTTATCTTCTTCTCAGCAGTCTGTGCTTAAGATTTCCGCTCATGAAGTAAGAGCTCTTGCTACTTCCTGGGCTTATGCTAATAGTGTTGCTATTACAGATTTAATGAAGGCTGCTTATTGGTCTCAGCCATCCACATTTACGAATTTTTATCTCAGAAATATTGAGTCCATTTCTGGAGACCTGCATTGTTTAGGTCCGTTATCTGTTGCTCAGAATGTCGTCCACTAAACAGTTGCAACTATAGTTATGCAGGCTTTCTGTTCCGGCAGTGACTCCGTCCGACTGCCCTCTTCGCTCTGGGCTATTTGACCCAGGGCAAGGGGAAGGGGGGGGGGGGGGGGGCGGGTGTTCCCTTAGGTCACCTGCTTTATAGTGAAAAGCAAGGGAATGCCTCCTCCAAGTCAGTATTTCTGAGTCGCTTCCGGGATGGTTTTAAAGTGTAATATTAATGTTAAATTTCATTCATGTCTTATTTTTAAAGTGTAGCTCGGTGTGAAGCATTTGTATATGTCAAGTGTCAAACGGGCTTTAATATACAATACTCGGACACTTTTAATTGTCTATAAATTATTGGCTTACTTTAAAAATAATTAGTATAAGGGATATACTGGATGTTAATAGAGAACATGAATGTTATTGTGCTCAATTATTAAGGGTAGTGTATCTTTCTAATTTAATATTAAATAAGAAAGATACATGTAAAGCCTAATACTCCTTTTCTCCTTAAGGGGTTACCTCTTTACTATATAGTTGAGCTTATTGGATTTTCCTCTATGTCCTAGGCCCTCCAGCCTGTTTACTATTCAGCTAAGTCTGGGTCATTGGTACAGTATAAAAATGTTAAAAAATTTATAGTAATTTATATATTTTTTATACTTACCAATGACCCAGACGGGGATGGCCCTCCCTGGAGTTGGGAACTCTTGCCTCCCCGCTGAGTACATAGCGCTGACCAGGCACTGCCAGTAAGAATGATATTTGGCGCCAATTTCGGGACGTCTGCGTCACTGCGCATGCGCAGTAGAGGCGTAGTATGGAGGTCCATTTAGGACATGATTTCTTTTTGTTTTGGATGCAAATTTTGGGGATTGGGGGGCAAAATTTGTGTTTGGCCCTGGTTTTGTTAGAGTTAGCACCAGCTAAGTCTGGGTCATTGGTAAGTATAAAAAATATATAAATTACTATAAATTTTTTAACTTTCACACTGAAAAATAACTAATTTTTCCAATCATAAAGCTCATCATGTGAGGTGTTTCACAAATTTGAAAAAAAGAACTTATTTAATAATTTTTCACAACTGGAGAGCATTTGTCTTCATTTAAAAACTATTCCTTGATACATATTCATAAATATGTTCATGTCATGATATTATTATTATTATTTATTGGTGTTTAACCCTTTACCCAACACAGACAATTTGAAAATTTATTATTTTAAATATCATTTTTTAAATTTTTTCAAAAAATTTCAACAAAACCATATCATGTGTCCCATCTTTGGAACTAGCTCAACGAGCTCGTTCCAACGAGGGGGTCACATGATGTGGTTTTGTTGAAATTTTCTAAAATAATATTTTTTCAGCTGCTGAATTTGCATATTATGCGGGCGGATGCAGGCAATTCGTTGGGTAAAGGGTTAAGGTCATATACTTATGCACAATGGCCAATCATGACCGTGACAGATTTACAGTTGGAGGAAGCCGGAGTACCCGGAGAGAAACACCGAGCAACAACGAGCAGCTGCCAGCTCCCCAACATCATAACTCCGCATTGCAGCACAGGCAGGGTTAGATTGGTTGAAGACATGCAGTACGCCTTAGTAAACAGCGGCATCGTGCCCCCATGTGGATAATCGGGGTTAAGTGCCTTGCCCAAGGGCACAACGCAGGAGTCTGAATTGATCACTCAGGCAGTCACCCATCCATTGATTAACCAGGCTCGACATTGCTTAACTTCGGTGATTTGATGAGAACCGGTTACTGCAACGCCACTGATCCCCCTTCATGTCATGATTTATGGAGTCTTAATAAAAATATTGTGTTGCAAAATTTGTTGAGAAGGTTAGATGTACTTTGAACACAGGTATAGACAAAATACCAGACAAGAGCAAAAATCTCAATGTGATATTGACGGCTAGAAAATCATTAGGGACTTAAAACTTATGGACAAAGAAATTTGGAAAAAAAATCAACCAGTCAAGAATTTACCAACTCTCCCCAGTTTTCCTTTGTTTATAGACCTATTTGGCCTCAGCACATCCAATACAGACATTTAATCTATTATATCTTGTTTGACAGAGCTCATGGAGCTCTGTCAAACAAGATATAATATAGTAAATGCTAAGTTTTTTATCTCTAGAATACAGGAAAGTGATGCAACCCCCGTTAATTGAATACTCCTGTTAATTGAATAATTTTCATTGGCAAAGTGGCTATTCAATTAACAGGGTTCCACTGTATTGTGATTTCAACTGTGACCCTCAGAAATGTGGTGGTACACAGCACATGCAAATTTTTTACAAACAAATGATTCAGATCTTAGGGGCCTGGACAGGTGTCCTGAAATCCCACTATACCACTGCCTCTATATACATCCCAAGGCAGCCAAGACTTGACTAGAAACCACTGCCTTGCTAATTTGTCTATTGTCAGCAGGACCTCTTCATGATAGCATGTTAAGAGCACCTGTTCTGAGGTCGTAAAAGTCAGAAATAGGCCTTTAAGAGTTAAAGGCTTGTCAACCACATCGGCAGTACAGTGATTTGCCCTCTGACCTTTCAATGTGACCACAACCTTTGCAGAATGGACCTGAATGTGATGTGGGACACATTATGCGGTCATAATACACACAGGAATAATTGTTATTTTTTCTGCAAAATATTCAAGGGTAAAGATGTTATGATTTATACCAAAAACATGTTGACAAAAAGTTAACAAATGGACAATCAGGATGAGAGATGATGGACAAATTGGCAATAAGATAGCTCGCGAACAAACTCTAGGCAGAGCTAAAAACAATTGTGATGATATCATACTTATATATTTATTTATTGGTGTTTAAAGTCATATATTTCAGCGCAAAGGCTAATCATGACCACAACATGGATATAAAGTCAAGTCCAGCCAATTATTTACACCCAAGTTGCCCAATTTAGAGAACTTACACCTCAGGCACTGGTGACCAGGTCCTATTTTACCAGTAAAACAGAGCTTGTTTACCACAGTAAACAAACACTGCTTCACTTCCCAGGGTTCCCATGGGAATGTTATCATATTCTTCAATAAGAAGCATGATATGCAGAAGAAAAGACTTACTACCATGGCTGGAAATAAGCAATCTGTCAGTTGTAAAATAAGGTTCCCAGAGGGTGAATTTGCTGATGCTATCCCATGCAGTGGTCCAATTTATCCTCTGGGTACCTCTTTCTGTTTGGGCTCAAGACCTTGATTCAGACTGAGGTTCACAGAGGATAAATTTAGTGATGCTACCCTGCTGTGCAGGGAAGCATCACAAAACTCACCCTCTGGGAACCTCATTTTTAAATGATAGTCTGCTTATTTTCAGGCTTGCTCACTACCAAGTCAAATCACATCTATCATATTAAACTCAACCTTTAATTCCATTTATTTAGTCTCTTATTTATTTGTTGGCGTGTAAGATCACTTTCACCATCAATGACTATATCATGACTGCAGCACTGATATGAAGTCACATTTAGCCAATCGTTTTCACCATAGCTGCCCATTTTAGAGGACTTTCACCCCAATCCCTGGTTACTGGATTTCCTATTTTACCAGTAAAGCAGAACTTGTTTACCGCAGCAAACAAGCTCTGCACCACTTCCTGGGGGTTGCACAAAATTTTGATACTAAAATTTCACAAAAATACATTGAGCAGAATTAAAAGCCATCACGATGTTATCACATTCTTCAAAAAAAGTGTATAAAGAAACAAGACAAGCTAAAATATTACTTGTTTCCAAGTTGAAAGAATCACATCTGTTATACCGAACCTTTAAACTTTTAAACTTCATTTCACAATAATATACTTTTTATTTTATTTTCATTCATTTTTCTTTCCCCAAAACAAATCATATTCCCACTTACACTCACTGAAAAATGGTATTTTTCTATTTTTTGGACAGGTTTTGAAAGTAACCATGAAATCAATTATAAAGGGTTATTTGGGGAAAATAAATAAGGAGAAAATTAAATAATTACAAAAGTTCACTGCTCAGATTCGAGCACGATTTTATCCTCTCATGCAGATTATTTCACTCGGCAAACACCTCATTAGATAATCCTCCGCGAGCCCCACTCGAGGCTAAAAATCATACTCGAATCCTGGCAGTGAACTATTGTCTATTTATTCTATCCAACTCACTAGATGGAATAAGATATGCCCTACAAGTACAAATGTCCATGGATAAATAGAGGATAGCTAGCATTTTTGAGTAGATAGCGAAAATTATCTCATGAGTGACTGAGAGAAATGTTTATTTTTCACGAGCACAAAAACACTTGATTTTCTTTTTATTATATGCTTTTTATAAGAATCTGATCATTCCTATTGATAATTCCACTCGCTTCAACCTTGAATTGATGCATGAAAGTAAACAGCTGATACGCATTGAAATGCAGAAGTGATTTGATTGACACTCAGTGCAGGTAATGTCTTGCAATCTGATTCAGCTGGCAGGTTTCAAGCATCAATTCAAGGTGAATATGTATTGAATTATTGCTGGAAATGATAGGTATCCATTCGAAAACACTAGATTTTCTTTTCATTATATGTTTTCAGAACAAATTGATCATTTCCAGCGATAATTTGACTCCTGAGTGACCAAGAGAAGTGTTTATTTTTCACGAGCATAAAAACACTAGATTTTCTTTTAATTGTATGCTTTTTATAAGAATCTGATCATTCCTATCGATAATTCCACTCGTTTCAAACTTGAATTGATGCATGAAAGTAAACAGGTGATGCGCATTGATACGCAGAAGTGATTTGATTGATACTCGGAGCAGGTAACGTCTTGCAATCAATTCAAGGTGAATATATATTGAATTATTGCTGGAAATAATCAGTATCCACTCAAAAACACTAGATTTTCTTCTCATTATATGTTTTTAGAACAAACTGATCATCTCCAGTGATAATTTGACTCATATTCACCTTGAAGTGATGCTTTGAAAGTCATCATTTTGATTGATACTGTGAAAGTGAAAATTTCTATTTTTCACAGTGGGGGATTTTCTTCTCATTATATGTTTTTAGAACAAATTGATCATCTGCAGTGATAATTTGACTCGTATTCACCTTGAAGTGATGCTTTGAAAGTCATCATTTTGATTGATACTGTGAAAGTGAAAATTTCTATTTTTCACAGTGGGGGATTTTCTTCTCATTATATGTTTTTAGAACAAATTGATCATCTCCAGTGATAATTTGACTCGTATTCACCTTGAAGTGATGCTTTGAAAGTCATCATTTTGATTGATACTGTGAAAGTAAAAATTTCTATTTTTCACAGTGGGGGATTTATCTATCCGCAATGGCACAAGTGCCATATCGATTAACCCATTCACATGCACATGTCGTTCTGTGTATATATGGGTAACATTTGCAACTTTAAATTTTGATACTTTAATATCAGTGTGCAAAAAGTTAAGGGAACAAGAATCCAAATTACCAAAAGACAAAAACAGAACTGCGGTGAGTTTCACTTTCAATCTTATGACCCTACTTGTAACCCTTCGCACACTGATGTTTAAACCTTTACCCAACGCAGATATCAAAATTTATTATTTTAAAAATAATTTTTTAACATTTTTTAAAACATTTCAACAAAACCATATAATGTGACCCCTCACTGGAATGAGCTCAACGAGTCCGTTCCAAAGTGGGGTCACATGATATGGTTTTGTTGAAATGTTTTGAAAAATATTATTTTTTCAGCTGCTGAATTTGCATAATACGTAGGCGGATGTGGCCGATTCGATGGGTAAAGGGTTAAATATCACAGGTTCAAGCCATAAATTTTTTCCCTTAATGTAACAAAGAATTTAACCAATTCAGTGAGCTCTGTCAAACAAGACTTAATTGGTTAAATTCCTAATTGCATTGTTGGAAAATTTTGATGCTTAAAATTTGATTGACATCAGTGCATAGAGGATTAAGATCACAGAAGTCATTGAATTTTTATGGGAGTGTCTGATTGAAGTACAGGGATTCAAGGCTTCTTTAATGGTTTAAGTCTTTACATTCACTGTAACAGTTTGTGAGCAATGGCATACACAAGAGGTATTACAAAATGTACTGTGCAATATAAAAATATGCCTTAAAGTAGTAAAAGATTCCGGCATTTTGACTTGAAAAATAAACTTTGGATGATAAGATACCTTTCCATCCCTGTTGTTTGTATGATCCTTGTGTACTGGTAGGAGGGGTTACCTGTTTCATGACAAAGTAATATGTCTGAAGGGAGTGTTTTTGTGCTGTACTGAATGATGAATGCGTAAACCTTTTAAACATTACCAGAGCAGTTAGGTAAAACCTTAAAAACATTATAGTAATTTATATATTTTTTATACTTACCAATGACCCAGACTTAGCTGGTGCTAACTCTTAAAAATATAGGGCCAAACACAAATTTTGCCCCCCAATCCCCAAAATTTGCATCTAAAACCAAAGAAAACATGTCCTGAATGGCCCTCCATACTTCACCTCTACTGCACATGTGCAGTGTCAAGGACGTCCCGAAATTGGCGCCATTAATCATTCTTACCAACAGTGCCTGGTAAGCGCTATGTCCTCAGAGGGGAGGTATGAGTTCCCAACTCCTGGAAGGGCCATCCCCGTCTGGGTCATTGGTAAGTATAAAAAATATATAAATTACTATAAATTTTTTAAGATTTTTATACTGTACCAATGACCCAAACATAGCTGAATAGTAAAAAGGCTGGAGGGCCCAGGACATAGAGGAAAATCCAATAAGCTCAACTATATAAAATAGAGTCATCTCCTGGAGGAGAAAAGGAGAAATAGGCTTCACGTGTATCTTTCTTATTTATGACAAATTAGAAAGACACAATACCTTCTATAATTGAGCATCATAACATCCATGTTCTCTATTAATATGCAGTATAATTCTATACTAATTATTTTTTAAAGTAAGCCAATAAATAAAGTTAGTCCAAAGAATTGAGACTCTTGATACTCTTTTAAAAGTGTCCGAGGATAGTATAATAACATCCGTTTGACACATGACATATTCAAATGCTATACTTTAAAACTATGACATGAATGAATTTAAAAACATAACTTTCACTTAAGAAACCATCCCAGTAACAGCTCAGAATTACTAACTCCGGAGGAGGTATCCCCTTGTTTTCATAATAAAACAGGTGACCCAAGGGAACACCCTCCCCCCCCCCCCCCCCCCCTTTTTCTTGCCCTGGGTCAAATAGCCCAGAGCGAAGAGGGCAGCAGGACGGAGTCACTGCCGGAACATAAAGCTATAGTTGCAATTGTTAAGTGATCAACTTTCTGAGCAGCTGATAATGGACCTAAATAATGCAGGTCTCCAGAAATGGATACAATATTTCTGAGATAAAAATTCGTGAATGTGGATGGCCGAGACCAATATGCAGCCTACTTAATCTATAATAGCAAAACTATACGTCAGCCCAAGATGTAGAAGAGCTCTTACTTCATGAGCCGAAATCTTAAGCACAGACTGCTGAGTTAAGGAAGATTATCCTAAGCAGTACCGATAGTTAACTGAATGCATTAAGTAATAGAATGGACCGTAATGACCCTTCTATTAGGCATCAGAGCCAGAAGAAGCTTTACGTCCAACTGATAAACTGAGATCTGTTAATAAATACATAAAGGTCTATCCGGACAGAGTAAAGGCCTATGCCCGCTCGAAGGCGGAAGGACCTTAAGAACAATAGGTTCCGGATATCATTAGGAGCCTGATTCTTAACCAAAAATACAACATTAGTAGTAAAGGTAATAGAGTTCCCGATACTACGAAAGTGAGAATCGTCCACCGATAGTGCATGAAGCTCACTGACTCTTCAGCAGAAGAGAAGACTAAGAGAATCGCTGCCTTAAAAGGCCAGAATTTGAAACTGCTGTCTCAAGGGGTTCAAATGGTTGCTTTAATTAATAAGAACCCAAGCTAAATTCCGAATAGGAATTAATCTAACGATTCTAGGTCTCTTATCGAAAAGTTTCAAACTAACTTAGATAAAGAGACATTAGGCTCCATTGTAAACTATCATGGTGTGCATAGGCATCAGATAACATAGACCTATAACCTTTAAAAGTAACTGGCTGCAGATGATCTCGTTAAACAAGTATACTAGAAAGTTTGCAATGTCTGGTATGGAGGGATCAAAAATATCAACATAAAGATCCCTACACCAATGACGGAAGACCCTCCACTTCAGCCGCATAGTATAGCGAAGAGGAGGTCCTTCTACAGTTAGGAATCGCGTCCACTGCTCATCCTGTACAATGCTTGCCATGCAAGAAGGACCGCACAACAGAATACGTGAAGGTTGAGACCTTGCGGGTTGTGATAGAGTTGACACGATTTCCCCAGCGAAAAAAAGATCCTCTCGTGGAGGAAGTTTCCGCGGTAAGTCCCACAGTAGACATCTAAGTAAATATATCCACCGTCTCTGTGGAGACAGAGATGCTACCAACAGAATTG
The DNA here is from genome assembly GCA_031216915.1 of Pictodentalium vernedei. Classification (NCBI taxonomy): domain Eukaryota; kingdom Metazoa; phylum Mollusca; class Scaphopoda; order Dentaliida; family Dentaliidae; genus Pictodentalium; species Pictodentalium vernedei. The sequence continues at coordinate 848,685,719 of CM062297.1, forward strand.
TATTGTGAATGAATAATCCTAGCAATACTTGCTGAATCCACAGCGCTGGAGGATACGCATATCCTATCATCGCGTCCTACTAGATCGATAGAGCGTTAACTACATATGCTCAGGGATCCGGACACGGTGACACATACGTCTACAATTGATTGGAGAGTTGTGTCGCAAATAAATTATCACTGGGCGCTCCCATTGATAGCAAATCTGATTGAATACTTGTTTGTTGATAGTCCATTCCGACGGCAACAAACGACCCTTAAGTGAAAGGGAGTCTGCTAATACGATCCGACGACCGAGAGTATGACGAACCGAAACAGAACTTGGTGTTCTATAACAAACAGAAGGATTCTTTCCGTTAAAATCAATAACGGAACCGAATGAGTGCCTCCCTGGTTCCGGATATACGCAACTACTGTCGTATTATCGGACAGGATTGAACATGCGTTTCTGAATAAAATTCATCCAATGACGTAGTGCAAGCCAACATAATATTCTTCCTTGGAAGTAAGGAGCTTGCCTAAAAACCGCGGAACCCAAAGACCCTGGCACTTCGAATCCGTTGGGATCAAAATTGTGTCCCAACCTGTTTGACTGATATCCGTCATAATCGAAAAACTCGGATCCGGCAACTAGAGTGGAACTCTCTGAGTCAACCACCGAATGTTTGCCCACGTCTGAATCTCTTGTTACACTTGATAGACAAGAGAACGTGTATATCGAGTAATTCAAGATTGCTGAAAGGTTGCCGTCGAAGAGAAGCTTCTCGGAGACCGAAGCGACTCTGAGAGAGTTCTTCACCTTACTATCCACGCGTGTGGATGTAGCTAGGGCTGCGTCACGTCTAACCAACTCCAGGTTGCCACTGAAGGGCGGAGTTATACGTGGAAAAACTACTGCCCCTGAAAGAAATCTCATTGAGGATCATATCCTGGAATTCTTTCTCTTGAAGACGTAATGATAAACGTCTCAGTAAGGTGGTGTACATATGATAAAGCTTCTAAGTTAAGTCTATTATACATCATTGTCGTTTCCAACATCGTGGTTGGAATTGACATAGACGGCGAAAAAGATAATTTGCAGTCTTCAGTCTCGCCATCTTAGACGCAAAGGAACTCTCGGTAAGCCCAGTTCTGCCAATAAACAATTATTTCCTAGAATTCACGAAAGGCAGAATAGAGCATTGCGGACAAGAAACTATACTAGCATGTTGATAGCAAGCTTATATATATATAGCGTCGTTCAATAATTCGAATGTTCTAAAGACATTATTGGACTGCGTCGGCAACTCAAGGACAATGTCCCTGAACCGATCCAAAACTCCGTGTCCAATGACGCTATTAGTCTCTTATCCAGCATCGCAGCAATGTAGTCTGACGGAACAACCTCTGGAAGATAATGCCGGAAGAAATGTATGGCAGCTTCTGTTGTTCCGAAAGGGAAAGCTCGAAATCATCTGAATCCCTTTCGCCATCCTGTCGGACCCTATGAAATATTCGGTCATCCATACCTGATGCAACAGCGGAGCGTACCGACCCAGCGCTGTCGGATTATTCCTGATCCGACCGAGAATCTGTTGTTTGCTGGGATGCTACGATAAGCTGTGCTATTTTGGATAGCACGTCCGTCACAGAGGCCTGTGGAGAAGCGGTCTTACGATGCATTGCTGCTGGAAGCTCCGTGTTCATTACCCCGTGCATACTTCTATTATGCGAGCGACTGGAGTGTGCAGGCCTCGTGTCCCTTGGCTACCGGATGGCGTGACCTGTTCGCCATGGAATCACTGAATGCCGAAGCTGGCCGGATATTCAAGGTCACGTAGCCAATGTGCGGCCGTGTGCGCTGCTGTGAGGATGAGGAAGCATTATCGACAGCCACTCGGACTGTCTATATAACGGAGCGTCCCGAGTGGCGGACATACGCTCCGAAGGTGAAATGTCTGTACCACAACATCCGGTCCCATATGTTGTTGCACGAGAGAGGGACCTGTCTCGCTCGCCGCCCGGACGAGCTAGGAACCGGACTAACAGGCTTCCTCCGATCTCTCCTCTAATCCGTCGTCACTGGGTGTGTACTAAAGTCTATTATAGTGCTCGCATCACCCAAATCTCCATCCTAGAGCGCAACGGACGAACCCGACTGCCGAACCATTCGATGAATGGACGCTACACCGGGTGAGCTAGCGAATGTCAACTCCGTCGATCCTACTAGGGACCTCTTAGGGGATTGACGTAATCCATGAGCACTAATTGCCGCTAGCTCTTCATTAACTATGACGACAGAGGCACACTTCTGAAAGACATCTCAGTAATTTTGCGAACAAGAAACCAGATATGCTTGTACATAGCAAGCATATAAAAAAAATATATATAGCGTCGTTCAATAAATCGAACGTATCTGAGACATTATTGGACTGTGTCGGAACTGAGGGACGATGTCCCTGAACCGAACCAAAAATTTCTAAGTCCACCGACGCTATCAGTTTCTTATCCGGTATCGCAGCATTCTGGTCCGACGAAGAACCTCTAGAAGATGAAGTCGGATGACATATACAGCAGCTTATGTTGTTCCGAAAGGGAAAGCTCAAAAACCTCCGAATCCCTTTCGGCATCCCGTCGGACCGTATGGAATTTTCGGACGTCCGCACCTGATGCTTCCACGGAGCGTCCTGACCCAGCGTCGTCGGATATTATATTATGCGACAGAGATTCTGTCGTTGCTGGGATGCTGCGATAAGTTGTGCTATTTGGGATAGCACGTCCGTCACCGAGGCCTGTGCAGAAGCGGTCTTACGATGCTTTGCCGCTGGAAGCTCCGTGTACGTTGACTCCCGCATACTTTCTTATGCGAACATCCGGAGTCTCCAGGCCTCGTGTCCCTGGCTATCGGATGGCGTGACCTGGTCGCCGAGGATTCTCTGATTGGCGAAGTTGACTGGATATCGGAGGTCACGTAGCCAAGGTGCAGTCGTGTGCGCTGCCATGAGAATGAGGAAGCCTTATTGACAGTCTCTCCGGACTGTCTATATAACGGAGCGTCCCGAGCGGCAGACGTATGCTCCGAATGCGAGACATTTGTACCACAACATCTGGGGCCAGATGTTGATGTACGAGAGAGGGGCCTCTCTCGCTTGCAGCCCGGATGGGCCTGGACGAGCTATGAACCGGACTAAAAGGCTTCCTCCGTTCTCCCCTCTAATCCGCCGTCACTGGGTGTGCACATGGATATTTTATAGTGCTTGCATCACCCAAAACTCCTTTCTAGACCGCAACGGACGAACCCAGCTGCCGAACCATTCGATGAATGGACGCTACACCGGGCGAGCTAGCGGACGTCAAAGGCCGTCGAACCTACTAGGGTCCTCTTAGGCAATTGACGTATTACCTGAGCACTTTTCCGCTAGCTCTTCATTAATTGTGACGACGGAGGCACACTTTTTGGAAGACATCACAGATACATCACCCTGATCATGATCATCTGAAATAGAGATTGATAAAGTAGAGTGACCCTGCGGGGAAAGGACCGGAATGGCCAATTCCCCACTAACATACCATGACACACGCTTCCCATGTTGTCATCGTAATCAACACATACAGATCAGGAGTTAGTGCGAGTACACTGACTACATTATACAATGATTATGAAAGTCAGAGGAAGATTTCCTCTTATTACAATTGAACAATATCCTTTCAATGTGAAAAAAAAACAAAGTCCTAGTACTCGCACCAACCCCTGACAATCAAAATACATAATAACAAGATCCATTAACATAGAAAAAATAATTGAATCAAAAACTTGTGAAAAAATATTTTTTCAGAACAGCCCAAGTTTCTGAAAAGTAACGTTGAGCCCCAATGGATCCCAAGTCTAAGTGTGGACAAAAATTCTAAAAATATTTTAAACAATTTATGCAACACTTACGAACAATAATAATGTGTCTAATTATGATAAAATTAACATCAAGATATTATTTTCAAGAAATCCCCCCTCACACAGAGGGCTGTTGGAAATGTAAACAATAAGTGTAAAAACACGAGATCAAGACTCCAGGCACCCTGGCCCGAAATCAGTTACCAATAATACACTATCTGATGCAAAACAGAGACTTCCAGGGAAGAAACTGCAGAACATCAGATGGTAGATGCAGAACACTACGCCTAACCACCCATAGGTGAAGACGTAAACATGGGGAAAAGAACAGAATACATTCTGTTATCCAGCTAAAACTCCCAAGAAATTTTAGTAATAATATTACAGAAAATATGCCAAAAGCATGGGAGAATAGCAAGAGGGGACTTAAAGGAAAGGGAGAGAGGAAAACACTGAATAAGCAGTGTAATCTTGATAACAAGAATGACCACAACAGGCTGTTGCCTCGAAAATAGGTAACTTAACATAATTTCATCAAAAAATTTTAAGTTACAGCCCTGATTATTTTCTGTCACTCATTTTTCCTCTCCTCCTTCTATATCCTCCTTAGAATCACCATTTAAGTAATATTTATGTGTATGTGTCTGGCATCATTTAAACTGAGATTTACAAGCACAAAGATCAGTCAGATGTTAACTAATGAAGGGCCAAACAAAGAATGATTAATGGCGCCAATTTTGGGACGTCCTTGACACTGCGCATGCGCAGTAGAGGTGAAGTATGGAGGGCCATTCAGGACATGTTTTCTTTGGTTTTAGATGCAAATTTTGGGGATTGGGGGGCAAAATTTGTGTTTGGCCCTATCTTTTTAAGAGTTAGCACCAGCTATGTCTGGGTCATTGGTACAGTATAAAAATATCCATTTTTCCACAATTTGTAAAAATAGATAATTAAACAAGGTAATCAACTACTCTGAATTAAATTATGAGAATTGAAAGGAATTATCAGTTGCTTTATCGTCATATGAATGTGGGACGAGAATGTTAAGGTTAGTCTGAAGTTCTATGCACATCATACAACTTTAGACACCTACCACATTTATAGCCTGATAAAGAAACAGATAATTCCTTTAAATTCTTTCTGCAAGCCATACATATTACAAATAGATACAACCAAATGGAACAGACATTTATGTAGTAAGTCACCAAACTAAATTTAAATAGTAAAGCATAATAAATATTTTTATGACTAAAACAGTGTTCTGAAATAAAAAAAAAAAATATTAAATATTACTTATGACTAGCTCACAACATTGACAAAAAAAACATTTAAAGCAATATTAATTTGCAAAACTGTCTCACAGTCAATGAATTTCTCACATTCTGTCTTTAGGCTAGGCTGTATCAGTGAAAAGGTTAATAGTACAAAACTGCTGAGTCAGTGAAAGGGTTAATAGTGCAAACTGTGGAAACAAAGTACATGACAAACAAGGGAAAAAACTACATGTATTGTGCTGATAACAACAAACACCTACATTTAACTGGTAGAGTGAGGAATTATTTTTATTCATCAAAATTTGTTCACAAGTCTTTGCCTTGTTACAATTTAGGGAGAGCGTCTTTTCTCAAATAAATTGTTACAAGGAAAATCAATACATACTAATAATTTATATTCAAAGATAATATGAAGGCCATCTACACAGTTTGAAGCCTCTGAGTTGCAGAACCTGCACTTTACAGTAAAACCCAAATATGGGCTTCCAGCACTCGACCAGTTAACAGTACACCTAGAAAAACAAGACTGCATATTTATGCTATTATACACCACTACATGCACAAAAATTAACCCTTTCAGTATGGTAATATAAGTTTTTATGCAAAGAAATATTGTGTGGTCATGTGCAGATGACACAATAAATCGATAGAGAGGATCAGTGATAATTTAATTCTACAGCTTTATAGAGTGGTAGGATTAAACTATTATTAAACTTCCCTACAAATTAAAGGCAGAATGGTTACGCCCATTTCGTCTGTGAAAGTTTTGTATGAGACGGTACCACCCAGGGCACTAGTGTTGAAAGGGTTATCCCTTAAGGACCCAAATTTGACTTTAACCGCATTTTTCTACAACAAAACAGATGCCCCAACATGCAGTTTTGGGGTAAGCTTGCAAATTACATTCAAAGTGCCATTACAGTTATGTCTAAGTAAGTCTTGGCTGTCTACATAGGCTGTCAAGACTTACCAAGAAAGAACTGCAAAGTCATAAGATATGGATTGCCAAAGTGAAGAAAAATATATAAAAAATCTCCAGGCCCTTAAGGGTTGAGCCAAAATATATATTTTTCGTACAAGACAAAACCACACAGGACACCAGTGTTGAATAGGTTATGTCCATATTTATATTTTTTAAAGGATATAATTTTTGGATGGAAACCTCAAGCATCAGAATTTTGCATTGTGAATATATGGTATATAAAGGAGAAGATACACACTAAATTTCATAAGAATCAGTCAACTAATGGTGATATGCAATGAAAGTGTCAATGACACTGTAGCTTAACTTGTCTGTGAGTTGTGTTTGATGAAAAAGATAATGTTCAATGTTTATGAAAGGATTATGAAATAAGACAAGAATAGTGACAATTGGGAATATGTTTATTTCTGCTCCCTGTATGCAATGTTTTCAATAAAAAGAAATATGAGGTGCAGACTGTACTAAAGAATTGAGGGGTGGGTTAATGTGGCCCTCACAGTTAATGTATGTGGCCCTCACAGCTAATGTATGTCAACGAAAGTTACCAAGTTACAGTAAAATTATTCTAAAACGAGTCATCCTATCAAGTTACAATGAAACCCCTTCATAGATATGGCTTGCAGACTGTGCTAAAGGTTTTTAGGCTTCGGGCCTGTGTAGCCATCATGGTTGACCGATCGCAACCAAAAGGAGACGTCCTCATCTCGACATTATACTGAGTCATCCTACCAAGTTACAATGAAATCCCTTCATAAATACGGTCTGTAGTCTGTGCTAAAGTTTTTCGGGTTTTGGGCTCGGGAAGCCGTCATGGTTGAATGATCGTGACCAAAAGGGGACGTTCTCATCTGGGTATTATCTGGAGTCATCCTACCAAGCTACAATGAAATCCCTTCATAAATATGACCTGTAGACTGTGCTACAGGTTTTCGAGCCCCTGTAGCCGTCACCAATCACGACCAAAAGGAGACGTTATCATCTAGACATATGGAGTCAACCTACCAAGTTACAATGAAATCCCTACATAAATACGACCTATAGACTATGCTAAAGGTTTTCGGGTTTTGGGCTTGGGCAGCCATCACTGCTGAATGATCGCGACCAAAAGGGGACGTTCTCATCTAGACATTATATGAAGTCAACCTACCAAGTTACAATGAAATCCCTTTATAAATATGACCTGTAGACTGTGCTGAAGGTTTTTGGGCTTCAGGCCCCTGTAGCTGCCACAGTTGACCAATCACTACCAAAAGGAGATGTTGTCAGCTAGACATTATATGGAGTCAACCTGCCATATGGAGTCAACCTGCCAAGTTACAATGAAATCCCTTTATAAATATGATCTGTAAACTGTGAAGGTTTTTGGGTTTCGGGCCCCTGTAGCCGCCACAGTTGACCAATCACGACCAAAAGGGGATGTTATCATCTAGACATTATATGGAGTCAACCAACCAAGTTACAATGAAATCCCTCCATAAATATGACCTGTAGGCTGTGCTAAAAATCCTCAGGCCTTTGAGGGTTAATGAATTGATTTCTATAAAAATTCCATTTTTTTCAGGCTGATCAAGGACAGTAACTTCAACAAACCAAAAGTCTATCATCTGTATATCAGGCCTGGCATTCTTTAGGCATGCAGGTGTGCAGCACGCCTACTGCACGCCTAAAAAAATCAAGGCGGGCAATTTATTGCACGCCTGCAAGATTGCCACACAATGAGTTGTCATTGCATATTATTATTGGAAACAGTCAGCTTCTTATTTTGAATTTTGAAATCCGTTTCAGCTGAATTCATCTCCCAAACATAATCAGGTCAGAATATCAAGCACTCCGATGTAAAACGGTGCCCCCCTTTATCACTCACTGACATAACAAAAAAAGGTTCGCTTGCCATTGAACTGAAGTCACTCCATGAATACAGCAGTGTGTTTACCGGAACTTATTTCAACGGTGATTTTTTCTCCCAAGAAAGACAATATTGCTAACGGTGCTCTATTCAGAACCTCGTATTGATTCAGAGAACAAAAAGTTCCAGTTGGTAAGTTAACACTTGTGAATCCCTACACACTGCAGCCTACTGACCGGAAATTATTTTGATATGGAACAGTTTTAGAGGTTGTTTATTTTTCACCTCATGCTGTGCATTTCATGGATTCGGCATCTGTATTTTGAGCACTATCATGTCATGTTCCAAGTCAAACCCGTGGGCTTTGAATAAACAACAGGAAAAATTATCAAATGACAGTCTATTTCTTTCTGATTACGATTAAAGTAAAGAATGTGAGCAACTATTTCTGAGCTTTGGAAAAAATCACACACCTACAATTTTTCACACTCGTGAAATGGAAACAGCGACTGCGAGTGTGATTTTTCACACACCTGCATTTTTTCCCCAGATGTGATCGTGACTGTGCTGAAGACAGTCACTTTTTAATTAACTGGTAGAGTGCCAAATTATTTTTGTTCCTTAAAAGTTCTTTGAGCATCTTTGCCTTGTTACAATTTATGGGAGAGTGCCAGGGACTCTCCCATAAATTGTAACAAGGTAAATCGTAACAAATAAAATAATATCACTTCAAAGGTAATATGAAATACATCCACCGAATATGAAGCCTTTAAATTGTGGTACCGGCACTTCAGAAGAAAATCCAAATATGGACTTCCAGAACTCTACCAGTTAAATGACACTTACTCTGCCATAGATAATAATGAGATACGTTGTATGTGTCCAAATAGTTACTAATCAATACTTAATTATTTGGACACATACATGTACATGTATAAGTTTGTACAATGGCCACTCACCTTAGTAATAACTTCCAAGAGTATTTAAGCCAAAATAGCATTCCTGCTCATGCATTGAAATTTGCGAGTGCAATTGCACGCCCAAGTAATCCAAGGCAATTTTTTGCACTCCTTGATTTTCTATTATGCCAGGCCTGGTACATACATGCTGCAGAACGACAAACCATCCAGATTTTGATAACCTTAATCAAAAGGTGGGGCAGATGCTTATACCATAAGCATGCCTGCTTCCATAAATGAAAAGTGTCCATGACAGTGTAGCTTCATAAGAATCAGTCAACTAATGGCGATATGCAATGAAAGTGTCAATGACACTATAGCTTAACTTGACTGTGTGTAGTGTTTGATGAAAAGGATAATATTCAATGTTTATGAAAGGATTATGAAATAAGACAAGAATTGTGACAATTGAGAAATGTTCATTTCTGTTCCCTGTATGCTATGTTTTCAATAAGAATAATTTGAGCGTAGTCTGTACTAAAGAATTAAGGCCTGGGTTGATGTGGCCCTAACAGTTAACGTATGTCAACCAAAGTTACCAAGTTACAGTAAAATGATAAATTTTAAGTAATTTGTATATTTTTTATACTTACCAATGAGCCAGACTAGCTGGTGCAAACTCAAAATTATCAAGGGCCAAACACAAATTTTGACCCCCCCCCCCCCCCCCCACCCCCAAAATTTGCTTGCAAAACCGAAAATTAAAAGTCCTATCTGGTCATCCATACTTTTACTCTCCACGCATGCGCAGCCATCAGGAAGTGACCGGAATTGGCGCCATCAACCTTCTTTGTAGAAAAGGGTACTACATAATAACTCAGCGGGGAGGTATGAGTGCCCACTCATGGGAGGGCAATACCCTTCTGGGCCATTGGTAAGTATAAAAAATATACAAATTACTTGAAATTTATCATATTTTTATACTAAAAACCAATGGCACAGACTAGCTGAATCGTAAAAAGCGGATGGCCTGGTACTTAAGAATTAGTAGACCAACATAGTTCCAAGCCTGTAATCCAAGGAGAAAGGAATTACATGTATCGGTATGTCTCTCTACACAGTAATAGAGAAGACATATCATAAATAAGGAGCCAAATTCAAGTAATTCCATATACTTACATGAAGGCTATGCTAATTGGATGTAACAAGTTCCCAATTTTTAAGGCTAGTCTGGACTAAGCCCCCAAAATTATGATGGCGTATTTGAGAATGCGAGGTTATCCCCTACAAACATACGCCATATACAATAAAACATAAGCTGTATCCAGATGTAATGTACAGACAAAACAGCTTCACTCATAGTTATATACTTATCAAGCTGGAGGAGAGGTAAAAAATCCCCCCCCCCCTTTTTTGAAGGAATCTTCTTCAAAAACAAAGAGGGGAGCACTCTGGAATCAGTAAAAGTGGTACCAAAAACAATATATATTCATCGAACAGGCACCCAGGTATTAATTATTATTAATAAATTGGTGCTTAACGCCACTTCAGAGGCTAAGACTATCGCAGAGACCCTGGTAATTAATATCACCCGCTTGTAACGTATACCAGAGTCGGCATACGTAGATAGGTCGAAAACCGGTGATATAATATATAAAATACACATGTCCAATAGAATCACAATGGACGATCTCTGGAGAGTGAACACACTTCAGAGGTAACCCACTTGCGACCCCATTCAGGTGCACAATAAATTCCAATAAATACCACTCCCAGACATGTTCAATCTGATATCTATACTCCCAGAAACGTGCGAATATATGAGAGTGTAAAGACAAGTTGTATTCGATTGGGTACTGAAATAGAAACCTGGATTTAGAAATAGAACAAGCTATGATTAACAGACTCGTCACGGACCGCCCCTGAAATAATTAATTGTTTCTAAGGTCCTTAACACGCAATAATGCATCCGCCTAATAATGCATTTATTATGTGCGTGAGCATTGAAATCCCACATGTAAAATCTGAATACCAGCTGAGTAGACAGCCTTACAGGTACCCAAAGGCTAGCAATTTATTGATGATGAATCATATGCTCGTATATGACATATAGACGAACAACCACAGGAAACCAACCAACTAAAAAGTGGATGTGCCCATGAGGTCGCCATAGAACATGACTCAGCTGCCAATCAAGAAGTCATGAAATGCACGTATATACTTAAATGCATTTGAGGCTTGTGGGAAGAAAATTACGTCTTGCCCGGTAATCGCCTCTTAACACATTGGCGGTGGGGAGGGGGGATTCGAATTCATATTGAACCCCCCTCACCCGCATTACTTGAATCGTTCTTGTGTTAGTCATCAAATAGTATAGGAACTGCAAGGCTCCCTCACGTCTGCATGACTCCATAAAGCCACTAAGGGTGGAGAAGGACGTGATGAACAAATACACCGTATTTACACAATAACTCACACCAAACCATACCGGTTTGAAGAGAATAACCTCCTCTAACAAATGGTATCATGTCCGATAGGACAACTAACTCAGCCTAGATGAAGTAGCTAAAGGTCTTCCTGTACGTGAAGACCATTAAAAGCTGATAACTGAGGCCCTAGAAACTCACTAGGGATACTTACAATGCTAGCCATAGCTTATAAGTCTTCATCTACGTGAAGACAGATATATCGGTATAAGTTGCGACCCTGAAGGCTTACTTAATGGAGACTTACAGTTATCATCGCGCAAGGTAGGGAATGAATAGCAGCTATATAAACAGCCCTGAATTCTCAAAGAGACCGCAGTCCCAAGAGATAATAAATTCAGTTATGCCACTGCATAATACTGAAAAAATCTCACTCAAGATTTTAGCTTGTCTACTATGGTGTAACATTAAGACTCAAGTCTATGACACCTAGGAAAAACAAACCGAAAAGCACAGTATCTTTTTTGGTTGTAATCCCAAAAGACAGTGGACAGAGCCTAACAGAAGAGACAGTTGTAACCGTACAGAAGGCTACTATGGCATTCACAATGACATAATTGTCTTGACGCCAAGACATATCTCAGCTTATCTATGCACTATCCATCCGGATTCAGGACAAGAAACAGTTGATAATAAAAAAGTGGAGAATAATTTCGAAGACGTCTAATGCTTTTCTTAATAGGAGAGCTCATACCTCCAGAAGGAAAGCCTCTCTTGGAAGATTTGTCCAGACATGTTAACTCTCCCGGAATGCCCGGGAAAATCCCGGAATTTCAGTGTAGTTCCCGGCCTCCCGGACGGGAATCAGTTTTGGATCAAAAGTCCCGGAAAACAACAGTCAAATATTTCGTTCCCGTTGTAACTTATGAAAAACGTTCGGAGTCAAATCTCATGCATTTCAAACTCTGGTAAACCTCACAAAGTAGTAAAATATGGATTTAAGTTAAATTTATTTAAGAAAATGCTATTTTATGATATATATTTCAACTGTGTTCATGTTTATTTCTGGGGGTTTTTTTCAGAGAATCGTGATAAATGTGCGAGTGTCGAAGTGAAAATAGGTGACTTACTTTCAAACAATTGAAAACTCCACCTTCATTTAAATGCAGTTTTTTGGAAATTAAAATATATGAAAAGGAATTAAATAATATATATTTATTTATTCCTTCATAGAATAGCTTTAATTCTCATCCCTTTTCCAAAATCAAAACGTAGACAACAACTATTTAGCACAGCTTAAAAGTAGGTTAAAGTTGCTTAGGATGCCGACAAATTATGACAGCATATTAAAACACAATGGACTTTTTTTCTAACACGACATTTATTCTGTTGTGCTGACTACAGAACTGTTAACTGTTGGCCATCTGTAACCATAAAATTTCGAATGGAATTAAACAAAAATGCTTAAATGATGAAAAGAAAAATTTTGTGTAGGGCACAAGCGTCCCACATGCATGAAGTTTGATAAAGATACTTTCTGAGTACTAATGTTCTTGAAGTAACTGAACATCAGGACATCTTTTCCTGTTAACATTTCCAGACTTGGGAAATTATTAGCTAAGTAGACTTTGATAACAGCAAACCACAGGTGGATGTGCTCTGTGGGACAGTGTGGGTGGGTGGTGGTGGTTTGGGGGGTTTTGGGGGGGGGGGGGGCTCATGAAGAAGAGGATCCCGGGGGGGGAGGGGGGGTCAAATCAACAGTTACTTTATGATTTTTTAACATAGCATAAATGCATCAGCATAGTTGACAACTAGTTCTGGATATAACCTGGTGTTAATAGTGGTCCGTGAGCTGAAAATTCACAAGTTTTTTTCTTTTATTTTGCCCCGCGCGAACTTTTCCCTGAAATCCATCCCATTTCCCTGAAAATCACCCTCAGGTTCCCTGAAAAATTATTTTGGAGGTTAACATGTCTGGATTTGTCTAACAAGTATTCTTGTAAGTGGAGCTTGCTCGAGCTGATAGCCGCAGGCCTGCCGAGGCTACATTCTCATCCACTAATCTTCCGCAATTCATCCACTTTTGCGAGGTTTGTAACCTACCACTAAGTGGCAAGCAACCGAAATCTATTCTCGAAGACCTCAATTGATCTCTTCAATAAGAGAGCCTTTACATCCACTTGGAGCGATTCTCTTTGAAAGGAACTTCCGTGATTAACATCCAGTTTCTCATGAAGTTGATAATCCTCCGTCAACTGGCAAGCAACAGAGGTCATGTCCATCACCTGTACGACCTACAATGCTTATGGGAGGAGAAACTACGTCCTCCCCACAAAAAAGCTCGTCTCGTCGACCTCAATTGTTCCCTTCAATAAGAAAGCCTTTACCTCCACTAGAAGTAACTCTCTTTGAAAGGAACTTCCGTGATTAACGCCCAGTTTCTCATGAAGATGATAACCTTCCGTTAATAGTCGGCCTAGGGCTGTCTGATCCATAGTCTTGATCAGACCTATACTCCTTTCCCGAATCGCTATAATGACGAGTTCCAGAGTAAATATAAGAGGGTTATTGTAACCTGGCGAGACATTCTCATGATGCTTTCTAAGAAGCAGAACGGCCTCACTCACCCTGGTCTGCTGAAGTGTGCTGATGAGACAGCAACTTCAATAGCAGAGCACTGAAGCTTCTTGTAGCCTGCACATATATCACGCAAGCTTGTCGTCAAATATTTCCGGTAACCAAAGTGACTCAGAGAGAGCTTTTCACCTTGTCATCTATAAGTGATGATGACGCAAGGGCAGTATCACGTCTTACCAACTCCAAATTCACTGTCCGTGCAGAGTTGTACTTGCCCTGGAAAGAACTCTTAGCGAGGAACCACATCCTCATATTTCCTTCTATTTAGGCGTTGTGCCATAGCTCTGGTAATGTGATCTGCTTAGGACATTGCACCCAGATTTGCTCTTTTCAATGAAATAGCACATTCCATTATTTCCAAGCATATATTAAATGATGCAGTAGGGACATATTTTCATCCCCAGCCTGCTCATCTAAACGCAGACTTATTCAGATGGAACAATATTCTTAAGAGCTTAAGACTTTTCATAGTCTTAAAGTGCCCTCTGTGAGAGATGGAGACTCACACTCCGTATCCCTCTCACCATCCAAATGTTCCATCCGCAAATATGGTCAACTCCATCCGACTAAATGGATGACTGGACCAACGCAGCACTGACTGACAGCTCACCATCGGAGTCTGTTAAATGGTAGTACTAGTCTCAAATGACTAGCTATCAACCTGAACTTGCAAAGTCAGATAGCTAGTCTGTGGTCAACACGCTTCATTAATGAAGCAAGGGAAGATGCCATAGCTGCCACCAAATCCGGCTGCAGTGTGGATGAAGCGTCCCAAACCGCAAGAATGAATGGGCATCCCAACTCACTAAAGTTTCTCGCACCAAAAACAGTCAACCCCCGACTGCTGACGGAAAGGAGAAGGTTCTACAGCTCGCAGTCTGCTCCAGACCTTGCCAAGCGTTCCATTAGAAACTTTTAGGCATCTATCCCTTATCGTGCATATCCATGGAAGAGGAATCCGTAACCACAGCCAACCCTGGCTGAAGTGCGGGAGAAGCATCCCGTCTCGTCACATAGGATGGATGCTCCTCCTCATTGAAGTTTCTTACAACACAAAACAGTCGTCCTCGACTGTTAACGGGACGAAAAATGCTCTGCACTCTCGATCTGTCCCCAGATCTTGTAGAGTATCCCTCTTAGAAACTTCTAGGCTTAATCCTCTTTCGTGCGCTTCCATGTAAGTAGAAGACATAACTGTCGTCAGCCCCAGCTGCAGTATGGAAGGAACATTTTGATGCGTGTTCTGAGTCAATAAGGTTTCTCACAATGGACACAGTAGGCCCCGACTGTTAACAGGATGGAGGGGGTTTACTATCGGTGATCTGACCCCAGATTTAGCCGGGTGTCCCTTAGAGAAACTTCTGGCTTCTACTACATGCACAATTGACCAGACCGAACCCAGTACTCAACACTGGAGTCTGCTCTTGCATTAGCTGGGATGCTGCTAATATGTGCGCAACTGCGACAGCAAGTCCGTTCCCAAGGCTTGAGGAGAAGCGGTCTTCTGTTTTTCCCACCACTTGCTGCTCCTGGGACGAAGATCCGTAAATAGATCTCTTCTCCGAGCGTCCCGTTGATCGATGCCTCGGATCGCTAGCCATCGGATGGTCCAACTTCAAGGGCGAAGAAAGGCTCCATCTTCGCGCAGCTGACTGGTTATCTGAAGTCGGGTAGCTAGCCTGCGGTAGTGTGTGCTTTAATAATGTAGCGGAGGAAGCCATGACTGAAGCCGACCCCGGCTGCAGACTAGACAGAGCATCCCCAGTGGTGGACGGACATATGCTCCATCTCGTGCAAGTTTCCAACCAGAAAACTTCATTTCGGTTTGTGAAACGTAGCGGAGGAAGCCATGACTGAAGCCGACCCTGGCTGCAGACTAGACTGAGTGACCAGTGGTGGGTGGACGTATGCTCCGGCTCGTGCAAGTTTCTCATAACAACATTTGGCCCCAAATGTTGTTAGGTTAGAGTAGCCTCTCCTGCTCGAGGTCTATTAGACCTCGCCGAGTACAAGAAACTTGCTGACTTCCTCCCTATTTCTGTCGTCGCTGGGTGAGCTATTTTATATTTAAGTGCTCGCTCTACCCACATCTACACTTCCTTTGACCACAACGGACTTACCCGGTGTCACGGCTCCCAAGGACGGAATAACTGCTTCACCGGTCGAGCTAGGTGCTTGCAAGAGATTAAGATCCCTAACAAGAGGACTTAACCCTTGCAATCATGAGCACTGCAGCTAGTTGTATTTGCTCCACAGTGTGCGACAATGGTAGCACTCTTGGATGGGTGTCACAATATCATCACCATGTTCATGTTGCTCTGATATAGAAACTGAAAAAATGAATTATAAGGCGGTGAGAGGCCTGTCCTCAGAACCTCACTGCCAACAAGATACTGCAACACCTGTCTCCAACATTAGTCATCCCAGTGAACACAAGAATGACCAGAGTCTGCAGGAGTGCATCGACTAAAGTTGATATCAGTCCTCCAAACTCCACAACAAAATATATAATTAAAATACATGAATAATAGCAATCAAAATTAAATTAAAAATATTTTTTGGAAAATTTTTTGAAAAAATGCCTAAGTTCCCAAAGGGAACATTAAGAGCCCAAGGGCATCCCGATAGAGCCTAAGTGTGGATAAAATCCAAATTTATTGAGCTACACTACTGGAATAATAATCCATGTATAACGTCAGTGAAAAAAACGGAAACAAGACATCAGGCACAAAAAAGGCCCAAAGTCAGAAACCAATTTAAATGCTACCAGATGCAAAGCTAGATCTTCATACGAAGAAAAAACGATACATCGGATAGACGATGTAAGACTAAATGACCTAACACCCCTAGGGTGAGGACGTAACCATGGGGAAAGACAGAATAAATATTTTGTAATAAATGTTAAACTCCCAAGAAATTAAAAAAAAAATTTCAATAAAATAAAGCCAAAAAGCTTAAGAGTTTAACAGGAAGGTTCATGGAAGGATAGGGAAGGAATACTTAAACAATGGAATAATCATTATCAAAAATGATGACGTCGGGCGTATGTCCCGAAATTGGGAAACATAAAATAATTTTATAATTATTATAAAGTTACAGCCCTGAACGTCAAAAAGCACCGTTGAACACTTCCAACATCCAATAACAGCCTTGGATCCACCAATTCTTCCATTGATTTATTGTCGGGCGTCCTCAAAAAAGGAGATTTTAAAGCACAGAGGTCAGTTCATTGTTGCCGACTTTTTGGCCAAACAATGAGAGGCCTGTCCTCAGAACTTCACTGCCAACAACATACCGCAACACCCGTCTCCAACATTAGTCATCCCAGTGAACACAAGAATGACCAGAGTCCACATGAGTGCATCGACTAAAGTCGATATCAGTCCTCCAACCTCCACAACAAAATATATAATTAAAATACATGAATAATAGCAATCAAAATTAAATTGAAAATATTTTTTGGAAAATTTTTTGAAAAAATGCCTAAGTTCCCGAAGGGAACATTAAGAGCCCAAGGGCATCCACAAAGAGCCTAAGTGTGGACAAAATCCAAATTTATTGAGCTACACTACCAGAATAATAATCAATGTATAACATCAGTGAAAAAAGCGGAAACAAGACATCAGGCACAAAAAAGGCCCAAAGTCAGAAACCAATTTAAATGCTACCAGATGCAAAGCTAGATCTTCATACGAAGAAAAAACGATACATCGGATAGACAATGCAAGACTAAACGATCTAACACCCCTAGGGTGAGGACGTAACCATGGGGAAAGACAGACTAAATATTCTGTAATAAATGTTAAACTCCCAAGAAATTTGACAAAAGATTTCAATAAAATAAAGCCAAAAAGCTTAAGAGTTTAACAGGAAGGGTTCATGGAAGGATAGGGAAGGAATACTTAAACAGTGGAATAATCATTATCAAAAATGATGATGTCAGGCATATGTCTTGAAATTGGGAAACATAAAATAATTTTATAATTATTACAAAGTTACAGCCCTGAACGTCAAAAACCACCATTGAACACTTCCAACATCCAATAACAGCCTTGGATCCACCAATTCTTGCATTGATTTGTGTCTGGCATCCTCAAAAAAGGAGATTTTAAAGCACAGATGTCAGATCATTGTTGCTGACTTTAGGGCCAAAACAATGAATGATGTTGGTGCCAATTCTGGTCACTTCCGGACGGCTGTGCATGTGCGGAGAGTAGAAGTATGGAGGACCAGATAGGACTTTGAATTTTTGGTTTTGCAAGCAGATTCTGGGGATTGGTGGGTTCAAAATTTGTGTTTGGCCCTTGATAATTTTGAGTTTGCACCAGCTTGTCTGCGCCATTGGTTAATAGTATAAAAACATCATTCCAAAATGAGTCATTATACCAAGTTACAATGAAATCTCTTCATAAATATAACTTTTTGACTTTGCTAAAGGAATCTAGGTAAGTGATGGTCCGCGGTCACGGTTGACCGATCATGACCAAAATAGGAGAGTTTCATCTTGATATCATACCAAGTTATCCTACCAAGTTACAATGAAATCCCTTCAGAAAAACAACCTGTAAACAGTGCTAAAGAAATCTTGGTCACATGACAAAGCAGCGGTAACGGCTGACTGCGATCGTGACCAAAATACGACAGTCTCATCTAGACATCATACCAAGTTATCCTTCCAAGTTACAATGAAATTGTTTCATAAATATAAACTGTGTAGACTGTGCTAAACAAATCTAGGTCACATGCCTGTGTAGCTGTCATGGTTGACCGATCACAGCCAAAATAGGACGTTCTCATTTAGACATTATACTGAGACATCCTACAAATTTGTAATGAAATCCCTTTATAAATGCAAGCTGTAGATCGTGCTAAAGGAATCTAGGTAACGTGTCCCTGCGTCAGTCATGGTTGACTGAACTCGACCAAAAATGGACATTCTCATCCAGACATTATACAGAGTCATCCTACGAAGTTACTTTAAAATCCCTTCATAAATACGACTATCATCTAGACATTATTTGGAGTCAACCTACCAAGTTACAATGAAATCCCTCCATAAATACGACCTATAGACTGTGCTAAAGGTTTTCGGGCTTTGGGCCTGTGTAGCCATCGTGGTTGACCGATCGCGACCAAAAGGGGACATTCCCATCTAGACATTATACGGAGTCATCCTACCAAGTTACAATGAAATCCCTTCATAAATATGACCTGTAGACTGCGCTAAAGATTTTTGGGTTTCAAGCTCTTGCAGCCATCATGGTTGACCGATCGTGACAAAAGAGAACGTTCTCATCTAGACATTATATCGAATCATCCTACAAAGTTGCAATGAAATCCCTTCATAAATATGACCTGTAGACTGCGCTAACTGTTTTCGGTTTTGGGCTCTCACAGACATCACCGTTGACCGATCGTGACCAAAAGGAGACATTCTCATCTAGACATCATACAAAGTTATCCAACCGAGTTACAATGAAATCCCTTCATATATATAACCTGTAAACTGTGTCAAAGGTTTTCGGGCTCTCGCAGCCATCATGGTTGACCAATCGTGACCAAAAGGAGACTTTCTCATCCAGACATTATACAGAGTCATCCTACCATGTTACAATGAAATTCCTTCAAAAATATGACCTGTAGAATGTGCTAAATGTTTTTGAGTTTCTGGTTCCTGTAGCCACCACGGTTGGCCGATTGCGACCAAAAGTGGGTGTGCTCATCTAGATATGACCTTGAACCTACATATGAAATTTTGTGATGATTGAACAAGAACTATGGGGTGTAGCCTGTGCCAAAGGAAATGTGAACTGACTGACAAACTCACAGACTTCTGCACGCATGATGGCAATAGCATATCTTGACTTTTTCAAGTTAAGCTAAAATTGTTACATCATAAAGTTGATCATCTGCAAACTGTCAATAGTAACACAGTAAAGTAGGATGTGGGAGGAGTTGATTACACATTTTTGGTATCCATGTTGCAACAAAATAGTGTTTTTCACAAACCAGGGTTCCTGCACTTTTTGGCAAGTTGAAATCCATGATTTTCCATGCTGATTTTCACTCAAATTCCATGATTTTTCATGGCAAGATAAAGCTAAATTCCGTGATTTTCAAGATGTAATCGGCAATTTCTAATACTTTTTACACACCAAAATCAATGTCATTGTAACTAGTTCAAGGAGCTAGTTACAATGACATCCATATTGCTGTGATGTCACTAAAAATGTTTAAGAAATGAGGATACCAACACTATGGGTTTAGGTGTATAGAAAACATGTAAAATAAGCTGAAAAAATATTAACTCACATGTGCATTCACTGATTGAGTTTGTCCTGTGTATTAATTTCCAATTATTTCTTGAATAGCTTTCCATGTTGAATGATACAATACATCAACAATGTATTCAAAGTCAAGTGCGTAGAAATCTGCTTCATATTTTTCATGTGTTTTTTGCCTTTTTCGTGCGATTTACGGCACCAATTCCCATGTTAAGAACACTGAATTTTTTTTTACAAAGTTTACAACCCGCGCTTGTCGGGTCACTAACCACTCGATCGATCCATGATCCATAAATATCAAGCCAAGCATCACTGAATTTACACTTCGATGTCATAATGGAATTTAAATAACAAAGAATTTAAATAACAATGCTGGAAGCTCAATTATTTTCGCTGTGTCATTGTGAGGCAGAGTCACACTCGATTGTTCAAGAGCACATACATGCGCAGATCGACATGGAGATGGACACCTCATCTCTACAAAATCTGGCAAGTGTTAGTTTTCTGACATTTTCATAACGTCAACGCAAAGTTCGTAACGCGTTTTTAGACCACACGTCTGTCTGTCCACCACTTGTTACAGAATTTCAGCAATTCCAAGGGAAATAAAGACAAAATACATGATTCCATGGTTTTCCATGACTTCATGAACAAAAACCAGAAATTCCATGGTTTTCCAGACATGGATTTTTTGTTTTCAAATTCCATGGTTTTCCATGATTTTCAAGACGCACGGGAACCCTGCAAACATTGTGGGAGCAGCTCTGTTAAAAATCTTGATCATTAGGCTGTTGTATAAATACTTTCCAACCATGTCCAGCAGTTTCTTCTTCTAACTCACATAGTTTAACCCTTCACCCAACATGAATAGCAAAGGATACTTCTCAACATTTCTTGAATAAAGCCCCTCAAAGAAGATCTTCTGTTTCTCAGGCCATTTTCCGTAAAGTTGCATGTGGGCGGGCATTTTTTTTTAATTTCATTTTTTATTTTAATAATTATTTCCTTGCCATCAAAAGTTCATAGTCTTGGTTTGTTTTATGTTAAATTTAGGCCTCATACAGAATAGCATGGGTGGTGATGTATTTCGTCCCTTAACTAGTAGAGTGCTGAATTATTTTTGGTCATCGAAATTTGTTCACATATGTTTGCCTTCTTACAATTTATGGGAGAGTGTCAATGGCACTCTCCCATAAATTGTAACAAGACAAATCCTAACAGACTAAATAATTTCACTTCAAAGGTGGTATGAACAACATCCACAAAATATGAAGCCTTTAAGTGCTGGTACTGACACTTCAGAGTAAAGCCCAAATATGGGCTTCCAGCACTCTACCAGTTAACTTTGTTAGGCCTAACTAAAAATTTTCATCTTTGTCTCCAAATTATAGCTTAGGAGTCCTAGTTCGTTCCACTGATGGGTCAAGGTTTTTGAGATAACAAATTGAAAAATATAACAACCTCAGTCTCACTATTGATAATAAAAAAGGACTAAAAAATGTCCCCCCATGTGTCAGGATTATAAAGGTGCATGACAAAACTAATCTTCATAACTCACATATTTTACTGTCTTGGGTATTCTAAAACAACAATGGAGTTCCTACAACAGAACATATAAACTACTTGGACAATACTTACATGCACAGTGCACAACTTATTTAAACTTACCTGGCACAGAGTGAGCTACAAGATATGACAGGTAGAATATGACACATATTCATAGATAACTACAAACACATACATATATCTGCTACTCTCAAGCTACAGAATTATTATAATCCCTGATGGGTACGGGTGTGGGATGGGAAAATCTCACCCTCGGGACAAGATATTTGGTCCAGACACTCGGCGAGTGTCTGGACCAAATATCTTGTCCCGAGGGTGAGATTTACCCATCCCACACCCGTACCCATCAAGGATTATTTTTCTCCCCCCACCATACAGCGTTTACGTTAGCCAGAGGTAATCGGCGGTCACGTGCTGATATAATCAACTCATTTGGTATTCGTTGTTTTGAAAAACTAATGACACCATCGAAAAGAGCATGCAAAAGTTATGTATATACCAAAGGTATATACCACAAAATCAATTAGGAACGGTGGCATCTAAGGGTTTAAAGAGTTTTAGAGCATCAAACTTTGAACACATGGCATTCTGATGATGTCAATATGAATTAGTTGGTAGCCAAATACTATGCATCGCGTCATAATAACGTTATAAATGTCTCTCCCTGCTATCTCACCCTGGACAGATGTATGTTACACATGCAGTGGGGGGAGAAATTTCACTCCCCAAAATGTTTGATAACAATTCATAGATCAAAACATTGAAAATCCATTCACATCATTATGTTTTATTACATGCCAATTACTTTTCTTCCTGTTTCATATTAACAAATACATAGAGAACATGTGTTCCATAACGACTTCCGTTTATGAACTATTTTTCCACCTGACATCATCGATCCATCAAAAGAACAAAACTCTGCCCATTTTCATAATCAACCAATCGACACATCAAATCCTGACCCAGATCAATTTGGAAGCTGCAGTGACAGACGATAAATCGAATGTCAAGTCACAAATATATTTGTTCAAATCCACCAAAATTAATGAAATTAAACTTTTTCAATAAATGGGGAGAGATATTATAGCACTCAAGTTTTAACTTTGAAGTGAATATCTCTCAGATGACGGGAGCTAATTTCTTAAAAATATTAATAAATAACATATTTGGACACAATTTTCATTTTTTTCTGTCTACATATTGCTCTGTCACACATGTTTGCCTATGACACCTGGGTTTTGTTTTTGTTTTATTTTAAGCAGGAGTTGGAGCTGTTAAATTCTACAAAGAAGAAAATTTTTTTATATTAATGAATTCTATGTCATAGAGGTGTGTAATAAACACAGAATACCATGATGTATGAATACATTCATCAGTATGAACTCATGCCATCACGGGAGGATAGAACGAGAGGCACAGCCTCTCGATCGATCCTTCTGTGCAAGCACTCGTGCTGTATTGACAAATGCATTCACACACCATGATGTTCTGCGTATTTATGGTGTCCCACGTATTGATGTTCTGGTGGGAATATCTGCCACCTTTATGAAAAGTGTTAAACACAGCCTGTTGGACCAGGAACATTCTAAATCCCCTTTGCTGTTCATTTTTACCCATATAATAATAATAGTGATAGAGCATACTGAAAAAGAATGTTTCAAAGATAAGCTCAAGGAATTAACAGATAAATAAATGCACTTTTAACAAAATTTTCAAAATAATGTTATTTTTTTCAATTAATTTGAAGAACATATTATTTTTAAAAACATGTACTTTTATATAATAAACAAAAGACCCCAGGGGGCCTGAAGTGCTCACCTTGAACAGAACACAATATAAACAGAGTCCAAGAATGAGTCTACATTAAGCAATCCATCTCCATAGGATACATTGTCAATCCTTGAGCTCCTCAGGAGAGACAAAAATAATCCGAGCATCATGCCTCTTCTTCAGTTGATCATAATGTAAAATGTAGAGCACCCCTATGAAGCCCCTTGACACAACCTATGTGGATTAATCTTAGTACTGAATACAAAATTTCTAATTCTTCATCTAAATGGCCAATTCCGGCTCTCTTAGGAGCCCAAATATTAACCTAGACTCTCGATGTGAACAAAGTTGAATCTGACCTCCCTAGAGATGTTGTATACTAAATATGAAAGCATTCTGAATGTTGGATCCGAAGAAGAAAAATTTTAAAGAAATTTCTTCATATTGCACGAAGTTAAAATTTGGGCTACCATAGTGAGCCCAAATATTAACCTACAGACTCGATTTGAACAAACTTGAATCTGTCCGCCCTCCCTACCCCCCCCCCCCCCCCCCTCCAGAGATGTCATATATCAAATATGAAAGCATTCTGACCAGTGAATCTGAAGAAGAGGATTTTTTAAGAAATTCCCTCATATTGTACTATGTTAAATTTCAGGTTCCCATATGGAGCCCAAATATTAACCCAGGCACTCAAATTAAACAAACTTGAATCTGCCCCCACCCCTCCCCCGAGATGTTGTATACCAAATATGAAAGCTTCCAACTAGTGGATCCGAAGAAGATTTTTAAAAGAAATTTCCTCATATTGCACTAAGTTAATATTTGGGCTACCATAGCGAGTCCAAATATATACCTAGGGATCAGATTTGAACAAATTTGAATCTGACTTTCCCCCCCCCCCCCCAGAGAAGCTGTATACCAAATATGAAAGCATTCTGACTGGTGGATCTGAAGAAGATTTTTAACAAGAGCACAGCCTAGCGGGGCAACATACACCCGTCAAAATTGGAACATGCACAAGTTTCTCTGGGGTAAAGTTTGAAATTTTTGTTGACTCAACTATGTCTGTCCCCCCCCCCCCCCCCCCCCATTCAATCATTGCCCATTCCCCTGCCCTATCTGGGGTAAAGGGTAATTCACCCGTTTTCACATTTTCATATTAATCGATCTGAGGTCTTCACAAAATAAAAAAAACAACTGAACACGACCCAAATATGAACTTGTGCGAGATATTATGCCCATGAATCTACATATTAAATTTGAAAAGAATCTGATTAAGTTCACGGTCTGTAGAGCACGGAAAGCATAATTTGCCTGATTTATAAGTATTAAAAGGCAATAAATCCTAAGAAAACAACCGAACACAACCCAAATATGAACTTGTGTGAGATATTATGGCCATGAAGCTGCGTATTAATTTTGAAAAGAATCTGATTAAGTTGATGGTCTGTAGAGCACAGAAAGCATAATTTGCTCGATTTCTAAGTATTAAAGGGGGAATAACTACTAGGAAAACTGTCGAACATGACCTAAATTCAAACTGCGCGAGATCTTATTCTGGTTGTGCAGTATATCAAATATTTTTTAAATCTGACTGAAATCACGCTTTGTAGAGCACGGAATACAACTGTACCGGGACGGACTGATGGACAGACGGACAGCGCCATAACATAATATGTCCGTTTTTCAAACGGGCGTATAAAAATTATCCCCCAAATTGAACTAAGTTAAAATTTCGGCTTCCATAGGAAGAACAAATATCAACCTAGGGCCTTGGTTAGAACAATTTTGAATCTGACCCTCATAACAATGATGTATACCAAACATTAAAAGATTCTAAATGGTGGTTCTGAAGAAGAAGATTGTTAAAGAATATTCCCCATATTACCCTAAGTTAAAAATTTGGGCTCCTGTATTGAGCCCAAATATGAACCAATGACCTTTATTTTAACAAACTTGTATCTGACTTTCCCCCCCCCCCTCCCCCCCCCCCCCCCCCCCCCCCCCCCATTCCCACCCTATGAATGCTGTGTACCGAATATCACAAGATTCTGACAATTGGTTCTGGAGAAAAGATTTTTTAAAATTTTTGCAAATATGCTGACTCAGCATTTTTTCTATGCCCTCCACAGAACACCCAAACATAATGGATGGCAATTTTTTTACCATTCAATTCTACTGGTCCTAAGGATGCTTCATACCAAATAACAGCTCTCTGTTCTGTGTGGTTTGGGAAATATGGGTGTTTGAAAATATTTATATTTTTAGCTCCTGGGGTTCCCATGGGAATGCAGGAATTTTTTTTTGCATGAGTCAAGTACTTATGGCCCAATAATAACGTATACCAAATTAGGTTCAAATAGGACCATCGGTTCAGAAAGTTAAAAAATTTATAGTAATTTATATATTTTTTATACTTACCAATGACCCAGACATAGCTGGTGCTAACTCTTAAAATATAGGGCCAAACACAAATTTTGCCCCCCAATCCCCAAAATTTGCATCTAAAACTAAAGAAAACATGTCCTGAAAGGCCCTCCACACTTCGCCCCTACTGCGCATGCGCAGTGTCAAGGACGTTCCGAAATTGGCGCCATTTATCATTCTAATAACCAGTGCCTGGTAAGCGCTATGTACTCAGCGGGGAGGCAAGAGTTCCCAACTCCTGGGAGGGCCATCCCCGTCTGGGTCATTGGTAAGTATAAAAAATATATAAATTACTATAAATTTTTTAACATTTTTATACTGTACCAATGACCCAGACATAGCTGAATAGTAAAAAGGCTGGAGGGCCAAGGACATAGAGCAAAATGGAATACGCTCAATAAAATAAAATAGAGTAATCCCCTGTAGGGAAAAGAAGTAATAGGCCTTATATGTATCTTTCTTATTTATGATAAATTAGAAAGATACAACACCTTCCAAAAATTGAGCTTCATACATCCATGTACTCTATTAATATCCAATAATCCTTATACTAATAATTTTTAAAGTAAGCCAATAATAAAGTAAGTCTAGAGAATAGAGACTCTTATACTCCTAAAAGTGTGTGAGAATTGCATAATCATGTCCGTTGACATATGCAATATTCAAAAGCTATACTTTAAAAACTAAGACTTGAATGAATTTTATAAACTTAAACTTCTCACTAACAACCATCCCAATAACAGCTCAGAATTACTAACTCCGGAGGAGGTATCCCCTTGTTTTCATAGTAAAAACAGGTGACCCAAGGGAACACCCTCCCCCCCCCCCCCCCTTTTTCTTGCCCTGGGTCAAATAGCCCAGAGCGAAGAGGGCAGCCGAACGGAGACACTGCCGAAACAGACAGCCTACCTAGCTATAGTAGCAACTGTTAAGTGAATGACATTCTGAGCAGTAGATAATAGACCTAACAATAGAGGCCTCCAGAAATGGACTCGATATTTCTGAGATAAAATTCATGAATGGATGGCTGAGCGCAATGAGCAGCCTTCAAAAATCTATAATAGCAACACTATTAATGTAAGCCCAAGAAGTAGAAGAACTCTTACTTCATGAGCCGAAATCTTAAGCACAACTGCTAAGCCAATGATATACCATAAGCAGTACGCTAGTTAATAGAATCCATTAACAAAAAAAAATGGAGCGTAACGTCCTTCTACTAGACATCAAAGACAGAAGAAGCTTACGCCCTTGTAATAAACAGATATCTGTTTATAAATACATAAACTGTACCCGGAAAGAGTAAAGGCCTATGCCCATACGAAGACGGAAGGACCTTAAAATAATAGGTTCCGGATAATAGGAGCCTAACTCTTATGCAACAATCCAACCTAAATAGTAACGGAAGTATTGATTCCGAAACTATGAAAGTGAAAATCATCCATCGATAGTGCATGAAACTCACTGACTCTACAGTAAAAGAGAAACCCACAGAATTACTGTCTAAAAGGTCAGAATTTGAAAACTACTGTTTCCAGAGGCTCAAATGATTACTTAGCTAAATAAGAACCGAAGTTAAAATCCGTATAGGAATTTAATCTAAAGATTCTAAGTCTATTTATCAAAAAGTTACTAACTGACTTAGATAAAGAGACAAAAGACTCAATTGTAAACTATCGTAGAGTGCATAGGTATGAGGTAACATAAACCTATAACCTAAATAACAACAGGCTGCAGTAGATCTTGTGAAACAAGTATACTAAAAAATAGCAATGAGTAGTATGGAGGGATCAACCATATGAACATAATGATCCCTACACCACGACAGAAGAGCCTCCACTTTAGTCGCATAGAATAGCGAAGAAGAGGATCTCCTATAGTAAGAAATCGCGTCCAAAGCTCGTCCAGTACAGTGCTTACAATGCAATACGGACCACACAACGGAATACATGAAGGTTGCGACCTTGCTGGTTGTGATAAAGATGACACGATTTACCCAGTGAAAAAAGATCCTCACATAGAGGAAGATTTCACGTTAAGATCCACAGTAGACAAGAGAGTAAATTACTCATGATCTCTGTGAAGATAGAGATGCTATCAACAGAAATGTATTGTGGTTGTTTATCTTAGCAATACCTGCTAAAACAACAGCGCCGGAGGATACGCGTATCCTATCATTCCGTCCTATAGATCAATAGAGCGTTAACAGTATTAGCTCAGAGATCTGGACAAGCCAACACATACGTCTGCAATTTATTAGCAAGCTGTGTCATAAATAAAACATCATTGGGCGCTCCCATAGATAGCAAATCTGAATGAATACTTGTTTGTTGAGAGTCCATTCTGACAGCAACAAGCGACCCGTAAGAGAACGGGAGTGCGATAAAACAATCAGACGTCCCAGAATATGACGGACCAAAACTGAACTTGGTGTACTATAACCAACAGACGGATTCTTTCCATTAAATTGAATAACGGAAACGAAAGAGTGCCTCCCTGGTTCCGGAGATACGCCACTACTGTCGAATTAAAGGACAGGAATTTGGGCATGCGTTTCTGAATAATGTTCATGCAATGACATAAAGCAAGCCTAAAAAACATTATTCCGCGGAAGTTAAACTGATAGCTAAAAGACTGCGGAACCCAAAGACCCTGGCACTTCGAATCCGTAGGGATCAGTATATATCCCAATCTGTTTGACTGGCAACCGTCATAACAGCCACACTCGGGTCCGGCAACTGCGGCGGCACTCTCTGAGTCAACCACCGAATGTTTGCCCCAATCTGAATCTCTTGTAACACTAGATAGACAAGAGAATGTATAATTCAAGCAATTCATGGATTGCCGGAAAGTTGCCGTCGAAGAGAAGCTCCTCCGAGAACGAAGCGACTCTGAGAGAGTTCTTAACCTACTATCCACGCGTGGATGTAGCTAGGGCTGCATCACGTCAAACCAACTCCAATCAGCCACTGAAGGGCGGAGTTATACGTGAACAAACTACTGCCCTCAAAAGAAATTACATTGAGAATAATATCCCGTAAATCTTTTCTTGAAGACGTAATGATAACGCCTCAGTAAGGCGGATTACGTATAATAAAGCGTCTAAGTTAAGTCTACTATACATAATGTCGTTCCCAACACTGAAATTGGAAAAGACATAAACGGCGAAAAAGAATATATATGCAGTCTTTAATCACACCGTCTAGACGCGTATGAACTCTCGGTATGCCCTGCTCTGCCAAAATAAACTATATGTAAAAAAGATAAAATGGCAGAAATGAGCCACGCGGACAAGAAACTAAACTATCATGCTTAGTAGCAGGCTTGTATATATATATAAATATATAGCGTCGAAAAATAAAACACATGTTGTAATGACAATATTGGACTGCGTCGGTAAGTCAGGGACAAAGTCCCTGTACCGATCGAAAAATCCGAGTCCAATGACGCTATAAGTCTCTTATCCAAGATCGCAGCAATGAAGTCCGAAAAATAATCACTGGAAGAAATGCCAGAAGATATGAAAGGCATCTTCCGATACTACTAAAGGGAAAACTCGAAATCTTTCGAATCCCTTTCGCCATCCTGTCGGACCCTATAAAGCGTTCGGTCGTCCGTAGCTTGATGCAACCGCGGACCGCACCGACCCAGCGCCGTCGGATAATTCCTGATTCGACCGAGAAACTGTCAATTGCTGGGATGCTGCGAAACAACTGTGCTAACTCGGATAGCACGTCCGTCACTGAGGCCTGAGGAGCAGCGGTCTTACGATGCATTGCCGCAGGAAGCTCCAAGATCGTTACCCCCGTGCATACTTCCAATATGCGAGCGAACGGAGTGTAGAGGTCTCGTGTCCCTTGGCTACCGGATGGCGCGACCTATTCGCTCTGGAATCACTGAATGCCGAAACTGATCGGATACTCGAGGTCACGTAGCCAATGTGCGGTCGTGTGCCCTGCTGTGAGGATGAGGAAGCATTAAAGACAGTCTCTCGGACTGTCAATATAACGGAGCGTCCCGAGCAACGGACATATGCTCCGAATGTAAAATATCTGAACCACAACATGCGGTCCCCTATGTTGTTGGCTTCCTCCGATCTGTCCTCAATCTGCCGTCACTGGGTGAGTACTAAAGTAATTAAAGTGCTCGCATCACCCAAATCTCCTTCCTAGACCGCAACGGACGAACCCGGCAGCCGAACCATTCGATGAATGTACGCTACACCGGGTGAGCTAGCGAATGTCACTCCGTAAGCGATAGACATATTCCATGAGCACTTATTGCCGCTAACTCTTCATTAACTATGACGACAGAGGCACACTTTTGAAAGACATCTCCATAATTCTTCGAACAAGAAACCAGAAATGCTTTGATAGCAAGCATAAAATAATAATATAAATAGCGTCGTTCAATAATTCGAAAGTTTGTGTGACATTATTGGACTATGTCGGAACTGAGGGACGATGTCCCTGAACCGAACCAAAAATTTCTAAGTCCACCGACGCTATCGGTTTCTTATCCGGCATCGCAGCATATGTTGTTCCGAAAGGGAAAGCTTGAAATCCTCCGAATCCCTTTCGGTATCCCGTCGGACCGGATGAAACTTTCGGACGTCCGTACCCGCTTCCGCGGAGCGTCCCGACCCAGCATCGTCGGATAAAATATATGCGACAGATTCAGTTGATGCTGGGATGCTGCGATAAACTGTGCTATTAAGGAAAGCACGTCCGTTCCCGAGGCCTGTGCAGTAGCGGACTTACGATGCATTGCCGCTGGAAGCTCCGTGTACGTTGACTCCCGCACACTTCCTATGCGTACGTCCGGAGTCTGCAGGCCTCGAGTCCCCGGCTACCGACCCAGCGCTGTCGGATAATTCTCGATCCGACACCGTTTCTGTCGGCTGCTGGGATGCTGCGATAAGCTGTGCTATGTGCACAAGAATGTCCGGCGTCGAGACCTGCGGAGGCGCAGTCTATCGCTGCTTCGCCGAGGGCAGCTCCGCATCAGATGGCTCCCGCATACTTCCTATGCGAACGTCCGGAGTCCATCGGTCTCGAATCCCTGGCTGCCGGATGGTGTGACCTGGTCGCCGAAGAATCCTTGATCGGCGAAGTTGGTAATATATCGGCGGTCACGCAGCCAAGGTGCGGTCGTGTGCGCTGACGAGAAGAGGAAGCCTTAGCAGTCTCAGCGGACTGCCTATACAACGGAGCGTCCCGAGCGACGGACGTATGCTCCGCTAGCGACACATTTGTACCACAACATCTGGGGCCAGATGTTGTTGAACGAGAGAGGGGCCTCTCTCGCTTGCCGTCCGGATGGACCGGAACGAGCTATGAACCGGACTAAAAGGCTTCCTCCGTTCTCCCTCCGATCCGCCGTCACTGGGTGTGCATTAAGTTAATTTTATAGTGCTCGCATCACCCCAAAATTCCTTCTAGACCGCAACGGACGAACCCGGCTGCCGAACCATTCGGTGAATGGACGCTACACCGGGCGAGCTAGCGGACGTCAAAGGCCGTCGAACCTACTAGGGTCCTCTTAGGCAATTGGCGTATTACATGAGCACTTTTCCGCTAGCCCTTCATTAATTGTGACGACGGAGGCACACTGTTGGAAGACATCACAGATACATCACCCTAATCTTGATCGTCTGAAATAGAAATTGATAAAGTAGAGTGACCCTGCGGGGAAAGGACCGGAGTGTCCAAATCCCCAACAACATACCGTGACATACGCTTCCCATATTGTCATCGAAATCATACGATACAGAACAGGAGTTAATGCGAGTACACTGACCACATATAGAATGAAAATAAGGTCAGAGGAAGACTTCCTCTTAAAACAATTGATCAATATCCTTTCAATGTGAAAAGAAAACAAGTCCTGGTACTCGCACTAACCCCTGGCAAAATACATAATAATAATATGATCCATTAATATAGAAAAAATAATTGAAATCAAAATATTTTGAAAAAATATTTTTTCAGAACAGCCCAAGTTTCTGAAAAGTAACGTTGAGCCCCAATGGATCCCAAGCCTAAGTGTGGAAAAAAAAATTTTAAAAATATTTTAAACAATTTATTCAACACTTACGAACAATAATAATGTATCTAGTTATGATTAAAATAACATAAAGATATTATTATTTAGAAATCCCCCCCTCACACAGAGGGCTGTTGTAAATGTAAACAATGAGTGTAAAAACACTAAAATAAGACTCCAGGCACCCAGGCCCGAAATCAGTTACCAAAAATACACCATCTGATGCAAAACAGAGACTTCCAGGGAAGAAACTGCAGAACATCAGATGGTAGATGCAGAACACAACGCCTAACCACCCGTAGGTGAAGACGTAAACATGGGGAAAGAACAGAATTCATTCTGTTATTCAGCTAAAACTCCCAAGAAATTTTAGTAATAATAATTACATAAACTATGCCAAAAGCATGGGAGAATAGCAAGGGGGAACTTAAAGGACAGGGAGAGAGGAAAAACACTTGAAAAAACAGTGTAACTAAATAATCAGAATGACAACAAAATGGCTGCTGCCTTGAAAATAGGTAACTTAACATAATTTCATTAAAAAATTTTAAGTTACAGCCCTGATAATATTCTGTCACACATTCTTTTCCTCTCCTCCTTTTCTATCCTCCTTAGAATCACCATTTCACTAATATTTATGTGTCTGGCATCATTTAAACTGAGATTTAAAAGCACAAAGATCAGTCAGATGTTAACTGATGAAGGGCCAAACTTAGAATGATAAATGGCGCCAATTTCGGAACGTCCTTGACACTGCGCATGCGCAGTAGGGGCGAAGTGTGGAGGGCCTTTCAGGACATGTTTTCTTTAGTTTTAGATGCAAATTTTGGGGATTGGGGGGCAAAATTTGTGTTTGGCCCTATATTTTAAGAGTTAGCACCAGCTATGTCTGGGTCATTGGTACAGTATAAAAATATAGAAATTTTTGGCAGGGCCAAAAATCTTACCCCTCTAATTACAAAGCCAAATATTGCTTCACTATCTTTGTTTGAACAAATTTGATTCTACACCTCAAAAGGAAGCTCCATAACAAATATCAAGTCATTGTACCCACTGGTTCATAAGAAGATTTTAAAAATATTTTGGGCATTTTCCCCTACCCCCTCCCTATGGAGCTGGGTATGTTGAGTTGAACAAAAATGCAATGCCCCTTCGGGACCATCACTCACACAAACTTTCACTTGAATTGGCCCAGTGGTTTTGGAGGAGGAGACCAAAACATTGTGCTGACGGATGATGGACGAAGAGCGATGAGATTAGTTCAGCTTGACTTTGTCAAGGTGAGCTAAAAAGGTAATAAAACAATGTCAGCAGTGGCTATTTCAAAGGTGAACTCAGCTGACCTGTGAAATGGCCACTGTTGACATTATTCATTGTTATATGTAACCAAATTTGTTAAAGTGGACTAATCTTGTCATAAAATATTTCAAAGTAATTGATAATTTATCTTACAATCAACATGTATTTTGTCTGTATTAACTCCGCAACTGTTGTGTATCAAACCCCCTGATACAGATATTTGTATCAGGGGGTCGGATACAAGCACGTTCCTTTCGCGTGAGTTCCATTTTTTTTCTTTTTGTTCATCCGTACGAATAAATAGTTCATTATATATTCGTCTACATTCTTAACTTATCCCCAATATATTGTAAGATAAAATGATTATTACCATTATGAGGATGTACAAAATATGTATCCGAGTCTCGCTACGGGTTCTAAGGGTAGATTACGACTCGACTTCGACTCATCGTGATCTGCCCTTAGAACCCAGAGCTCGACTCGGATACATATTTTGTACATCCACATAATTGTAATAATCTCTAGGCATTTATGCCACACAAATGCTGCACAAAGTAGATCTGTTTCCCGGGTCATCATTTTTGTATAAAAATGCATGTGGTTGTTTTTTTTTCCATTTTATTATTTATTTTTAAAATTATTTCTTTACTTTAGAGGTTCATATACAAATCACAAAAGTCAAAGAAAACTAAGTGCAAAATAAAGATCAATGTTCTTAACCATTTACCCAACACGAAAAGAAGTTGACACTTGCAA
This sequence comes from Pictodentalium vernedei, assembly GCA_031216915.1. Classification (NCBI taxonomy): domain Eukaryota; kingdom Metazoa; phylum Mollusca; class Scaphopoda; order Dentaliida; family Dentaliidae; genus Pictodentalium; species Pictodentalium vernedei. The sequence continues at coordinate 848,719,800 of CM062297.1, forward strand.
ACAAAATTCTTGAATAACTAATTTTTTTCAGTTTTTGTGTCAAACAGCTTATGACCCATCATTGGAACGAGCTCGTTGAGCTCGTTCCAGTGAGGAGTCATAGGCTATGTTTTTCAGAGAAATAATGAAAATTGGATGGTAATTTTTGTGAATAGCACTGGCTGTTTTTGGACATTATGTTGGGTAAAGGGTTAACCCTTTACCCAACACACAGGATATCAAAATTTATTATTTCAATTATTGTTTTCCAAATTTTTCAAAATATTTCAACAAAAACATATCATGTGACCCATCATTGGAACAATCTCAGCGAGCTCGTTCCAATGAGGGTGTCACATGATATGGTTCCATTAACATTTAAAAAAAAATGGGTGGATGCGGCCGATTCGTTAGGTAAAGGGTTAAGAGGTTCAAGAGGTAACAGATGAATGCCAAAGGAAAATCTAATAAAGTCTTTTTGGTGTAATCTGAAGTAATGTTCCAAGGGGGGTTGAAGGTGGTAGTGATAGGCGTATGACTTTCTTGGACAACAGGTCTGCTTGAATCTACAGCCACATCCTGGTGCAAGTGCTTCAAGTGACAGGATAGTAGTAATGGTAGTATATTATAGTGTCAATATTTCTTGAATAATTACCCCTCAAACTGTGATGTCAGTTGTTGAACTTGAAACTGACAGAAAAAAAAATATTGCTGTGACCCATTTTGCTTCAAATGATTGCAACTGTGTTTGGGTATGGTTGCAGCCATTACCTTTTTCCACTAAACCACTTTCAAAATGAAAATACGTGATGTTATGTGACTTTGCAGTTAAATTACATTTTTGCTTTACAACAAGAATTTAATGTGACCATAATACATGTAATCTCAATCATCCCAGACCAAAATATTTAGGAGGGCAATTTTTCGCTCTCCTCAATTCTTTCAGGAGGGCAGTAAGGAGAGCTAAAAAATCGCTCTCCTGAAATTGCCAAGCCTGAGAATTTATGTTCAACATAAACCCTGATCCGGAAACCCCAGACCATGTTACCATCAATTCATCAGAATAACTTATAATGTGGACGAAGGGAAAATCAGTTGCCTTATTTCTTTTGAGACAAAGAAAATGATCATTGGCACACTTTGCACTGGCCTGTTCAGTTCCCATGGAAATAGTTTTGTGAATCAGAGATAATATCTAACAGTCTTTAAAATAAATTTTTCATTATCTTTGGGAGCAAGCCTCTAGACACCCACTCATTTCCACAATCAGTTTATGAAGAGCAGATTCAAACTTACAACCTTACTATTATCTATACTGTTGACTGATAATTTTTTCTTCAAATAATGCATTATATAATTTGTATGATTGTACAACTGGAAAGATGGTACGACTGACTTGTTCAGTCACTTGCTTCACTTTGTGTCTTTTATTATGATGTTATATGGAAGTTATTAAGTCAGATATATGTTGCGTATGGCCATAATCTAAAAGCTGATTATGTCAGTTTTTCTTCTGTTTTCATGGAATACTGTATGTTAATGCATACAGGCCAATTTTTAACAGTTCTTCTTAGTTTTTCAACTCTTCAACCTTTTCTTATTGAACATAAAGATAAATAAAGGTAAACAATTTTTCTACTCACCACTACAGAAGTGCATCGAATGGTTACCATGGTATAAACCAGAGCAGTCTGGATCACCTGTTAAATTAAGAAAAAAGTTAAAAAATTTATGGTAATTTATATATTTTTTATACTTACCAATGACCCAGACTTAGCTGGTGCTAACTCTAAAATATCTAGGGCCAAACGCAAATTTTACCCCCCAATCCCCAAAATTTGCATCTAAAACCGAAAACTACGTCCTAGATGGTCCTCCATACTTTTACTCCACTGTGCATGCGCAGTGTCAAGGAGGTCTCGAAATTGGCGCAATTATCATTCTTACAACCAGTGCCTGGTAAGCGTTATGTACTCAGCGGGGTCATTGGTAAGTATAAAAAATATATAAAATTACTATAAATTTTTTAACATTTTAATACTGTACCAATGTCCCAGACTTAGCTGACTAGTAAAAAGGTTGGAGGGCCTAGGACATAAATGAAAATTCAATAAACACAATTACATATAACAGAACTATCCCCTGAAGGAGAAAATGAGAGATAGGATTTACATGTATCTTTCTTATTTGTATCAAAAAGAAAGACACAATACCATCCTGTAATTGAGCGCAATAACATCAATGATCTCTATTAACATTCAGTATAACCCTTTATACTAATATTTTTAAAGGAAAGCCCATAAATAAGGAAGTCCCGCAAAATGAGACTCTATATACTCATATAAAAGTGTCCAAGGATTGTATATTAACGCCCGATTAATAGTGATATATACAAATGTCTCACACCGAGCAACACTTAAAAAATATTACATAGATGAGTAAACCTTAGCTTTACTTTAAAACCATCCTGGTACCGACTCGGAATTACTGACTCCAAGGGAGGTATTCCCTTGCTTTACACTATAAAGCAGGTGACCTAAGGGAACACCTGTCCCCCCCCCCCCCCCCCTTCCCCTTGCCCTGGATCAAGTACTCCAGAGCGAAGAGGGCAGCAGGACAGAGTCACTGCCGGAACCGAAAGCCTACATATATATAGTTGCCACTGTTTTGTGGACGACATTCTAAGTGAAAAATAACGGACCTACACAATGCATATCTGCAGAAAAGGACTCAATATTTCTCAGATACAAAATCGGGAAAGTGGAGGGCTAAGAACAATATGCAGCCCTCACAGAATCTGTAATAGCAACATTATTAGCATAAGCCCATGATGTAGAAGAGTTCTTACTTCATGAGCTTAAAACTAAAGCACAGACTGCGGATTGAAAATATTACCATAAGCAGTACTGATAGTAAATTGAATCCATCTGACCATAGAATGGACCGATATGTGGAGAAAGCTTCCACGGCATGTCCCACAATAGACGTCTGAGTAGATTAAATCACGGTTTTTGTGGAGATAGAAATGCTACGAACAGAATTTTGCATTGAGATATATAACTTGAGCAATATCTGCTGAATCAACGGCACTGGAAGATACGCATATCCTATTATTCCGTCTCACGAGATCGATAGAGCGTCTACTGCAAATGCTCGAAGATCCAAACACTGTGACACATACTTTTGCAACTGAATGTTGAGATGCGTCATGAAAAAGTCGATCATATGCCGCTCTCCTTGGTAGCAAATCTGATTGAATACTCGTTGTTGAAAGTCCATTCTGGCGACAACAAGCGGCCCTTCCGTGAAGGGAGTCCGCTAATACATTCAGACGACCATGAATATGACGGACCAATAGGAGAACTTGATGTTCTAGTACAAACAGAAAGATTCCTTCCGTTAACATGAAAATACAGAATGGAATGATTGTCTCCCTAGTTCCGAAAATACGCTAATACCATCGAATTTTCAGACAGAATTAGCACATGAGCATACTGAATAACGTTATCCGATAACGTAGCACAAGCCAAAATGACAACATTCTTGATGTTAATGTGCTTAATTAGGAACTACGGATCCCAAAGATGCTGGCCCTTCAAATCCGTTGGGCTCTATGATACGACCCAACCTGTTTGACTGGCATCCGTCAAGACTGTAAAACTCAGATCCGGCAATTGCACTGGAACTCTCTGAGTTAACCACTGAAAACCTGCCCAAGTCTGAATCTCTTATTCACTTGATTGACAAGAAGATGTCCGTATCGAGCAAAAAAATCTTCACCCTCCAATTCTGGATCAGAAGAAATTGGAGTGGACAAGTGCGTAAGCACCCCATCGGAATAAAATCGTGGCATCTCCGCACAAACCTATTAGTATCATGAGATCTCTCGCTGAGACTTTGTCTGAGCGAAGACAATAGTGAGCTTAACAACTGATTAATTTCTCTGGGTAACGACAGACGAATGAAAATGTTGTGCGTTTCGAAGCTCATCCCCCAGTGGGTGAATGACTTGGATGATACCAAATCCGACTTCTCCTCGTTTACTTATGAAACTGAGACGTCGGAGCAATAGAAGCAGATTCTGCACATTGTTCTGAAGCGTTAACTCATAGCTGTACCTCTAAAGAATGTCGTCCCGGTAGGTCGACATTATCGCAGACGACTGAGCTCGGAAATGAGCCATTACCGAGTTCGTTATTCGAGTGAAAGCCCAGGGGGCTAGATTCAGACCGAAGCACATTGCTCGGAACTGATACATGACTCCTATGATGAGGAAGCGAAGATACTTTCTGAACGCCTGATATACCATGACGTGAAAGTACGCATCTTGAGATCTATGCATGTAACATAGTCGTATACCCGAAAACTCGCTCTGACCGATCGGATGGACTCCATATATAAACTTGGAGCCACGATCAGCTTGTTTATCCAGCTCAGAAAAGTTAAAAAATTTATAGTAATTTATATATTTTTTATACTTACCAATGACCCAGACATAGCTGGTGCTAACTCTTAAAATATAGGGCCAAACACAAATTTTGCCCCCCAATCCCCAAAATTTGCATCTAAAACTAAAGAAAACATGTCCTGAAAGGCCCTCCACACTTCGCCCCTACTGCGCATGCGCAGTGTCAAGGACGTTCCGAAATTGGCGCCATTTATCATTCTAATAACCAGTGCCTGGTAAGCGCTATGTACTCAGCGGGGAGGCAAGAGTTCCCAACTCCTGGGAGGGCCATCCCCGTCTGGGTCATTGGTAAGTATAAAAAATATATAAATTACTATAAATTTTTTAACATTTTTATACTGTACCAATGACCCAGACATAGCTGAATAGTAAAAAGGCTGGAGGGCCAAGGACATAGAGCAAAATGGAATACGCTCAATAAAATAAAATAGAGTCATCCCCTGTAGGGAAAGGAAGTAATAGGCCTTACATGTATCTTTCTTATTTATGATAAATTAGAAAGATACAACACCTTCCAAAAATTGAGCTTCATACATCCATGTACTCTATTAATATCCAATAATCCTTATACTAATAATTTTTAAAGTAAGCCAATAATAAAGTAAGTCTAGAGAATAGAGACTCTTATACTCCTAAAAGTGTGTGAGAATTGCATAATCATGTCCGTTGACATATGCAATATTCAAAAGCTATACTTTAAAAACTAAGACTTGAATGAATTTTATAAACTTAAACTTCTCACTAAACAACCATCCCAATAACAGCTCAGAATTACTAACTCCGGAGGAGGTATCCCCTTGTTTTCATAGTAAAAACAGGTGACCCAAGGGAACACCCTCCCCCCCCCTTTTTCTTGCCCTGGGTCAAATAGCCCAGAGCGAAGAGGGCAGCCGAACGGAGACACTGCCGAAACAGACAGCCTACCTAGCTATAGTAGCAACTGTTAAGTGAATGACATTCTGAGCAGTAGATAATAGACCTAACAATAGAGGCCTCCAGAAATGGACTCGATATTTCTGAGATAAAATTCATGAATGGATGGCTGAGCGCAATGAGCAGCCTTAAAAAATCTATAATAGCAACACTATTAATGTAAGCCCAAGAAGTAGAAGAACTCTTACTTCATGAGCCGAAATCTTAAGCACAACTGCTAAGCCAATGATATACCATAAGCAGTACGCTAGTTAATAGAATCCATTAACAATAAAATGGAGCGTAACGTCCTTCTACTAGACATCAAAGACAGAAGAAGCTTACGCCCTTGTAATAAACAGATATCTGTTTATAAATACATAAACTGTACCCGGAAAGAGTAAAGGCCTATGCCCATACGAAGACGGAAGGACCTTAAAATAATAGGTTCCGGATAATAGGAGCCTAACTCTTATGCAACAATCCAACCTAAATAGTAACGGAAGTATTGATTCCGAAACTATGAAAGTGAAAATCATCCATCGATAGTGCATGAAACTCACTGACTCTACAGTAAAAGAGAAAGCAACAGAATTACTGTCTAAAAGGTCAGAATTTGAAGACTACTGTTTCCAGAGGCTCAAATGATTACTTAGCTAAATAAGAACCGAAGTTAAAATCCGTATAGGAATTTAATCTAAAGATTCTAAGTCTATTTATCAAAAAGTTACTAACTGACTTAGATAAAGAGACAAAAGACTCAATTGTAAACTATCGTAGAGTGCATAGGTATGAGGTAACATAAACCTATAACCTAAATAACAACAGGCTGCAGTAGATCTTGTGAAACAAGTATACTAAAAAATAGCAATGAGTAGTATGGAGGGATCAACCATATGAACATAATGATCCCTACACCACGACGGAAGAGCCTCCACTTTAGTCGCATAGAATAGCGAAGAAGAGGATCTCCTATAGTTAGAAATCGCGTCCAAAGCTCGTCCAGTACAGTGCTTACAATGCAATACGGACCACACAACGGAATACATGAAGGTTGCGACCTTGCTGGTTGTGATAAAGATGACACGATTAACCCAGTGAAAAAAGATCCTCACATAGAGGAAGATTTCACGTTAAGATCCACAGTAGACAAGAGAGTAAATTACTCATGATCTCTGTGAAGATAGAGATGCTATCAACAGAAATGTATTGTGGTTGTTTATCTTAGCAATACCTGCTAAAACAACAGCGCCGGAGGATACGCGTATCCTATCATTCCGTCCTATAGATCAATAGAGCGTTAACAGTATTAGCTCAGAGATCTGGACAAGCCAACACATACGTCTGCAATTGATTAGCAAGCTGTGTCATAAATAAAACATCATTGGGCGCTCCCATAGATAGCAAATCTAATTGAATACTTGTTTGTTGAGAGTCCATTCTGACAGCAACAAGCGACCCGTAAGAGAACGGGAGTGCGATAAAACAATCAGACGACCCAGAATATGACGGACCAAAACTGAACTTGGTGTACTATAACCAACAGACGGATTCTTTCCATTAAATTGAATAACGGAAACGAAAGAGTGCCTCCCTGGTTCCGGAGATACGCCACTACTGTCGAATTAAAGGACAGGAATTGGGCATGCGTTTCTGAATAATGTTCATGCAATGACATAAAGCAAGCCTAAAAAACATTATTCCGCGGAAGTTAAACTGATAGCTAAAAGACTGCGGAACCCAAAGACCCTGGCACTTCGAATCCGTAGGGATCAGTATATATTCCAATCTGTTTGACTGGCAACCGTCATAACAGCCACACTCGGGTCCGGCAACTGCGGCGGCACTCTCTGAGTCAACCACCGAATGTTTGCCCCAGTCTGAATCTCTTGTAACACTAGATAGACAAGAGAATGTATAAATCAAGCAATTCATGGATTGCCGGAAAGTTGCCGTCGAAGAGAAGCTCCTCCGAGAACGAAGCGACTCTGAGAGAGTTCTTAACCTACTATCCACGCGTGGATGTAGCTAGGGCTGCATCACGTCTAACCAACTCCAATCAGCCACTGAAGGGCGGAGTTATACGTGAACAAACTACTGCCCTCAAAAGAAATTACATTGAGAATAATATCCCGTAAATCTTTTCTTGAAGACGTAATGATAACGCCTCAGTCAGGCGGATTACGTATAATAAAGCGTCTAAGTTAAGTCTACTATACATAATGTCGTTCCCAACATTGAAATTGGAAAAGACATAAACGGCGAAAAAGAATATATGCAGTCTTTAATCACACCGTCTAGACGCATATGAACTCTCGGTATGCCCTGCTCTGCCAAAATAAACTATATGTAAAAAAGATAAAATGGCAGAAATGAGCCACGCGGACAAGAAACTAAACTATCATGCTTAGTAGCAGGCTTGTATATATATATAAATATATAGCGTCGAAAAATAAAACACATGTTGTAATGACAATATTGGACTGCGTCGGTAAGTCAGGAACAAAGTCCCTGTACCGATCGAAAAATCCGAGTCCAATGACGCTATAAGTCTCTTATCCAAGATCGCAGCAATGAAGTCCGAAAAATAATCACTGGAAGAAATGCCAGAAGATATGAAAGGCATCTTCCGATACTACTAAAGGGAAAACTCGAAAACTTTCGAATCCCTTTCGCCATCCTGTCGGACCCTATAAAGCGTTCGGTCGTCCGTAGCTTGATGCAACCGCGGACCGCACCGACCCAGCGCCGTCGGATAATTCCTGATTCGACCGAGAAACTGTCAATTGCTGGGATGCTGCGAAACAACTGTGCTAACTCGGATAGCACGTCCGTCACTGAGGCCTGAGGAGCAGCGGTCTTACGATGCATTGCCGCAGGAAGCTCCGAGATCGTTACCCCGTGCATACTTCCAATATGCGAGCGAACGGAGTGTATAGGCCTCGTGTCCCTTGGCTACCGGATGGCGCGACCTATTCGCTGTGGAATCACTGAATGCCGAAACTGATCGGATACTCGAGGTCACGTAGCCAATGTGCGGTCGTGTGCCCTGCTGTGAGGATGAGGAAGCATTAAAGACAGTCTCTCGGACTGTCAATATAACGGAGCGTCCCAAGCAACGGACATATGCTCCGAATGTAAAATATCTGAACCACAACATGCGGTCCCCTATGTTGTTGGCTTCCTCCGATCTGTCCTCAATCTGCCGTCACTGGGTGAGTACTAAAGTAATTAAAGTGCTCGCATCACCCAAATCTCCTTCCTAGACCGCAACGGACGAACCCGGCAGCCGAACCATTCGATGAATGTACGCTACACCGGGTGAGCTAGCGAATGTCACTCCGTAAGCGATAGACATATTCCATGAGCACTTATTGCCGCTAACTCTTCATTAACTATGACGACAGAGGCACACTTTTGAAAGACATCTCCATAACTCTTCGAACAAGAAACCAGAAATGCTTGGATAGCAAGCATAAAATAATAATATATATAGCGTCGTTCAATAATTCGAAAGTTTGTGTGACATTATTGGACTATGTCGGAACTGAGGGACGATGTCCCTGAACCGAACCAAAAATTTCTAAGTCCACCGACGCTATCAGTTTCTTATCCGGCATCGCAGCATATGTTGTTCCGAAAGGGAAAGCTTGAAATCCTCCGAATCCCTTTCGGTATCCCGTCGGACCGGATGAAACTTTCGGACGTCCGTACCCGCTTCCGCGGAGCGTCCCGACCCAGCATCGTCGGATAAAATATATGCGACAGATTCAGTTGATGCTGGGATGCTGCGATAAACTGTGCTATTAAGGAAAGCACGTCCGTTCCCGAGGCCTGTGCAGTAGCGGACTTACGATGCATTGCCGCTGGAAGCTCCGTGTACGTTGACTCCCGCACACTTCCTATGCGAACGTCCGGAGTCTGCAGGCCTCGAGTCCCCGGCTACCGACCCAGCGCTGTCGGATAATTCTCGATCCGACACCGTTTCTGTCGGCTGCTGGGATGCTGCGATAAGCTGTGCTATGTGCACAAGAATGTCCGGCGTTGAGACCTGCGGAGGCGCAGTCTATCGCTGCTTCGCCGAGGGCAGCTCCGCATCAGATGGCTCCCGCATACTTTTCCTATGCGAACATCCGGAGTCCATCGGTCTCGAATCCCTGGCTGCCGGATGGTGTGACCTGGTCGCCGAAGAATCCTTGAACGGCGAAGCTGGTAATATATCGGCGGTCACGCAGCCAAGGTGCGGTCGTGTGCGCTGACGAGAAGAGGAAGCCTTAGCAGTCTCAGCGGACTGCCTATACAACGGAGCGTCCCGAGCGACGGACGTATGCTCCGCTAGCGACACATTTGTACCACAACATCTGGGGCCAGATGTTGTTGAACGAGAGAGGGGCCTCTCTCGCTTGCCGTCCGGATGGACCGGAACGAGCTATGAACCGGACTAAAAGGCTTCCTCCGTTCTCCCTCCGATCCGCCGTCACTGGGTGTGCATTAAGTTAATTTTATAGTGCTCGCATCACCCCAAAATTCCTTCTAGACCGCAACGGACGAACCCGGCTGCCGAACCATTCGGTGAATGGACGCTACACCGGGCGAGCTAGCGGACGTCAAAGGCCGTCGAACCTACTAGGGTCCTCTTAGGCAATTGGCGTATTACATGAGCACTTTTCCGCTAGCCCTTCATTAATTGTGACGACGGGGGCACACTGTTGGAAGACATCACAGATACATCACCCTAATCTTGATCGTCTGAAATAGAAATTGATAAAGTAGAGTGACCCTGCGGGGAAAGGACCGGAGTGTCCAAATCCCCAACAACATACCGTGACATACGCTTCCCATATTGTCATCGAAATCATACGATACAGAACAGGAGTTAATGCGAGTACACTGACCACATATAGAATGATAATAAGGTCAGAGGAAGACTTCCTCTTAAAACAATTGATCAATATCCTTTCAATGTGAAAAGAAAACAAGTCCTGGTACTCGCACTAACCCCTGGCAATCAAAATACATAATAATAATATGATCCATTAATATAGAAAAAATAATTGAAATCAAAATATTTTGAAAAAATATTTTTTCAGAACAGCCCAAGTTTCTGAAAAGTAACGTTGAGCCCCAATGGATCCCAAGCCTAAGTGTGGACAAAAATTTTAAAAATATTTTAAACAATTTATTCAACACTTACGAACAATAATAATGTATCTAGTTATGATTAAAATAACATAAAGATATTATTATTTAGAAATCCCCCCCTCACACAGAGGGCTGTTGTAAATGTAAACAATGAGTGTAAAAACACTAAAATAAGACTCCAGGCACCCAGGCCCGAAATCAGTTACCAAAAATACACCATCTGATGCAAAACAGAGACTTCCAGGGAAGAAACTGCAGAACATCAGATGGTAGATGCAGAACACAACGCCTAACCACCCGTAGGTGAAGACGTAAACATGGGGAAAGAACAGAATTCATTCTGTTATTCAGCTAAAACTCCCAAGAAATTTTAGTAATAATAATTACAGAAACTATGCCAAAAGCATGGGAGAATAGCAAGGGGGAACTTAAAGGACAGGGAGAGAGGAAAAACACTTGAAAAAACAGTGTAACTAAATAATCAGAATGACAACAAAATGGCTGCTGCCTTGAAAATAGGTAACTTAACATAATTTCATTAAAAAATTTTAAGTTACAGCCCTGATAATATTCTGTCACACATTCTTTTCCTCTCCTCCTTTTCTATCCTCCTTAGAATCACCATTTCACTAATATTTATGTGTCTGGCATCATTTAAACTGAGATTTAAAAGCACAAAGATCAGTCAGATGTTAACTGATGAAGGGCCAAACTTAGAATGATAAATGGCGCCAATTTCGGAACGTCCTTGACACTGCGCATGCGCAGTAGGGGCGAAGTGTGGAGGGCCTTTCAGGACATGTTTTCTTTAGTTTTAGATGCAAATTTTGGGGATTGGGGGGCAAAATTTGTGTTTGGCCCTATATTTTAAGAGTTAGCACCAGCTATGTCTGGGTCATTGGTACAGTATAAAAAATGAGTGAACGGAACAAGGCGTCTGGTTTTTGGCACCAGAAAAGGATGGTTGTAGAAACCTGGAAATTCCTGAATTTCTATGATCTCTATCGCGATCATTCCAAAAGAGACTGGACTTCTGATGGAAGCAAGCCTCTTTCCTGCTGACTTGACGGAAGCTGAGTCCATCTTGGACTCCGAGTTAATGGATGATTTCGTTTGAAGGACAATTTAGTCCTTCCGAAATCACCCCTCGAATCCAAGGGACATCCGTAATCTATTCCCAATTAATTGAGAAACTCGACTGTCTTCCATTCACTAGTACACGATAGAGGTTAATACCATTACCTCCTGGTCCTGCGAGGCTTGCGGAAGGAGAAGCCATGTCCTCCACGGCCCACACCTCACCTCGTCGACCTAGGGGCGATTGACCGGATGTCTCGGCCAGAATTACGGCCCCTACCTGAGTCGCTACCCTGACGGTCTCTAGAGTAAGACCTAGAGGATGCATAGGAACCTCTATAGGAACTTCCTTTGGACGTATTCGTCCCAGAAGTGCCTGTCCTACTCTTCTCTGCTGAATCCGACTATATGGAAGTGGATTTGAATAGCAGAGAGTCTGAAGCTTTCTTAGTTATCTGATCATAGACTGCGGAAAGCTTGCCGTCGAAGAAAACTCTCCGGAGACCGGAGCGATCTGAGAGAGCTTTTCAGCTTATTATCCACACGCGTGGATGTAGCCAGGGCCGCGTCACGTCTAACCAACTCCATATTGCCACTAAAAGGACGGAGTTTTACGTGAGGCCCTTGAAACAACTCTTAAGGAGGTTTATATCCTAGAATTCTTTTTCCTATGAGATGTTATGATAACGTTCTGGTAAGGTGATCTGCATACGATGATACGTCTAAGCTGACCCTGCTAGACAATATTGTTGTTTCCAACATCGTGGTTGGAATTGACAGAGACGACAGTATAAACAATACTAGGTCCTGACCTGGTCGTCTAGACACAGAGAACTCTCAGAATGCCGTTTCAAAATATTCCTTGAATTGATGTAAGGCAGATGTAGAGCATTTGCCGATAAGAAACCTGACCTGCCCATATAGGTAGCAAGTCCTGACCTGCCCATATAGGTAGCAAGTTATATAAATATAGCATCATTCAACAGATCAAATGTCCGTGAAACATATCTGGACTATGTCGGAAACTGAGGGATGAAGTCCCTAAACCGATTAAGAATTCTGTGTCCAGTGGCGCTATCAGTCTCTTATCCAGCAACGCAGCATTTTGGTCTGGAGGAACAACGCCAGATGATAATGCCGGATATACTCTACGGCAATTATGTTGTTCCGAAAGGGAAAATACAACTCATCCGTATCCCTTTCGCCATCCTGTCGGACCACTTGTAATTCTTGGTCGTCTGTGCCTGAACCTGCAGCGGAACGTACCAACCCAGCTTCGTTGGAATATACCTGATTCGACAGAGTTACTGTCGGTTGCTGGGATGCTGCGATAATTTGTGCTATCTGCGATAGCATGTCCGTAACAGAGGCCTGTGGAGCTGCGGTCTTACAGGATTTAGCCGCTGGAAGCACCTTGGATGTTAACTTCTGCATACTTCTTATATGCGAATGTCCGGAGTATGAAGGCCTCGTATCCTTGGCTACCGGATGACGTGACCTGATCGCCGTAGAATCCCTGGTCGGCGATGTTGGATGAATATCACTGGTCAAAAACCACGGTGTAAAAAAAAACACTGTGGATTGTAAGTTACACCGTACCTCTCAGCCAATCAAAATGCAATATTTTGTTTCATTTGGAAGTAATGTAATTTTCCTCTGATTTTGTTCTTGATGGGCATAACTTACACTTAAGACTTTTATTAAAAACATATTATGTATCATACTTGAACTCTTCAGTACTGCCGCCATTTTTGATGATTATTCCCATAATTACTGATTGGAATTTAATATTGTTGCATCCTTGGAAATATTGTCCATCCGTGGAAAGTGACCAGTCCACTGTATGTGGTTCTTCAAATTCAACTTATCGAGGACATATTCAGGAAGTTCTCAAATACATTTGGTTAATGCCATCTTTGGCACGTTTGTTAAATATGTCAGCAATGAAAAGGGGCCTCATAACATGTATACACGTATATAAATCAGCAGCTGACCAAAGTGCTATTATTATTAATATTATTATATCTTGTTTGACAGAGATCCTTAAGGTCAATCCAAAAACATAAAAAAACATACCTTTTAAGTACCTTTACAACCAAAATTAGCTGCTGAATGGTTGAGAGGTTCACTTAGAGTAATGGGAATAAAAACATCCAAATAATTAGATTTGGCCCTTTCAAGAGGAAAGCAAAAACTTTTGAGATTTGATTTGGAAAGAAACAGGTTGAGCTGAGAAATGTAAATGTTCTGCATGTTAATAAAAATCAAGGAGTTTCAGATTATACTAAAAAAGACACATTAACCCTTTACCCAACCTGAACAGAGGACCACACTCGAAAAAATTTCTTGAATGTCTAAACATTTTCATTTTTTGTGTCAAAAACATAGCTTTTGACCTCTCAATGGAATGAGGTGGTTGAGCTCATTCTACTTGAATGATCACAAGCTAAGTTTTTGAGATAAAAAATGAAAAGATAATAAAATTTGAATGGCAGATTTTGTGAATAGCTCTGGTCATATATATCCGTTTTGCTGCTTAAAGGGTTAAACAAATTCATTTACCTAACCAACTGATGCAATAAATATATGATTAAAGCAAATAAAACAGACAAATAGAGTAACCAAGAATTCCAGAAAGGAAATTCATGAACTTTCAAGGGGTGTTTTGGTTGAAATCAATGATTTTTCAAGTATGTTCTGAAACCAGATTTGGTCATGAAAAAATTTGCAATTTCATTTACATTCGGTTGTCTGCCCACAAGTTTATGTACAATTTGCCTCACTTAACAATAACAAAAACTTTGTTATATTTGAAAATCAAATACAAAGACAGGCTGTGTGGTCCAAGTGGGGGAGTTTATGGACAAGCCTGGAAATAAGCAGACTGTCATCTGAAAAATGAGGTTCCCCCGACGGTGTATTTGGTGATGCTACCCTGCGATGCAGGGTAGCATCACTAAATTTACCCTCTGTGAATCTCAATGTAAATCAACGTCTTGAGCCTAAACAGAAAAAGGTACCCAGAGGATAAATTGGACCACTGTATGGGATAGCATCAGCAAATTTACACTTTGGGGGGCCTTATTTTACAAATGACAGATTGCTCATTTCCAGGCTTGTTAATGGAGAACTACTTAATGGTGATCTCGGACCTAGAAGTAGGAACAACCCAGTGTAAACAAAATCATCAGAGAAAGAGTCATGGAGGATGGTAACCTTAATTGGCAAGAGGGTGTCAAATCAAAGAGGTCTTTAGGTGACCTGCGTGATAAAAAGAAGCCAGGTTATGAAGAGTACACTGATGGCACCTTTGGGAGGGGAAGGGGGATGACTGTTGTTCAGACTGAAGTTGCACTCCATGGAGCGCAGGGGAAAAATTGGGGGGGAAAAAACATGAAAAGGACAGCCAGATGAGTAATTTAGGCATGGTGGAGAACCTGGAATATTTTCTACTAGAATGTCCTAAATACCAGTCTAACATAATAAGATTCACTGGGAGTATAATGGGGAAGTGGAATAGGAGAATGAAGGACATGTGGTTAGTGGGTAACACAAAGGAAGGGATAGTATGCTTATCAGAGAGATTGGGAAGAATGGGGCACAAGTTGTCATAAAGTAGTTTGCCTCTGAGTGTTGGGAGGAGAGAAAAGGAGTGGGAATAGGAAGGTAGTTGGGAGCACAGGGGTAACCAAGACCTTCTCACCTGAAAACTGTTTTAAATCAGCAGCTGACCAAAGTGCTATTATTATTAATATTATTATATCTTGTTTGACAGAGATCCTTAAGATCAATCCAAAAACATAAAATAGCATACATTTCAGTACCTTTGCAACCAGAATGAGCTGCTGAATGGTTGAGAGATTCGCCTTTAGAGTAATGGGAATTAAAATCTAAATAATCAGATTTAGTCCTTTCTAGATGAAAGCAAAAACTTTTGAGATTTGACTTTGAAAGAAACTGAGCAATGTAATCAGGGTTTCTGCATATCAATATGTTATCAAATCAAGGAATTTCCTCGAGTTTTCAGGTATACTCTCAACGGTTTTCAAGTAGTGATGAACTGATTATCAAAACTTGCTATGAACCGATTACCGATTATTTCTCTGCCGACTATGCCGATTCTAATGTTTGAAATAGGACGCAGAAGAAAATCTGTTGGTTCCTATTATGCTACAGAATTTTGTTGATAAATCACCAATTACGAAAGCTTAATACCACATAAATTCTCAGAGTATGCATGTTTAGTGCTGGGTAATATTATTTGCATTTTGGGGGTTGGGGTGGGGGGAGAAGATCATTAATAATACAATCACATGATATTGTTCTCTTGTGAGATTGTGTTTATTCCAGTAAATAGTATTAAAACGGTTTTGTATAAGAATACAATAGACTAGGTTGTATTAACCAGGCATATACTAAGCACACATTCTTTGTGTCTTAAATGAATAATAATTTTGATGTTAATGTGTGCTGTGAAGTTATATGATGCATGGTTTAAAAAAACACAAGCAACATGTCAGAATTTATTATTTAATGTTCATTTTTCAACTTGTTACCTTCCTTGATACGTTTCTCCAGTGTTTACATGTACTCTGCAATCAACTTTGGAGAGGAACATCAAGAGAGGTAACTGAATTAAAAAGTGAACTTGACAAACTGAAAATGTGTTTGTGACAGTCATGCGACTTACATGTTGCGTATCAATCATTAAAAAAAGAGACATTACGTGTACAGTCCATTTAAAATATTCTCTGCTCTCCATTGGTCGATTGCATAATAGGGTGTCTAAAAATAGGATAAGCTAATTGGCTTTGAGGGGAACTTTTTAGAATCCATGGTAATTACTTCAACAATAACAAGTGCAGTTGTCAATGATGATCTTATTGACAGTCAGCTGTGTTGACTGATTATATGGGCCAAGTGATTTTAACAAACAATACTTTATTAAGCAATTTTTTTTGTTAATGATAGCTCACTTTAATGCTTTATCTACAAACATTTGCTCACACGAATAACGGAATATATTATCTTTTAAAAAAAATATATACACAACCTCTCTTTCAAAGCACTATAATATCGATCGGGTTTTGTTTGCACTTTTGAATAGAAAATCTCTGCTGATATTCCATGGAGTTAGCACTCAACTACTAATGGGTAAAAATACACAGTACGTGGCAGGTGGACTACTACCAAATCACTTGTCAAGTGAATGTTTTACAGAACTCATATTTTTTTTACACAAACTGATTTTTTAAGGGCCACCAGATTTATCTATGCATCCATCAAGAGACAATTTGCTTGCTTGTCTGCTGTTTATAGGCGCCTGTAAGTTGAAGTTGAGTGGATAATTCACTCTGTGTGTGATTTAGTTGTAATCCACCCTGCACTTTCTACACACACAAAATAAATTGTGTGAACAAACTAGACACTTTGCAAGAAGCATTAGCTATTTATTTATCTATTTATTGGTGTTTAAGGTCACTTTTCATAAGCTATGGCTAATTGTGCCCATCGGTCGCAATTAGCAATATTTTCACAAAAGTGACATTAAACACCAATAAATAAATAAATTGTGACCACAACAAATGTTTAAAGTCAAGTTTAGCCGATCGTTTACCCCTTTGGTGCCCATTTTAGTGGACATCCATCCCAGGCACTGGTGACTGGGTCCTATTTCACCAGTAAAGCGGAACTTTCTTACCATAGTAAATAAGCACTGCTTCACTTCCCATTGCCACAGGGAAAGAAGCACTATTAAATATTATCACAGTGTACATTATTGTCTAAGACATTCTGTGGAAATGACCCCCCCCCCCCCCCCCCCCCGCCCAAATATTTCAGACAGCACACCTCTTGAGCGAGGTTGTGATCCATTCAACATGTTTGTTTAAACACACGAGAATAATTTAACTGGGGGGGGGGGGGGGTTAACAGTTTTTTTGTGGTTGGGAGACGTGATTTGGTTATACTCACGAGTCTCTTTAAAATTTAATCGGGGTCCTTTTTTATAATTTCACTTCTTTTTTTGAAAACAAAGTACAAAGAACTGTTTGGACCAGGGGATATAAGTTTGACCGATGTTTTTATTTTTTTCTTCTTCATTTTTTTTTTCCTGTCACTGATCATGTTGCATGTCCTGCCAAAATATTTTTTTTCAAGGGTGGTATCTTTTAAAATGGACACATTTTTCGGTAAATTTAACTGATAATTTTCTGTTGGTAAACAAGTTTTACTGTCAGTGCAGTCCAGTCTCATTTCAGTTCATCTAAACTATTTCGGTAAAATGCTTATGCCATAATAAAAATTAAATCACCGGGTTTTAACTTTCAAATGTTCGGGCACTCGACACAGTATAGAATCCATAATCCCATATCGGAAAAACTATTGCCGCAGCGAAACGCCAGGATGTTTCACCTAGACTGTCACATTGTTCTTTCAAAAACACCGTACACCAAGAACACATTTTATTCACTGAAATACTCGTTCTATTCCAGGGAATCCAAAGCATATATCAGTGAAAATTTTATTTTAATATGAAAACAAATCGAAAATCTCACAAATTATCGGACGGATTTTTTCAATTCCTATATTAAACCGCAGTACAGAGTTCTGGAAATGAAAGATATTGCATTTGTATCTGAATATTTTATTAAATGTAGGGTTCAGAAATTTCTTGACTGAACAATATAATTGATAATCAGGGACAGTCTCTGAAAGATTTTTTTCGCCAAACATTAATTGGTTATGTAATCCTTCTCACATGACCGCACTGAAACAGCTTTTCATACACCCGGTCATTTCTACACAAACGACGGGGTAATTAACAAGTGCGGTTTTGTATGCAATGCACACGTAATGCTAAGATGAGGGCGTTCTTGTTATCAATGTGCTTGAAATTAATTCGCATTCACAACAAACTTGTTGTCCATCATTTATGCTGTTTTTTTGTTTAAATAAATACTTGATTCCTATTGGGGGACAGATAATGAATTAGTCTACATTCATTTTTATTATGTTTGAAAACGAATCGATGTATTAATTGCATGAACACAGAATGTTTTTCATATGCGACTGGATATCAGTAATTCGGTTTCATCAAGAAACGAACCGCCTTTGATGTCTGGATTTTCCCGTCGTCTTTAATTAGCCTCGCAAAGGGGGTTGTGGACCCGTGAAGACAATGTGTTCACCGGATGTGACGAAAGGGGGTTTTAAATGGAGCATACACGTAATAATTTTTTTTTAGTTTTTTCTCCAATTTTAATTTCTTTTTGTTTCGTGTTTTTTAGTTTTTTCTTCAATTCTAATTTCTTATTGTATTGTGATGCTTGCATCATGAAGTACTACAGACTACCGGCTGAACACATTTTATATATATATGTACCATACCCAATGCAACGTTGTACAGCACCATGATTGAAGGCCAATGATATCGATCAGCCGGGAAATGGTGGCGATCTCATAGCGATTGCAGATGGTAAATTCCGTAATACCTCGGCACTGCAAATCCCTAATAAATATTCTGCTATGCACTACACGTTTTCAATGGGGAAACTTTATTGAGATGGCCAGATATTAAAGAGATTTTTAATAGTCAGTGTACAAATATGGAATAACAAGAAACTGCCGGTTGTCATAATCAGAGGAAAAACAAGGAAGCTCCCCTCCAAAAGCTACACATGGTTACATGAACATATTAGTCAAAAGAATTTGTACAAACAATTTCCTATTTTACAGTCGAATCACCAAAATATGTAGAACCTAAGGCCCCACAGAGTAGATCTTCTGTTTCTCAGGCCTTGTAAAATTGTCTGTGGGCGGGCGGTTTTTCATTTTATTTTTAATTTTTGTAATTGTTTCTTTGCCATTAAAAGTTCATGATCTTGGTTTGTTTTATGTTTTAGGCCTCAAAATCTTCAGAATAGCATGGGTGATGGTGCATTTCGTAAGAAGGCTTTGCAATGATAAAGCACTCAAGGGACAAATTTATCAACTTTATTAACTTGGGTAAAATATCAGACATAAACCATTTTTAATTTTTATTCTTTTAAGTTTGCATTGGTTATAAAAAAGACAGCATTCAGCAGCCAAAAGGACCATGCGGGAGGGCCTGAAAAGTTAAAAAATTTATAGTAATTTATATATTTTTTATACTTACCAATGACCCAGACTTAGCTGGTGCTAACTCCAACAAAAACCAGGGCCAAACACAAATTTTGCCCCCCAATCCCCAAAATTTGCATCCAAAACAAAAAGAAATCATGTCCTAAAGGACCTCCATAGTACGTCTCTACTGCGCATGCGCAGTGACGCAGTCGTCCCGAAATTGGCGCCAAATATCATTCTTACTGGCAGTGCCTGGTCAGCGCTATGTACTCAGCGGGGAGGCAAGAGTTCCCAACTCAGGGAGGGCCATCCCCGTCTGGGTCATTGGTAAGTATAAAAAATATATAAATTACTATAAATTTTTTAACATTTTTATACTGTACCAATGACCCAGACTTAGCTGAATAGTAAACAGGCTGGAGGGCCTAGGACATAGAGGAAAATCCAATAAGCTCAATTATATAATAAAGAGGTAACCCCTTAAGGAGAAAAGGAGTATTAGGCTTTACATGTATCTTTCTTATTTAATATTAAATTAGAAAGATACACTACCCTTAATAATTGAGCACAATAACATTCATGTTCTCTATTAACATCCAGTATAACCCTTATACTAATTATTTTTAAAGCAAGCCAATAAATAAAGTAGTCCAGAGAATTGAGACTCTTTATAATCATTTAAAAGTGTCCGAGTATTGTATATTAAAGCCCGTTTGACACTTGACATATACAAATGCTTCACACCGAGCTACACTTTAAAAATAAGACATGAATGAAATTAAACATTAATATTACACTTTAAAACCATCCCGGAAGCGACTCAGAAATACTGTCTTGGAGGAGGCATTCCCTTGCTTTTCACTATAAAGCAGGTGACCTAAGGGAACACCCGCCCCCCCCCCCCCCCTTCCCCTTGCCCTGGGTCAAATAGCCCAGAGCGAAGAGGGCAGCCGGACGGAGTCACTGCCGGAACAGAAAGCCTGCATAACTATAGTTGCAACTGTTTAGTGGACGACATTCTGAGCAACAGATAACGGACCTAAACAATGCAGGTCTCCAGAAATGGACTCAATATTTCTGAGATAAAAATTAGTAAATGTGGATGGCTGAGACCAATAAGCAGCCTTCATTAAATCTGTAATAGCAACACTATTAGCATAAGCCCAGGAAGTAGAAAGAGCTCTTACTTCATGAGCAGAAATCTTAAGCACAGACTGCTGAGAAGAAGATAAATCTTCATACGCAGTACGGATAGTTAACTGAATCCATCTAGCAATAGAATGGACTGAAATGTCCTTTCTATTAGGCATCAAAGACAGAAAGAAACGTTTCCGTCCCTTTCTGATGAACTGAGATCTCTGTTTATAGATACGTAGTGCTCTAACAGGACAGAGTAAAGGCCTACGCCCGTCTGAAGACGGAAGAGCCTTAATAACAATAGGTTCCGGATATTTATTAGGAGCCTGATTCTTAGCTAAAAAACCCACATTAGTAGTGAAGGTGATAGTGTTCCCAACACTACGATAATGAGAATCATCCACCGATAGTGCATGAAGCTCACTGACTCTTCTAGCAGAAGAGAAAGCTAAGAGAAAAGCTGTCTTATAAGATAAGAATTTGAAATCTACTGTCCCAAGAGGTTCAAATGGCTTTTCCTTCAATTTAAGGAGAACCCAAGCTAAATTCCACTTAGGAATTAATCTAAGAGTTCTGGGTCTATTTATCGAAAAGTTTCTAACCAATTTCGATAAAGAGACATTAGATCCAATTTGTAAACTATCATGATGTGCATAGGTATCAGATAACATAGATCTATAACCCTTTATAGTAACGGGCTGCAGTTTGATTTCGTCAAACAAGTATACTAGAAAGTTTGCAATGTCTGGTATAGAGGGATCAAATATATCTACAGAATGATCCCTACACCAACGACGGAAAACCTTCCACTTAGCCGCATAGTTTAGCGAAGAGGAGGTCCTCCTACAGTTAGAAATCGCGTCCACTGCTCGTCCTGTAAAGTGCTTGCCATGCAATAAGGACCGCACAACGGAAAAACGTGAAGGTTGAGACCTTGCGGGTTGTGATGGAGTTGGCGCGATTTCCCCTGCGAAAGAAGTTCCTCTCGTGGAGGAAGCTTCCGCGGTAGGTACCACAACAGACACCTGAGTAGATTTATCCACGGTCTCTGTGGCGACAGAGATGCTACCAACAGAATCTTGCATTGAGATTGTTTTATCTTTAGCAATACTTGTTGAATTAACGGCGCTGGAGGATACGCATATCCTATCATTCCGTCCCAAGGGATCGACAGAGCGTCTACTGCAAATGCTCTTGGATCCGGACACGGGGACACATACGTCTGCAACTGATTGTTGAGATGTGTCGCAAATAAGTCTATCATTGGCCGTTCCCATTGGTAGCAAATCTGATTGAATACTTGTTTGTTGAGAGTCCACTCCGACGGCAACAAGCGACCCTTTCGTGAAAGGGAGTCTGCTAGCACATTCAGACGACCCGGTATGTGACGGACCGAAAGAAGAACGTGATGTTCCAACGCAAACAGAAGGATTCTTTCCGTTAGATTGAACAACGGAACTGAATGAGTGCCTCCCTGATTCCGTATATACGCCACTACTGTCGTATTGTCGGATAGGATTTGGACATGAGCATCGTGAATAATGTCCATCCAGTGACGTAACGCAAGCCAAATTGACATCATTTCCTTGATGTTTATGTGCTTGCACAGGAATTGCGGATCCCAAAGACCCTGGCATCTCGAATCCGTTGGGATTAATGATGCACCCCAACCTGTTTGACTGGCATCCGTCATAATGGTAAAACTCGGATCCGGCAACTGCAGCGGAACTCCTTGAGTTAACCACTGAATGTTTGCCCAAGTCTGAATCTCTTGTTTCACTTGATCTGACAAGAGAACGTCTACATCGAGCGAATGAATTTTCACACTCCAATTCTGAGTCAGGAAAATTTGAAGAGGACGTGTGCGTAGCCGTCCCATCGGAATGAGATCCGCGGCGGCTCCGCACAGACCTATCAGTCTCATAAATTCTCTCGCCGTGACTTTGTCTGCATTCAGACAATAGCGAGCGTAACAACTGACTAATTTCGCTCTGGTTAACGGCAGACGAACGAGATTGTTGTGCGTCTCGAAGCTCATTCCCAGATGAGTGAATGACTTGGACGGCACCAGATCCGACTTCTCCTCGTTTACTATGAAACCGAGACGTCGGAGCAATAGAAGAAGATTCTGAACATCGTTCTGAAGCGTTAACTCGTTGCCGTACCTCTGAAGAATGTCGTCCAGGTAGGCCGACGTTACCGCAGACGAATGAGCTCGGAAGTAGATCATTACCGAGTTCATTACCCGAGTGAAAGCCCAGGGTGCTAGATTCAATCCGAAGCACATGGCCCGGAACTGATACACCACTCCTAGGACTGCGAAGCGTAGATACTTTCGGAATGTCGGATGTACCATGACGTGAAAGTACGCATCTTTGAGATCTATGCTCGTTGCATAATCGTTCACCCGAATACTCGCTCTGACCGATCGAATCGTCTCCATATAAAACTTCGGAGCGACGATCAGCTTGTTTATCCAGCTCAAATCTATGACTGGACGGAACGAGCCGTCTGGTTTCGGAACCAGAAACAGATGGCTGTAGAATCCCAGCGATTCCTGGTTTTCTACGACCTCTACCGCGTTCTTCATTAAAAGAGACTGCACCTCTGATAACAGAGCGTCTCTTTTCTGAGGATTTGACGGAAGATGAGTCCACTTTGGACTTCGAGTTAATGGAGGCTTTCGTTTGAAGGATATCTTTAGACCTTCCGAAGTCACTCCTCTCACCCACGGGTCGTCCGTAATCGACGCCCACTCTTGAGAAAAACTCGACAACCTTCCGCCAACCGGAACGCGATAGAGGTTTAAGCCATCACCTCCTGGATCTGCGAGGCCTGCGGTAGGAGAAACCACGTCTTCCACGACCCGCACCTCGCCTCGTCGACCTCGGGGCGTCCGACCGATTGTCCCGGCCTGAAGGACGTCCCGAACGAGAGTCGCTATCCTGACGGTCTCTCGAATAAGAGCCAGAGGACGCACCGGAACCTCTATAGGAACCTCTCTTGGGCGCATTAGACCCAGAAGTGCCCGCCTTATTCCTGTCTGCTGTATCCGACCTTTTAGGAGCGGATCTGAACAACAGAGAATCACTAGCTTTCTTTTTAATATTATCATAAATAGCGGAAAGCTTGCCGTCAAAGAGAAGTTCTCCTGAGACCGAAGCGACTCTAAGAGAGTTCTTCACCTTAGAATCCACTAGTGTGGATGTAGCCAGGGCTGCGTCACGTCTAACCAACTCCAGATTTGCCACTGAAAGGGCGGAGTTACACGTGGAATAAGCTACTGCCCTTGAAAGAAGTCTTAAAGAGGATTGTATATCCTGAAACTCTTCCCCTTGAAGGCGCAGTGATAACGCCTTAGTAAGGTGATCTGCGTAAGATAAGGCATCTAAATTGGCTCTGTTAGACGCAATAGCTGTTTCCAACACCGCGGTTGGAATAGAAGCTGACGACGGTAATGATAGCTCTAAGTCTTCCGCCTCGTCGTCCATACGCAGAGGAACTCTCGGTATACCCTGTCCTGCCGTGTCGAATTTATTCCTTGCATTAATGAAAGGCAGGTTGAGAGTATTTGCGGACAAGAAACCTGCTTTCCCCGTCCTGGAAGCAAGTTTAAAAATAGCGTCGTTCAATAATTCAAATGTTCTTGCAACATTATTGGACTGCGACGGAAACTCGGGAGCGATGTCCCTGAACCGCTCAAAAAATTCAGAGTCCAATGACGCTATAATTCTCTTGTCCGGAAGCGCAGCAGTCTGGCCCGACGGAACAACTTGAGGAAGAAAGTGCCGGATGAAGTCCACGGCAGCTTTATGTTGTTCCGAAAGGGATAGCTCCAATTCATCCGTATCCCTTTCACCATCCGGTCGGACCTCCCGATGTTCCCGGTCGTCCGCCCCCGATGCTTCGGCGGAGCGTACCGACCCAGCGCCGTCGGATAATTCTCGATCCGACACCGTTTCTGTCGGCTGCTGGGATGCTGCGATAAGCTGTGCTATCTGCACTAGAATGTCCGACGTCGAGACCTGCGGAGGCGCGGTCTTTCGCTGCTTCGCCGAGGGCAGCTCCGCATCAGATGGCTCCCGCATACTTTTCCTATGCGAACGTCCGGAGTCCATCGGTCTCGAATCCCTGGCTGCCGGATGGTGTGACCTGGTCGCCGAAGAATCCTTCATCGGCGAAGCTGGCAAAATATCGGAGGTCACGCAGCCAAGGTGCGGTCGTGTGCGCCGACGAGAAGAGGAAGCCTTAACAGTCTCTGCGGACTGCTTATACAACGGAGCGTCCCGAGCGACGGACGTATGCTCCGCTAAAGACACATTTTGTACCACAACATCTGGTCCCAGATGTTGTTGTACGAGAGAGGGGCCTCTCTCGCTCGCGGCCCGGCTGGACCTGGACGAGCTAGGAACCGGACTAAAAGGCTTCCTTCGTTCTCGTTTACTATCCGCCGTCACTGGGTGTGCATCTAATATGTTTATAGTGCTCGCATCACCCAAAATTTCCTCTTGGACCGCATCGGACGAACCCGGCTGCCGAACCATTCGGTGAATGGACGCTACACCGGGCGAGCTAGCGGACGACATTTGTCTAATCTCCATGAGCACTTTTGCCGCTAGCTCTGAATTCATTTGTGACGACGGACGCACACTTGAAGAAGATAACATGGAAACATCACCCTGTTCTGGTTCCTCTGAAATAGAAACTGAGAGAGTAGAGTGACCTTGTGGAGAAAGAGCCGGCATCGCTCTTTCTCTAGAAACAACATATCGTGACACACGTTTCCAATGTTTCTCATCCCAATGTTCACATATAGGACAGGGATTAATGCGAGAACACTGACTACAATTAATACAATGATCATGAAAGTCAGAGGAAGATTTCTTCCTATTACAATTTGAACAATGTCCCTTCATTGTGAAAGAACAACAATAAGTCCTAGTTACTCGCAAAAACCCCTGACACAAAGATACATAATAACATGATCCATTAATAAATGAAAAAACAATTGCAAAACAAAATAATTTTGAAAAAATATTTTTTCAGAGAAGCCCAAGTTGCTGAAAAGTAACGTTGAGCCCCGATGGATCCGATGGCAAAGTGTGGTCAAAAATTTTAAATTTATATAAAATAATTAATGAGACACTTTCGGATAATATAAATGTATCTTATAATGAGATAAACTACCACAAAGGCAAACAGCCCCCCTCAAAAAAGGCTGTTGCCAATGAAAACAAACAGTGTAAACACACTAGAAAACATGACTCCAGGCACTGAAAAAACCTGGCCCGGAATCAGTCATCAATTACACTCTATCTGATGCAAAACAGAGACTCCCAGGGGAGAATCTGCAGAACATCAGATGGAAGATGCAGAACACAAACGTTATACACCCATGGGTGAAAACGTAACTATGGGGAAAATAACAGAAAACATTCTGTAACCAAGCAACTCTCCCAGGAAATTTTAGAAATGAAACTTCTCAAAAATATGCCAAAAGCATGGGAGAATTGCAAGGGGGGACTTTAGAAGGCTAGGGGAGAGGAAACACTGAATAAGCAGTGCAACAATTAGCAAGAATGACAACAAGAGGCCCATGCCTCGAAAATAGGCAACTTAACATAATTTCAACAAAAAATTTTAAGTACAGCCCTGATTATTTTTTGCCACTTCTTTTTTCCTCTCCTCCTTCTATCCTCCTTAGAATCACATTTTCTTCAAAAATTACGTGTCTGGCATCCTTTAAACTGAGATTTACAAGCACAAAGATCAGTGAGATGTTGACTGATGAAGGGCCAAACAGAGAAATGATATTTGGCGCCAATTTCGGGACGACTGCGTCACTGCGCATGCGCAGTAGAGACGTACTATGGAGGTCCTTTAGGACATGATTTCTTTTTGTTTTGGATGCAAATTTTGGGGATTGGGGGGCAAAATTTGTGTTTGGCCCTGGTTTTTGTTGGAGTTAGCACCAGCTAAGTCTGGGTCATTGGTACAGTATAAAAATACAGATTTTTAACTTTTTTAGGAATGATCTTCCAGAAGCTATATCTTCCTGTTCCAAAGAGCGACATGTTCCGAAAAACAAAAATTGTTTCAACAGAACTTCTTATGAAAGCCAGGTGGTTTTAAGAACACCAGTTTGTGGAAATCATGTGATTATAAAAAAATCAAAACTCAAAGACAGATCATTTTTTTGATTTGGTTAAATGTTCTGAATGAATGATTGTTGAATATGTTGATTATTGTTCTCTTCGACTTCAGTAGTCCATTCTCCTCTAAATGAATGAAGATGTTTTTACATGAATTACTGCCTGAAATGCTGTTTTACCACATAAATATCACCCATATACATCACCAGAAGCAGGCCAACTGGAAAAATAATATTCAACTACTGAGGTTCAGCTATGAAAATGTTGACGAAAAGTACCGATTATGTTGACTTCGCCTTGACTTTTGGGTATCGACTAGTCAACTCCCAAATTGTCATTTCAACACTAGTGACAGACACCATACTTTTACAATAACTGTACAGATCCTAATGAAAATGATTTCTCCTAAATGCCATTTTTGATCATTAGACACCTTTAGAGGAAACCGTAAATGAATGAAGAACAAGACTGGATGCTATGTAATCAAATATCAAAAGATTCTGAATGGTTGATCTTAAAGATGATTTTTATTGGACACTTTTCATTCTAAACAAAGTTAAAATTCTGGTTCCCATAGGGAGACCAAACATGAACCCAGAGAGTTGGGTTAAACCAAATTTGAATCTGACCCCACTAAGAATGCTTAATACAAAATATGATAAGTTTCTGCCAGGTGGATCCGAAGAAGATGATTTTCAAATATTTTTTTCTCATATTGTACTCAATATTTTAGGAACCAAATTATTAACCCATGGACCTGATTTGAACAAATTTGAATTTGAAAGATGATGTACACCAAATATCAAAGGATTCTGATTGGTGGATCTAAAGAAGATTTTTAAATGAAAATGAAAAAATTTAAAGTAATTTATATATTTTTTATACTTACCAATGGCCCAGACTTAGCTGGTGCTAACCCAAAAATATCTAGGGCCAAACACAAATTTTGCCCCCCAATCCCCAAAATTTGCATGCAAAACCAAAAATTAGGAGTCCTATCTGGCCCTCCATACATTTACTCTCTGCACATGCACAGACGCCAGGAAGTCACCAAAATGGGCACCAACATCATTCTTTGTAAAAAAGATTATAATCTAATAATTCAGCGGGAGGTATGAGTGCCCAGTACTGCCCACTCATGGGAGGGCCATTCCCATCTGGGCCATTGGTAAGTATAAAAATATATAAATTACTTTAAATTTTTTCATATTTTTATACTGTATACCAATGGCCCAGACTTAGCTGAATCGTAAAAAGGTGAAGAGCCTAGAACTTCTGAAATAGTAGCTCACCATATATCAAATCCTTCAATCCATGATGAAGAAAATTACAGTAAAACATGTCTTGAGAGACCACTGTCTTGAGAGACCACCTGTCTTGAGAGACCACATCTGCCAGGCACCGATTGGTTTTACTCTATAATGGACCTGCTATGGGAGACCACCTGTCTTGAGAGACCACTGTGACCTGGTACCAACTTGTATTTTTATGCCATAATGGACCTGTCTTGAGAGACCGCCCCTTTGACGACTGAAACCATGACAAAAACTTTTTACATGTTCTGGAATTGGAAAATCCATTGTCATTATACTAACGTAATTAAAAGTATTAAAAGCTCTTAATTGGGTTTCAATTGCTAACTCATTAAAGATTGAGATGTTTTTATAAGACCCCTGTGAAAAGATTAGGATTATTGCTGAATAAACAATTTCATACATACTGGAAATGTGACAGATAGGAATAAAAATAAATTTGTGTTAAAAATCTTGTTGTAACAAATTGAAATGGACTGTTATAAAAAGTATAAAAATAAATAAGTGTTGAAAATCTTCAATGAAGTTTTTCAACACTAATTTATTTTTATAATTTTAATAACAGTCCATTTCAATTTGTTACAAAAACTTCATAAAAAAGAACAACTGCAAAGTAATTACAAAAATCCATTCTTCTCCATTTCTGAATTTTGGGGTTGGTTATTCACAGACTTGAGAAAACCTGAAACCTGTTATGAGAGACCACCTGTCTTGAGAGACCACTTTTGTGTGGCCCAAAGGGCGGTCTCTCAAGACAGGTTCTACTGTAGAATTTACATGTATGTCTCTTTATACCATAATAGAGGAGACATATCATAATATGGATCCCAATTATGTAAATCCTAAATCTGAGCATGAAATCATGCTAATTAGGATGTAACAAGTTCACAAATTTTTAAGGCTAGTCTAGACTAAGCCCCAAAAATTAGGATAGCATATTTGAGACTGCGAGAAAATTGCCCATAAACCTACACCATACAATAATACTACAGCTGAACGCCGAATATAGTACGGACAAAACAGCTTCCTTCATAGTTGCATACCCAATAAGCCAGAGAAGTGGAGAAAATGCCCCCCCCCCCACCTTTTTGAACATATCTTCAAAAGAAAGAGGGGAGAGCTCTGGAATGAATAAGCGGTACCAGGAAACAACATAAATAAATAAACGGTGCTGAACACCACTTCGCAAGCCAAGGCTACAGCGACGATTTTGGTAAATAACACTATCCGCTACAAAATATGCACTGCAGACGGCATATACAGGTATGACGAAATCAAGTGAATAATAATATAACATACACATATTAAAGCGAGATACGATGAACAATCTCTGCAGAGAAAAGACGGTTCAAAGATCATTCACAGGCGGCCTCTGTACAATTAAATCCGGTAAGAACACTCTCCAATGTGTACTATTTGGCATCTACAACTATAAACATGTGAGAATATGCGATTTGAGAACCGACAAAATAGAGACCAGGATCTAGAAATGGAGGTAGGCATGATTAACCAGCTCCAACACAGACCACCCCCGAAATATATAATAATTTCAAGGTCCACCAAAGCGATAGCGTAATAAAATATTGCGCGAGCACATTAAAATCCAGCCTGTAATCATCTAAAAAAAACACTAAGTGGTTTATTTATTATTTATTTATTGGTGTTTTTAAGGTCACATATTTCTGCACAATGGCTAATCATGACCACGACAGGTTTACGGGTGGAGGAAGCCGGAGTACCCGGAGAGAACCACCGAGCAATGGCGAGCAGCTGTCAGCTCCCCAACATACTAACTCCACAAGCAGGGTTAGCACTAGTTGAAGACAGGTGCACCATCGACGTGCAGTACGCCTTAGTACACAGCATCACCGTGCCCCCACGTGGGCAATGGGGGTGAAGTGTCTTGCCCAAGGACACAATACGATTGCCACAGGTGGGATTTGAACCGAGGACCTCTCGGCTTGCAGACTGCATCTCTACCTACTGAGCCACCGCCCCCCCCCACCCACTAAGTGGTTATGCAGTCACCTATGAACTCAAATAGCAGCAATTATGATGATTAATAAGTGCTTGAATATTAGAAATCAGAAAATAAACACCGGAAACTAATGCAACAAAACTGCGTATATGCCTATGAGGGCGCCATGCAACACGACCCAAATGCATAGTATGTATGTATTAAGATATATATATGCGACAGTGTGTGAGTGTGAGGGGGGGGGGGGGAATTCAAATTCATGTCGAAACCTCCTCACCCACATTACTTAATCATTGCTGGTCCAGACAGCAAAAATATAGTAACCGCAAAGCTCCCTCACGTCTGGCATACTCCATTATGCTACTGAGAGTGGAGAATGACGTGAAGATCAAAACTTCCCTTGAAGAAGAAAACCCTCTCGTGGGGGAGGCTTCTGGCGAATGTTCAATAACAGACACTTTAACCTGAATGTAATCAATAGAAACAAATGAATTGAAGGATATGCATATCCTATCATTCATTCCCATGAATACGGCTGAGCGTCAATTGTATGTGCTCAAATGCCTAATACTGGCGACACAAATGATGGAAACTATTATTCCTGTGCGCTGCAAACTTAACTATCCTGAAGCGATCCTACATAAGATCATGTAATAGCCATACAGTTAGAATAAGCCCAAGATGCTGCCAACACTTTTACTTCATGCGCCAAAATCTTAAGCACTGACTGCTGATTGGAAAATAAATTTTCCTAAGCATTACGAATAGCAAATTGAATCCATCTAGCAATAGATTGAACTGAAATGTCCCTTCTATTGGAAATTAATGACAAAAGAAGCGTTCTTCTCTTCTGATAAACTCTGATCTGCATCTATAAATACATGATCGCTAATATAAAAATTCAATGATGTAGCGTAAACAATAAGACAACATTTCTGAATATGTGGTCTCCAAGAACCGAGGGTCCCAAGATCCCTGCATAGAGAGACCATCGGACTCAGGATTGTAACCCAATATATGAACTCACGTTCATCATAATTGAGAAAACCATTAAATATATGCCCAAACTTGACCTTATGTTAAAAGATTCGCTAAAACAAAACAGGTCTAGAGCGAAAAACGTCTGCCAGTCCAGTTAATAACTGGAGGGGACGTGTGCATAAGCGACCCATCAAAATAACATTCATAGCCACTGCGCACAACCCCATCCGATGCATAAAATTTTCTACAATTAATGCGTCAGATAAAAGATAAAAGCGAGCCAAGCAACTGGCTAATTCGCTCTGTGAAACAACAGACGAAACAGCCTGTTGAAAATGAATTTTAGGATATGTGTATCCTATCATTCATCCCATGAGACATTATCTAGTTCATTATGCAAGTGATCTAAAGAACTATACTCGCTCCATCACCGAACGCTCGCTTTTCGACTGAAAGATTATCATAAATAACCTAATTATCCAGTTCCTGTCAAAATCGGTCAGACCGAGCTCTATAAGAGCCTCAAGCTACCGGCTCAGGGATGTCTAATCAGTAAACTCAACAGACCTAAACCCCCTATCCAAGTGGCTGTATAGTCAATCCCTAAAGTAATATATAGGAGTGATACCTATACCTTCGCTATGAGTCCTTATAGACGATCTGAGTCTAGGACAACCTCTCCTACTCTTTCTGCTGGTGTTGGTCGATTAGACCCCAACTTAAAGAGCCGAGTATTGATGCTTTCTTGTAGCTTAATCCTAGAATTAATGAAAGCTTACCATCAAAGACTTAGTGTCTGGAAAACTAAAGCGACCTATAGAAAGTTTTCCACCTAGTCAAATGTTGAAGATGACGACGCAAGGCTTCGTCACATCAGAATAGCTCCCATTTAACATCTGCTAAGACAGAGATATATGTGATAAATAGGCCTGAAAGAATTTTTTTTAAAAGGTACAAATGTCCACAAAATTCCTTTCCATATAGAAGTTGCGTCACAATATTTAAAATTGAAGTACATAAGACCATGAGTCTAAATTCGCGCTGAATACGAAATTATCTTCTCAACTGTGTCTGAGCGAACAGCGAAATGATGAAGGTAAGGCTACAACTAAGATCTTAGCCTGCTCATTCAACGCAGAGAAACTCTCAACACATCTTCCCCGGTAGTTTTTTAAATGTAAGTGATAAAAAAACGGTTAAAAGTTAAAAAATTTATAGTAATTTATATATTTTTTATACTTACCAATGACCCAGACTTAGCTGGTGCTAACTCCACAAAAACCAGGGCCAAACACAAATTTTGCCCCCCAATCCCCAAAATTTGCATCCAAAACAAAAAGAAATCATGTCCTAAAGGACCTCCATAGTACGACTCTACTGCGCATGCGCAGTGACGCAGTCGTCCCGAAATTGGCGCCAAATATCATTCTTACTGGCAGTGCCTGGTCAGCGCTATGTACTCAGCGGGGAGGCAAGAGTTCCCAACTCAGGGAGGGCCATCCCCGTCTGGGTCATTGGTAAGTATAAAAAATATATAAATTACTATAAATTTTTTAACATTTTTATACTGTACCAATGACCCAGACTTAGCTGAATAGTAAACAGGCTGGAGGGCCTAGGACATAGAGGAAAATCCAATAAGCTCAATTATAAAATAAAGAGGAACCCCTTAAGGAGAAAAGGAGTATTAGGCTTTACATGTATCTTTCTTATTTAATATTTAAATTAGAAAGATACACTACCCTTAATAATTGAGCACAATAACATTCATGTTCTCTATTAACATCCAGTATAACCTTTATACTAATTATTTTTAAAACAAGCCAATAAATAAAGTAGTCCAGAGAATTGAGACTCTTTATAATCATTTAAAAGTGTCCGAGTATTGTATATTAAAGCCCGTTTGACACTTGACATATACAAATGCTTCACACCGAGCTACACTTTAAAAATAAGACAAGAATGAAATTAAACATTAATATTACACTTTAAAACCATCCCGGAAGCGACTCAGAAATACTGTCTTGGAGGAGGCATTCCCTTGCTTTTCACTATAAAGCAGGTGACCTAAGGGAACACCCGCCCCCCCCCCCCCTTCCCCTTGCCCTGGGTCAAATAGCCCAGAGCGAAGAGGGCAGCCGGACGGAGTCACTGCCGGAACAGAAAGCCTGCATAACTATAGTTGCAACTGTTTAGTGGACGACATTCTGAGCAACAGATAACGGACCTAAACAATGCAGGTCTCCAGAAATGGACTCAATATTTCTGAGATAAAAATTAGTAAATGTGGATGGCTGAGACCAATAAGCAGCCTTCATTAAATCTGTAATAGCAACACTATTAGCATAAGCCCAGGAAGTAGAAAGAGCTCTTACTTCATGAGCAGAAATCTTAAGCACAGACTGCTGAGAAGAAGATAAATCTTCATACGCAGTACGGATAGTTAACTGAATCCATCTAGCAATAGAATGGACTGAAATGTCCTTTCTATTAGGCATCAAAGACAGAAAGAAACGTTTCCGTCCCTTTCTGATGAACTGAGATCTCTGTTTATAGATACGTAGTGCTCTAACAGGACAGAGTAAAGGCCTACGCCCGTCTGAAGACGGAAGAGCCTTAATAACAATAGGTTCCGGATATTTATTAGGAGCCTGATTCTTAGCTAAAAAACCGACGTTAGTAGTGAAGGTGATAGTGTTCCCAACACTACGATAATGAGAATCATCCACCGATAGTGCATGAAGCTCACTGACTCTTCTGGCAGAAGAGAAAGCTAAGAGAAAAGCTGTCTTATAAGATAAGAATTTGAAATCTACTGTCCCAAGAGGTTCAAATGGCTTTTCCTTCAATTTAAGGAGAACCCAAGCTAAATTCCACTTAGGAATTAATCTAAGAGTTCTGGGTCTATTTATCGAAAAGTTTCTAACCAATTTCGATAAAGAGACATTAGATCCAATTTGTAAACTATCATGATGTGCATAGGTATCAGATAACATAGATCTATAACCCTTTATAGTAACCGGTTGCAGTTTGATTTCGTCAAACAAGTATACTAGAAAGTTAGCAATGTCTGGTATAGAGGGATCAAATATATCAACAGAATGATCCCTACACCAACGACGGAAAACCTTCCACTTAGCCGCATAGTTTAGCGAAGAGGAGGTCCTCCTACAGTTAGAAATCGCGTCCACTGCTCGTCCTGTAAAGTGCTTGCCATGCAAGAAGGACCGCACAACGGAAAAACGTGAAGGTTGAGACCTTGCGGGTTGTGATGCAGTTGGCGCGATTTCCCCTGCCAAAGAAGATCCTCTCGTGGAGGGAGCTTCCGCGGTAGGTCCCACAACAGACACCTGAGTAGATTTATCCACGGTCTCTGTGGCGACAGAGATGCTACCAACAGAATCTTGCATTGAGATTGTTTTATCTTTAGCAATACTTGTTGAATTAACGGCGCTGGAGGATACGCATATCCTATCATTCCGTCCCAAGGGATCGATAGAGCGTCTACAGCAAATGCTCTTGGATCCGGACACGGGGACACATACGTCTGCAACT
The DNA here is from genome assembly GCA_031216915.1 of Pictodentalium vernedei. NCBI lineage: Eukaryota > Metazoa > Mollusca > Scaphopoda > Dentaliida > Dentaliidae > Pictodentalium > Pictodentalium vernedei. Next base: position 848,754,600 of record CM062297.1, read on the forward strand.
GATTGTTGAGATGTGTCGCAAATAAGTCTATCATTGGCCGTTCCCATTGGTAGCAAATCTGATTGAATACTTGTTTGTTGAGAGTCCACTCCGACGGCAACAAGCGACCCTTTCGAGAAAGGGAGTCTGCTAGCACATTCAGACGACCCGGTATGTGACGGACCGAAAGAAGAACGTGATGTTCCAACGCAAACAGAAGGATTCTTTCCGTTAGATTGAACAACGGAACTGAATGAGTGCCTCCCTGATTCCGTATATACGCCACTACTGTCGTATTGTCGGATAGGATTTGGACATGAGCATCGTGAATAATGTCCATCCAGTGACGTAACGCAAGCCAAATTGACATCATTTCCTTGATGTTTATGTGCTTGCACAGGAATTGCGGATCCCAAAGACCCTGGCATCTCGAATCCGTTGGGATTAATGATGCACCCCAACCTGTTTGACTGGCATCCGTCATAATGGTAAAACTCGGATCCGGCAACTGCAGCGGAACTCCTTGAGTTAACCACTGAATGTTTGCCCAAGTCTGAATCTCTTGTTTCACTTGATCTGACAAGAGAACGTCTACATCGAGCGAATGAATTTTCACACTCCAATTCTGAGTCAAGAAAATTTGAAGAGGCCGTGTGCGTAGCCGTCCCATCGGAATGAGATCCGCAGCGGCTCCGCACAGACCTATCAGTCTCATAAATTCTCTCGCTGTGACTTTGTCTGTATTTAGACAATAGCGAGCGTAACAACTGACTAATTTCGCTCTGGTTAACGGCAGACGAACGAGATTGTTGTGCGTCTCGAAGCTCATTCCCAGATGAGTGAATGACTTGGACGGCACCAGATCCGACTTCTCCTCGTTTACTATGAAACCGAGACGTCGGAGCAATAGAAGAAGATTCTGAACATCGTTCTGAAGCGTTAACTCGTTGCCGTACCTCTGAAGAATGTCGTCCAGGTAGGCCGACGTTACCGCAGACGAATGAGCTCGGAAGTAAATCATTACCGAGTTCATTACCCGAGTGAAAGCCCAGGGTGCTAGATTCAATCCGAAGCACATGGCCCGGAACTGATACACCACTCCTAGGACTGCGAAGCGTAGATACTTTCGGAATGTCGGATGTACCATGACGTGAAAGTACGCATCTTTGAGATCTATGCTGGTTGCATAATCGTTCACCCGAATACTCGCTCTGACCGATCGAATCGTCTCCATATAAAACTTCGGAGCGATGATCAGCTTGTTTATCCAGCTCAAATCTATGACTGGACGGAACGAGCCGTCTGGTTTCGGAACCAGAAACAGATGGCTGTAGAATCCCAGCGATTCCTGGTTTTCTACGACCTCTACCGCGTTCTTCATTAAAAGAGACTGCACCTCTGATAGCAGAGCGTCTCTTTTCTGAGGGTTTGACGGAAGATGAGTCCACTTTGGACTTCGAGTTAATGGAGGCTTTCGTTTGAAGGATATCTTTAGACCTTCCGAAGTCACTCCTCTCACCCACGGATCGTCCGTAATCGACGCCCACTCTTGAGAAAAACTCGACAACCTTCCGCCAACCGGAACGCGATAGAGGTTTGAGCCATCACCTCCTGGATCTGCGAGGCCTGCGGTAGGAGAAACCACGTCTTCCACGACCCGCACCTCGCCTCGTCGACCTCGGGGCGTCCGACCGATTGTCCCGGCCTGAAGGACGTCCCGAACGAGAGTCGCTATCCTGACGGTCTCTCGAATAAGAGCTAGAGGACGCACCGGAACCTCTATAGGAACCTCTCTTGGGCGGATAAGACCCAGAAGTGCCCGCCTTATTCGTGTCTGATGAATCCGACCTTTTAGGAGCGGATCTAAACAACAGAGAATCACTAGCTTTCTTTTTAATATTATCATAAATAGCGGAAAGCTTGCCGTCAAAGAGAAGATCTCCTGAGACCGAAGCGACTCTAAGAGAGTTCTTCACCTTAGAATCCACTAGTGTGGATGTAGACAGGGCTGCGTCACGTCTAACCAACTCCAGATTTGCCACTGAAAGGGCGGAGTTACACGTGGAATAAGCTACTGCCCTTGAAAGAAGTCTTAAGGAGGATTGTATATCCTGAAACTCTTCCCCTTGAAGACGCAGTGATAACGCCTTCGTAAGGTGATCTGCGTAAGATAAGGCATCTAAATTGGCTCTGTTAGACGCAATAGCTGTTTCCAACACTGCGGTTGGAATAGAAGCTGACGACGGTAATGATAGCTCTAAGTCTTCCGCCTCGTCGTCCATACGCAGAGGAACTCTCGGTATACCCTGACCTGCCGTGTCGAATTTATTCCTTGCATTAATGAAAGGCAGGTTGAGAGTATTTGCGGACAAGAAGCCTGCTTTCCCTGTCCTGGAAGCAAGTTTAAAAATAGCGTCGTTCAATAATTCAAATGTTCTTGCAACATTATTGGACTGCGACGGAAACTCGGGAGCGATGTCCCTGAACCGCTCGAAAAAATCAGAGTCCAATGACGCTATAATTCTCCTGTCCGGAAGCGCAGCAGTCTGGCCCGACGGAACAACTTGAGGAAGAAAGTGCCGGATGAAGTCTACGGCAGCTTTGTGTTGTTCCGAAAGGGATAGCTCCAATTCATCCGTATCCCTTTCACCATCCGGTCGGACCTCCCGATGTTCCCGGTCGTCCGCCCCCGATGCTTCGGCGGAGCGTACCGACCCAGCGCCGTCGGATAATTCTCGATCCGACACCGTCTCTGTCGGCTGCTGGGATGCTGCGATAAGCTGTGCTATCTGCACTAGAATGTCCGACGTCGAGACCTGCGGAGGAGCGGTCTTTCGCTGCTTTGCCGAGGGCAGCTCCGCATCAGATGGCTCCCGCATACTTTTCCTATGCGAACGTCCGGAGTCCATCGGTCTCGAGTCCCTGGCTGCCGGATGGTGTGACCTGGTCGCCGAATAATCCTTCATCGGCGAAGCTGGCAAGATATCGGAGGTCACGCAGCCAAGGTGCGGTCGTGTGCGCCGGCGAGAAGAGGAAGCCTTAACAGTCTCTGCGGACTGCTTATACAACGGAGCGTCCCGAGCGACGGACGTATGCTCCGCTAAAGACACATTTTGTACCACAACATCTGGTCCCAGATGTTGTTGTACGAGAGAGGGGCCTCTCTCGCTCGCGGCCCGGCTGGACCTGGACGAGCTAGGAACCGGACTAAAAGGCTTCCTCCGTTCTCGTTCACTATCCGCCGTCACTGGGTGTGCATCTATTATTTTTATAGTGCTCGCATCACCCAAAATTTCCTCTTGGACCGCATCGGACGAACCCGGCTGCCGAACCATTCGGTGAATGGACGCTACACCGGGCGAGCTAGCGGACGACATTTGTCTAATCTCCATGAGCACTTTTGCCGCTAGCTCTGTATTTAATTGTGACGACGGACGCACACTTGAAGAAGATAACATGGAAACATCACCCTGTTCTGGTTCCTCTGAAATAGAAACTGAGAGAGTAGAGTGACCTTGTGGAGAAAGAGCCGGCATCGCTCTTTCTCCAGAAACAACATATCGTGACACACGTTTCCAATGTTTCTCATCCCAATGTTCACATACAGGACAGGGATTAATGCGAGAACACTGACTACAATTTATGCAATAATCATGAAAGTCAGAGGAAGATTTCTTCCTATTACAATTTGAACAAGTTCCTTTCATTGTGAAGGAACAACAATAAGTCCTAGTTACTCGCAAAAACCCCTGACACAAAGATACATAATAACATGATCCATTAATTAAATGAAAAAACAATTGCAAAACAAAATAATTTTGAAAAAATATTTTTTCAGAGAAGCCCAAGTTGCTGAAAAGTAACGTTGAGCCCCGATGGATCCGATGGCAAAGTGTGGTCAAAAATTTTAAAATTATATAAAATAATTAATGAGACACTTTCGGATAATATAAATGTATCTTATAATGAGATAAACTACCTCAAAGGCAAACAGCCCCCCTCAAAAAAGGCTGTTGCCAATGAAAACAAACAGTGTAAACACAGAAGAAAACATGACTCCAGGCACTGAAAAAACTGGCCCGGAATCAGTCATCAATTACACTCTATCTGATGCAAAACAGAGACTCCCAGGGGAGAATCTGCAGAACATCAGATGGAAGATGCAGAACACAAACGTTATACACCCATGGGTGAAAACGTAACTATGGGGAAAATAACAGAAAACATTCTGTAACCAAGCAACTCTCCCAGGGAAATTTTAGAAATGAAACTTCTCAAAAATATGCCAAAAGCATGGGAGAATTGCAAGGGGGGACTTTAGAAGGTTAGGGGAGAGGAAACACTGAATAAGCAGTGCAACAATTAGCAAGAATGACAACAAGAGGCGTTTGCCTCGAAAATAGGCAACTTAACATAATTTTAACAAAAAATTTTAAGTACAGCCCTGATTATTTTTTGCCACTTCTTTTTTCCTCTCCTCCTTCTATCCTCCTTAGAATCACATTTTCTCCAAGAATTACGTGTCTGGCATCCTTTAAACTGAGATTTACAAGCACAAAGATCAGTGAGATGTTGACTGATGAAGGGCCAAACAGAGAATGATATTTGGCGCCAATTTCGGGACGACTGCGTCACTGCGCATGCGCAGTAGAGTCGTACTATGGAGGTCCTTTAGGACATGATTTCTTTTTGTTTTGGATGCAAATTTTGGGGATTGGGGGGCAAAATTTGTGTTTGGCCCTGGTTTTTGTGGAGTTAGCACCAGCTAAGTCTGGGTCATTGGTACAGTATAAAAATATACAGAATACAGATGATGATGATGATGATAAGAAACCATATTACTTCTTCCCACAGGAAGTTAAATATGGCATCGTCTACATAATCGAAGACCTGTGACACCTGTGTAGACTTAACCGGAAAGAGACCTTATTATCCTGCTCTTTGTCCGGATGAAGTCAGCGTCTAACAACGCTAGCAGTTTCTCACAATTACTTGCTGCATTGTGATTCACTGGAACAAGTTCAAGGAAACGATAATGTATAGTATCCATATCATCCATGATTTGTTCCGAAAGGTAAGGTTATTCTCATCCGTATCCCTTTCATCATTAGTCTAAATCAGTTAGAATCACGGTCACCGGCATCTGAACAGGCAGATGACTGGACCAATCAAGCATCATTCAACAGCTCAAGTTATGAGTTTGATTTTGATTGCTTCTGCCTTAGCAGGAATACTGCGATGAGCTGCGCAATTTGCGATGGCAAGTCTGATACGGAGGCCTGAGGAGCAGCGATTATGTATTGCTTGTCCGCCAGCTGCTCCTGGGAAGGTGTGTCCGAGATAGCTCTTTACTGCGGACGTCCCGATGAATGGAGCCTCATCTCCTTGGCTACTAGATGGTGCGACTTTCTTCACAAAAAGTGGACCTCTTGATGATGCAGACTAGATATAGATAAGTCACTTAGCCAAGGTGCGGTCGGGAGTGCTTGGTAGACGCTGATGAAGCCGAATTAAACGGAGCATTCTGGACAAAAGGCATGTACGTAAGCTCCGAATGACGCAAGTTCCTACCAACAGCATCTGACCCCAGATGTTGTAAAAACAGAGAGGGGGCTCCCTCTTCCTCGTGGTCCAGGGAGACCTAGCCGAGCGTATCTCAGAACTTGCCGGCTTCCTCCTTTCCATCGTCGCAGGGTGAGCATGATTGGATTTTATAGTGCTCGGCACAACCCTTGTTTTCTCCTCGACCGCTACGGACATATCCGGCGTCATGACACCCATATTCTGAGTGAAAGAAGCACCAGTTGAGTTAGCTGGAGACAAGGTCATAAACCCTATATTCTAAGGTCTAGGCCCTTGTCTTATATCATTGAGCACTTTGCCACTAGCTCTAATTGTATATTGTAGTCCAACTGCGTCAGTTCTCAGAGGCCTGAGTAACTGCTTCACCTGTCGAGGTAGCTGGTGACAGAGAACTAAAACCATACGCTGTAGTTTTAGCCCTGTCTAAATGCGACAACAGACTTTTTGTGTGGTCGTGTGTGCTTATCGGACATAGAGGAAGCCGTAAAACAAGCCGACCACGGCAGCCTATTAGAAGGAGCGTCCCGGACAGGAAGGCATCGACGTAAGCTCCAACTGAGGAGTTTAAAAAAAGCTTCTGCATGTAGTGACTATAAATAGTTCAAAATGCATATTCCAGGAAAGAAAGAAAAAATGCCTAAATGGGATAATTTCTGTCTGGATTTTTAACCACGAACTTTAACAAAAAACAGCATTTTTGACAAGAGGAAAAAAAAGGTTCTGCATGTAGTGACTGTAAATAGTTCAAAATGCATATTGGAGGAAATAAAAAAAAAAATAAAATGCCTAATTGAGGGGGGGGGGGGGGGGGGGGGGGGGGGGGGCAGTGGAGCTTGTCTGGGTTTTTAACCAAAACTGTAAAAAAGCATTTTTGATGAAAGGAAAAAAAAAGTGCCTAATTGGCCCCTGGTGGGGGGTGGGGATAGGGGGGTGGGGGAGTACGTAAGTTTAAAAAAAAGGTTCCGCATGTAGTGACTGTAAATAGTTCAAAATGCATATTGGAGAAAAGAAGAAAAAAAAAAGCCTAATTGGGGGTAGGGAGGGGGGTAGGGGATGGTGGGGTTTGTTTGGGTTTTTAACCACAAACTTGGAGTCACCCTATCAAGCTACAATGAAATCCCTTCATAATTATGGCCTGTGGAATATTCTAAAGGTTTTCAGGCTTCGGGCTTCTGTTGCCGTCACAGTTGCCCAAAAGGGGACGTTCTCATCTAGACATTATATGGAGTCAACCTATCACGTTACAATGAAATCCATCCATAAATATGACCTGTAGACTGTGCTAAAGGTATTTGGGCTTCGGGCCCCTGTTGCCGTCCCAGTTGCCCAAAAGGGGACGTTCTCATGTAGACATTATATGAAGTCAACCTATCAAGTTACAATGAAATCCCTCCATAAATATGACGTGTAGACTGTGCCAAAGGTTTTCGGGCTTCGGGCTCGGGCAGCCATCATGGTTGAATGATCGCAACCAAAAGGGGACATTCTCATCTGGGCATCATGTGGATTGATCCTACGAAGTTACAATGAAATCCCTTCATAAATATGACTGTAGACTGTGCTGAAGGTTTTTGGGTTTCGGGCACCTGTAGCCATCAAAGTTGCCCAATCACGTCCAAAAGGGGACTTTCTCATGTTGACATTATATGAAGTCAACCTATCAAGTTACAATGAAATCCCTCCATAAATATGACCTGTAGACTGTGCTAAAGGTTTTCGGGTTTTGGGCTCTGACAGTTGTGACGGTTGATAGATCACGCCCAAATGGGGAAATTCTCATGTAGACATCATACGGAGTCATCGTATCAAGTTACAATGAAACGCATCCATATTAAACATGACCTGCAGACTGTGCTAAAAGTTTTTGGGTTTTGGGCTTGGGCAGCCATCACGATTGACAGATCAAGCCCAAACAGGGACGTTCTCATCTAGGCATTATACAGAGGCATTCTATGAAGTTGCAATGAAATCCCTTCATAAATACGACCTGTAGACTGTGCTAATGGTTTTCGGGTTTTGGGCTCGGGCAGCCATACCGGTTGACCGATCACGACCAAAAGGGGACGTTCTCATGAAGACATGACCTAAAACCTGCATATGAAATTTCGTGACGATCAGACAAGAACTACCAGGTATAGCCTGTACTTGAAGGTTGAATAAAAAACTTTAACCACAAACTTTAACCAAAACTCCAAATGTCAACTAAACAGGAAAAGATAGAAAAAGAAAAAAAAAAAAAAAAACCACTTGACCCTTCAGTAAAAAACTTTAACCACAAACTTTAACCAAAAACTCTAACCAAAAACTCTAAATGTTAACAGACGGACAGACGGACGGATGGACGGACAGACAAAAGTCATTACTCTCCCTCTTACTGTAAACAGTTGGGCTAATAAAATTAACTGCCACACTACCAGAAAATTTTATGTTACTTACAACCGTCGTTTCTCTAAATAATAGGAAACTACCTAGAGCATTGTCAATGTAAACAACTTCAACAAAAACCGGAAACAAGACCCCAGGCAACATGGCCCAAAGTCAGTAACAGAAATAAACTATCCGAGGTAAAGCAAGATCTTCATCAGAAGAAAAAACGATACATCGGATGTATGATGCATGACCAAAATGCCTGAACACCCCAAGGGTGAAGACATAACCATGGGGATGTACAGAATAATCTTCTGTAAAAGACGTTAAACTCCCAAGAAATTTTATAAAAAAATTTCAATAGAACAAGCCAAAAAGCTTGGGAGCTTAACTGGGGGGATCAAGGGAAGGCAGGGAAGGAATACTAAATGAACAGTGGACAGATCATTATCAATCAATGATGATGTCAGGCCATGTCCCGAAATTGGGGAACATGAACTAATTTTTATAATTATTATAAAATTACAGCCTTGAAAGTTCCAAACCACCATTTCTTCCTTCCTTCATCCAGTTGTGTCCTTGGATCCACCAAAATAACCATTGATTTGTGTCTGGCATCATTAAAACTGAGATTTAAAAGCACAGATGTCAATTTGTTGTTATCTGACTGAGGGCCAAACAAAGAATGATGTTTGCGCCAGTTTCGGTGACTTCCTGGCGTCTGCGCATGCGCGGAGAGGACCAAATAGGACTTCTAATTTTCGGTTTTGCACGCAAATTTTGGGGATTGGGGGGCAAAGTTTGTGTTTGGCCCTAGATATTTTGGGGTTAGCACCAGCTAAGTCTGGGCCATTGGTATACAGTATAAAAATATCCATAAGGCTGCACATTGAAAATACTAATTGGTGTACATTCTAATAATGAATATGGAGTTATCAAAATGATGCCACTGAACTGGCATGGAATATACCACCAGGGTTGAAAGGGTTAAGTTACAATTTGGGCTCCCATAAGGACCCCAAATATGAATCAGGGGAACAAACAAATTTGACCCCCATGAGTATGTATGATGTATATCAAATATCAGATTCCAATTTGTGGATCTGAGGAAGATTTTTAAAGAATTTTTCTCATATTGCACTAAGTTGAAATTCTGCCTCCCATAAAGTGCCCAAATAAGAACTGAGGGACTTGATTTGCACAATCTTGAATTGGATCCCTTAGGAATGTTGCATACCAAATATGAACAGATTCCGATTAGTAAAGAGAATTTTTTTCATTTCTGTAATGTGCTGACTCAGCATTTTCTATGAGAAGACACCCCCCCCCCCCCCCCCCACCCCCACACACACCTTTGATGTAGTGTTAACAGACAAATGACGATGGATGACAGATGAGCTAAAAGGATGCATAATGTCCAGTCCTCTATTCTTCAATTTGACAAAATGCTGCTTTGTGGTGCATAGATGCAATAGGATGTCATAAGCATAATGTACAGAACTATGTGGGCAATTTGACAAGTTTTATTTTGGGAAAGTGATATGGCACTAAAACAGACAAATGTCTATAACCCATATCTTACCATCTAAGTCATCTATTTTAGTCAGAAATAAACCAAAGAATCCTCTTGAGAAGGCCATCTTCAACCCTTCTCCTGACAAAGGATAATTAGGATATATAACGGCAAGAATTGATATACTCCCAGATATCAGGAAAACCAAAAACATCTTGATCCATGTAGTCAAATCAATTTGCACCTGAAGAAAAAAGAAATTATTTTTTTCAATATTTCAGGGTTTCTGCAGGTAAGGACTGATAAAATTCAAGGATATTCAAGCCCATTTCTCAATATATTTCAGCATTTTTCAAGACCCAACAGTAGCCAAATTAACCCTTTACCTAACATGAAAAGCAGACGACACTTGCAAAAAAAATTCTTGAAAAACTATTTTTTTTTCATTTTTTGTCTCAAAAACATAGGTTATGACCCCTCATTGGAATGAGCTCGACGAGCTCGTTCCAATGAGGGGTCATAACCTATGTTTTTGAGACAAAAAAGTTAAAAAATTTATAGTAATTTATATATTTTTTATACTTACCAATGACCCAGACTTAGCTGGTGCTAACTCCACAAAAACCAGGGCCAAACACAAATTTTGCCCCCCAATCCCCAAAATTTGCATCCAAAACAAAAAGAAATCATGTCCTAAAGGACCTCCATAGTACGACTCTACTGCGCATGCGCAGTGACGCAGTCGTCCCGAAATTGGCGCCAAATATCATTCTTACTGGCAGTGCCTGGTCAGCGCTATGTACTCAGCGGGGAGGCAAGAGTTCCCAACTCAGGGAGGGCCATCCCCGTCTGGGTCATTGGTAAGTATAAAAAATATATAAATTACTATAAATTTTTTAACATTTTTATACTGTACCAATGACCCAGACTTAGCTGAATAGTAAACAGGCTGGAGGGCCTAGGACATAGAGGAAAATCCAATAAGCTCAATTATAAAATAAAGAGATAACCCCTTAAGGAGAAAAGGAGTATTAGGCTTTACATGTATCTTTCTTATTTAATATTTAAATTAGAAAGATACACTACCCTTAATAATTGAGCACAATAACATTCATGTTCTCTATTAATATCCAGTATAACCTTTATACTAATTATTATTAAAACAAGCCAATAAATAAAGTAGTCCAGAGAATTGAGACTCTTTATAATCATTTAAAAGTGTCCGAGTATTGTATATTAAAGCCCGTTTGACACTTGACATATACAAATGCTTCACACCGAGCTACACTTTAAAAATAAGACATGAATGAAATTAAACATTAATATTACACTTTAAAACCATCCCGGAAGCGACTCAGAAATACTGTCTTGGAGGAGGCATTCCCTTGCTTTTCACTATAAAGCAGGTGACCTAAGGGAACACCCGCCCCCCCCTTCCCCTTGCCCTGGGTCAAATAGCCCAGAGCGAAGAGGGCAGCCGGACGGAGTCACTGCCGGAACAGAAAGCCTGCATAACTATAGTTGCAACTGTTTAGTGGACGACATTCTGAGCAACAGATAACGGACCTAAACAATGCAGGTCTCCAGAAATGGACTCAATATTTCTGAGATAAAAATTAGTAAATGTGGATGGCTGAGACCAATAAGCAGCCTTCATTAAATCTGTAATAGCAACACTATTAGCATAAGCCCAGGAAGTAGAAAGAGCTCTTACTTCATGAGCAGAAATCTTAAGCACAGACTGCTGAGAAGAAGATAAATCTTCATACGCAGTACGGATAGTTAACTGAATCCATCTAGCAATAGAATGGACTGAAATGTCCTTTCTATTAGGCATCAAAGACAGAAAGAAACGTTTCCGTCCCTTTCTGATGAACTGAGATCTCTGTTTATAGATACGTAGTGCTCTAACAGGACAGAGTAAAGGCCTACGCCCGTCTGAAGACGGAAGAGCCTTAATAACAATAGGTTCCGGATATTTATTAGGAGCCTGATTCTTAGCTAAAAAACCGACGTTAGTAGTGAAGGTGATAGTGTTCCCAACACTACGATAATGAGAATCATCCACCGATAGTGCATGAAGCTCACTGACTCTTCTGGCAGAAGAGAAAGCTAAGAGAAAAGCTGTCTTATAAGATAAGAATTTGAAATCTACTGTCCCAAGAGGTTCAAATGGCTTTTCCTTCAATTTAAGGAGAACCCAAGCTAAATTCCACTTAGGAATTAATCTAAGAGTTCTGGGTCTATTTATCGAAAAGTTTCTAACCAATTTCGATAAAGAGACATTAGATCCAATTTGTAAACTATCATGATGTGCATAGGTATCAGATAACATAGATCTATAACCCTTTATAGTAACCGGTTGCAGTTTGATTTCGTCAAACAAGTATACTAGAAAGTTAGCAATGTCTGGTATAGAGGGATCAAATATATCAACAGAATGATCCCTACACCAACGACGGAAAACCTTCCACTTAGCCGCATAGTTTAGCGAAGAGGAGGTCCTCCTACAGTTAGAAATCGCGTCCACTGCTCGTCCTGTAAAGTGCTTGCCATGCAAGAAGGACCGCACAACGGAAAAACGTGAAGGTTGAGACCTTGCGGGTTGTGATGCAGTTGGCGCGATTTCCCCTGCCAAAGAAGATCCTCTCGTGGAGGGAGCTTCCGCGGTAGGTCCCACAACAGACACCTGAGTAGATTTATCCACGGTCTCTGTGGCGACAGAGATGCTACCAACAGAATCTTGCATTGAGATTGTTTTATCTTTAGCAATACTTGTTGAATTAACGGCGCTGGAGGATACGCATATCCTATCATTCCGTCCCAAGGGATCGATAGAGCGTCTACAGCAAATGCTCTTGGATCCGGACACGGGGACACATACGTCTGCAACTGATTGTTGAGATGTGTCGCAAATAAGTCTATCATTGGCCGTTCCCATTGGTAGCAAATCTGATTGAATACTTGTTTGTAGAGAGTCCACTCCGACGGCAACAAGCGACCCTTTCGAGAAAGGGAGTCTGCTAGCACATTCAGACGACCCGGTATGTGACGGACCGAAAGAAGAACGTGATGTTCCAACGCAAACAGAAGGATTCTTTCCGTTAGATTGAACAACGGAACTGAATGAGTGCCTCCCTGATTCCGTATATACGCCACTACTGTCGTATTGTCGGATAGGATTTGGACATGAGCATCGTGAATAATGTCCATCCAGTGACGTAACGCAAGCCAAATTGACATCATTTCCTTGATGTTTATGTGCTTGCACAGGAATTGCGGATCCCAAAGACCCTGGCATCTCGAATCCGTTGGGATTAATGATGCACCCCAACCTGTTTGACTGGCATCCGTCATAATGGTAAAACTCGGATCCGGCAACTGCAGCGGAACTCCTTGAGTTAACCACTGAATGTTTGCCCAAGTCTGAATCTCTTGTTTCACTTGATCTGACAAGAGAACGTCTACATCGAGCGAATGAATTTTCACACTCCAATTCTGAGTCAAGAAAATTTGAAGAGGCCGTGTGCGTAGCCGTCCCATCGGAATGAGATCCGCAGCGGCTCCGCACAGACCTATCAGTCTCATAAATTCTCTCGCTGTGACTTTGTCTGTATTTAGACAATAGCGAGCGTAACAACTGACTAATTTCGCTCTGGTTAACGGCAGACGAACGAGATTGTTGTGCGTCTCGAAGCTCATTCCCAGATGAGTGAATGACTTGGACGGCACCAGATCCGACTTCTCCTCGTTTACTATGAAACCGAGACGTCGGAGCAATAGAAGAAGATTCTGAACATCGTTCTGAAGCGTTAACTCGTTGCCGTACCTCTGAAGAATGTCGTCCAGGTAGGCCGACGTTACCGCAGACGAATGAGCTCGGAAGTAAATCATTACCGAGTTCATTACTCGAGTGAAAGCCCAGGGTGCTAGATTCAATCCGAAGCACATGGCCCGGAACTGATACACCACTCCTAGGACTGCGAAGCGTAGATACTTTCGGAATGTCGGATGTACCATGACGTGAAAGTACGCATCTTTGAGATCTATGCTCGTTGCATAATCGTTCACCCGAATACTCGCTCTGACCGATCGAATCGTCTCCATATAAAACTTCGGAGCGATGATCAGCTTGTTTATCCAGCTCAAATCTATGACTGGACGGAACGAGCCGTCTGGTTTCGGAACCAGAAACAGATGGCTGTAGAATCCCAGCGATTCCTGGTTTTCTACGACCTCTACCGCGTTCTTCATTAAAAGAGACTGCACCTCTGATAGCAGAGCGTCTCTTTTCTGAGGGTTTGACGGAAGATGAGTCCACTTTGGACTTCGAGTTAATGGAGGCTTTCGTTTGAAGGATATCTTTAGACCTTCCGAAGTCACTCCTCTCACCCAAGGGTCGTCCGTAATCGACGCCCACTCTTGAGAAAAACTCGACAACCTTCCGCCAACCGGAACGCGATAGAGGTTTGAGCCATCACCTCCTGGATCTGCGAGGCCTGCGGTAGGAGAAACCACGTCTTCCACGACCCGCACCTCGCCTCGTCGACCTCGGGGCGTCCGACCGATTGTCCCGGCCTGAAGGACGTCCCGAACGAGAGTCGCTATCCTGACGGTCTCTCGAATAAGAGCTAGAGGACGCACCGGAACCTCTATAGGAACCTCTCTTGGGCGGATAAGACCCAGAAGTGCCCGCCTTATTCGTGTCTGCTGAATCCGACCTTTTAGGAGCGGATCTAAACAACAGAGAATCACTAGCTTTCTTTTTAATATTATCATAAATAGCGGAAAGCTTGCCGTCAAAGAGAAGATCTCCTGAGACCGAAGCGACTCTAAGAGAGTTCTTCACCTTAGAATCCACTAGTGTGGATGTAGACAGGGCTGCGTCACGTCTAACCAACTCCAGATTAGCCACTGAAAGGGCGGAGTTACACGTGGAATAAGCTACTGCCCTTGAAAGAAGTCTTAAGGAGGATTGTATATCCTGAAACTCTTCCCCTTGAAGACGCAGTGATAACGCCTTCGTAAGGTGATCTGCGTAAGATAAGGCATCTAAATTGGCTCTGTTAGACGCAATAGCTGTTTCCAACACTGCGGTTGGAATAGAAGCTGACGACGGTAATGATAGCTCTAAGTCTTCCGCCTCGTCGTCCATACGCAGAGGAACTCTCGGTATACCCTGACCTGCCGTGTCGAATTTATTCCTTGCATTAATGAAAGGCAGGTTGAGAGTATTTGCGGACAAGAAGCCTGCTTTCCCTGTCCTGGAAGCAAGTTTAAAAATAGCGTCGTTCAATAATTCAAATGTTCTTGCAACATTATTGGACTGCGACGGAAACTCGGGAGCGATGTCCCTGAACCGCTCGAAAAAATCAGAGTCCAATGACGCTATAATTCTCCTGTCCGGAAGCGCAGCAGTCTGGCCCGACGGAACAACTTGAGGAAGAAAGTGCCGGATGAAGTCTACGGCAGCTTTGTGTTGTTCCGAAAGGGATAGCTCCAATTCATCCGTATCCCTTTCACCATCCGGTCGGACCTCCCGATGTTCCCGGTCGTCCGCCCCCGATGCTTCGGCGGAGCGTACCGACCCAGCGCCGTCGGATAATTCTCGATCCGACACCGTCTCTGTCGGCTGCTGGGATGCTGCGATAAGCTGTGCTATCTGCACTAGAATGTCCGACGTCGAGACCTGTGGAGGAGCGGTCTTTCGCTGCTTTGCCGAGGGCAGCTCCGCATCGGATGGCTCCCGCATACTTTTCCTATGCGAACGTCCGGAGTCCATCGGTCTCGAGTCCCTGGCTGCCGGATGGTGTGACCTGGTCGCCGAATAATCCTTCCTCGGCGAAGCTGGCAAGATATCGGAGGTCACGCAGCCAAGGTGCGGTCGTGTGCGCCGGCGAGAAGAGGAAGCCTTAACAGTCTCTGCGGACTGCTTATACAACGGAGCGTCCCGAGCGACGGATGTATGCTCCGCTAAAGACACATTTTGTACCACAACATCTGGTCCCAGATGTTGTTGTACGAGAGAGGGGCCTCTCTCGCTCGCGGCCCGGCTGGACCTGGACGAGCTAGGAACCGGACTAAAAGGCTTCCTCCGTTCTCGTTCACTATCCGCCGTCACTGGGTGTGCATCTATTATTTTTATAGTGCTCGCATCACCCAAAATTTCCTCTTGGACCGCATCGGACGAACCCGGCTGCCGAACCATTCGGTGAATGGACGCTACACCGGGCGAGCTAGCGGACGACATTTGTCTAATCTCCATGAGCACTTTTGCCGCTAGCTCTGTATTTAATTGTGACGACGGACGCACACTTGAAGAAGATAACATGGAAACATCACCCTGTTCTGGTTCCTCTGAAATAGAAACTGAGAGAGTAGAGTGACCTTGTGGAGAAAGAGCCGGCATCGCTCTTTCTCCAGAAACAACATATCGTGACACACGTTTCCAATGTTTCTCATCCCAATGTTCACATACAGGACAGGGATTAATGCGAGAACACTGACTACAATTTATGCAATAATCATGAAAGTCAGAGGAAGATTTCTTCCTATTACAATTTGAACAAGTTCCTTTCATTGTGAAGGAACAACAATAAGTCCTAGTTACTCGCAAAAACCCCTGACACAAAGATACATAATAACATGATCCATTAATAAATGAAAAAACAATTGCAAAACAAAATAATTTTGAAAAAATATTTTTTCAGAGAAGCCCAAGTTGCTGAAAAGTAACGTTGAGCCCCGATGGATCCGATGGCAAAGTGTGGTCAAAAATTTTAAAATTATATAAAATAATTAATGAGACACTTTCGGATAATATAAATGTATCTTATAATGAGATAAACTACCTCAAAGGCAAACAGCCCCCCTCAAAAAAGGCTGTTGCCAATGAAAACAAACAGTGTAAACACAGAAGAAAACATGACTCCAGGCACTGAAAAAACTGGCCCGGAATCAGTCATCAATTACACTCTATCTGATGCAAAACAGAGACTCCCAGGGGAGAATCTGCAGAACATCAGATGGAAGATGCAGAACACAAACGTTATACACCCATGGGTGAAAACGTAACTATGGGGAAAATAACAGAAAACATTCTGTAACCAAGCAACTCTCCCAGGGAAATTTTAGAAATGAAACTTCTCAAAAATATGCCAAAAGCATGGGAGAATTGCAAGGGGGGACTTTAGAAGGTTAGGGGAGAGGAAACACTGAATAAGCAGTGCAACAATTAGCAAGAATGACAACAAGAGGCGTTTGCCTCGAAAATAGGCAACTTAACATAATTTTAACAAAAAATTTTAAGTACAGCCCTGATTATTTTTTGCCACTTCTTTTTTCCTCTCCTCCTTCTATCCTCCTTAGAATCACATTTTCTCCAAGAATTACGTGTCTGGCATCCTTTAAACTGAGATTTACAAGCACAAAGATCAGTGAGATGTTGACTGATGAAGGGCCAAACAGAGAATGATATTTGGCGCCAATTTCGGGACGACTGCGTCACTGCGCATGCGCAGTAGAGTCGTACTATGGAGGTCCTTTAGGACATGATTTCTTTTTGTTTTGGATGCAAATTTTGGGGATTGGGGGGCAAAATTTGTGTTTGGCCCTGGTTTTTGTGGAGTTAGCACCAGCTAAGTCTGGGTCATTGGTACAGTATAAAAATATGAAAATATAATGAAAATTAATTGGCGAGTTTTGAGAATAGCACTGGCCGGTTTTGGCCGTTACGTTGGGTAAAGGGTTAAAGGATTTTCAAGTCCCTGCCATCACTCATCCTAACTGGGACCTTCGATCGTTATCCCCTCCCTACAAGAGGATGGGGTAATGACTGGAGGGTTCTAGTTAGGACGATGCCTTCATAACCTCTGGCTTATAAAACTATATAGCTATCTATGATTACGTGAATATTCAAGGCTTTTCAAGGCCTCCTGACACATTTTCCAGAATTTCAAGGCCTTGAATGACCCTTAGTCAAATGCAAAGACGTTTCTTGAATCCAAGGCCCCAAGGGAGCCCCGAATTCTGAAAAAGATGGAAAAACTTACAAAAATTATTCATCTCCATTTGGTTACGGTTTCCAACAGTTATATATTCAAAGTCCACATTCAAATCTCAACTCGGATTATTAAGTAGCTTCTGCTCACCTCAGGTTGCATGAATACAACATACCAAATTAAAATCTCTCTAAAAATCACGTGCCCAATTTTTTATGCCACAAGTTATTGCCTTTTTTCTTTGTCACAATCGCTTTGACGATAGCTGTACTGATAACCTATTAGAACATTTTTGATTGGAGTTTAATGACACTTTTAACAGCCAGGATCACCTTTTGTCAGACAGTTCTAAGGGTGGAGGAACCCAAGGTACCTAGAGAGAACCACCGAGCAGGAGCAAGCAATGGCCAGACTCCCGAATATACTAATTCAACTAGTGCTGCCGCAGTTAAGACTTTTTTCTGACCGGTTAACCAGCGTGTTTGACCATGGTTAACCGCATTTAAGGTACCTATATTTGTAGTGTGTTCTTGCTTCAACTGTAACTATTATATCAGACAGGCCAATGTTATTTACATTGACCATAAATAATAATAAAGAAGTATTCTATTTAGTCGTTGTTGTTCAATCGCCCATGTGTTTACATCAGTGCGTGTACTGGAAATCAACAGGTTTGTGGGGCCAATATGGATGAAACCATAAAAAATACAAAATCATCAAAATAACAACGAAAAAATAAGTAATAACACATTAAATGTTTGCCAGCAATACCTGGAGAGACGTATTTATTTATTCCATGAACTCCAATTCACTGATGTGTAATGTCCGGTTATAAATTACGCACACGTGCACCAGGTAAAGTTAGTTTCAATAGCACCAGCAATGCTTAAGTGGGACAACAATTTGAAAATAATTTGCGCTGTAACCTGCGCATTTGTTGTATTTTTATTGGTTTTTCCGGAACGTTCTCGCATTCCGGAAAAAACAACTTAATCACAACAACTGCACAGGTTACGGCGCAAATGGTGCTCTGATTCTGAAACTATGAAGTTTCAGTCAGAAATGAGCGTTGGATTTTCTTGACAGAGATAAGACATTGGGGTGATAAACAAACAACGAAAAACAAATAAATGCGAGTATTTTTTAAATCTTTAATAATAATTTTCCTTTATTCTTTTATCTTATTCACCACGTGGTAACTCGTGAAAACTTACCTATTTCTGTTGCATCCCAAACAACTTATACACGGGGGCGACTTATACACGGACATATACGGTGAGTATAGTGAAAGTAAGGTTAACCGATTAAAACATTTTCTTGACCGGTCAAAGTTTTAACCACAGGTTAACCGGTTATCCGGATAACCGCGGCAGCACTAAATTCAACACAAGCAGGTTTAGCAATGGTTGAAGACAAATGCACCATCAATGTGCAGTACACTTTAGAACACAAGAGCCTACATGCTCCCACATGGACAATTGGGATTAAGTGCTTTGCCAAAGGACACAGTGCAGTTACCCCTGGTGGAGATTGAACCATGGACCTTTTGGTCTGAAGTCCAATGCTATAACTACCGAGTCACCTAGCTCCCGCCTATTAGACAAGTACATACATTCAAAGCATTGTGATGACAGCATATTAGACTCGTTTGAAGGCAGTTAACGCTTAAGTCCTCAGATTAATTTTACATCAATAACTATTGCAGATACATACACAAAACGACACACGTGTGTGAATGGGTTAATCGATATGGCACAAGTGCCAGCGGGGAAGGATACAATGAGAGCCACAGGCCTCGAGTTTTATCCTTCAGCGATGGCACAAGTGCCATATTGATTAACCCATTCACACACGTGGGTCATTCTATGTTTATTACATGCCTTCGCGTCTATAAAATAATTATTAGAAGGACACTCAACAATTTATTTGATAATTATCACCAAAGAGAACACCTTTTGTCGCCAACCAAACTTGCGAGGGGAACCTGTGTTACTTTTTCGTCCTCTGAGTTCCACTGGCACATAGAACACATTGGAACTCAAGGGATGACTTTTAGCTATCGCTGGGGATTGGAATTGGAATTGCAGTACACAAGTTGTAGACGATTCCAGTGAAATTTTGCTTCTTTATAAAAATAGTCTGTCAACGATTTCCGTTCCACACATGTGCAGAAAGATTTTTATTTTCCGCACAGTTTAGTGTTGCTGTAGATAGGGATTTCAAGGAACAGGCATGTAATAAATTTACGTAGATGCAGATGTCTTAACAGTGTTTTTACATTATTTGTTGGTGCCTAAACAAGATAAATGCATCCTACCGGTAGAGTTCTCAAGGAAGAATACACTTGGAACAACCTTCTAAGAGCCATTTACAATAGGAAGTTTCTGGCTGTGTGAGGACTTAAGCGTTAAGCCCCTTCCAAATTGCCAAAGAATGAAAGGGGGCTAAAATATCATTGACAAAAAAGATGTGACAAAATCTATAAGTAGTTGGTTTATTTTGAAATCGGAATACTTGGGAGTTAAAACCTAGGTTACAAGGCCATTTCAAAGAAAAACTTTATTAACATACAGATGGCACAATTCATCTTTGGTTTCCTTCAAATTTACTCAGTATGTGTACATCTATGATATTCTGGTTTCTTTAAAAAAATCGCGACATTGACGCCGTAGCTGCGACGGGTGGTGCAATTTCACAAAATTCTAAGTTCATCAAGGGCCATAACTCCCCAAAAAATGTTTGGAACAACAAATGCATTGAACAGTGGCTAGACATCAATAAGATACACTTACATGCCAAATATAAAGTCATTCCATCAAGTATTTCAAAAGTTATTGAGTTTTGAAAGTCGTTGGTCACAGACAGACCGACCAACATTCTAAGTTCATCAAGGGCCATAACTCCAAGAAAAATATTTGGAACAACACATGTATTGAACAGTGGCTAGACATCAATAAGATACACTTACATGCCAAATATAAAGTCATTCCATCGAGTATTTCAAAAGTTATTGAGTTTTGAAACTCGTTGGTCACAGACAGACCAACAGACAGACCGACAGACCGACATTGCCACTTATAGAGCTGCTAGTCCCAGCTAAAAAGAAACCAGAATATCATAGATGTACACCTACTGAGTGAAACAAGGTCACTATTTTTATTTCAAAGAAAAACTTTGAGAACATAATGGAGACTACATTTTCTAGCTGATTTTCAGGATTTTCAGCAATTTTGCACAAATATTTATATCAATGAGTCATTGCTTCTCTTGAAACTGAGGAAGATCTGTTGAAAATTCAGTTGGCTTATATCTAAGAATCAGTTCATTAAAACATTGGTCATGTCAGGTCAAAAAGTAGGTCACTAGGTACCAAGAGGCTACAAATCGGTAAATTCACATGGAGCAGTTAGATTGTGAAGCAGACCCCAAGCATTGTGTAACTAGATGTGCCAGGACAACATGTGTGCTCCCATAAGCAAATAAAGTTCTGAATACTGATTCTCAAAGTTTTCACATCATAAACTAAGTTCAAGGTCAATAACTCCACAAATGAAAGTGTCAATGACACTGTAGCTCAACTTTGAATATGACAGGAATTAGTATTTGCTGTGACCAGGTCAACAAAAATGAATATGACAGGAATCAGTATTTGTTGTGACCAAGTCAACAATAATGAATAAGAGAAAAAGGAGTTTTGTTGTGACCATGTCAACCATAGTAAATCAATTACAAGGTGACTGCAATGGTCAAAAGAATAGGACATAAGTATTATATGTGATGCATCCCATGTTAGTAAACGTTCACACAACTAGAGGGGGTATCAGTACCCCGTGGCTCACCAATAGGTGGCCAATGTAAAGGGATGGCTGGAGTAAAAAAAAAAAGTTCAAAACCTGCACACAAAAGTCCAAAATTAAAGAAAATAAGCAGCTAAAGGGTTAAATAATATAATAATAACCCCTAAGAAGCATGCTAACATAAAATAGGAGCCATGGCAATATGCTACAAGGTAAGTCTCCACTTGGAAGAAAAGAAAGACAAACCTCAAAAACTGCAGATAAAAGTAAAAAAAAGTATCACATTTGTTTAAGGGGTTAAAATTGAGAAAAAATACCCTGTCACAGTAACCACCATGGCAATATGCCAGTAAGGTGAAACCCTACATGAAAAATATCCACTTGGAAGAAAAGAAAGAAAAACCTCAAAACCTGCACATAAAATTCAAAAAAGTATCACATTTGTTTCAAAGGCTTAAAATTTAGAAAAATACCCTGAAAATGTTACAGTAACCACCATGGCAATATGCCAGTGAGGTAAAACTCCACTTAAAAAAATATCAAAACCTGCACACAAAAGTCCAAAAACTGCACACAAAAGTCCAAAATTAAAGTAAATCAGCTTGGAAGAAAAGAAAAAAAAAGCTGTAAGCCTTAGTCCAAAACCTGTACATAAAAGTCCAAAATTGAAGTAATTCAGCGGGAAAAGGGTTAAATAATACAAACTTTGCCCTAAGATGCATGTTTGCATACAATAGAAAGCATGGCCATATGCTGCAAGGTAAATCTCCACTTGGAAGAAGGGAAAAAAACCCATCAAAACCTGCATGCAAACATCAAAATAAGTCTAAAATTTGATTCAAAGGGTTAAAATTAAGACAAAATACCCTGGAAAAGAGATAAATGTTATAGTGAACCACCATAGCAATATGCAGAAACTAAACAAAATTTTAAAAAGCCAAAAAATCAAAACCTGTACACAAAAGTTCAAAATATTTGAGAGCGGACACCGACGCCGACATGAGGGCTATGCCATAGGCTCACACAGCTAACACTGGTGAGCCAAAAATTAATTCAAATCAGAGCTTTCATATAGAAGTTCTGAGCAAAAAACTGATTGCACAAAATTTTGTACAAAATGGTTGCTGGTGGCCATCTTGAATTTTGGACCGGACCCCAAAACACTCGTTCTCATCCCCACGGTGATAACAAAGATATCCAAGAAGTTTCATAAAGATCGGTTCATAAATACGGCCTCTGAAAGTAACACTAAATAGATCAAAGTTAGTCTAATTGGCATGATTTATGCATGAGAAAAAAACCTGTATTATATGTGATGTATCCCATGGTACTAAACATTCACACACAAAATTATTCAAATCAGCGCTTTCATACGGAAGTTCAGCGCAAAAATCTGATTGCACATAATTTTGTACAAAATGGCTGCCAGCGGCCATCTTGAATTTCAGACCGGACCCAAAAACACTCATTCTCATCCCACGGAGATAACAAAGGTACCCAAGAAATTTCGTAAAGATCGGTTCACAAATACGGCCTCTAGCCTGAGGCGTGTTGACGGCACGATGGATGGACAGACGGACAACGGGCCATGACAATACCTCAAATTTGGCTTTGCCAAAGTTGAGATAAAAATCATCTGACCAGAACCAAACTCGAATTAAATTTGTAGGTATCCATGACAAAGCCACATACCAGAAATCATCCAATTATCTCAATGTATGACGAAACAAGTGCAAAGCCAAGGGTGGCTATGTCCCCCCCTCCCCCCACCCCCACTGTCAAGCATGAGTTTCCAGTCATTTATCTTTGTTGACAATGAATTAATAAATATCTTAACTTATCTTATCTCCATAAAACAATAGCATCAATACAGCAGGCTACCAAATGTGTCATGCTTTATGATCTAAGTTGGAAGAGGGCCATAACTCTGCCCAAAAATATCGACCCAAGCCCACTATCTATCCCAACCTGTATTATGTGGTTATAAATCTATGTATAAAATTTTGCTTCATTTTGTTCAGTAAAACTAAAGTTATCATCTGGAAACCATATATTTGGGATCGATGTATGTACGTATGGATGGACATACAGACAGATGGACAAGGGTAATACTTAATGCCCCTTCGTCAAATTGGCAGAGGCATAATAAAAAGTCCAGAAAACTGTTGTTTCGGAATTACAGGATAAGAGCAAGATGTAATGATGGTCATTTAAGGTTTAACACTTTATGTCCCCAGACATTTTATGGTGGCGGCATAAAAATAACTATCCAACATTGAGTGCTCTGTAGACGTGGTTGTCTCATAATAAATTAGAAAGTTACATTTGATTCTTCTGTTCCTCTCAGTCAGAGTTCACAATGGCAAATGCCAATGGAGCCAACTGCACTAAAATATTTTGCTTGGCACCAAAAATACAGCATTTGGCACCAAAATGTGGCCCCTAAAACATACTTTTGGTAGGTCTCAGTCTTTGTGGTTTATTAATTTAATGTGTCATTTTCGATAAAATCGTTGTCTTGTCTAGTGATGAGCCGATTATCGGTATGGGTTATAGATCAATATCAGCCGATAAATGGCTTATCGGCCGGGTATCGGCATCGGCAAAAAATACCAATTCTGCCAATATTGGCAGCCATTATGTCTTTTTTTCAAATCAAGTTATCAGGCCAATAGCTGATAATCTCAACTAGTTACTCAGGTTAGGACTTTTTAGAAAATATATTTTTGGGGTATCAACCCAAACTAAGCCCACAACATATTTCTCTGAATTAAAAGTTTCGACTACCGATACTGGTGAAGCATTATTCAACACACAGGTCATCACGAAAATGTGCACGAAAATTTCAATTGTTCAATCAAAATAAAATTATGTGAAAGTGTTTTGGAGTTGGTTTTTTCTCAATTTAATCTTTTCACATTTTCAGCTAAAAAAATAAAATTCCCAAACTACATGCTTTTGTGTTATTTATTATTGTCAGCCCTCGTGTTTATCAAATTTATGTAGAAGACGAATGGGAAATTCCCAGTTCATAAATTATTAATGACAGCGTGTTCAGTGACCCAAATTGTTCATTTTTATTACTTTACTAGAAAATGAGTTGAGAAATTACCTGATGTGATCCCTGCAAAAATAGCTATTCAAAAATAAATAAGAATTAATACCCTGAGTTGTATGTAATATCCAGTTTGATCTATGCTACATGAAAGGCTGTTCTGAAAACAAAACAAGGGAAAGCCATATTGTTTACAACAATGGGGACCCATTATGTACACCAGGGTGGTCAGTTTAAATATAGTTTAGTTTATTTATGAAACATGCCCACGTGTTTTTGTCAATGCATTGTCTGTCAAATATATTCTCATACTGCTGCGTTATGTGAAATCAAAATTATATAAACTCGAAATATAAATTAAATAAAAACATGACCTCTCAAGTATAATTAACTTCAAGTGACCTATTACATATAATATTGTTATGGTTTATACCAAATTTATCCATTTTGTGGAAAAAAAATGGAATTGAAAGTTTGCTGAAAACTGAAAAAAATTCTGTTATGCGATAACACAAGAATTCAGTTATCTCCCCTTACTTACATACGAACAGATTAGGTACATGTGCAGCTGTGTATTTTTGTCTTCGTTTGAACCAAGTGTTTTCCGCCCATTCATCCACGTGCAGAATTCAGTAACCCACTGCCCCCAACTTCTACAGGCAGCAGATTAAGGACAAGTGACAATGATTCATTTTTTTTGGTAAATACAGTACCAGTGAAAATACACTGCATGATACCACAAGAAAATTTGCTCTGGATTTTCCATCACTGATGCTTGTTGAAAGAAACAATGACGAAAAAATGTGAGGAAATTCTTTGTGACTATCTTGCAACTTATTGGCCTGTACAGATAGGCAGGCCTGGCAATAACAGCTAGGTTCAGTGTCGACACGTCAATAACTGGGGAATGGATAGTGCAGATAGTTATCCGGTGCCAACAATGTTGGCTGCGAACTGCCCCCTGTTCATATTGCACTTGGAGAAAGTGAACACAACAGAATTTTTCAAGAAGCGATCCACCAATGCATGTACATGTAAATGCTCACACGTGAATGGATTATTTTGTTTGTTTTTTTTTCACAATGGGAGTTATGAATACTGAGGGCACCTTGTCTTGCATGAGTAATACAAAACACAGTTCAAATATTTTTTTAATAAACACAATTCAAAATGGAAATATAACGACTGAACGAACATGTTTCCAGGTGAAAACAAACGTGCGTTTTTGACCTCATTTGTTAACACTGATATTTTATTGATATTTCATGCTGATTTTGTTGATGTTTTTTTTATTGAAATGTATTTTTGAATGATTGATGATTCCGATTGAAATGAAAGTGTCAATGACACTGTAGCTCAACTTGTCAAGACAAAGACAAAGACATGTACATGTATAGTATGTGATACAGCAATGACAAACATCTAGGTAATGACCTGATAACAAAGGTACATATAAAGTATTGTAACGGTCTGTACATAAATACTGACCGTTGCCTGTAACAAATGTATAGGTAAAGTATTGTAGAGGTGGGTGACAGTCAGATGCTAAACTAGAAGGGAAATCTTTGCGTCCCAGAATGGGTCTGACTGAACCCCAAAATATTTGTTCTCATAGCACAGTATAACAAAGGCACCCCAAAACACACTCATTCCTGTCCCAAGATGAAAACAAAGGTACCCAAGAAGTTTCGTGAAGATCAGTTCACAAATATGAGCTGTGTAGAAGTTGTGACAAAAAACTGATTGGACCTAATTTCGGTACAAAATGGCCACTGACTGCCATCTTGAATTTTGGACCGCACCCAGAAACACTCATTCTCGTCCCAAGGTGATAACAAAGGTACCCAAGAAGTTTTGTGAAGATCGGTTCATAAATACAGCCTCTAGCCCGAGCCGTATTGACATGTGCACTTACAGTGTATAAGTAGCGCTGAATAAATCAAAGTTCATCTAATTTGCATAATTTCTGCACGAGAAAAAAACCTGTACTATATGTGATGTATTCCATGTTACTAAACATTCATACAAAAATTTATTCAAATCAGAACTTTCATACAGAAGTTCTGTACAAAAAACTGATTGCACTAATTTTGGTACAAAATGGCTGCTGGTGGCCATCTTGAATTTCGGACCACACCTAAAAACACTCGTTCTCATCCCACGGTGATAACAAAGGTACCCAATAAGTTTCGTAAAGATCGGTTCATAAATACGGCCTCTAGCCTGAGCCGTATAGAAGTTGACTACAAAAAACTGATTAGACCTAATTTCGGTACAAAATGGCCACTGGCAGCCATCTTGAATTTTGGACAGCACCCAGAAACACTCGTTCTCGTCCCAAGGTGATATCAAAGGTACCCAAGATGTTTTGTGAAGATCGGTTCATAAATACAGCCTCTAGCCCGAGCCGTATTGACATGTGCACTTACAGTGTATAAGTAGCACTGAATAAATCAAAGTTCATCTAATTTGCATAATTTCTGCACGAGAAAAAAACCTGTATTATATGTGATGTATCCCATGGTACTAAACATTCACACAAAAAATTATTCAAATCAGCGCTTTCATAATGAAGTTCTGTGCAAAAATCTGATTGCACCAAATTTTGTACAAAATGGCTGCCATCGGCCATCTTGAATTTCGGACCACACCCAAAAACACTCGTTCTCGTCCCACGGTGATAACAAAGGTACCAAGGAGTTTCGTAAAGATCGGTTCATAAATACGGCCTCTAGCCCGAGCCGTATTGGCATTTGCACTTACAGTGCTGAAAGTAACACCAAAAAACATCAAAATTAGTCTAATTTGCACAATCTACGCACGAGAAAAAAACCCGTATTATATGTGATGTATCCCATGGTACTAAACATTCATACGAAAAATTATTCAAATCAGAGCTTTCATATGGAAGTTCTGTACAAAAAAAAAATTTCTGCATCGTCAGTACAAAATGGCTGCTGGCAGCCATCTTGAATTTCGGACTGCACCCAAAAACACTCGTTCTCATCCCACGGTCATAACAAAGGTACCCAAGAAGTTTCGTAAAGATTGGTTCATAAATACAGCCTCTAGCCCGAGCCATAGCAGCTTGGCACTTACAGCTCTGAAAGTAACACTAAATAAATCAAAGTCAGTCTAATTTGCATAATTTACGCACGAGAAAAAAACCCGTATTATATGTGATGTATCCCATGGTACTAAACATTTATACAAAACTTTATTCAAATCAGAACTTTCATACAGAAGTTCTGTACAAAAAACTGATTTTTGCATCATCGGTACAAAATGGCCGCTGGCAGCCATCTTGAATTTCGGACCACACCTAAAAACACTCGTTCCCATCCCAGGGTCATAACAAAGGTACACAAGAAGTTTCGTAAAGATCGGTTCATAAATACGACCTCTAGCCCGAGCCATAGCCAATTGTTGACGTACGAACAGACGGACAGACGCACAGACGGCCAGACGGACAGACGGACGGACGGACAGACGGACGACGGACGACGGGCCATGACAATAGCTCAAATTTGACTTCGTCAAAGTTGAGCTAAAAACGAATAAAACAAACACTAAAACTTTATGTACATTATTAATTTATTTAATATCAATGGGAACACAACACCTCAAAAACTAATATCGGTATCGGTATCTGTCCGATATTGAATTGAAATATCGGATATCGGCAAATACCGATAACACCCATATCGGCTCATCACTAGTCTTGTCTGACAACACTGGTGAGACGAATTTTTCACATATCAAGTTATGTATAGGTAACAGCTAGGTATAATCATTGTTCTATGTTTGTTAACAGTTTATCCATTTAACCCTTTACCTCACGAATTGGCCCCAAACGCCTGCGTAATTTTCAAATTTAGTAGTAGAAAAAAAAAGTTACCAAAAGTTTCAACAAAACCATATCATGTGACCCCTCATTGGAACGAGCTCATCGAGCTCATTCCAATGAGGCATCATATGATATGGTTTTATAGATTTTTATTTTTTTATTTTAAACAAGAAGAATGTTACTAAGGTAACACATGCCCCCCCCCCCTCCCACACCCTTGTGACCTTCACCTTGCAGATGCAGTGGAAACTATTATACACGACACACCTTCTGACTGTCCTTAACATTTGTAAAAAGTTTAACAATTGTACTATGATTCATTTCTGAGTTATGGCTGAGACACGAATATTGTCCAATTTTTAGTGTGACCTTGAAATGCGACCTTGACCTTGAAGGTACAAACCCGGCTATGGTGTGTGACACATCCTCCCAGGGTCCTTTATAATTGTGTGAAGTTTGATGACTGTGGCCCTAACCGTTTTCGAGTTATTGGTTCGGACACACACACACAAACGGACGGACGGACACACACACACTTCAATCACTATATGTCACCCGACCTAAGTCGGGGGGCATAAAAACAATAACTGAAATAATTTTGGTGTCCTGTGCGTTGGGTAAAGGGTTAATTTGACTCTTATCCAACATTCCATTGTTACATAATCTTTTTTTTATCTTGCTTAATCTTTTATATAATACTTCTGGAAGATAATAAATTATTTGCAACTAGTATATTTGGAGTGAATAAACAGTTAGTAAATAATAATCCTGAAATTATTTTGTAAACGTTAATAATAGTATTTTACATTTTTTATTATCTGCATTTTTATCATTTATGGGATTTTTTTACAACTAAAATACTTAAAGAGCCAGGTAACATTAAATTAAAATATTGTACTTTGAGTAAAACAAGGCACCATCTGCAATGCTTTTGCATTGAAAAGGCACCTTGCTGCAATCAAGGGATGATACAGTTAAAACTTGAAGTCCTGTCACGAAGTGTGTGCTTATCTAGGCTTAATTGTGCGTAGGAATTGCGTGCAGTTGTCATACCGAATGGCATCCAAAGCACGGCAGGTTCTCCTGGTTACGCTTAGCAAAACAGTCAATGTTTCTGCCAATGGACCTCCGGGGTACCCGGAGGTCCATTGGGTGAAACATTGCTTGTGCACAGGCCATATGTACAGAATCTGATAGCCTTACTATGGTCATAACTCGTAGATTAACATGCAGATCGACGTGCTATTTGCGCACATTTCATGACAGGACTTCTAGTTTTAACTGTACATGGTTAATTTATTCTCATTTACAATCTACAATCACATTCCATTTGGCACTAAAATCTGTCATTTGGCACAAAAAAATCATTTGGTGGAAACTTAAAAAATTTATAGTAATGTTAAAAAATTTATAGTAATTTCTATATTTTTTATACTTACCAATGACCCAGACATAGCTGGTGCTAACTCTTAAAATATAGGGCCAAACACAAATTTTGCCCCCCAATCCCCAAAATTTGCATCTAAAACCAAAGAAAACATGTCCTATAGGACCTCCATACTTCACCTCTACTGCGTATGTGCAGTGTCAAGGACGTCCCGAAATTGGCGCCATTAATCATTCTTACCAACAGTGCCTGGTAAGCGCTATGTCCTCAGCGGGGAGGTATGAGTTCCCAACTCCTGGGAGGGCCATCCCCGTCTGGGTCATTGGTAAGTATAAAAAATATATAAATTACTATAAATTTTTTAAGATTTTTATACTGTACCAATGACCCAGACATAGCTGAATAGTAAAAAGGCTGGAGGGCCCAGGACACAGAGGAAAATCTAATAAGCTCAACTATATAAAATAGAGACATCTCCTGGAGGAGAAAAGGAGAAATAGGCTTCACGTGTATCTTTCTTATTTATGACAAATTAGAAAGACTTCTATAATTGAGCATCATAACATCCATGTTCTCTATTAATATCCAGTATAATTCTTATACTAATTATTTTTAAAGTAAGCCAATAAATAAAGTTAGTCCAAAGAATTGAGACTCTTTATACTCTTTAAAAAGTGTCCGAGGATAGTATAATAACATCCGTTTGACACATGACATATTCAAATGCTATACTTTAAAACTATGACATGAATGAATTTAAAAACATAACTTTCACTTAAGAAACCATCCCAGTAACAGCTCAGAATTACTAACTCCGGAGGAGGTATCCCCTTGTTTTCATAATAAAATAGGTGACCCAAGGGAACACCCTACCCCCCCTCCCCCCCCCCCCCCCTTTTTCTTGCCCTGGGTCAAATAGCCCAGAGCGAAGAGGGCAGCAGGATGGAGTCACTGCCACTGCCAGAACATAAAGCCTACATAGCTATAGTTGCAATTGTTAAGAGATCGACTTTCTGAGCAGCTGATAATGGACCTAAATAATGCAGGTCTCCAGAAATGGATACAATATTTCTGAGATAAAAATTCGTGAATGTGGATGGCTGAGACCAATATGCAGCCTACTTAATCTATAATAGTAAAACTATACGTCAGCCCAAGATGTAGAAGAGCTCTTACTTCATGAGCCAAAATCTTAAGCACAGACTGCGAGTTAAGGATAGATTATCCTAAGCAGTACCGATAGTTAACTGAATGCATTAAGTAATAGAATGGACCGTAATGACCTTTCTATTAGGCATCAGAGCCAGAAGCTTTACGTCCTACTGATAAACTTAGATCTGTTAATAAATACATAAAGGTCTATCCGGACAGAGTAAAGGCCTATGCCCGCTCGAAGATGGAAGGACCTTAAAAACAATATGTTCCGGATATCATTAGGAGCCTGATTCTTAACCAAAAATACAACATTAGTAGTAAAGGTAATAGAGTTCCCGATACTACGAAAGTGAGAATCGTCCACCGATAGTGCATGAAGCTCACTGACTCTTCAGCAGAAGAGAAGACTAAGAGAATCGCTGCCTTAAAAGGCCAGAATTTGAAACTGCTGTCTCAAGGGGTTCAAATGGTTGCTTTAATTAATAAGAACCCAAGCTAAATTCTGAATAGGAATTAATCTAATGATTCTAGGTCTCTTATCGAAAAGTTTCAAACTAACTTAGATAAAGAGACATTAGGCTCCATTGTAAACTATCATGGTGTGCATAGGTATCAGATAACATAGACCTATAACCTTTAAAAGTAACTGGCTGCAGATGATCTCATTAAACAAGTATACTAGAAAGTTTGCAATGTCTGGTATGGAGGGATCAAAAATATCAACATAAAGATCCCTACACCAACGATGGAAGACCCTCCACTTTAGCCGCATAGTATAGCGAAGAGGAGGTCCTTCTACAGTTAGGAATCGCGTCCACTGCTCGTCCTGTACAATGCTTGCCATGCAAGAAGGACCGCACAACGGAATACGTGAAGGTTGAGACCTTGCGGGTTGTGATAGAGTTGACACGATTTCCCCAGCGAAAAAAGAGATCCTCTCATGGAGGAAGTTTCCGCGGTAAGTCCCACAGTAGACATCTAAGTAAATTATCCACCGTCTCTGTGGAGACAGAGATGCTACCAACAGAATTGTATTGTGAATGAATAATCCTAGCAATACTTGCTGAATCAACAGCGCTGGAGGATACGCATATCCTATCATCGCATCCTACTAGATCGATAGAGCGTTAACTACATATGCTCAGGGATCCGGACACGGTGACACATACGTCTACAATTGATTGGAGAGTTGTGTCGCAAATAAATTTATCACTGGGCGCTCCCATTGATAGCAAATCTGATTGAATACTTGTTTGTTGATAGTCCATTCCGACGTCAACAAACGACCCTTACATGAAAGGGAGTCTGCTAATACGATCCGACGACCGAGAATATGACGAACCGAAACAGAACTTGGTGTTCTATAACAAACAGAAGGATTCTTTCCGTTAAAATCAATAACGGAAACGAATGAGTGCCTCCCTGGTTCCGGATATATGCAACTACTGTCGTATTATCGGACAGGATTGAACATGCGTTTCTGAATAAAATTCATCCAATGACGTAGTGCAAGCCAACATAATATTCTTCCTTGGAAGTAAGGAGCTTGCCTAAAAACTGCGGAACCCAAAGACCCTGGCACTTCGAATCCGTTGGGATCAAAATTGTGTCCCAACCTGTTTGACTGGCATCCGTCATAATCGAAAAACTCGGATCCGGCAACTACAGTGGAACTCTCTGAGTCAACCACCGAATGTTTGCCCACGTCTGAATCTCTTGTTACACTTGATAGACAAGAGAACGTGTATATCGAGCAATTCAAGATTGCTGAAAGGTTGCCGTCGAAGAGAAGCTTCTCCGAGACCGAAGCGACTCTGAGAGAGTTGTTCACCTTACTATCCACGCGCGTGGATGTAGCTAGGGCTGCAACACGTCTAACCAACTCCAGGTTGCCACTGAAGGGCGGAGTTATACGTGGAAAAACTACTGCCCCTGAAAGAAATCTCATTGAGGATCATATCCTGGAATTCTTTCTCTTGAAGACGTAATGATAAACGTCTCAGTAAGGTGGTGTACGTATGATAAAGCGTCTAAGTTAAGTCTATTATACATCATTGTCGTTTCCAACATCGTGGTTGGAATTGACATAGACGGCGAAAAAGATAATTTGCAGTCTTCAGTCTCGCTGTCTTAGACGCAAAGGAACTCTCGGTAAGCCCAGTTCTGCCAATAAACAATTATTTCCTAGAATTCACGAAAGGCAGAATAGAGCATTGCCGACAAGAAAGTAGACTAGCATGTTGATAGCAAGCTTATATATATAGCGTCGTTCAATAATTCAAATGTTCTAAAGACATTATTGGACTTCGTCGGCAACTCAGGGACAATGTCCCTGAACCGATCCAAAACTCCGTGTCCAATGACGCTATTAGTCTCTTATCCATCATCGCAGCAATGTAGTCCGACGGAACAACCTCTGGAAGATAATGCCGGAAGAAATGTATGGCAGCTTCTGTTGTTCCGAAAGGGAAAGCTCGAAATCATCCGAATCCCTTTCGCCATCCTGTCGGACCCTATGAAATATTCGGTCGTCCGTACCTGATGCAACAGCGGAGCGCACCGACCCAGCGCTGTCGGATTATTCCTGATCCGACCGAGAATCTGTCGTTTGCTGGGATGCTACGATAAGCTGTGCTATTTTGGATAGCACGTCCGTCACTGAGGCCTGTGGAGAAGCGGTCTTTCGATGCATTGCCGCTGGAAGCTCCGTGTTCGTTACCCCGTGCATACTTCTATTATGCGAGTGACCGGAGTGTGCAGGCCTCGTGTCCCTTGGCTACCAGATGGCGTGACCTGTTCGCCATGGAATCACTGAATGCCGAAGCTGGCCGGATATTCAAGGTCACGTAGCCAATGTGCGGTCGTGTGCGCTGCTGTGAGGATGAGGAAGCATTATCGACAGTCACTCGGACTGTCTATATAACGGAGCGTCCCGAGTGGAGGACATACGCTCCGAAAGTGAAATGTCTGTACCACAACATCCGGTCCCATATGTTGTTGCACGAGAGAGGGACCTCTCTCGCTCGCCGCCCGGACGGACCGGACGAGCTAGGAACCGGACTAACAGGCTTCCTCCGATCTCTCCTCTAATCCGTCGTCACTGGGTGTGTACTAAAGTCTATTATAGTGCTCACATCACCCAAATCTCCTTCCTAGACCGCAACGGACGAACCCGACTGCCGAACCATTCGATGAATGGACGCTACACCGGGTGAGCTAGCGAATGTCAACTCCGTCGATCCTACTAGGAACCTCTTAGGCGATTGACGTAATCCATGAGCACTAATTGCCGCTAGCTCTTCATTAACTATGACGACAGAGGCACACTTTTGAAAGACATCTCAGTAATTTTGCGAACAAGAAACCAGATATGCTTGTACATAGCAAGCATATAAAAAATATATATAGCGTCGTTCAATAAATCAAACGTATCTGAGACATTATTGGACTGTGTCGGAACTGAGGGATGATGTCCCTGAACCGAACAAAAAATTTCTGAGTCCACCGATGCTATCAGTTTCTTATCCGGTATCGCAGCATTCTGGTCCGACGAAGAACCTCTAGAAGATGAAGTCGGATGACATATACAGCAGCTTATGTTGTTCCGAAAGGGAAAGCTCGAAAACCTCCGAATCCCGTATGAAATTTTCAGACGTCCGTACCTGATGCAACAGCGGAGCGCACCGACCCAGCGCTGTCGGATTATTCCTGATCCGACCGAGAATCTGTCGTTTGCTGGGATGCTACGATAAGCTGTGCTATTTTGGATAGCACGTCCGTCACTGAGGCCTGTGGAGAAGCGGTCTTACGATGCATTGCCGCTGGAAGCTCCGTGTTCGTTACCCCGTGCATACTTCTATTATGCGAGTGACCGGAGTGTGCAGGCCTCATGTCCCTTGGCTACCAGATGGCGTGACCTGTTCGCCATGGAATCACTGAATGCCGAAGCTGGCCGGATATTCAAGGTCACGTAGCCAATGTGCGGTCGTGTGCGCTGCTGTGAGGATGAGGAAGCATTATCGACAGTCACTCGGACTGTCTATATAACGGAGCGTCCCGAGTGGAGGACATACGCTCCGAAAGTGAAATGTCTGTACCACAACATCCGGTCCCATATGTTGTTGCACGAGAGAGGGACCTCTCTCGCTCGCCGCCCGGACGGACCGGACGAGCTAGGAACCGGACTAACAGGCTTCCTCCGAGAAACCAGATATGCTTGTACATAGCAAGCATATAAAAAATATATATAGCGTCGTTCAATAAATCAAACGTATCTGAGACATTATTGGACTGTGTCGGAACTGAGGGATGATGTCCCTGAACCGAACAAAAAATTTCTGAGTCCACCGATGCTATCAGTTTCTTATCCGGTATCGCAGCATTCTGGTCCGACGAAGAACCTCTAGAAGATGAAGTCGGATGACATATACAGCAGCTTATGTTGTTCCGAAAGGGAAAGCTCGAAAACCTCCGAATCCCGTATGAAATTTTCAGATGTCCGCACCTGATGCTTCCGCGGAGCGTCCCGATCCAGCGTCGTCGGATATTATATTATGCGACAGAGATTCTGTCGTTGCTGGGATGCTGTGATAAGTTGTGCTATTTGGAATAGCACGTTCGTCACCAAGGCCTGTGCAGAAGCGGTCTTACGATGCTTTGCCGCTGGAAGCTCTGTGTACGTTGACTCCCGCATACTTTCTTATGCGAACGTCCGGAGTCTCCAGGCCTCGTGTCCCTGGCTATCGGATGGCGGGACCTGGTCGCCGAGGATTCTCTGATTGGCGAAGTTGACTGGATATCGGAGGTCATGTAGCTAAGGTGCGGTCGTGTGCGCTGCCATGAGAATGAGGAAGCCTTATTGACAGTCTCTCCGGACTGTCTATATAACAGAGCGTCCCGAGCGGTGGACGTATGCTCCGAATGCGAGACATTTTGTACCACAACATCTGGGGCCAGATGTTGATGTACGAGAGAGGGGCCTCTCTCGCTCGCAGCCCGGATGGGCCTGGATGAGCTATGAACCGGACTAAAAGGCTTCCTCCGTTCTCCCCTCTAATCCGCCGTCACTGGGTGTGCACATGGATATTTTATAGTGCTCGCATCACCCAAAACTCCCTTCTAAACCGCAACGGACGAACCCCGCTGCCGAACCATTCGATGAATGGACGCAACACCGGGCAAGCTAGCGGACGTCAAAGGCCGTCGAACCTACTAGGGTCCTCTTAGGCAATTGACGTATTACATGAGCACTTATCCGCTAGCTCTTCATTAATTGTGATGACGGAGGCACACTTTTTGGAAGACATCACGGATACATCACCCTGATCATGATCGTCTGAAATAGAGATTGATAAAGTAGAGTGACCCTGCGGGGAAAGGACCGGAATGGCCAATTCCCCACTATCATACCGTGACACACGCTTCCCATGTTGTCATCGTAATGAACATATACAGAACAGGAGTTAGTGCGAGTACACTGACTACATTATACAATGATTATGAAAGTCAGAGGAAGATTTCCTCTTATTACAATTGAACAATATCCTTTCATTGTGAAAAGAAAACAAAGTCCTAGTACTCGCACCAACCCCTGACAATCAAAATACATAATAACAAGATCCATTAACATAGAAAAAATAATTGAATCAAAAGCTTTTGAAAAAATATTTTTTCAGAACAGCCCAAGTTTCTGAAAAGTAACGTTGAGCCCCAATGGATCCCAAGCCTAAGTGTGGACAAAAATTCTAAAAATATTTTAAACAATTTATGCAACACTTACGAACAATAATAATGTATCTAGTTATGATTAAATTAACATCAAGATATTCTTTTCAAGAAATCCCCCCTCACACAGAGGGCTGTTGGAAATGTAAACAATAAGTGTAAAAACACTAGATCAAGACTCCAGGCACCCTGGCCCGAAATCAGTTACCAATAATACACTATCTGATGCAAAACAGAGACTTCCAGGGAAGAAACTGCAGAACATCAGATGGTAGATGCAGAACACTACGCCTAACCACCCATAGGTGAAGACGTAAACATGGGGAAAAGAACAGAATTCATTCTGTTATCCAGCTAAAACTCCCAAGAAATTTTAGTAATAATATTACAGAAAATATGCCAAAAGCATGGGAGAATAGCAAGAGGGGACTTAAAGGAAAGGGAGAGAGGAAAACACTGAATAAGCAGTGTAATCTTGATAACAAGAATGACCACAACAGGCTGTTGCCTCGAAAGTTAAAAAATTTATAGTAATTTATATATTTTTTATACTTACCAATGACCCAGACATAGCTGGTGCTAACTCTTAAAATATAGAGCCAAACACAAATTTTGCCCCCCAATCCCCAAAATTTGCATCTAAAACTAAAGAAAACATGTCCTGAAAGGCCCTCCACACCTCGCCCCCACTGCGCATGCGCAGTGTCAAGGACGTTCCAAAATTGGCGCCATTTATCATTCTAATAACCAGTGCCTGGTAAGCGCTATGTACTCAGCGGGGAGGCAAGAGTTCCCAACTCCTGGGAGGGCCATCCCCGTCTGGGTCATTGGTAAGTATAAAAAATATATAAATTACTATAAATTTTTTAACATTTTTATACTGTACCAATGACCCAGACATAGCTGAATAGTAAAAAGGCTGGAGGGCCAAGGACATAGAGCAAAATGGAATACGCTCAATAAAATAAAATAGAGTCATCCCCTGTAGGGAAAAGAAGTAATAGGCCTTACATGTATCTTTCTTATTTATGATAAATTAGAAAGATACAACACCTTCCAAAAATTGAGCTTCATACATCCATGTACTCTATTAATATCCAATAATCCTTATACTAATAATTTTTAAAGTAAGCCAATAATAAAGTAAGTCTAGAGAATAGAGACTCTTATACTCCTAAAAGTGTGTGAGAATTGCATAATCATGTCCGTTGACATATGCAATATTCAAAAGCTATACTTTAAAAACTAAGACTTGAATGAATTTTATAAACTTAAACTTCTCACTAAACAACCATCCCAATAACAGCTCAGAATTACTAACTCCGGAGGAGGTATCCCCTTGTTTTCATAGTAAAAACAGGTGACCCAAGGGAACACCCTCCCCCCCCCCTTTTTCTTGCCCTGGGTCAAATAGCCCAGAGCGAAGAGGGCAGCCGAACGGAGACACTGCCGAAACAGACAGCCTACCTAGCTATAGTAGCAACTGTTAAGAGAATGATATTCTGAGCAGTAGATAATAGACCTAACAATAGAGGCCTCCAGAAATGGACTCGATATTTCTGAGATAAAATTCATGAATGGATGGCTGAGCGCAATGAGCAGCCTTCAAAAATCTATAATAGCAACACTATTAATGTAAGCCCAAGAAGTAGAAGAACTCTTACTTCATGAGCCGAAATCTTAAGCACAACTGCTAAGCCAATGATATACCATAAGCAGTACGCTAGTTAATAGAATCCATTAAAAATAAAATGGAGCGTAACGTCCTTCTATTAGACATCAAAGACAGAAGAAGCTTACGCCCTTGTAATAAACAGATATCTGTTTATAAATACATAAACTGTACCCGGAAAGAGTAAAGGCCTATGCCCATACGAAGACGGAAGGACCTTAAAATAATAGGTTCCGGAAATAGGAGCCTAACTCTTATGCAACAATCCAACCTAAATAGTAACGGAAGTATTGATTCCGAAACTATGAAAGTGAAAATCATCCATCGATAGTGCATGAAACTCACTGACTCTACAGTAAAAGAGAAACCAACAGAATTACTGTCTAAAAGGTCAGAATTTGAAAACTACTGTTTCCAGAGGCTCAAATGATTACATAGCTAAATAAGAACCGAAGTTAAAATCCGTATAGGAATTTAATCTAAAGATTCTAAGTCTATTTATCAAAAAGTTACTAACTGACTTAGATAAAGAGACAAAAGACTCAATTGTAAACTATCGTAGAGTGCATAGGTATGAGGTAACATAAACCTATAACCTAAATAACAACAGGCTGCAGTAGATCTTGTGAAACAAGTATACTAAAAACTAGCAATGCGTAGTATGGAGGGATCAACCATATGAACATAATGATCCCTACACCACGACGGAAGAGCCTCCACTTTAGTCGCATAGAATAGCGAAGAAGAGGATCTCCTATAGTAAGAAATCGCGTCCAAAGCTCGTCCAGTACAGTGCTTACAATGCAATACGGACCACACAACGGAATACATGAAGGTTGCGACCTTGCTGGTTGTGATAAAGATGACACGATTTACCCAGTGAAAAAAGATCCTCACATAGAGGAAGATTTCACGTTAAGATCCACAGTAGACAAGAGAGTAAATTACTCATGATCTCTGTGAAGATAGAGATGCTATCAACAGAAATGTATTGTGGTTGTTTATCTTAGCAATACCTGCTAAAACAACAGCGCCGGAGGATACGCGTATCCTATCATTCCGTCCTATAGATCAATAGAGCGTTAACAGTATTAGCTCAGAGATCTGGACAAGCCAACACATACGTCTGCAATTGATTAGCAAGCTGTGTCACAAATAAAACATCATTGGGCGCTCCCATAGATAGCAAATCTGATTAAATACTTGTTTGTTGAGAGTCCATTCTGACAGCAACAAGCGACCCGTAAGAGAACGGGAGTGCGATAAAACAATCAGACGACCCAGAATATGACGGACCAAAACTGAACTTGGTGTACTATAACCAACAGACGGATTCTTTCCATTAAATTGAATAACGGAAACGAAAGAGTGCCTCCCTGGTTCCGGAGATACGCCACTACTGTCGAATTAAAGGACAGGAATTTGGGCATGCGTTTCTGAATAATGTTCATGCAATGACATAAAGCAAGCCTAAAAAACATTATTCCGCGGAAGTTAAACTGATAGCTAAAAGACTGCGGAACCCAAAGACCCTGGCACTTCGAATCCGTAGGGATCAGAATATCCCAATCTGTTTGACTGGCAACCGTCATAACAGCCACACTAGGGTCCGGCAACTGCGGCGGCACTCTCTGAGTCAACCACCGAATGTTTGCCCCAGTCTGAATCTCTTGTAACACTAGATAGACAAGAGAATGTATAAATCAAGCAATTCATGGATTGCCGGAAAGTTGCCGTCGAAGAGAAGCTCCTCCGAGAACGAAGCGACTCTGAGAGAGTTCTTAACCTACTATCCACGCGTGGATGTAGCTAGGGCTGCATCACGTCTAACCAACTCCAATCAGCCACTGAAGGGCGGAGTTATACGTGAACAAACTACTGCCCTCAAAAGAAATTACATTGAGAATAATATCCCGTAAATCTTTTCTTGAAGACGTAATGATAACGCCTCAGTAAGGCGGATTACGTATAATAAAGCGTCTAAGTTAAGTCTACTATACATAATGTCGTTCCCAACATTGAAATTGGAAAAGACATAAACGGCGAAAAAGAATATATGCAGTCTTTAATCACACCGTCTAGACGCATATGAACTCTCGGTATGCCCTGCTCTGCCAAAATAAACTATATGTAAAAAAGATAAAATGGCAGAAATGAGCCACGCGGACAAGAAACTAAACTATCATGCTTAGTAGCAGGCTTGTATATATATATAATATATATATAGCGTCGAAAAATAAAACACATGTTGTAATGACAATATTGGACTGCGTCGGTAAGTCAGGGACAAAGTCCCTGTACCGATCGAAAAATCCGAGTCCAATGACGCTATAAGTCTCTTATCCAAGATCGCAGCAATGAAGTCCGAACAATAATCACTGGAAGAAATGCCAGAAGATATGAAAGGCATCTTCCGATACTACTAAAGGGAAAACTCGAAATCTTTCGAATCCCTTTCGCCATCCTGTCGGACCCTATAAAGCGTTCGGTCGTCCGTAGCTTGATGCAACCGCGGACCGCACCAACCCAGCGCCGTCGGATAATTCCTGATTCGACCGAGAAACCGTCAATTGCTGGGATGCTGCGAAACAACTGTGCTAACTCGGATAGCACGTCCGTCACTTAGGCCTGAGGAGCAGCGGTCTTACGATGCATTGCCGCAGGAAGCTCCGAGATCGTTACCCCGTGCATACTTCCAATATGCGAGCGAACGGAGTGTATAGGCCTCGTGTCCTTTGGCTACCGGATGGCGCGACCTATTCGCTGTGGAATCACTGAATGCCGAAACTGATCGGATACTGGAGGTCACGTAGCCAATGTGCGGTCGTGTGCCCTGCTGTGAGGATGAGGAAGCATTAAAGACAGTCTCTCGGACTGTCAATATAACGGAGCGTCCCGAGCAACGGACATATGCTCCGAATGTAAAATATCTGAACCACAACATGCGGTCCCCTATGTTGTTGGCTTCCTCCGATCCGTCCTCAATCTGCCGTCACTGGGTGAGTACTAAAGTAATTAAAGTGCTCGCATCACCCAAATCTCCTTCCTAGACCGCAACGGACGAACCCGGCAGCCGAACCATTCGATGAATGTACGCTACACCGGGTGAGCTAGCGAATGTCACTCCGTAAGCGATAGACATATTCCATGAGCACTTATTGCCGCTAACTCTTCATTAACTATGACGACAGAGGCACACTTTTGAAGACATCTCCATAACTCTTCGAACAAGAAACCAGAAATGCTTGGATAGCAAGCATAAAATAATAATATATATAGCGTCGTTCAATAATTCGAAAGTTTGTGTGACATTATTGGACTATGTCGGGACTGAGGGACGATGTCCCTGAACCGAACCAAAAATTTCTAAGTCCACCGACGCTATCAGTTTCTTATCCGGCATCGCAGCATATGTTGTTCCGAAAGGGAAAGCTTGAAATCCACCGAATCCCTTTCGGTATCCCGTCGGACCGGATGAAACTTTCGGACGTCCGTACCCGCTTCCGCGGAGCGTCCCGACCCAGCATCGTCGGATAAAATATATGCGACAGATTCAGTTGATGCTGGGATGCTGCGATAAACTGTGCTATTAAGGAAAGCATGTCCGTTCCCGAGTCCTGTGCAGTAGCGGAGTTACGATGCATTGCCGCTGGAAGCTCCGTGTACGTTGACTCCCGCACACTTCCTATGCGAACGTCCGGAGTCTGCAGGCCTCGAGTCCCCGGCTACCGACCCAGCGCTGTCGGATAATTCTCGATCCGACACCGTTTCTGTCGGCTGCTGGGATGCTGCGATAAGCTGTGCTATGTGCACAAGAATGTCCGGCGTCGAGACCTGCGGAGGCGCAGTCTATCGGTGCTTCGCCGAGGGCAGCTCCGCATCAGATGGCTCCCGCATACTTCCTATGCGAACGTCCGGAGTCCATCGGTCTCGAATCCCTGGCTGCCGGATGGTGTGACCTGGTCGCCGAAGAATCCTTGATCGGCGAAGCTGGTAATATATCGGCGGTCACGCAGCCAAGGTGCGGTCGTGTGCGCTGACGAGAAGAGGAAGCCTTAACAGTCTCTGCGGACTGCTTATACAACGGAGCGTCCCGAGTGACGGACGTATGCTCCGCTAACGACACATTTGTACCACAACATCTGGGGCCAGATGTTGTTGAACGAGAGAGGGGCCTCTCTCGCTTGCCGTCCGGATGGACCGGAACGAGCTATGAACCGGACTAAAAGGCTTCCTCCGTTCTCCCTCCGATCCGCCGTCACTGGGTGTGCATTAAGTTAATTTTATAGTGCTCGCATCACCCCAAAATTCCTTCTAGACCGCAACGGACGAACCCGGCTGCCGAACCATTCGGTGAATGGACGCTACACCGGGCGAGCTAGCGGACGTCAAAGGCCGTCGAACCTACTAGGGTCCTCTTAGGCAATTGGCGTATTACATGAGCACTTTTCCGCTAGCCCTTCATTAATTGTGACGACGGAGGCACACTGTTGGAAGACATCACAGATACATCACCCTAATCTTGATCGTCTGAAATAGAAATTGATAAAGTAGAGTGACCCTGCGGGGAAAGGACCGGAGTGTCCAAATCCCCAATAACATACCGTGACATACGCTTCCCATATTGTCATCGAAATCATACGATACAGAACAGGAGTTAATGCGAGTACACTGACCACATATAGAATGATAATAAGGTCAGAGGAAGACTTCCTCTTAAAACAATTGATCAATATCCTTTCAATGTGAAAAGAAAACAAGTCCTGGTACTCGCACTAACCCCTGGCAATCAAAATACATAATAATAATATGATCCATTAATATAGAAAAAATAATTGAAATCAAAATATTTTGAAAAAATATTTTTTCAGAACAG
This sequence comes from Pictodentalium vernedei, assembly GCA_031216915.1. Lineage (NCBI taxonomy): Eukaryota > Metazoa > Mollusca > Scaphopoda > Dentaliida > Dentaliidae > Pictodentalium > Pictodentalium vernedei. Next base: position 848,797,555 of record CM062297.1, read on the forward strand.
CCCAAGTTTCTGAAAAGTAACGTTGAGCCCCAATGGATCCCAAGCCTAAGTGTGGACAAAAATTTTAAAAATATTTTAAACAATTTATTCAACACTTACAAACAATAATAATGTATCTAGTTATGATTAAAATAACATAAAGATATTATTATTTAGAAATCCCCCCCTCACACAGAGGGCTGTTGTAAATGTAAACAATGAGTGTAAAAACACTAAAATAAGACTCCAGGCACCCAGGCCCGAAATCAGTTACCAAAAATACCCCATCTGATGCAAAACAGAGACTTCCAGGGAAGAAACTGCAGAACATCAGATGGTAGATGCAGAACACAACGCCTAACCACCCGTAGGTGAAGACGTAAACATGGGGAAAGAACAGAATTCATTCTGTTATTAAGCTAAAACTCCCAAGAAATTTTAGTAATAATAATTACAGAAACTATGCCAAAAGCATGGGAGAATAGCAAGGGGGAATTAAAGGACAGGGAGAGAGGAAAAACACTTGAAAAAACAGTGTAACTAAATAATCAGAATGACAACAAAATGGCTGCTGCCTTGAAAATAGGTAACTTAACATAATTTCATTAAAAAATTTTAAGTTACAGCCCTGATAATATTCTGTCACACATTCTTTTCCTCTCCTCCTTTTCTATCCTCCTTAGAATCACCATTTCACTAATATTTATGTGTCTGGCATCATTTAAACTGAGATTTAAAAGCACAAAGATCAGTCAGATGTTAACTGATGAAGGGCCAAACTTAGAATGATAAATGGCGCCAATTTCGGAACGTCCTTGACACTGCGCATGCGCAGTGGGGGCGAGGTGTGGAGGGCCTTTCAGGACATGTTTTCTTTAGTTTTAGATGCAAATTTTGGGGATTGGGGGGCAAAATTTGTGTTTGGCCCTATATTTTAAGAGTTAGCACCAGCTATGTCTGGGTCATTGGTACAGTATAAAAATATAGGTAACTTAACATAATTTCATCAAAAAATTTTAAGTTACAGCCCTGATTATTTTCTGTCACTCATTTTTCCTCTCCTCCTTCTATATCCTCCTTAGAATCACCATTTCACTAATATTTATGTGTCTGGCATCATTTAAACTGAGATTTACAAGCACAAAGATCAGTCAGATGTTAACTGATGAAGGGCCAAACAAAGAATAATTAATGGCGCCAATTTCGGGACGTCCTTGACACTGCACATGCGCAGTAGAGGTGAAGTATGGAGGGCCATTCAGGACATGTTTTCTTTGGTTTTAGATGCAAATTTTGGGGATTGGGGGGCAAAATTTGTGTTTGGCCCTATATTTTTAAGAGTTAGCACCAGCTATGTCTGGGTCATTGGTACAGTATAAAAATACAAAAATTCCACTTGGCACCAAAAAATTTTGGCTCAGCGTGAATACCGCTTACAGTCTACACAAACATAAAAACCTTAAAAGTTTGGACTATGATAAACTAGCATTCAGAATGTGGATGTGGATTTATCATAGGATAATCACTTCCAAGGCTTAGTTTAGATCAAGTTTGTATATGATTATGTAATGTCTGAAACCCTAGAGGGCTCAAAATATATTTAAACCACAGTACTGTGGTATATTATGAGAATGAAACATTTCAACTGTAAGTATTGTCTCAGTGTATGCTTTTTCAGCTAAAAATCTGATATTAAAAACGGCATGTCCCAAATTTATTTATTTATTGGAGATTAATGACACTTTCGATAGCCGGGGTCACCTCATATCGAACAGTTTTATGGGTGGAGGAAGCCAGAGTACCCAGAGAGAACCACAGGGCAATGGCAAGCAACTGTCAGATAGTGATGAACCGATAATCAGAATCGGCAATCGGAACTGGCCAGTTATGGGGCATTGGCCGATTATGACAACCGGCAGTTTCCGGTTATTCTATATTTAATACTGACTATTAAAAATCCCTTTGATATCTCACCATTTCAATAAAGTTTCTCCATTAAAAACGTGTGTAGTGCATAGCAGAAAATTTAGGGATTTGCAGAACAGAGATATTACGGAATTTACCAACTGCAATCAGTACGAGATCGCCACCATTTCACGAAGATTGGAGAGTTCATATAAACATTAGAGAAACACATCAAGGGAGGTAACAAGTTGAAAAAAGAACACTGAATAATACATTCTGCCAAACGTGTAAACCATGTGTCATACGACTTCACAACACACATTAACATCAAAATTATTATTTATTTAAGACACAAAGTATGTGTGCTCAGTGTATTCCTGGTTAATACAGCCAAGTGTATTGTATCATTACACAAAACCGTATTAACACTATTTACCGGAATAAAACACAATCTTCAGGAGAACAATATCGAGAGATTGTATCATTAATAACGATCTTTTCACCACACCCCAACCAAAATGCAAATATTATTTTGGCTAATATTACCCAGCACTTAATATGCATACTCTGATAACTTATGTGGTATTAAGCCTTCGTAATTGATGGTTTATCAATGAAATTCTGTAGTAAAACAGGACCCAACAGATTTTCTTCAGTGTCCTACTTCAACCATCGGAATCAGCATCGGAATTGGCCAAATCGGCAGAGAAATAACCGGGAATCGGCTGGTAGCAAGTTTTGATAATCGGTTCATCACTACTGTCAGACTCCCAAACATACTAACTCCACACAAGTAGGGTTAGCGTTGGTTGAAGACAAGTGTATCATCGATGTGCAGTATGCCTTAGTACACAACGCCTCCGTGTCCCTACATGGACAGTTGGGATTTAGTGTCTTGTCCAAGGACACAACTTGGCTGCGGCAGCTGTTATCTGAACCGTGGACATTTCAGCTTGCAGTCTGCATCTCTACCTACTGAGCCAAAATGCTCCCATGTCCCAAATAGGTTAAATATGAAACATGATAAATCAAAATTTAAGGTGTCTCACCATCTTTTTTATGTTGACCAGCATAGGTCCAAGAGTTGGACTGATTGGAAAGAAGACAGCCACCATTCTATAATAAAAGTATATATGTCCAACACTCATAATAAATTTTGATGTCATATAATCAAAGTATTCCACAAAATGCTGCATGATTCTCAATGTGAAAAATAAAGCAAGAAATGCTATTATCAGACCAATTTCCACACATGACCAAAAGAGTGTTACTTCAGGATATTTCTGAAAAGAAAAAAAATGCAAGCATTAATACTGCATTCACTTAAGAATTGAATGCAATTTTTATAATCTTTATTGGAGTATGAACATGTGGGAATGGGTACAAATTATGTATGAATCCAATTCATACATAATTTGTACCCATTCCCACACGTTCATACTCCAATAAAGATTATAAAAATTGCATTCAATTCTTATAATTACATTCCGTAACTGTTTAAACTACTTTTTACCAAACTGCAAAGCAGAAAGACGAAATAAAACATGTATGAACGAACGAGGCGAAAAACCACCCTCACACAAAATACAAAGCGCACAACTCTGATTTTTAATTTTCACAACTTTAGAAATGGATACGAGTATTTTAGTAACAGGCTTTATGCCACAGTTGGGAAATGTCACCAAAGAAACAGCAGCGGAGTTGATCACTGCGAGAGGCGCTAACAGTTAAAAACCCACCCAAATTACATTCTGTCAACTGCGCTCTACCGTAAATGCGGATCAAAGATCGACCAAATGTATTCATTGGAAAATGAATTACATTTGGTAATGACGTTTTCACCCAGCTGACCAATGGGAATTGAGTATTTGGACCCAAAACGTATAACTACATTAACAATGTAATTATACAAGAATTAACTCCTTGTTTGCTGTTGATGGATATTCCTGCCCAGAAAGGATTTCTTGCCACTGAAGTAAGTATAATTTAGCACATTTAATAAAATTTTTCCCTTGTAAATTGAACTGAGTTTTCAACAATGGTTTCTGAAGTGAAATTTGGAAGAATTTTTCATCAAATCTAGTCATGGCTGCTTCATAGCAGCCATGACTATTTATTTATCTATTGGTGTTTAACTGGTAGAGTGATGAAAGCCCATATTTGGGCTTTATTCTGAAGTACAGGCACCACAACTTTAAGGCTTCAGACTCAGTGGATGTGCTTCATATAATCCTTGAAGGGAAATAATTTAGTCTGTGAGGATTTGCTTTGTTGCAATTTATGAGAGAGTGCCTTCAGGCACTCTCTCAAAAATTGCCACAAGGCAAAGACTTGTGAACAAACTTTGATGACAAAAAATAATTTAGCACTCTACCAGTTAAGGTCACATATTTTTGCACAATGGCTAATCATGACCACAACATAAGTATCAACTCAAGACCAGGGATGAGCCATGTTGCCCATTTTAGACAGAGTTTGCACCTACCAAGCACTGGTGACTGGATCCTATTTTACCAGTAAAACAGAGCCTGTTTACCACAGTGAACAGGGCAGCCATGACCAGATTCAATGGAAAATATCTTAAAAATAATCAGCAGATTAAGAGTTAATAATGTGAATACACTGTTTATTGGATTGTGAATATGCAAGAATGGTTTCAAATCACTAAAAAACTTTGAATCACTTCTAATGTATTCGCATGACATTTGAGACTATTTTTGTTATATGTCCACATACTAATTAGTGGGGTGCTAGAGTAATTGTGGCTGTTAGAACTCGATCACATAAAGTTTTACCATGTAACAATTTACTGACAAATGTCTACAGGCAATATCCAATCAATTATAACAAAACAAATCTAAAGTAACAAATTACATTTAGGCTAATAAATAAATTCTTGTTTATCAGGCAATTTTCCCTCCATTTTATGATAAGGGAAAGAGACTTTTTCTGTTAATCCACAAACAGTTCTGAATTAGAAATTTAACTCCTTACACTATTATGTGGAAAAAACCAATGTTTTCAACAATGAATTGAAGATGCTTGAAGTTAAACCACAAAATATGTTTCTTTCACTGTTCTTGAAAATATGTTGAACTTAATTTTCCTCATATTTGACATAACTGAAACACAAGTTCCCATTTAACAACAAAATACAAAAGCAGGGAATTCATTGGTACAAACTGGAATCTAATCTGAAGATTTTCCTCATATGCACTAAGTTGAAAGTTGACTGGAAATCCAAATATGAATACAGGAACTTGATTTGAACAAACTTGAATTTGACCAGCTTGAATATACTGTATACCAAATATCATAACATTTTGGCTGGTGGATCAGAAATCAGAAAAAGAAAATTTGTGAAGAATTCCTCATATTGCTCAAGCATTCTGATGCAAACAAATTTGAATCTGATCACACCCCACCCCTCCCCCTTGAGGATACTGATAGTCAAATATCAAAAGATTCTGTCTGGTGAACCTAAAGCAGAAGATTCAAAGAATTTTCCTCATATTCCATTAAGTGCCCATAAGGAGCCCAAATATGAACATTAGGGACTTGATTTGAACAAATTTGAAACTGACCTCACTAAGGATGCTATATACCAAATACCAAAGGATTCTGACTGGTGGTGCTTTAATACGAGGATTTAAAAAAAAAATTCCTCAAACTGCACTGGTTAAAATTTGGGCAACCATAAGGATCCCAAATATAAAACAAAGGACTTGGTTTGAACAAACTTTAATCTACCTCTTCTAAGAATAATGAATATCAAATATCAAAAGATTCTGATTGATGGATCTGAAGAAGAAGTAGATTTTTAACCCCTTTCACACTGATGTCGAAATATCTCAAGTTCAAGGTGCAAATTTTTCCCATAATGCAACTAGAAATTTATCCAATTCAATCTTGTTTGACAGAGCTCATTGAGCTCTGTCAAACAAGATTGAACTGGTTAAATTCCCAAGTGCATTATGGGAAAAATGGCTGCTTGCAATTTGGATATTCTGACATCAGCGTGAAGGGGGTTAAAGAATGTTTCGCAGACTGCAATAAGTTAAAATACGGGTCCCCAAAAGGGAGCCCAAATGTAAATACAGGATTTTCATTTGAACATCCTTGAATATCATCCCACCTCCTCCCAAGATGCTGTGTACCAAATATAGAAAGATTCTGACTGGTGGGTCTGAAGAAGAAGGTTTTTTGAAAAATTTGATTGCACTAAGTTAAAATTTAGGCTCCCTTGATTTAACCCTTTACCCAACGCAGACGATATCAAAATTTATTATTTTAAATATCATTTTTTCAAAAAATTTCAACAAAACCATATCATGTGACCCCTCGCTGGATCAAGCTCGTTCCAATGAGGGGTCACATATGGTTTTGTTGAAATTTTTTGAAAAATAATATTTTTTGAACTGCTGAATTTGCATATTATGCGGGCAGATGCGGCCGATTCGTTAGGTAATGGGTTAAACAAACTTGAAGCTGTGCCACCTAAGGATGCTGAATATCAAACATCAAAAGATTTTGACTGGCAAAGCTGAAGAAGATCAAAGAATTTTCCCTCATATTGCACAAAGTTGGAATTTGGACCCAAATATGAACCTGAGGTCTTGATTTGAACAAATCTTAATCAGACTACCTCAAGGATGGTTCTGGAGAAGATTATTTTAATTTTTGAATATGAGAAAGAGAATGACACAGCATATTTCTGATTATTATATTTGTGGCCCATTCAATTCTACCAGTCATAATGATGCTTCATATCAAATAACAATCTCTGTTCTATGCATTTTTCGCACTTAAAGTCATATTGCAACAAGCAGTGACCTATAAATAAATGTAATGAGAGGAGATGTACCAGTCTTTATTATCTTTTATCTCACAATCTGGGCGTTTTTGCACTGTTACGCAACTAAAGTTTAATGTATCTGGGCCCTTGTTCCGAAACCGTATCAAGGGCCCCTGATACAAGCACGTGATTCTGCTGTTGCCAAAACAATGGCATTAATATTGTTGTTCGACCGCTTCGCGTTTTTCCCTTCAGAGAAAACAATATTAGGTGAGGCGAAGCTGAACCTAATATTGTTTTCTCTGAGCCGTATATGACAGTGTATCTGCCAACTAAACGCCCGGTAATGTATTTATTATGCACGGCATGCTAAAATGTCACTGGGGAAGTTAACTCAACGAATAGTTAAATTATGCACACTTTTCGGAATCTTGGGCTGGTTTGTAGCCTATTATTGGGATTTTCCCGAACGCTCAAGTCGAGGCTTCTCTCTTGAAGTTAAAGGATTAGCTTTCACTATGAAATGTGGAAATCTCCACCTCAATAAACGATGAACAGCATATTTTAAAATATAATAAACCTTTACACCAAGAGGGATATTTAATTCACCAGTAATTGTTGCAAAAGTTATAACCAAATTCACGTTGACGAAACACATAGTTGCTCCACTTCGCAAGCAGTATTCAGTAAAGTGAATCCCAGTGACGTAATTTTCTCAGAAGTGTAACGACATCACTGATCTCAATATAGAGTTCCATGAAAGCTATTCTATTTTTCAATTTGCGTCTTTCCGTCAATAAGGCAAATGAAAAAGTTCCTCTTAAAATAGTTTTATAACACATTTTGTGGTGAATGTGGTGAGATAAATTTATCATCACCACAGTGTGTGTCTCCGGGAATTCAGATCAAGTCTCGTTGTAGGCACAGAATCGCATTTCGACTCACCCTAACGGGCTCGTCGAAATACTGTTCTATTCCTACAACTCGACTTGATCTGAATTTTGGAGACACACACTGTGGTGATAATCTGTATATACCGTTATTATGCATGTAAAGAAAAACAAGTAGCCTGCAAGAAGATAGTATTTTAATCTCATTATACTCTTCCATTAATTGTTGTGAAGATTCTTCAAAAAGGTTGTTTTAGTTTGACATCAGGCAGTTCTACCATACAGATGCCGTGGACTGGTCGTAATCCACACATGGACATCATGCCATGCATGCATTTAGGAGGTAATACAAATCATCATCAGCAAAATTTTAATTAATGAACAACCCGGTGCTTCATTAATTAAATTTTAGATGATTATTCCTATAATTAGTGTTTGAAATCTAATATTATTGCATCCATGGAAATACTGCCCACTCATGGAAAGTGACCAGTCCATGGCAGCCATCTATATGAATATGTAAGGAACTACAGAGTATTCCTCAGAGACTTTCAATTTTGCCAACATCAAATACAAGAGCAAATGAACTTGAGCTACAATCACTAAAGATTGGTACTAGTGGCCGACTCATGATTTGGTGTTAGGAGAGAGAACATTTCAATCATGAGTAGCGGTGATTTAGGGGTGAGCATACCCCCTCTCATCATCAGAAATCAGTTTATAATGGCTCATACAACAGACCTACACAGAAACTGTAGCTGCCATACAGTATTATCTGCAATTCCTCAGAGACTTTCAATTTTGCCAACATCAAATATTTTTTATTTATTTATTGGGATAGACAGTTTTACAGGAGGAGGAAGCCAGAGTAACCAGAGAGAACCACCAAGCAATTGCAAGCAACTGTCAGCCTCCCCAAAATACTGACAAACAGGGTTAGCATTGGTTGAAGACAAGTGTACCATCGACGTGCAGTATGCCTTAGTACACAGTGCCATCATGTCCCCACGTGGGCTATTGGGATGAAGTGCCTTGCCCAAGGACACAACGTAGTTACCCCTGGTGGGGATCAAACCATAGACCTTTCAGTTTGAAGTTCAATATCGTAACTAATGAGCCACGGCAATCCCTAATCCAACATGAAATACATGAAACAAATGAACTTGAAATTCACTCACTAAAGATTGAGAGTAGTGGCTGATATGTGATTTGGGGTAAGTGGTGGAACACATTTCAATCATGAGAAGTGGTGACAGGGTTTTTACAGTCAAAGGCCCAAAAAATTCAAGGACTTTTCAAGGACAAATCAGCATTTTCCAAGGATGTTTTTTTTAAATTTGGAATATAACCATTTTTAGAAGCCTTACCTACTTTAACCCTTTACCTTACTTGAAAAGCAGACGGCACTTACAAAAAAATTCTTGAATAACTAATTTTTTGTCTCAAAAACATAGGTTATGACCCCTCATTGGAATGAGCTCAATGAGCTCATTCCAACGAGGGGTCATAACCTATGTTTTTGAGACAAAAATGAAAAAAATAATTGAAATTAATTGGCCATTTTTGAGAATTGCGGTGGCCGGTTTTGGCCATTACACTGGGTAAAGGGTTCAAAATGTCTTCTACCTCATCCTTCTAAATTATAGGAAAACGGTGCTTCTAAAATGTTCTTCAACAAAATTATGGTACTTACAGAATGACGCCCAGTTAAATAATGCCTGAACTTTAATTCCTCATTTATCGATTATCCATTAGGCCACACAAAGTAGATCTTCTGTTTCTCAGGCCATTATTTGTGAAATTGCATGTGGGAGAGCGGTTTTTTATTTTATTTTTTATTTCAGTAATTACTTCTTAGCCATCAAAAGTTCATGTTCTTGGTTCAAGTTTTAGGCCTCATAATCTACAGAATAGCATGGGTGGTGATGTATTTCATCCCTTGAGTGCAAGAAGGCTTTGCACTCAAGGGACAAATTCATCAATTTTTTTAACTTGGGTAAAATATCAGACATAAACCATTTAATTTTAATTTTTTTTAAGTTTAAATTGGTTATAAGAAGAGAGCATGCGGCAGCCAAAATGACCATGCGGGAGGGCCTGAGAAACAGATTTTTTATTTTTTTAGGCCTTATTTATGTTTGTTTTTTTCGTTTTTCAACTAAAACAAGTGCAAAAGAAATGTTTCAATCGTCCACTATTACACAGGTAAAAATGATATAGGGCAAAATTCAAGGACTTTCAAGGAGTCTGATGGATTTTCAAGTACTTTTTAAGCACATTTTCTGAATTTTCAAAATTCAAGGAGTAAGACTGAAATTCAAGGACTTTTCAAGGATGTGCACACCCTGGGTGATTTAGGGGCAAGCATACCCCCTCCCATCATCAGAATTCAGTTTATAATGGCTCAGACAAGAGAAGGCCTGCACAGGAGCTATAGCTGCACCGGATACAGTATTATCTACAATACCACATGGACATCCACTGATGTCCATGTGGCATCGCAGATACTACCATGTCACACCCATAACATCATTATGATACACCTCAGCTATATGATAATTAAGCACTGTATTAAGCCTTAATGGCCTGGACAGGTATCTTCAATTCCCACCAGCCCACTGCCTTAAAACATCTAGTGGCTTAGCAGTGATTTCTAGTCAAGTCTTAGCTACCTTAACAGGAAGCCAATACTGTAACTAGAAACCACTCCTAGATAATTTGCCTATTGTCAGCAGAACCTCCTCATGATGGCATATTAACCCCAAGCACTCTGGTAGAGCAACAGAATTTTCTCCAATCACTCCATTTTCTCTTGTTTAACTATGGATTTAACCAATTATATCTTGTCTGACAGAGCTCACTGAGCTCTGTCAAATAAGGTATATTTGGTTAAGTATCAAACTGCATTATGGGAAATATTTGCTGCTGAAAACTTGGCCATTTTGGCATCAGAGTGCAGTGGGTTGAAGGTCTTTTGAGGTTGTAAAAGTCACAAATAGGCCTTTAACTGGTTGAGTGCTAGATCATTTTTGGAAGTTGGAATTTGTTCATATAGATTTGCATTATTAAAAATTATTGGAGAGTGCCTTAAGGCACTCTCCAATAATTTTTAATAATGCAAATCTATATGAACACAATTGTATTAGCTTATGACTGAATAGGAAATTTGTGTAAAGAATATGAAGACTTTAGTATGGTACCGTCATGTTTCTTGAAAGCCATGATAGTGGCTTCCAGCACTCAACCAGTTAAGGGTTAACACAGTACATTAAAAAACACTATATAATAACAAGTACCTTACGTTTGATGAGAGTCACTCTGATGATTTCAATAACTATTGTCGATGTCCAGGCAAACACCACAAGATTGAGATAAACATTGCCACATGTTGGCCACAATAATGCCAGGCTGAATAGGCAGAGAAACATAATATAAAATAACTGAAATAAGAAACAAAAGTTGAAAGAAACTTAGCCCTGTGTACTCTGATGTCAAAATAATGAGATTTTGAACTGCAGGGCTTAAAATTCATGCGCGAATCCAAATCGATTCACGCAAATGATTCGCGCAAGGAAAACAACGAGAATCAATATTTGATTCGCGCAAAATGTTCATTTGATTCTTGTAGTAGATTCTAGTGGTTTTAAAAACCAGGAGAATGCTCTGTCTTCGCCCCCTCATGAGGTAACAAAACTTCACTTAGCAGTGGTGTCTAGTGAAGTCTTGGCTGCCTGTGTAGGCAGCCAAGACTTCACTAAACACCACTTCTTCGATTCTGTAATTTCCACCATCAAGACCACCAAAAGCCTATATGATGGATCGTGTATTCTACATGCACATGTATGAGAAACTCGACAAAATGGAAGCTGGGTCCTCAATGGGTAAACTCTCTAAAAGAATATGACATTTGCCTTTTACTATGGCATATGTACATTATTCACTCACAAGGGAATAACAGTACTCTCAAATTCAAAATATTTAAGAATTAGAAACTGATTCTCGTGAATCGAAATGAATTTTAAGGCCTGGAACTGCAAATTTTTTACCATATTGCAACTGTGAATCAAACCAATTCAATCTTGTTTGACAGAGCTCAGTGAGATTGAATTGGTTACATTCCTAGTTGCATTATGGGAAAATTACGCGGCTTGAAATTTTGATATTTCGAAATTAGCTCGGAGAGGGTTAACCGGTTGTTATTTTTCGTAATCTGAATTTGTTAAAATTTGTTTTATTATAAATTATTGGAGAGTGACTGTAATAAAACAAATTTATATAAACAAAATATCATTTGCATTTGACTGAATATAAAACAAGCTCGAAAAATGTTGGCTTTTGCTCTGGTACCCTCATTTTTTTAAATCCCTGATAGTGGCTCCACCAGTTAATCAGTAACTGAAAGATCAATTTCATAAGAACTGATTTACTTTAATCAATAAATAAACAAGAACTCAAGGTTTCCACTAGGGAGGCAGAATGTCCACATGGTGGCCTCATTGCCTAAACAAACTTTTTCCTGTTACGTAGTTACCTCTTATAACAAGATTGTTTTTTAATTTAGTGGTGGCTATTGTTTTCTGGGGATTAATACGTCTTCCCAATGGCAATGTTTTGCTACTGCAAATCATTGCCTGTGGGAATATGTATTAATATCTAGTGCTTCTGCAAGAGAAACTTCAAGATTTGCTGATATGGTAGCCATGGAAGTACGCTGAGAGATGATTTTATTCCGTGAGAGCAGCCAACTGATACAAGCTCTCAGGAATGATGAGGCCATCATCTGTTGATACACCGTTTAAAATTACTTCTCGTGTTAGAGAGTGGAGTTATCCTGGGCACATTCCATAATAGTACTCTCTTTTGCAAGCCATGGTAATGGAGATGCTCTTGCTTTTTCATCTCCGAAACGGCCTCATCATTTTTGACCTGGCGTAAACACTGAAAATCTAGAGAATAATTGAGGCTATTACTTAGTTAGTTTCATATCAGTAAAGATATCAACCCAAGGTAACTTCTCATCAGACTGAGGCCGAATATCAAAGGCTGATGTGAAGTTACTGAGGGCTGATATCTCAGCAAATACGAAACTAACCCAGTAATAACCTCTTTATTTATTAAACCAAAAACCATAATCAGAAAATTCACAGATCTGCTACAGTTTTCTGACAGTGTTATTGTTTCTCATTCTTTTCACCAAGTCTGAAATTTCCTTTTTTCCTACTCCTAGTTCAGGTTCCTGAACATTTTAGCTTCCCCACTAGGGAAGCTGTGACATTTGGATAGCTAAACTACCTCTTCTCCCACTTCAATGAATCTCCACTTACAACTCTGAATCTGGGAGCGTGGTGGCTCAGTAGGTAGAGGTGCAGGCTGCAAGCTGAGAGGTCCTCGGTTCGAATCCCACCTGCGGCAACCGCATTGTGTCCTTGGGCAAGACACTTCATCTCCATTGCCCGCGTGGGGGCACGATGACGCCGTGTACTAAGGCGTACTGCACGTCGATGGTACATATGTCTTCAACCAATCTAACCCTACCTGTGCTGCAGTGCAGGGTTACGATGTTGGGGAGCTGGCAGCTGCTCGTCGTTGCTCGGTGGTTCTCTCCGGGTACTCTGGCTTCCTCCACCCGTAAAACTGTCACGAACATGATTAGCCATTGTGCATAAATATGTGACCTTAAACATAATAAATAAATAAATAAATAACTCAGAATCTTAGTTCGTGATGAATTTTCTGTACATCTATCTTCTTTCGTATATTCATCCATCTTACCATTACTTAACCCTTTACCCAACAAATTGCCCGCATCCGCCCACGTAATATGCAAATTCAGCAGTTATTTATTTATTTATTGGTGTTTAAGGTCACATACTTATGCACAATGGCTAATCGTGACCGTGACAGTTTGACGGGTGGAGGAAGCCGGAGTACCCGGAGAGAACCACCGAGCAACGACAGCAGCTGTCAGCTCTCCAACATCGTAACTCTGAACTCTGCACCGCAGCACAGGCAGGGTTAGAGTGTTTGAAGACATGCGCACCATCGACGTGCAGTACGCCTCAGTACACAGCATCATCGTGCCCCCATGTAGGCATTCGGGGTGAAGTGTCTTGCCCAAGGACACAACGCGGTTGCCGCAGGTGGAATTCGAACCGAGGACCTCTCGACTTGCAGCCTGCACCTCTACCAACTGAGCCACCGCGCCCCCTAAATTCAGCAGTTAAAAAAATATTATTTTTCAAAAAATTTCCGCAAAACCATATTATGTGACCCCTCGTTGGAACGAGCTCGTCGAGCTCGTTCCAACGAGGGGTCACATGATATAGTGTTGTTGACATTTTTTTTAAAATTTGAAAAAATTATATTTAAAATAATAAATTTTGATATCGTCTGCGTTGGGTAAAGGGTTAATGACCTCATTAATTCCTCAGCATACAGAACTCTTCTTCAACCCCTCCACCATGTCTGGTAATGCAAATTTTGTGGGCTAATACCACTTATCACCAGATTAGTACTGCCATCACAAATACAGGTCACACAGTTCCAAGCTGCCACTTCGACCTGAAACCAACACGTCTGCACCAGAAATATCTAGGCAAACTCAGTTGCCATTATGCCACCTTATATCACATCAGTTTATCAATGTTGGTGCAAAAATTATGACAGAAAGTAATGAATGACACAAAACAACTGGCCTTGATAGTAAACACTGCACAAATTTCCAGAGCTTTGCATTCTGTGAACATATATTATCCATTGCCTTTTTCAGTTTGGGGATCAATAATTCAGTTATTGTTACAAGTTATACATGCATGCAGATAAATTACTTGAAAATGAGACAACTTTTCAACTGGTTGTAAGATGCAAAATACATTTATTTTATTAACAGTGAAGTGGGAACAGTTTTTACTGAATAATTTTTCAGTGCTATCGATTTGAGGAGCAATATTGCATTCGCACTTCTTCGCATTTTTAAATTGGAAACAAGAAGCTCTCTTTTTTGCGCTTCTCTAATTTTCAAGAAAATAGATTAAATTACTGGGCAAAGATTCGAGATTACATTACACTGATTAAAAGATACAAATGAGGTGTGAACAGTATAACTGCAAACTGTTGCGTCATTTTAATTTATGCTGACGAAAGAAGTATATCTACAGAAGTTCATGCTTTTTCAACATGTTCTTGTTTTGGGTAAATGTTGCAGTAATAAGATTTGTCAGAAAACAAACCATCATATAATGATATTTACTACGGAATGAAGTTTTACAACTCGCATTACGTTGGGCACATACCGACCAAACAAATCACACCGTTTGATTATGTGATGCATTTAATATTCAATGAGGCTTTTGTTTATAGTTTGTCTAGCTTTTCGTTGGGGGTTTGATTAAGTTATGCCAGTCATGGAACAATCGCATCATCAGAGTTCACTTCTTCAGTCACATGTTTTCTGTTTTCAAAGTTTTTTAGCACAATATAACAAAGAACAGAAATTTCTTATTAGATCACAATATACAAGAGAATTTGGGGGGAAAGTTTGATTTTGCTTTATTTCTTTCCATAAATACTTTTCCTTAAAGACAATTCACACCTTTGAACACCGCTGCAATTTGAAATTCCATCAAGTACCGTTATGCTGTCTTTTGTTAGAACGCTCAACAGACTGAACCCAGTGCACCTTCGTGCCGAAACTTTCTTATTATGGAAACATGTTGGTTAGCTTTCTAAAGTGAAAGAATACATGCTCTGCATTGGGCTGGTTTGGGGTTCCAGCAATTTAAACGTCCTCAGGAAAGCTAAGAGGCAAATTTCATGATTCTTGCATTTTTTTTTTCTCTAAATCTGAGTAAAGGTTATGATAATTAAACAACTCCAATGCCGCTATTCCAATTGCCAAGGGAAACGTGATTTTCATTTGCATATTTTTTGCCAAGGCATAGTATAAAGTCATGAATCAGAATGTTGGAGAATTTATTCTAGACACCACAGCAAGGTAAATTCTAATCAGAAAGCTTATGAAAAATATTTTCACTCTTCCTGAAAAATTAAAAGTGAGTGCAATCACGCTTCTTGCAATTTTCAGAAGTGTTATTTTCAGCTCTCCTTGTATTTTAAAATCAACAGCACTGTTTTCGATATTTACAACATTACCCATTTAGTAGACTGTATACAAAAGTGCATTTGTTTTTGTTCAAAAGCTGTCCAGCTGCCAATCTACAATATTCTACATAAGTTAAAATTTGGTGAAAGAAGGTATGCATGCACTTAACCCCTTGAAACTCAGTGTGCAAGCATTTGGTTTTAAGTTGTTCAATGATTACTCACTGACTTACTTAGTCAGATCAAACTTTAGCTTTCGTAAGGGAGAAAATTTGTGGAAAGACTAAAGAAAAAATGAAAGTGTCAATGACACTGTAGCTCAACATGTCAAGACAAAGACATGTACATGTATAGTATGTGACACAGCAATGACAAACATCTAGGTAATGACCTGATAACAAAGGTACATATAAAGTATTGTAACGGTCTGTACATAAATACTGACCGTTGCCTGTAACAAATGTATAGGTAAAGTATTGTAAAGGTGGGTGACAGTCAGATGCTGAACTAGAAAAAATCTTTGAGTCCCAGAGTGGGTCTGACTGAACCCCAAAATATTTGTTCTCATAGCACAGTGATAAGAAAGGCACCCCAAAACACACTCGTTCCTGTCCCAAGGTGAAAACAAAAGAACTCAAGAAGTTTTGTGAAGATCAGTTCATAAATACGAGCTGTATAGAACTTGTGACAAAAAACTGATTGGACCTAATTTCAGTACAAAATGGCCACTGGCAGCCATCTTGAATTTTGGACCATACCCAGAAACACTCATTCTCATCCCAAGGAGATAACAAAGGAACCCAAGAAGTTTTGTGAAGATCGGTTCATAAATACAGCCTCTACCCTGAGCCGTATTGACATGTGTGCTTACATTGTGTAAGTAGCACTGAATAAATCATAGTTCATCTAATTTGCATAATTTCTGCACGAAAAAAAACCTCTTACAATATGTGATGTATTCCATGTTACTAAACATTCATACAAAAATTTATTAAAATCAGAACTTTCATACAGAAGTTCTATACAAAAGACTGATTGCACTAATTTTGGTACAAAATGGCTGCTGGTGGCCATCTTGAATTTCGGACCACACCCAAAAACACTCGCTCTCATCCCACGGTGATAACAAAGGTACCCAAGAAGTTTCGTAAAGATTGGTTCATAAATATGGCCTCTAGTCTGAGCTGTATAGAAGTTGTGTACAAAAAACTGATTAGACCTAATTTCGGTACAAAATGGCCACTAGCAGCCATCTTGAATTTTAGACCGCACCCAGAAACACTCGTTCTCGTCCCAAGGTGATAACAAAGGTACCCAAGACATTTCGTGAAGATCAGTTCATAAATACAGACTCTAGTCTGAGCCGTATTGACATGTGTACTTACTGTGTGTAAGTTGCACTGAAAAAGTTCATCTAATTTGCATAATTTCTGCACGAGAAAAAAACCCGTATTATATGTGATGCATCCCATGGTACTAAACATTCACACAAAAAAATTATTCAAATCAGGGCTTTCATATGGAAGTTCTGTGCAAAAATCTGATTGCACCTAATTTTGTACAAAATGGCTGCCATCGGTCATCTTGAATTTCGGACCGGACCCCAAAACACTCGTTCTCGTCCCACGGTGATACCAAAGGTACCCAAGAAGTTTCGTAAAGATTGGTTCATAAATACGGCCTCTAGCCCGAGCCGTATTGGCATTTGCACTTACAGTGCTGAAAGTAAACCCAAAAAACATCAAAATTAGTCTAATTTGCACAATTTACGTACAAGAAAAAAACCTGTATTATATGTGATGTATCCCATGGTACTAAACATTCATACAAAAAATTATTCAAATCAGAGCTTTCATATGGAAGTTCTGTACAAAAAACAGATTTCTGCATCGTCGGTACAAAATGGCAGCTGGCAGCCATCTTGAATTTCGGACCGCACCCAAAAACACTCGTTCTCGTCCCACGGTCATAACAAAGGTACCCAAGAAGTTTCGTAAAGATCGGTTCATAAATACGGCCTCTAGCCCGAGCCATAGCAGCTTGGCACTTACAGCTCTGAAAGTAACACTAAATAAATCAAAGTCAGTCTAATTTGCATAATTTACGCACGAGAAAAAAACCCGTATTATATGTGATGTATCCCATGGTACTAAACATTTATACAAAACTTTATTCAAATCAGAACTTTCATACAGAAGTTCGGTACAAAAAACTGATTTTTGCATCATCGGTACAAAATGGCCACTGGCAGCCATCTTGAATTTCGGACCACACCTAAAAACACTTGTTCCCGTCCCAGGGTCATAACAAAGGTACACAAGAAGTTTCGTAAAGATCGGTTCATAAATACGACCTCTAGCCCGAGCCATAGCCAATTGTTGACGTACGGACAGACGGACAGACGGACAGACGAACGACGGGCCATGACAATAGCTCAAATTTGACTTCGTCAAAGTTGAGCTAATAAATACTTTGGTTCTTAGGCATCTAGTCTCTTGAAATCAATAAGGGAAGGCAGTTTTTATTTATTTTTTTTTTCTTCCTAAAGTAAACCTGAAAAGAATCTATTGCAATTCCTCCTACTTTCAATTTAATTATCAACATGAATCAAAACCTGGGCTGTGCAGCAGTTGCAAAAAAGTTAAAAAATTTATAGTAATTTCTATATTTTTTATACTTACCAATGACCCAGACATAGCTGGTGCTAACTCTTAAAATATAGGGCCAAACACAAATTTTGCCCCCCAATCCCCAAAATTTGCATCTAAAACCAAAGAAAACATGTCCTGAAAGGCCCTCCACACTTCGCCTCTACTGCGCATGCGCAGTGTCAAGGACGTTCCGAAATTGGCGCCATTAATCATTCTAAAAACCAGTGCCTGGTAAGCGCTATGTACTCAGCGGGGAGGCAAGAGTTCCCAACTCCTGGGAGGGCCATCCCCGTCTGGGTCATTGGTAAGTATAAAAAATATAGAAATTACTATAAATTTTTTAACATTTTTATACTGTACCAATGACCCAGACATAGCTGAATAGTAAAAAGGCTGGACGGCCAAGGACATACAGCAAAATGGAATACACTCAATAATATAAAATAGAGTCATCCCCTGTAGGGAAAAAGAAGTAATAGGCCTTACATGTATCTTTCTTATTTATGATAAATTAGAAAGATACAACACCTTCCAAAATTGAGCTTCATACATCCATGTACTCTATTAATATCCAATATAATCCTTATACTAATAATTTTTAAAGTAAGCCAATAAATAAAGTAAGTCTAGAGAATAGAGACTCTTATACTCCTAAAAGTGTCTGAGGATTGCATAATCATGTCCGTTGACATATGCAATAATCAAAAGCTATACTTTAAAAACTAAGACTTGAATGAATTTTAAAAACATAAACTTCTCACTAAACAACCATCCCAATAACAGCTCAGAATTACTAACTCCGGAGGAGGTATCCCCTTGTTTTCATAGTAAAACAGGTGACCCAAGGGAACACCCTCCCCCCCCCCCCCCCCCTTTTTCTTGCCCTGGATCAAATAGCCCAGAGCGAAGAGGGCAGCAGAACGGAGACACTGCCGAAACAGACAGCCTACCTAGCTATAGTAGCAACTGTTAAGTGAATGACATTCTGAGCAGTAGATAATAGACCTAACAATAGAGGCCTCCAGAAATGGACTCGATATTTCTGAGATAAAAATTCATGAATGTGGATGGCTGAGCGCAATGAGCAGCCTTCAAAAATCTATAATAGCGACACTATTAATGTAAGCCCAAGATGTAGAAGAACTCTTACTTCATGAGCCGAAATCTTAAGCACAACTGCTAAGTCAATGATATACCATAAGCAGTACCGATAGTTAATAGAATCCATTAACAATAGAATGGAGCGTAACGTCCTTCTACTAGGCAACAAAGACAGAAGAAGCTTGCGCCCATAGTAATAAACAGATATCTGTTTATAAATACATAAACTCTACCCGGAAAGAGTAAAGGCCTATGCCCGTACGAAGACGGAAGGACCTTAATAACAATAGGTTCCGGATATTAGGAGCCTAACTCTTATGCAAAAATCCAACCTAAATAGTAACGGAATAGTGATTCCGAAACTATGAAAGTGAAAATCATCCATCGATAGTGTATGAAACTCACTGACTCTACAGTAAAAGAGAAACCAACAGAATTACTGTCTAAAAGGTCAGAATTTGAAAACTACTGTTTCCAGAGGCTCAAATGATTACTTAGCTAAATAAGAACCGAAGTTAAAATCCATATAGGAATTTAAACTAAAGATTCTAAGTCTATGTATCAAAAAGTTACTAACTGACTTAGATAAAGAGACATAAGACTCAATTGTAAACTATCCTAGAGTGCATAGGTATGAGGTAACATAAACCTATAACCTTAATAATAACAGGCTGCAGTAGATCTTGTGAAACAAGTATACTAAAAAATTGCAATGAGTAGTATGGAGGGATCAACAATATGAACATAATGATCCCTACACCAACGACGGAAGAGCCTCCACTTTGGCCGCATAGAATAGCGAAGAAGAGGATCTCCTATAGTAAGACAACGCGTCCAAAGCTCGTCCAGTACAATGTTTACAATGCAATACGGACCACACAACGGAATACATGAAGGTTGCGACCTTGCGGGTTGTGATAAAGATGACACGATTTACCCAGTGAAAAAAGATCCTCACATTGAGGAAGATTTCACGTTAAGTCCCACAGTAGACAAGAGAGTAAATTACCCATGATCTCTGTGAAGATAGAGATGCTATCAACAGAAATGTATTGTGGTTGTTTATCTTAGCAATACCTGCTGAAACAACAGCGCCGGAGGATACGCGTATCCTATCATTCCGTCCTATAGATCAATAGAGCATTAACAACATCAGCTCAGAGATCTGGACAAGCCAACACATACGTCTGCAATAGATTAGCAAGCTGTGTCGTAAATAAATCATCATTGGGCGCTCCCATAGATAGCAAATCTGATTGAATACTTGTTTGTTGAGAGTCCATTCTGACAGCAACAAGCGACCCCTAAGTGAACGGGAGTCCGGTAAAACAATCAGACGACCCGGAATATGACGGACCAAAACAGAACTTGGTGTACTATAACCAACAGACGGATTCTTTCCATTAAATTGAATAACGGAAACGAAAGAGTGACTCCCTGGTTCCGGAGATACGCCACTACTGTCGAATTAACGGACAGGATTTGGGCATGCGTTTCTGAATAATGTTCATGCAATGACATAAAGCAAGCCTAAAAAACATTATTCCGCGGAAGAAAATTGGTTGCTAAGAGACTGCGGAACCCAAAGACCCTGGCACTTCGAATCCGTTGGGATCAGTATTATATCCCAATCTGTTTGATTGGCAACCGTCATAACAGCAACACTCGGGTCCGGCAACTGCGGTGGCACTCTCTGAGTCAACCACCGAATGTTTGCCCCAGTCTGAATCTCTTGTAACACTAGATAGACAAGAGAACGTGTAAATCGAGCAATTCATGGATTGCCGAAAAGTTGCCGTCGAAGAGAAGCTCCTCCGAGAACGAAGCGACTCTGAGAGAGTTCTTAACCTTACTATCCACGCGTGTGGATGTAGCTAGGGCTGCGTCACGTCTAACCAACTCCAATCAGCCACTGAAGGGCGGAGTTATACGTGAACAAACTACTGCCCTCAAAAGAAATTACATTGAGAATAATATCCCGTAAATCTTTTCTTGAAGACGTAATGATAACGTCTCAGTAAGGCGGATTACATATGATAAAGCGTCTAAGTTAAGTCTACTATACATCATGTCGTTTCCAACATTGAAGTTGGAAAAGACATAAACAGCGAAAAAGAATATTTCCAGTCTTTAACCACACCGTCTAGATGCATATGAACTCTCGGTATGCCCTGCTCTGCCAAAATAAACTATTCGTAAAAATGATAAAACGGCAGAAATGAGCAACGCGGACAAGAAACTAAACTATCATGCTTGGTAGCAGGCTTGTATGCATATATAGCGTCGAAAAATAAAACACATGTTGTAATGACATTATTGGACTGCGTCGGTAAGTCAGGGACAATGTCCCTGAACCGATCGAAAAATCCGAGTCCAATGACGCTATAAGTCTCTTATCCAAGATCGCAGCAATGAAGTCCGAAATAACAATCTCTGGAAGATAATGCCAGAAGATATGAAAGGCAGCTTCCGATACTACTAAAGGGAAAACTCGAAATCTTTCGAATCCCTTTTGCCATCCTGTCGGACCCTATAAAGCGTTCGGTCGTCCGTACCTGATGCAACCGCGGACCGCACCGACCCAGTGCCGTCGGATAATTCCTGATTCGACCAAGAAACTGTCAATAGCTGGGATGCTGCGAAACAACTGTGCTAACTCAGATAGCACGTTCGTCACTGAGGCCTGAGGAGAAGCGGTCCTACAATGCATTGCCGCTGGAAGCTCCGTGATCGTTACCCCATGCATACTACCAATATGCGAGCGAACGGAGTGTATAGGCCTCGTGTCAGTTGGCTACCGGATGGCGCGACCTATTCGCCGTGGAATCACTGAATGACGAAACTGATCGGATACTCGAGGTCACGTAGTCAATGAGCGGTCGTGTGCCCTGCTGTGAGGATGAGGAAGCATTAAGAACAGTCTCTCGGACTGTCAATATAACGGAGCGTACCGACCGACAGACATATGCTCCGAATGTAAAATATCTGAACCACAACATGCGGTCCCCTATGTTGTTGGACGAGAGAGGGACCTCTCTCGCTCACAGCCCGGACGGACCTGGACAAGCCAGGAACCGGACTAACAGGCTTCCTCCGATCTGTCCTCAATCTGCCGTCACTGGGTGAGTACTAAAGTAATTAAAGTGCTCGCATCACCCAAATCTCCTTCCTAGACCGCAACGGACGAACCCGGCAGCCGAACCATTCGATGAATGTACGCTACATCGGGTGAGCTAGCGAATGTCACTCCGTAGGCGATAGACATATTCCATGAGCACTTATTGCCGCTAGCTCTTCATTAACTATGACGACAGAGGCACACTTTTGAAAGACATCTCCGTAACTTTGCGAACAAGAAACCAGAAATGCTTGGTTATAGCAAGCATATAATAATAATATATATAGCGTCGTTCAATAATTCGAAAGTTTGTGTGACATTATTGGACTATGTCGGAACTGAGGGACGATGTCCCTGAACCGAACCAAAAATTTCTAAGTCCACCGACGCTATCAGTTTCTTATCCGGCATCGCAGCATTCTGGTCCGACGAAAGAAGCTGTAGAAGACCAAGTCAGATGACATACACAACAGCATATGTTGTTCCGAAAGGAAAAGCTCGAAATCCTCCAAATCCCTTTCGGTATCCCGTCGGACCGGATGAAATTTTCGGACGTCCGTACCCACTTCCGCGGAGCGTCCCGACCCAGCATCGTCGGATAAAAAATATGCGACAGATTCAGTTGATGCTGGGATGCTGCGATAAACTGTGCTATTTAGGAAAGCACGTCCGTTCCCGAGGCCCGTGCAGTAGCGGTCTTACGATGCATTGCTGCCGGAAGCTCCGTGTACGTTGACTCCCGCACACTTCCTATGCGAACGTCTGGAGTCTGCAGGCCTCGTGTCCCTGGCTACCGGATGGTGTGACCTGGTCGCCGATGATTCTCTGACTGGCGAAGCTGACTGGATATCCGTGGTCACGTAGCCAAGAGCGGTCGTGTGCGCAACTATGAGAATGAGGAAGCCTTATTGACAGTCTACTCCGGACTGACTATATGTCGGAGCGTCCCGAGCGACGGACGTATGCTCCGAATGCGAAACATTTTGTACCACAACATCTGGGGCCTGATGTTGTTGTACGAGAGAGGGGCCTCTCTCGCTCGCCGTCCGGATGGACCGGAACGAGCTATGAACCGGACTAAAAGGCTTCCTCCGTTCTCCCTCCGATCCGCCGTCACTGGGTGTGCATTAGGTTGATTTATAGTGCTCGCAACACCCCAAAATTCCTTCTAGACCGCAACGGACGAACCCGGCTGCCGAACCATTCGGTGAATGGACGCTACACCGGGCGAGCTAGCGGACGTCAAAGGCCGTCGAACCTACTAGGGTCCTCTTAGGCAATTGGCGTATTTACATGAGCACTTTTCCGCTAGCCCTTCATTAATTGTGACGACGGAGGCACACTGTTGGAAGACATCACAGATACATCACCCTAATCTTGATCGTCTGAAATTGAAATTGATAAAGTAGAGTGACCCTGCGGGGAAAGGACCAGAGTGTCCAATTCCCCAATAACATACCGTGACATACGCTTCCCATATTGTCATCGAAATCATACGATACAGAACAGGAGTTAATGCGAGTACACTGACCACATATAGAATGATTATAAAGTCAGAGGAAGACTTCCTCTTATTACAATTGATCAATATCCTTTCAATGTGAAAAGAAAACAAGTCCTGGTACTCGCACTAACCCCTGGCAATCAAAATACATAATAATAATATGATCCATTAATATAGAAAAAATAATTGAAATCAAAATATTTTGAAAAAATATTTTTTCAGAACAGCCCAAGTTTCTGAAAAGTAACGTTGAGCCCCAATGGATCCCAAGCCTAAGTGTGGACAAAAATTTTAAAAATATTTTAAACAATTTATTCAACACTTACGAACAATAATAATGTATCTAGTTATGATTAAAATAACATCAAGATATTATTTTCCAGAAATCCCCCCTCACACAGAGGGCTGTTGTAAATGTAAACAATGAGTGTAAAAACACTAAAATAAGACTCCAGGCACCCAGGCCCAAAATCAGTTACCAAAAATACACTATCTGATGCAAAACAGAGACTTCCAGGGAAGAAACTGCAGAACATCAGATGGTAGATGCAGAACACAACGCCTAACCACCCGTAGGTGAAGACGTAAACATGGGGAAAAGAACAGAATTCATTCTGTTATTCAGCTAAAACTCCCAAGAAAATTTAGTAATAATAATTACAAAAACTATGCCAAAAGCATGGGAGAATAGCAAGGGGGGACTTAAAGGACAGGGAGAGAGGAAAACACTTAAAAAACAGTGTAACTAAAAATCAGAATGACAACAAAATGGCTGCTGCCTCGAAAGTTAAAAAATTTATAGTAATTTATATATTTTGTATACTTACCAATGACCCAGACTTAGCTGGTGCTAACTCTAACAAAACCAGGGCCAAACACAAATTTTGCCCCCCAATCCCCAAAATTTGCATCCAAAACAAAAAGAAATCATGTCCTAAAGGACCTCCATACTACGCCTCTACTGCGCATGCGCAGTGACGCAGACGTCCCGAAATTGGCGCCAATTATCATTCTTACTGGCAGTGCCTGGTCAGCGCTATGTACTCAGCGGGGAGGCAAGAGTTCCCAACTCCAGGGAGGGCCATCCCCGTCTGGGTCATTGGTAAGCATAAAAAATATATAAATTACTATAAATTTTTTAACATTTTTATACTGTACCAATGACCCAGACTTAGCTGAATAGTAAACAGGCTGGAGGGCCTAGGACATAGAGGAAAATCCAATAAGCTCAACTATATAGTAAAGAGGTAACCCCTTAAGGAGAAAAGGAGTATTAGGCTTTACATGTATCTTTCTTATTTAATATTAAATTAGAAAGATACACTACCCTTAATAATTGAGCACAATAACATTCATGTTCTCTATTAACATCCAGTATAACCCTTATACTAATTATTTTTAAAGCAAGCCAATAAATAAAGTAGTCCAGAGAATTGAGACTCTTTATAGTCATTTAAAAGTGTCCGAGTATTGTATATTAAAGCCCGTTTGACACTTGACATATACAAATGCTTCACACCGAGCTACACTTTAAAAATAAGACATGAATGAATTTTAACATTAATATTACACTTTAAAACCATCCCGGAAGCGACTCAGAAATACTGACTTGGAGGAGGCATTCCCTTGCTTTTCACTATAAAGCAGGTGACCTAAGGGAACACCCCCCCCCCCCACCCCCCCTTCCCCTTGCCCTGGGTCAAATAGCCCAGAGCGAAGAGGGCAGCCGGACGGAGTCACTGCCGGAACAGAAAGCCTGCATAACTATAGTTGCAACTGTTTAGTGGACGACATTCTGAGCAACAGATAACGGACCTAAACAATGCAGGTCTCCAGAAATGGACTCAATATTTCTGAGATAAAAATTCGTAAATGTGGATGGCTGAGACCAATAAGCAGCCTTCATTAAATCTGTAATAGCAACACTATTAGCATAAGCCCAGGAAGTAGAAAGAGCTCTTACTTCATGAGCAGAAATCTTAAGCACAGACTGCTGAGAAGAAGATAAATCTTCATAAGCAGTACGGATAGTTAACTGAATCCATCTAGCAATAGAATGGACTGAAATGTCCTTTCTATTAGGCATCAAAGACAGAAACAAACGTTTCCGTCCCTTTCTGATAAACTGAGATCTCTGTTTATAGATACGTAATGCTCTAACAGGACAGAGTAAAGGCCTACGCCCGTCTGAAGACGGAAGAGCCTTAATAACAATAGGTTCCGGATATTTATTAGGAGCCTGATTCTTAGCTAAAAAACCCACATTAGTAGTGAAGGTGATAGTGTTCCCAACACTACGATAATGAGAATCATCCACCGATAGTGCATGAAGCTCACTGACTCTTCTAGCAGAAGAGAAAGCTAAGAGAAAAGCTGTCTTATAAGATAAGAATTTGAAATCTACTGTCCCAAGAGGTTCAAATGGCTTTTCCTTCAATTTAAGAAGAACCCAAGCTAAATTCCACTTAGGAATTAATCTAAGAGTTCTGGGTCTATTTATCGAAAAGTTTCTAACCAACTTAGATAAAGAGACATTAGATCCAATTTGTAAACTATCATGATGTGCATAGGTATCAGATAACATAGATCTATAACCCTTTATAGTAACAGGCTGCAGTTTGATTTCGTCAAACAAATATACTAGAAAGTTTGCAATGTCTGGTATAGAAGGATCGAATATATCTACAGAATGATCCCTACACCAACGACGAAAAACCTTCCACTTAGCCGCATAGTTTAGCGAAGAGGAGGTCCTCCTACAGTTAGAAATGAAATCGCGTCCACTGCTCGTCCTGTAAAGTGCTTGCCATGCAAGAAGGACCGCACAACGGAAAACGTGAAGGTTGAGACCTTGCAGGTTGTGATGGAGTTGGCGCGATTTCCCCTGCGAAAGAAGATCCTCCCGTGGAGGAAGCTTCCGCGGTAGGTCCCACAACAGACACCTGAGTAGATTTATCCACGGTCTCTGTGGCGACAGAGATGCTACCAACAGAATCTTGCATTGAGATTGTTTTATCTTTAGCAATACTTGTTGAATTAACGGCGCTGGAGGATACGCATATCCTATCATTCCGTCCCAAGGGATCGACAGAGCGTCTACTGCAAATGCTCTTGGATCCGGACACGGAGACACATACGTCTGCAACTGATTGTTGAGATGTGTCGCAAATAAGTCTATCATTGGCCGTTCCCATTGGTAGCAAATCTGATTGAATACTTGTTTGTTGAGAGTCCACTCCGACGGCAACAAGCGACCCTTTCGTGAAAGGGAGTCTGCTAGCACATTCAGACGACCCGGTATGTGACGGACCGAAAGAAGAACGTGATGTTCTAGCGCAAACAGAAGGATTCTTTCCGTTAGATTGAACAACGGAACTGAATGAGTGCCTCCCTGATTCCGTATATACGCCACTACTGTCGTATTGTCGGATAGGATTTGGACATGAGCATCGTGAATAATGTCCATCCAGTGACGTAACGCAAGCCAAATTGACATCATTTCCTTGATGTTTATGTGCTTGCACAGGAATTGCGGATCCCAAAGACCCTGGCATCTCGAATCCGTTGGGATTAATGATGCACCCCAACCTGTTTGACTGGCATCCGTCATAACAGTAAAACTCGGATCCGGCAACTGCTGCGGAACTCCCTGAGTTAACCACTGAATGTTTGCCCAAGTCTGAATCTCTTGTTTCACTTGATCTGACAAGAGAACGTCTACATCGAGCAAATGAATTTTCACACTCCAATTCTGAGTCAAGAAAATTTGAAGAGGACGTGTGCGTAACCGCCCCATCGGAATGAGATCCGCGGCGGCTCCGCACAGACCTATCAGTCTCATAAATTCTCTCGCCGTGACTTTGTCTGCGTGCAGACAATTGCGAGCGTAACAACTGACTAATTTCGCTCTGGTTAACGGCAGACGAACGAGATTGTTGTGCGTCTCGAAGCTCATTCCCAGATGAGTGAATGACTTGGACGGCACCAGATCCGACTTCTCTTCGTTTACTATAAAACCGAGACGTCGGAGCAATAGAAGAAGATTCTGAACATCGTTCTGAAGCGTTAACTCGTTGCCGTACCTCTGAAGAATGTCGTCCAGGTAGGCCGACGTTACCGCGGACGAATGAGCTCGGAAGTAGATCATTACCGAGTTCATTACCCAAGTGAAAGTCCAGGGTGCTAGATTCAATCCGAAGCACATCGCCCGGAATTGATACACCACTCCTAGGACTGCGAAGCGTAGATACTTTCGGAATGTCGGATGTACCATGACGTGAAAGTACGCATCTTTGAGATCTATGCTCGTTGCATAATCGTTCACCCGAATACTCGCTCTGACCGACGATCAGTTTGTTTATCCAGCTCAAATCTATGACTGGACGGAACGAGCCGTCTGGTTTCGGAACCAGAAACAGATGGCTGTAGAATCCCGGAGATTCCTGGTTTTCTACGACCTCTACCGCGTTCTTCATTAAAAGAGACTGCACCTCTGATAACAGAGCGTCTCTTTTCTGCGGATTTGACGGAAGGTGAGTCCACTTTGGACTTCGAGTTAATGGAGGCTTTCGTTTGAAGGATATCTTTAGACCTTCCGAAGTCACTCCTCTCACCCAAGGGTCGTCCGTAATCGACGCCCATTCTTGTGAAAAGCTCGACAACCTTCCGCCAACCGGAACGCGATAGAGGTTTAAGCCATCACCTCCTGGACCTGCGAGGCCTGCGGTAGGAGAAACCACCGATTGTCCCGGCCTGAAGGACGTCCCGAACGAGAGTCACTATCCTGACGGTCTCTCGAATAAGACCAAGAGGACGCACCGGAACCTCTATAGGAACCTCTCTTGGGCGCATTAGACCCAGAAGTGCCTGTCTTAATCGTGTCTGCTGTATCCGACTTCTTAGGAGCAGATTTGAACAACAGAGAATCCTTAGCTTTCTTTGTAATTTTATCATAAATAGCGGAAAGCTTGCCGTCAAAGAGAAGTTCTCCTGAGACCGAAGCGACTCTAAGAGAGTTCTTCACCTTAGAATCCACTAGTGTGGATGTAGCTAGGGCTGCGTCACGTCTAACCAACTCCAGATTTGCCACTGAAAGGGCGGAGTTACACGTGGAATAAGCTACTGCCCTTGAAAGCAGTCTTAAAGAGGATTGTATATCCTGAAACTCTTTCCCCTGAAGGCGCAGTGATAACGCCTTAGTAAGGTGATCTGCGTAAGATAAGGCATCTAAATTGGCTCTGTTAGACGCAATAGCTGTTTCCAACACCGCGGTTGGAATAGAAGCTGACGACGGTAATGATAGCTCTAAGTCTTCCGCCTCGTCGTCCATACGCAGAGGAACTCTCGGTATACCCTGTCCTGCCGTATCGAATTTATTCCTTGCATTAATGAAAGGCAGGTTGAGAGTATTAGCGGACAAGAAACCTGCTTTCCCCGTCCTGGAAGCAAGTTTAAATATAGCGTCGTTCAATAGTTCAAATGTTCTTGCAACGTTATTGGACTGCGACGGAAACTCGGGAGCGATGTCCCTGAACCGCTCAAAAAATTCAGAGTCCAATGACGCTATAATTCTCTTGTCCGGAAGCGCAGCAGTCTGGCCCGACGGAACAACTTGAGGGAGAAAGTGCCGAATGAAGTCCACGGCAGCTTTATGTTGTTCCGAAAGGGATAGCTCCAAGTCATCCGTATCCCTTTCACCATCCGGTCAGACCTCATGATGTTCCCGGTCGTCCGCCCCCGATGCTTCGGCGGAGCGTACCGACCCAGCGCCGTCGGATAATTCTCGATCCGACACCGTTTCTGTCGGCTGCTGGGATGCTGCGATAAGCTGTGCTATCTGCACAAGAATGTCCGGCGTCGAGACCTGCGGAGGCGCAGTCTTTCGCTGCTTCGCCGAGGGCAGCTCCGCATCAGATGGCTCCCGCATACTTTTCCTATGCGAACGTCCGGAGTCCATCGGTCTCGAATCCCTGGCTGCCGGATGGTGTGACCTGGTCGCCGAAGAATCCTTGATCGGCGAAGCTGGTAATATATCGGCGGTCACGCAGCCAAGGTGCGGTCGTGTGCGCTGACGAGAAGAGGAAGCCTTAACAGTCTCTGCGGACTGCTTATACAACGGAGCGTCCCGAGTGACGGACGTAAGCTCCGCTAAAGACACATTTTGTACCACAACATCTGGTCCCAGATGTTGTTGTACGAGAGAGGGGCCTCTCTCGCTCGCGGCCCGGCTGGACCTGGACGAGTTAGGAACCGGACTCAAAGGCTTCCTCCGTTCTCGCTTACTATCCGCCGTCACTGGGTGTGCATCTATTATGTTTATAGTGCTCGCATCACCCAAAACTTCCTCTTGGACCGCATCGGACGAACCCGGCTGCCGAACCACTCGGTGAATGGATGCCACACCGGGCGAGCTAGCGGACGACATTTGTCTAATCTCCATGAGCACTTTTGCCGCTAGCTCTGAATTCATTTGTGACGACGGACGCACACTTGTAGAAGATAACCTGGAAACATCACCCTGTTCTGGTTCCTCTGAAATAGAAACTGAGAGAGTAGAGTGACCTTGCAGAGAAAGAGCCGGCATCGCCCTTTCTCCAGAAACAACATATCGTGACACACGTTTCCAATGTTTCTCATCCCAATATTCACATATAGCACAGGGATTAATGCGAGAACACTGACTACAATTAATACAATGATCATGAAAGTCAGAGGAAGATTTCTTCCTATTACAATTTGAACAACGTCCCTTCATTGTGAAAGAACAAAAAGTCCTAGTTACTCGCAAAAACCCCTGACACAAAGATACATAATAACATGATCCATTAATAAATGAAAAAACAATTGCAAATCAAAATAATTTTGAAAAAATATTTTTTCAGCGAAGGCCAAGTTGCTGAAAAGTAACGTTGAGCCCCGATGGATCCGATGGCAAAGTGTGGTCAAAAATTTTAAATTTATATTAAATAATTAATGAGACACTTATGGATAATATAAATGTATCTTATAGTGAGATAAACTACAGCAAAGGCAAACAGCCCCCCTCAAAAAAGTCTGTTGCCAATGAAAACAAACAGTGTAAAAACACCAGAAAACATG
The DNA here is from genome assembly GCA_031216915.1 of Pictodentalium vernedei. Lineage (NCBI taxonomy): Eukaryota > Metazoa > Mollusca > Scaphopoda > Dentaliida > Dentaliidae > Pictodentalium > Pictodentalium vernedei. The sequence continues at coordinate 848,828,696 of CM062297.1, forward strand.
ACTCCAGGCACTGAAAAAACTGGCCCGGAATCAGTCATCAAATTACACTCTATCTGATGCAAAACAGAGACTCCCAGGGAAGAATCTGCAGAACATCAGATGGAAGATGCAGAACACAAACGTTATACACCCATGGGTGAAAACGTAACTAGGGGGAAAAAAACAGAAAACATTCTGTAACCAAGCAACTCTCCCAGGAAATTTTAGAAATGAAATTTCTCAAAAATATGCCAAAAGCATGGGAGAATTGCAAGGGGGGACTTTAGAAGGCTAGGGGAGAGGAAACACTGAATAAGCAGTGCAACATTTAGCAAGAATGACAACAAGAGGCCCATGCCTTGAAAATAGGCAACTTAACATAATTTCATCAAAAAATTTTAAGTACAGCCCTGATTATTTTTTGTCACTTCTTTTTCCTCTCCTCCTTCTATCCTCCTTAGAATCACATTTTCTCCAAAAATTACGTGTCTGGCATCCTTTAAACTGAGATTTACAAGCACAAAGATCAGTGAGATGTTGACTGATGAAGGGCCAAACAGAGAATGATAATTGGCGCCAATTTCGGGACGTCTGCGTCACTGCGCATGCGCAGTAGAGGCGTAGTATGGAGGTCCTTTAGGACATGATTTCTTTTTGTTTTGGATGCAAATTTTGGGGATTGGAGGGCAAAATTTGTGTTTGGCCCTGGTTTTGTTAGAGTTAGCACCAGCTAAGTCTGGGTCATTGGTACAGTATAAAAATATAGGTAACTTAACATAATTTCATTAAAAAATTTTAAGTTACAGCCCTGATAATATTCTGTCACACATTTTTTCCTCTCCTCCTTCTCTATCCTCCTTAGAATCACCATTTCACTAATATTTATGTGTCTGGCATCATTTAAACTGAGATTTACAAGCACAAAGATCAGTCAGATGTTAACTGATGAAGGGCCAAACTTAGAATAATTAATGGCGCCAATTTCGGAACGTCCTTGACACTGCGCATGCGCAGTGGAGGCGAAGTGTGGAGGGCCTTTCAGGACATGTTTTCTTTGGTTTTAGATGCAAATTTTGGGGATTGGGGGGCAAAATTTGTGTTTGGCCCTATATTTTAAGAGTTAGCACCAGCTATGTCTGGGTCATTGGTACAGTATAAAAATATACATTTTTCAAAACATTTCAACAAAACCATATCATCATTGGCATCATTGGCATGAGCTTGTTCCAAGGTAGGGGTCATATGATATGGTTTTGTTGAATTTTTAGGTAATAATTGAAAAATTATAAATTTAAAGTAATTTGTATATTTTTATACTTACCAATGGCCCAGACTAGCTGGTGATTAACTCAAGGTTATTAAGGGCCAAACACAAATTTTGAACGCCCCAATCCCCCAAATTTGCTTAAAAGTCCTATCTGGCCCTCCATACATTTACTCACCGCGCATGCGCAGACGTTAGGAAGTGACCGGAATTGGCGCCAACATCATTCTTTGTAGAAGAGAGTAAAACATAACAAATCAGCGGGGAGGAATGAGTGCCCACTCATGGGAGGGCCATCTCTGTCTGGGCCATTGATAAGTATAAAAATATACAAATTACTTTAAATTTTAAATATTTTTACACTGTAAAACAATGGCCCAGACTAGCTGAATGGTAATAAGGCAGAGGGCCTAGGACTTCAGAATTAGTAGATAAACATAGTTCCAATCCTGTAATCCAAGGTGAAAGGAAATTAAAATTATTAGGAATTACATGTATGTCTCTCTATACAGTAATAGAGAAGACGTATCATAAAAAAGGAGCCCAGTTCAAGTAATTCCATAAACTTAGCATGAAGACTATCCTAATTGGATGTAACGAGTTCCCAATTTTTAAGGCTAGCCCGGACTAAGCCCCAAAAATTAGGATGGCGTATTTGAGAATCAGAGAATATCCCCCACAAACATACGCCACATACAATAAAACTCCAGCTGTATGCAGGATATAATTACAGACAAACCAGCTTCACTCATAGTTACATACTTATCAAACCGGAGGTGAGGTAAAAAATCACCTCCCCCCCACCCCCCCTTTTCTTTTGAAGGAATCTTTAAAAAGAAAGAGGGGAGCGCTCTGGAATCAGTAAAAGCGGTACCAAAAAACACTATAAATATCGTCGAACAGGCATTCAGGTATTAATTATTATTAATAAATGGTGCTTAACGCCACTTCAGAAGCTAAGGCTATAGCGACGATCCCGGGAATTAATATCGCCCGCTATATAACGTACACCGGAGTCGGCATATGCAAATAGGTCGAAAACTGGAGATATAATATATAACATACACATGTCCAATCGAACCACAATGAACGATCTCTTCAGAGTAAACACACTTCCGAGGTAACCCACAGGCAACTTCAAGTCTGCAGGACTTAGGGTCGTGTCCCAACACGCCTGACTCGCATCCATCATAATCGTGAAAGCCAGATCTGGCAGTTGCAGCAGAACTCCCTGAGTGAACCACTGAATATCTGCCCAAATCTGAACCCTTGTTTTATTAGGTCCTTTAAAACAATACAGGTTCAAGCGAAAGCATCTTCACACTCAAGTTCTGAGTAAAGAATATCTGGAGGAAACCTGCATGCAGACAGCCCATCATAATGAGATCAACAGGCACTCCACACAGCTCCAACAGTCACATGAATTCCCTCACTATTAATGCATCTGAGTGCAGACAAAAGTGAGCATAACAACTGACTAATTTCGTTCTGAGTAACAGCAGACGAACCAGATTCTTGTGAGTCTCAAAGCTCATTCCCAAGTGAATAGACAACTTGTACAGGGCTGGATCCATCTTTTTCTCGTTTACGATGAAACCAAGACGTCGGAGTAATAGAAGCAGACTCTGAACATTGTCCTGAAGTATAATTCTGTTGCCGTATCCCTGTAGAAGGTCATTCAAGTAAGCCGACGTTACTGCAGATGAATGAGCTCGAACGTATGACATTACCGGGTTCATTATTCGAGTGAATGCCCAGGGGCCCAGATTCAGACCAAAGCATATTGCCCTGAACCGATACACCTTCCCTTGTACGGCGAACCGCAGGTACTTTTAGAATGACAGATGTACCAGGACATGAAAGTATGCATCCTTACATCTATGCTTGCCGCATAGTCGATCACTCAAACGCTCGCTTTTACCGACTGAATGGACTACATAAATAAATTTTTGGAGCCATGATAAGCTTGTTATCCAGCTCAAGTCTATTACCGGTTGGAACGAGCCGTCTGGCTTCAGTACAAGGAATAGGTGACTGTAAAAATCCTGAGAATCCTGATTCTCGACGACCTGTATCGCTTCCTTAGATAAGAGAGCTTATACCTCTGGTAAGAAAGTGATGGAAGATTTGTCCAACGTGGACAACTTGTTAGTGGGGATTTTGCTCAGAATGATAGCCATAAGCCATCCAAGACTACACTTGTCACTCACTGATCTTCCGTGATAGTTATCCAGTTTTTTTGCGGAGCTTGATAACCTTCCGCCAATAATTGAGGTCTAAACCATCACCTGTATGACCTGAACCCCCCACCCCCCCTCCGTGAAAAACCTCGTCTTGTTGACCTAGGGGCATCTGACTTATAGTCCCGATCAGATCTATGCCCCTTTCCCGAGTCGCTATACTGACGACCTCCAGAGTAATTATACTAGGGTTTCTTGTACCCTCGTGAGGAGTTTCCTTTTGACAATTTTTGTCTGGAATGCCCTCCTTTACTCTTGTCTGCTGAAGCAGGTCGTTGATACGTCGACTTCAAAAGCAGAGCATTAGACGTTTTTTAGTAGCCTGTTCATAGACTAACGAAAGCTAGTCATCGAAAATAAAATGTCCAGAAATCTGAGCGACTCGGAGAGAGCTTTTCACCTTGTCATCTTATCAGTGATGACGACACAAGGGCAGCATCACATCTGATTAACTCCAGATTAGCCTCTGTTAGGGCGGAGTTATATGTGGTATACATAATTGCCCTGGAAGGAACTCTAAGAGAGGTACAAAGGTCCTCAAATTCCTTTCCCTTGAGACGTTGCGCCATAGCTCTTGTAAGGTGATCTGCGTAAGGCATAACATCCAAATTCGCTCTATTTGAAGAAATTGCTGTCTCAATTGTGTCTGAGCGAATAGTGAATGATACAGGTAAGGATACTTCTAGATCCCCAGTCTGCTATTCCAAATGCAGAAGAACTCTCTGAACATCTTCCCTGACCGTTTTTAAATGAACGTGGTCCAAAAACGGTATGTATACGGAAGATGAAGATAAGAAATCGCCTTCTTCCTCACACTCAAGAGGATAAATATGGCGGCATCTATATGGCCGAAGGCCTACGACACCTGCATAAACTGAACCGGAAAAGAAAGGACTTCCTCCTTTGTCCGGATAGAGTCTGCGTCCAACAAAGCCAGCGGTGTCTCTCTTGTCGTCGCAGCAATCTGATTCGGTGGACCAAAATCAGGGTAGTATTGATGGATGAAAGCCATCGCAACCATGTTCTGTTCCGAAAGGGAAGGGTAATCCTCTTCCTTATCCCTTTCACCATCCAAGAGAATCAGTTACGAATCTCAGTCCACTGCATCTGCATGAACAAACGATTGGACCGACCCAGCACCGTCCGATAGCTCAGAATATTTCGAGTCTGAGGCTGCATCTGCACTTGCTGGGATGCTGCGATTAGCTGCGCAATCTGCAACAGCAAGTCCATCATCAAGGCCTGAGGAGCAGCGGTCTTCTGTTCCTTAGCCGCATGCTGCTCCTGGGCCGGTGTGTCGGAAACGGATCCTTTTTCCGAACATCCCAATTATCGAGGCCTCGTCTCCCTAGCTAGGTCTGACTTCATGGGCAAAGAGTGGTTCCTTCTTTGTGCAACAGGCTGGATATCCGAAGTCGGGTAGCTAGGATGCAGTCATGTGTGCTTAAATAATGTAGCGGAGGAAGCCGTGACTGAAGCCGACCCTGGCTGCAGACTAGACGAGTGTCCCATTCGGCGGGTGGACATATGCTCTGTCTCGTGCAAGTTTCCAAACAGAAAACTTCATTTCGGCCTTGTGAATCGTAGCGGAGGAAGCCTTGACTGAAGCCGACCCCTGCTACAGACTAAACAGAGCGTCCCGAGTGGAGGGCGGACATATGCTCTGGCTTGTCCAAGTTTCACAAAACAACATCTGACCCCAGACGTTGCTAGATTAAAAAGGGGACCTCTCCCGCTTGCGGTCTATCAGACCTCACCGAGTACAAGAACTTGCTGACTTCCTCCCTATTTCCATCATCACTGGGTGAGCTATTTATATTATAGTGCTCACTCTACCCACATCCACATCTTATGACCGCAACAGATTTACCTGGCGTCACGGCACCCACGGACGGAGTACTGCTTCACCGGTTGAGCTAGCTGCTTGCAAGAGATTAAAACCCTTAACAAAAGGCCCTAACTCTTGCAATAATGAGCACTGCAGCTAGCTCTATATGCTCCACAAGTTCCTCTGAAATAGAAACTGACAGAATGAATTAAAACGCGGTGAAAGGCCTGATTCTCAGAACCTCACCGCCAACAACGTACCGCGACACCCGACTCCAACATCAGTCATCCCAGTGAACACAAGAATGACAAGAGTCTGCAGGTGTGTATCAACTAAAGTCGATATCAGTCCTCCAAACTCCACAACAATATATAAATATAACTGAGATACATGAATAATAGCAATCATAATTAAATTCAAAAAATTTTGAAAAAATGCCTATGTTCCCAAAGGGAACATTAAGAGCCCAATTGCATCCCGATAGAGCCTAAGTGTGGACAAAATCCAATTTTTTGCGCTATACTACCAGAATAATAATCCATGTATCCTACAGTATACTACAGTAATAGAATATTAAAAAAAACTACCTATATATGAGGACATTGACAATGTAAACAACGTGAATGTAAACAAGACATCAGGCACACAAAAAGGCCCAAAGTCAGAACCAATTGAAATGCTATCAGATGCAAATCTAGATCTTCATACAAAGAAAAAACGACACATCAGATAGAAGATGCAAGACTAAACGACCTGACACCCCTAGGATGAGGACGTAACCCTGGGGAAGAAACAGAATAATATTCTGTAATATATGTTAAACTCCCAAGAAATTTAATAAAAAATTTCAATAAAAAATAGCCAAAAAGCTTAAGAGTTTAACAGGAAGGGTTCATGGAAGGATAGGGAAGGAATACTTAACAAACAGTGGAATAATCATTATCAAAATGATGACGTCAGGCATACTTCCCAAAATTGGGAAACATAAAATAATTTTATAAATATTATAAAGTTACAGCCCTGAACGTCCAAAACCACCGTTGAACACTTCCTTCATCCAATAACAGCCTTGTATCCACCAATTCTTGCATTGATTTGTGTCTGGCATCCTCAAAAAAGGAGATTTTAAAGCACAGATGTCATTTCATTGTTGATGACTTTTAGGGCCAAACAAAGAATAATGTTGGTGCCAATTCCGGTCACTTCCTGACGTCTGCACATGCGCGGAGAGTAAATGTATGGAGGACCAGATAGGACTTTTAATTTTCGGCTTTGCAAGCAAATTTGGGGGATTTAATTATCAACATGAATCAAAACCTGGACTGTGTAGCAGTTGTAAAAAAAAAAATTTTCAAAACATTTCAACAAAACCATATCATCATTGGCATGAGCTTGTTCCAATGCAGGGGTCGTATGATATGGTTTTGTTGAAATTTTTTGTTAATAATTGAAAAACCAAAAATTAAAATAATAAATTTTGATATCCTGTGCATTGGGTAAAGGGCTAACATAGTATGATACAGGGTCCAATCGATTTGCACTACCAGTTGTGAGAAATCAAATGAATTCTTATAATATTAGTCAAATTTTGAGTTCTGGTAAAGGTTTGCCTTACCTAAGAATATACAGTTTTCATAAGGCCTAAAAAAATTAAAAATCTGTTTCTCAGGCCCTCCTGCATGGTCCTTTTGGCTGCCGCATGCTCTCTTTTTATATCCAATGTGAATTTTAAAAAAATAATAATTAAATGGTTTATGTCTGATATTTTACCCAAGTTAAAAAAATGATAAATTTGTCCCTTGAGTGCAAGATGGCTTTGTAATGCTTTAGCATTGCAAAGCCTTCTTGCTCTCAAGGGACAAAATACACCACCACCCATAATATTCTGTAGATTATGAGGCCTAAAACATAAACCACGAACATGAACTTTTGATGGCAAAGAAATAATTACAGAAATAAAAAATAAAATAAAAAACCGCTCGCCCGCATGCAGTTTTACAGATAATGGCCTGAGAAACAGAAGATCTACTTTGTGGGGCCTAACAGAACTAAATTTTTATTTTACCTGATCAATCCAGAATTTGGTTACAGGTGCCTTCCACATGTAATAGATTTTAGTCCATACAGGAATTTTAATCTGAGCATGAGGTAGTCTAGGTAGAGTTACAATGTTTTTCAGTGGAGCTATTCTTGATCGCCTCTTCTCCTAAAAAAGAAATATGAATAAAGCTATATTCTAATACAGTTACAGTAGAATCCTCTTAATTGAATATCTATTTTGCCAGTGAAAATTATTCAATTAACAGGAGTATACAATTAACAGGGATTTGGTCAGTTTCCTGTGTTCTGGAGGTAAACTGAGCATTTATTCCATTATATCTTGTTTGACAGAGCTCATAGAGCTCTGTCAAACAAGATATAATAGAATAAATGCCTGTATTGGATGTAGTGAGGCCAAAAAGGTTGATAAATAAGGGGAATTTGGTGTGTGTCGCAGTAATTTTGTTGACATATTACAAAAATTTATATACAATTAACAGGAGTTTACTCTACAACCCATATGCAATTAACAGATCAAATTTGTACTGAAGGTATTGTAAATGGTTTTGTGCTTGAAAATTACATTCAATTAACAGAGATATACAATTAAGAGATATCCAATTAAGTGGGCTCCACTGTACTACAAATCTCGAAATTTGATTCGTTAATCAATAAAATTTGTGACAGTAAAATCGGCGTAACCTATCGGAAATTTTGTGTTTTCAAAAACTATTTCAGGAAAGTGAAGATGTATTCGTGGGCATTCTATTTTTGTTCCATTTGGAACAAATGTTATGAACGCGTTGACTTTCTGTAAAAAAAAAAACGTTTTCTATCTTTCTTGTAATTAACTGTAATTAATATGGATAAAGTTGGAAAGTTTAATATTAATGTGGAAGAGGTTTGGCAGAGACTGCTGAGTAATGAAATGAGAGTTGAAAAAACTGATTCCGACAGGCTTAACGGCAACAGTGTAGAACCAGTCAGTGATATTATATTATAATATAATTTATAAACAGCAATTTTTCGTACGATGAAGAATCTATGGACGCTATGTGCGAAATAGAAAACCAAAATTCTGACAACTGGTAATAATAATTTTAATTGTTCAAGGCCAAACATTTTTGTCAATACCAGTAGCCCAATTCCACAAGACATCACTTCCCAGAAACAGTTTGAAATGAACAACTGTTCTGTAACCATAAGTAATTATTACGGTTAAACAAGGGCTTCCAATCCAAGATCTCAAAATTTTTAACTTTAATGGTAAATCCTCGAGTGCTTTCCGACTCAGACTGAAACATCACAAGGTGAACTCGAAACTTTGAACAGGGAAAGCAGCCGGCATATTTTGTTTTCAGATTATCACAAACATTTAAACATGATAAATGTTGTCAGTACAAATATAAATATATTTTGTTATTGGTGATAAAAGTGACTAAAACGTTGGGAACTATTTGTATAGTGGCAGCATAAAATATATTTCGTGACTTGGTTCGGAATTCCTAAATGACGTCATGAAGACTGTATTTTTAGATTTAAATTGTTGTCTTCAACAAGGCGTTGTTTTATAGTTGGGAGATCAAATACTATCACTGTTTTCAGCCGAATTATATTAGAATGGGGATAAGTATGTTGTATTTGATTGTTTGGGGCCGTAAACAATGGTTTTACTGCAATGTGGTGAACTCCTGAGTTTCTAATAGAAACTGAATGAATATTCTGGAAACTGGATTTCTACTTTCTACTGGTAAAATCAGAAATTCTACCATATGAAAATGGAACTTGAGTATCCAATGGTAGAAACTGATCTGGTTTTACGCAAATAGATTCTGGGACAGAAATACACTGTAGGTCCTTCAAAAAAAAAAAACATTTTGAATTTGTGAAAATGAAGAGTTGGCTTTCTTCTTCTAATTTCAACACATAACTAGAAAGTGTTTTAGCACACTAAAACATATGTCTCCCCTTCCTTTTGAGGTCAGAGGTCAAGGTCACATGCAGTTCATCAAGGTAGCGGATATGCGGTTTCATGGTGACACATCCACATGTCAAAAAAAAAAAAATTCTGGTCTGGACAATTACTCCCTATTTAAAGTACATAAATTTGACCTTGAGGTCAAGGTCACATGAAGGTCATGATGACATGTGGTCTCATTGTGATACATCCACATGTCAATCATCTAAGTCCTAGGTCAAAAAACAAAAAAAGTTCTGATCTGGACAATTATTCCCTATTTGAAGTACATAAATGTGACCTTGAGGTCAGAGGTCAAGGTCACATGCAGTTCATCAAGGTAGCAGACATGCGGTTTCATGGTGACACATCCACATGTCCAAAAAAAAAAAAATCTGGTCTGTACAATAACTCCCTATTTAAAGTACATAAATTTGACCTTGAGGTCAAGGTCACATGAAGGTCATGATTACATGTGACTTGCGGTCTAATTGCGATACATCCACATGTCAAACATCTAAGTCCTAGGACAAAAAACAAAAAAGTTCTGGTCTGGATAATTATTCCCTATTTGAAGTACATAAATTTGACCTTAAGGTCAGAGGTCAAAGTCACATGTAGGTCATCGAGGTAGACGACATGCGGTCTCATGGTGACACATCCACATGTCAAATAACCAAGTCCTAGGTCAAAAAACAAAAAAATTCTGGTCTGGACAATTACTCCCTATTTGAAGTACATAAATTTGACCTTGAGGTCAAGGTCACATAAAGGTCACGACATGCGGTCTCATGGTGACACATCCACATGTCAAATAACCAAGTCCTAGGTCAAAAAACAAAAAAATTCTGGTCTGGACAATTACTCCCTATTTGAAGTACATAAATTTGACCTTGAGGTCAAGGTCAGATGAAGGTCACAATGGTATGCGACACCGGCTCATGGTGATACATCCACGTGCCAAATATCTAAGGCCTGGCTCAAAAGACAAACATGTTTTGGTCTGGACAAAGTTTCCTTGAAAAAAGCACAAATCTGACCTTCAGATCAAAGGTCAAGGTCACATGAAGGTCACAATGGTACGCTACACACCGGCTCATGGTGATACATCCACACGCCAAATATCTAAAGCCTGACTCAAAATACAAAAAAGTTCTGGTCCAGACAGTTTTCCTTAAAAAAGCGCATAAATCTGACCTTCAGGTCAAAGGTCAAGGTCACATAAAGGTCACTATGGTACACTGCACACTGGTTCATGGTGATACATCCACATGCCAAGTATCTAAGGTGTAGTAGCGGGGGAGGAATTCGCTAGAATTGTGCACTTGGTGATACCTTCCTGAAATTTGGCATGATGTAAGGGTAGGCATCAGAGATTTCAAAATCGATCGGCTACAAGTTGGCACCATCCTCTAGCCACCACTAGCAGCGAAATCCAAAATGGCCGCCAAGCGGATCGAAAAAAAGCTATTTTCGCCGATCGCACAACTGAAGCTCCAAACCTAACACCATACATGTGCTGTAATTGATGTGAATGATGGAGTGAAGCCCTTGGAACAAGTTGGGGGGAAGATTAATGGATAATGGGATCAGAATTTCCGTCGATGTGTGCGTCTGTGTGTCTGACTGTCAGTATGATCGTCCGTCCGTAGATAAATTAGTGTTGAATGTTTCTCGGGAATGCAATGGTCAAATGAACATGGTATGAGAGATTCCTGTCAACACATGAACAAGGGTACTCGATAGTATGCAGCAGTGGGGATACTTGGACATTTGATAATCCAATTAAAGTGACAGTCTATTCTCAACTTCCGGCATTTTCGATAGATTTATTTTCTAAGAAAATAAAACTATCAAATTTCTAGAGGAGTTCTGGTTCAATCTCAACACCATAGCGACACGTCTGCCAGCAAGGGCAGTGCTGGAATGAACTCGGGATGCATTAGTTCCCGTTGTTAATTATACAATGTTATCTTGCCAGTATAGAACATTGGCAAAATGGGACTAGAAGGGGTGAGTGTATGTTTGCAGTCATTCGAGGTACAGGAATATTTTTTGACTACAAGTAGTATTCTTCATTTTCGGCCAGTTAAGATGTGGTGTGTTCCAAGTCAGGATTAATGTTGCCGACACTTAATGCCCATCCCTCATGGTATGCTACTTTACCAGGGATATAGAGATATAGCCACCACTGGGAGCCAAAACATGACCTTTGATGTCGATGAGTGGTCGAAATGTTTTAGCGAATAACTTATCGAAATATGATCCGGTATGGCAATTTGATACCTTACGTTAGATTTATTAGATCAACTCAGGTATGGATTCATTGAGACATGAGTGCGCTACAAGATGAAGGATTTCCAAGTTGATTTGCTATGGAGTAGGAACTGACTAGTCACATGTGGCCTATGGCCAGAGAAAGACAAGGATACCATAGATGAACACACGGGTGAACGAAGGTATCAACTGTTGTACAGAGGCAAAATAGTTGGGGATATTGTATCATGCTATGCATGAATTAACACCGTCTTGTGCAGTAAATAACAGACTATTTTCCGAAATCTAAAACTGTATTCCTATACCCCGGACAATGTAGCAAGCCACATGGGATGAACATTTGTTAGCAAAATCAACTCAACTAGAAACATGACATGTGTTAACTGGCCGAAAATGGAAAAAAAAATACCAGAATAGGAGATGACTGGTCCTAACATGACAGTATACTACTCAATATTGTTACAACAGCCACCTTCACACTTACACAAAGGTGTGCACCTTAATCCAGCTTTCAAGCATTTGCAATTGCCCTTGCAGGCCTTGGCACAACTACAGTGGAGCATCAGTGCACATGCAGCACTTGCGTCTCCTAGGTGAGTCCAAAATGGGACCAGAATATTGAGACGTGGATTCCACTCCCATCCGTACTGTGATGGGTCTGGCACACATAAGTGTTTCTGCAGAGCACGATGCCAAATGAAAGATGACACAAGAATTACCCTTTTTACATGTTGATACAGAGCTGCTTTGGTGGGCGGGATGTTTTCCATAGACTTAAGGCCATGTGTGAACATATGCCGTCTCGCATCATTGACACGTGTACTGACACAACTGTTACTGTACATCTGTATGGTGAGTTTTTCGATATGCTGCATATGAGGGGAATCCTCTGAAAAGACTTGCGGATTCTCAGTCAATTCTATCATCATTTCAGTTGATGCGGGAAAATTCATCCATGCATTCCATCCTGTCTTCTTCCCAATGCCGAGCATGCTGGATGTTACATCACAACCTGTGAAGGCGTGGAAGAAAGTCAGGGCCTTACAGTAATCAGGTCCAAGTTGTGAAGCTATCTCATGAATTGGCATATCTTTATATGCCTTTCCAATTCCAAACCCAATCCACAGCTCACTGAGTCCAAGGTCACGGAATGTTGCGAAATGGTGCAAAGACAGAATGACGACATCAGAATCAACCGTGCGAAGAAAAGCTATTTTGTGACCTTGTGAGACTGCATGGTTGAGATGAAGCATCATGCGCGTGTCTGCTTCCTCGTGGTTCGATGGAGATATGTCACATAAGCTAACATCCTTATTGCATAGTACATATTCTCCTGATGTCGTTAACAACTGGTACTCGGATGTTGATGTTAATTTCAGCAGTTCAGCAGACAGGAACTTGAAAAATTCGTCTTTATTCTCACTAACTTTCAAGAATGCCTGCCAATTCTTCCCTTTAGGTAAAGGGACGTTCTCGGACACCCGTATCAACCTAACTGCTGTCTCACCGAGGCGTTTTGCTCGCGTCTGATTCTTCAAACTGCCTTCGGGGTAACAGTCATAGATCGCATCAACCCTTGTGGTGTTCGTGTTAATCAGAGATTCGATGTATGGCAATAATTGCAATCGAGCATATTCTCCAAACAGATCCGCTTTCTGTGGTTTGATTACATGGACTACAGCAGGCATATCCAAGATGACAACTGAAGCTTGTCTAGCTGCTGAATTCTTCCCTTGTGCAGGAATAGCTGGTAAACAATTGAGAATTTGAGATTTTGTCCCACTCCGTAGCTTACCTCTATCGGATAATGCTGGCGGATCACGTGCATTCTCGTGCATGAAAAACTCATCCATGTTTGAATCAGGCCGGGCTTGCAGTGAAACGAACATCTGGGTAACTATTGCGGCAGTTGCTTTACTTGACATGAGTTTGTCTCGGCCTTTGTCCAGGTTGGCTGGGGGTGGGTTAAGGAAGGTATATATATTTGCCTTGGGAATAACATCATTCAGGGGTACGGTGCATTCCACAAGCCTTTCCTTCAAGAAAGTGGAATATAAATGCTTGCCCCTTTCGGGTAATGACCGTAAACTCTTACTAACTTCGGGGTCCATATATTCACCAGTATCTAATGTCACCAGCTGACCACTAGTTTCATCATAAGGGTTGATAATGAGTCCCTGATTCACCAGATCGAGGAGAGATTTCAATTGATTCAGAAATTTTTTCTGCTCTGATACCGAACTTTCCGGGTGTTCCGTGTTATCTGATGATGTTGTGTGGAAACTTGCATATTCATACTCATCTATAACACGCAGAACTTCTGACCTTGAAAGCTCAATAACGACTTTCTCTTCAGCCTGGCCATAGAGACCTTTTGGACCACTGTCTTCTTTGAGTAGTTGGATACTATGTTCTTGGCTCTGATCTAAACCCATCATACTGAACTTCCTCTCACTACGCTGGACCACAAAATGGCCTTCCATGAATTTGTTGTGGATTGAAGGATGCCGCCTGGGTAGCTGAGACATGTCTCTCAGAAATACGGGGACCCACCGACAATAATTTGTATGTCCTAGGGCAAAAAAGTAACTGCACAACTCATCGATAGAACACAGTGTACCAGGCCAGTTACCGATTCGTTGGTTCCGAACGAATTGACAGCTTGTCAAGAGAAAGTTCCGAACGATTTCACCCCAATAGCGCGCAGTTGGAGATTGTGAAAGAATCCTCTGTTCCCACATTTCAAATGACTCATGGGGCCCAGTCTGCTGACAGTAAATCTCATAAGCATTCTTTCTGAGGATCTCAAGCCAAGCTAGAGTGAGAAGATATGCCTGTCGCGTCCTCTTGACATGTTTCCCACCAAGTAGGGATGATGCTACACCGGGTGTGAATATCTTTGCGAGGTGAAACATTCGCTCCCAACCAGAACCACCCATAAGCTTACCACCAGCTTCTTGGGTGCACATTTCAAGATGCAGGAATCCAATCATACACACCATTCGATCCTCACCTATCTCCTCTGGGAACAGCCATTGACATTTTTTCTGCCTGGCATACAACGGACAGTCACCTTCAATGACAGGTATCTGGCCGGGGTTTACGAAAGCAGTAGCTTCCCTGACCACATACATAGCATGCTTCTGCATACTGAGTGAGTCCGCTTTCTGCTCACTGAAAACAGGGAATACCCCAATAACTGCACGAGGTTTGACATTGTCTTGATCTTCATGTTTTGAAAAGAAGCCTGAAAAGGTCACAGGGACTTCATCAAGCTGCCAGCTGCCATCAACCTTCCCTTTATTGCTGATCTGTGACACATGAGACAACCAGTCATTCTCTCCCACGTTCAAATCTGCATATTCATTGGGCCGTACATTACATTCATCTGGAGATTCAAGCCTGATGTCCCCACCAAAGTCTTCAACGAAAGGAACAAATGCATAGTCGTCTGGGAGTTCAATTTGTGTGTCTTCTGGAACATCTAAACTCAGTGGTGGGGGATCAGTACCCACATTGTCCCTGCTCAGTTGACCAATGAGTGTGATGGACGTACCATGCATATCAGATCTACCAGATACATCAATGTTATCAGTGGTTCCTATCGAGAAAACATTACGTTTGCAGTTAGCTGGGACTACAACACCTTCGTTCTTGAACCGCAGTGAAACAGCTCTCGCGAAACTCCTGCGAACATCCATTACGCGATCATAAGAGACAGAGAGTCCCATTTGATGAAAATCTCTGATAAGATTTTTCATACGATCATGGGCATGCAACTTCAAACCCACATAAAGAGGCATTGGAGTTTCTCTGTCACGTCTCTGGTGAACATTTTGTGCATGTTCGGAGCGTTTCGCTGAATTGCTGATCAACATCTGTGAAATAGTACAAGCCACTCGAGTCTTGGCATTAACAGTCTCATCATCGCCTAAGTTCTGTATACTACATGTGCCCTCAAGTAGAACTCTAAGAAGAGTCAGGAGTGAGTTGGGTACAGGCTCGCTCAAGCAATAAGATGAAAATGATCCCGTGAAAGGAGCTTGAGATATGAGTATGTGTTTACGCAGAAGAAGACCCACATCAACTATCTTTTTTGCCTCTTCCTCAGACACTATACGAGTTAAAGATTCGGACAACAAGGAGCCAACTCGAAACCTACTTGAAATAAACACATCTCTACCCTGTGTGAAGGCGTCCCAGCCATCGCCCAATTTCTGCAACAAATGTTCTTTGAATCGAGTGGAATGTATTTCTTCACTAAGCCAATCAGAACCGACTTGCTTCAACCTCCGACTGTACAGATTCTTGAGATCGACAAGCTTCATCGCGGAATCGTTGTGTTCAACAAATGTTATGAGCTCTGCCATAACGAGAGGGTCATAGGGCAGGCCTGACGCGGAATGTTCGGCGTTCTTCGACTTTTTAGATTTAGCCGCTCGTGCTTCATTGGCAAGCTTACAATAACAGGTTTTGTGATAGTAAAGATCACTAGCAGCGGAATCAAATGCTGCATTGACCCGAGAAAAAACAACCCAGTTCTCGGCTTCCTTTGCCATAATTTTGAGTTTATTGTTATCAGACATTGATCTGCAAATAGGCTCACTGCTGTCACCTTCGCGTTTGTGACAATAAACACACTGGGGCAGTTTCCTGTCACAGCCAGATTCAAAACTTGTCCGTGTTCTTTTAGGACTCAGCGTGGAGCAGGATGCCACTGCCTCATTTCGCTCTCGCTTGTGTAGCACGCGCTGTACGATGTGAGTCCGAATACTGTCACGGCATGTCTTATGATATATTGCCTTATTCGTCAACAGTGACATCGACATACACTCATCACTCTCTCTCATCAAACAATCAATGGTCAAATTATATGGAAGCTCAACGCCATTATCTAGGAAGCGCGTTATGTCTTCCTCAATAGCTTTATAGGCGTCATGAAAACGAGATTCTCTATACGGACGCATCAATTTCTTGGAACTGTCTTGCTGGCAAAAGCAACAACGTTCCCAGTCAGTACTAGTCCGTACACGAAGAGGATTCTCACTCATTCTGTGAATGATTTTTGTGAACAATCGCGTTCTCGAATTAATTTCGACAGACAAATCAGAATTGCTTGCGGAATTACGCCAAACAAGAGATTGTATGGCAAAGAGACTGCTTCATAAAGAGCGTTGTTTCTCCGGGATCAGCGTCATTCAGGTTTGCCTGAATGACGCTGATCCCGGAGAAACAACGCTCTTTTCAAGTTCCAAGAAATTGATGCGTCCGTATAGAGAATCTCGTTTTATTCTACATCATCTCCCACGTCTGTTTCCAACACGTGCGTGGATCAGAGTTCACTTTCGCGCCCTTACAATCGGATGTATAGTCGGTAGACCGTCGAAAAGGAGGTTCCCTTCAGCCGCTGGCGGCCATTTTGGATTGTGCCGCTACTGGTCGCCACCGGTCGGTGTCAACTTGTAGCCGATCGTTTTTGAGAACCTCATAGCCTACACTAACAGTGTGCCAAATTTCAAGAAGGTATCACCAAGTGCACAATTCACCTGTATGTGACGAATTCCTCCCCCGCTATAGGTCAAAACACAAAAAAGTTAGATGTTTCTGGAAGAATTACCTTATACAACTGATGTCTATACAACAAGACTGCTGGAATGCTCATTGGCCACATACAAACTAGACTGAAGAATGCCCCCACACAGCACATGGACACATGAGGCTGAAGAGCAAACCAGTGATTTGTTAATCGTACATGAGCTGTGTCTGTAAGACACATATGATGACCACAAATATCAAAAGATTCTGCCTGCTGGATCTTGAGAAGAAGATTTTTAAAGAAATTTGCTTGAAATGCACTAAGTTCGAATTCGGGCTCCTATACTGAGCCCAAATATGAACCCAGGGGGCCGATTTGAACAAACTTGAATCCGATCCACCCCACAATGTTGCATACCAAATATCAAAAGATTCTGCCTGCTGGATCTGGAGAAGAAGATTTTTTAAAGAAATTTGCCTGAAGTGCACTAAGTTCCAATTCGAGCTTCTATAGTGACCCCCAAATATGAATCCAGGGAGCCGATTTGAACAAACTTAAATCAGATCCACCCCACAATGTTGCATACCAAATATCAAAAGATTCTGCCTGCTGGATCTTGAGAAGAAGATTTTTTAAGAAATTTGCCTGAAATGCACTAAGTTCGAATTTGGGCTTCTATACTGAGCCCAAATGTGAATCCAGGGGGGGGCCGTTTTGAACAAACTTTAATCAGATGCACCCCACAATGTTGCATACCAAATATCAAAAGATTCTGCCTGCTGGATCTGGAGAAGAAGATTTTTTTAAGAAATTTGCCTGAAATGCACTAAGTTCGAATTTGGGCTCCTATACTGAGCCCAAATATGAATCCAGGGGGCCAATTTGAACAAACTTGAATCAGATCCACCCCATAATGCTGTATACCAAATATCAAGTGATTCTGCCCACTGGTTCTGGAGAAGAAGATTTTTTAATATTTTTTCTACATTTCATACAGTGCTATCAGTTATGCCCCATACAGAGCCCCCAAGGGATGTGGCCATTTCATTTGAACAAACCTGAATTGCCATATAGTAATGAACATCCACATTTCATTAAAATCGGACCAGTGGTTTCAGAGGAGAAGTCGTTTGAAAAATGTTCATGACGCCGGACGGCAAGTGATAAGTTGAGCTCCCTTCGGTAAGCTAATAAAAAACCACCCTCCTGCATGCAATTTGCCAAAAAATGGTCTGAGAAACAGAAGATCTACTTTCTGGGACTCAACATGAGTATTTGCTTCCCAAGTAAAATGATGCCAGTAAGGGAAGCCTTAGTTTAGCAAGACTTTGTTCATCAATAATTATTTTGTTACTGTTGGCACACTCCAATAAATTGTAATAAAACAATTTTATATGAACCTTTCTTTATCTACTACTGCACAAACAACAATCTAATGCACACAGTGTAAAGTCACTAAAGTGGCTTTCGGCACTATTCAGTTGAGCCTTGATAGTGGCTAATAGCAGTCTACCAGTTAAGGTGATGCAATAAAACACTCAATACCTGATGTTGTTCCACTGATATTGACCTGAGTAATAAACCTTCCTCTGTTGCACCTTCATCATCATCATCCTCATCTGGAGAAAAAAAATTAAATTATTACAGCTGTCCATATTCCAATGTTATATATAGAATAAATAGGCAGTAGGGCTGATAATCAGATTTAAACCACAAGAAGGATAAGGTTTTTTTTATTTATACCATGCTCTTGTTTGTTTGTTTGTTGTTGGTGGTTAACGTCACAAATTTATGCACCATGGCTAATTGTGACACAACATGAAGATGAAGTCAAGTTTAGGCAATCGTTGATCTACATGTTGCCCATTTTAGAGGACTTTCACCCCAAGCATTGGTGACTGGGTCCTGTTTTACTAGTAAAGCGGAACTGGTTTACCACAGTAAACAAGTGCTGCTTACTTCCCGGGGTTCCCATGGGGATACCATGCCCTTAACAAATAATCAACTTTTGTCACTTAAAATGGAGAAAAAACAATACTTTCTATCGCAAACACATGGGTTTGTTTTGTTTTACATCTGGGCTGGTGGGCAGTACTTCTAGCTGCACATGAATGCTTGATTGACAGCTAGACACATAGTCAAAATTGATTGAATTTACCTTGCTTTTTCAGTCAAATTATTATTAGCAATTCTTAAATTTTATTTTAAATATTTAATTGTAGGTATTTTAAACTTAATAAGTCACTGCACATAGTAGATAGTACTGCAAAACATTTGAATGAAACATCGCAAAGAGTTAATTAGTAGTTCCTACTATAGGTGTAAATTTTTGTAATGGAATTCCCACTGAAAACATTTTAACTGCAGTAGAAGCTTTACACTGGTAGTGGGGTTAAAAGCTAAAATTTAACATACAGGCTTTTTACAGTTAGTAACATATGTGCGCATGGTATAAAATCTTATTTCGTCAAGAGAGTCAATATCAACACAAAACACAGATTAGTTGTATACTATTGTCAAGGGGCACAGATACAGGGCTGAAGGTGGTGTAATGGTGGTGGTATTACAGTGGGGCCAAATTAATTAGATATCTCTTAACTGAATAAGCCTGTTAATTGAATATAATTTCCCAACACAAAACCATTCACCATACCTCAAGTACAAATTTGACTTATTAATTGAATACAGGTTATAGAGTAAACTCCTGTAATTGAATAAAAACTCTTGTATTCTGTCAAGAAATTCCCGACTACCCCCAGTTTTTCTTTGTTTATAGACGTATTTGGCCTCAGCAATCCAATACAGGCATTTAATCTATTATATCTTGTTTGACAGAGCACATCGAGCTCTGTAAAACAAGATACAATACAATAAATGCTAAATTTATCTCTAGAATACAGGAAACTGACACAATCCCTGTTAATTGAATACTCCTGTTAAATGAATAATTTTCTTTGGCAAAGTGGCTATTCAATTAGCAGGGTTCCACTGTATTCCACAATGATGCAAATCTTAAAATTTGTCAAAATTCACGAGAATCAGTTTTGATTCCCATGAATTCCTGTTGTGAGAATCAGTTTTCAGTTCTTAACTGGTAGAGAGCTAAATTATTTTTTGTCATCTAAATCTGTTCACACATTTTTGTCTTGTTACACTTTAAAGAAGAGTAGCCATAGGCACTCTCCCATAAATTGTAACAAGGCAAATACACACTGACTAAATAATTTCACTTCAAAAGATAATATGAAGCACATTCACAGAATATGAACCATTCAGGTTATGGCACCTGCACTTCAGAATAAAGCCAAATATGGGCTTCCAGCACTCTACCAGCTAAATGTTTAGAATTTGAGAGCACTGTTATACCTTTGTGAGTGCAACGTGTACATATGTCAATAGTAAAAATCAAATATTTATATACTTACTAAAGTTTAACCATTAAGGACCCAGTTTAAATTTGAGTGAGTTTGTCAAACATGTAAGTGTAGAACACGTTACAACATGCAGAGTTTTGGTGGTGATGCTGATGGAAATTACAGTACCATGGCAGTGGTGTCTAGTGAAGTCTTGGCTGCCTATATGGGCAGCCAATACTTCACTAGACACTACTGCTAAGTGAACTTTCTTTACCTTATTATGAGGGTGCAAAGAATGGGAATTTTTTAAGCCACTTTTAAAATCTAGGACAGGAATCAAATGAACATTTCATGCAAATCAAAATTGATTCTCATTTTTTTCTTGTGAGAATCATTTGCGCAAATCAATTCTGATTCGCACATGAATTTTAAGCCCTGTGAATTCAAATACAAAGAAAGGGTGGATGGTCCAAGTGAGGGATTCAATAGAGAACTACTCATTGGAGATCTCAGACTTGGAAGTAGGGACAACTCAGGGTAAAACTAGAGGTACTGTGAGCAAGCACACAAGGTGATACCCCCCGCGCCTGTCAGAATGGAATTATATTGCTTCATGCACATCTTCATATGAAGTTCTTCCATTGTGTAAAGTTTCATGAAAATTCTTCAAACAGTTTAGGAGTTGCGTTTATAAGGATGGACAGATGGACAGACGGATGGAGAGACGGACGGACAGGGTGATTCTTATATACCCACCCCCCAACTTTGTTTGCAGGGAGTATAAAAATCAACAGAGAAAGAGTCATGGAGGATGGTAACCTTAATTGGCGAGAGGGCGTCAAATCGAAGATGTCTCTGGGTGGTCAGTGTGATAAAGAGAAGCCAGGTTTTGAAGAGTACCTTGATGGCACTTTTTTTTTGGGGGGGGGGGGGGGGGGAGGAGGGGGGAAGGTCACTGTTATTCAAGCTGAGGCAGCGGCCCCTAGAGCTTGGGAAAAAATTGAAATAAACAGTAAGGAGTGCCAGATGTGTAATTTAGGCATGGTGGAGATCCTGGAACACTTTCTACTAGAATGACCAAAATACCAGCCTAACAGAATAAGATTCACTGGGATTATAATGAGGAAGTGGGATGGGAGAATGAAGGACATGAGATTAGTAGGTGACACAGGGGAGAGGGTTAGTATTCTTATTGGAGAGATTGGGAAGAATGGGGCATAGGATGTCATCAAGCACTTCGTCTCCAAGTGTTGGGAGGAGAGAAGAGGCATGTGAATATGGAGACAGTTGGGAGCTCAGGGGTATCTACAGCCTTCTCACCAGAGAACTCACACATATCAGCAGCTAGCCAAAGTGTTATTATTATATTATGCCAGGGCTTGACACTGATCCTTGGGAAGCTCTCTGAAAGAGCTTCTCAAGAATAGTGTTAGATTCAGGCATAACATCAGTGGATGAAAAACACAATTTCCACACTTTAAGAAAAATATAGGTTCTCACCAAAACAAAAAAATTACCAAAGTCTATAAACCCAGACAATCAGCTCATGAACACTTACTATAAATGCCAGATCAACACCACCACCACACAACTGCAATGCAAGATGGGGGTGGGGGGTG
Organism: Pictodentalium vernedei; assembly: GCA_031216915.1. NCBI lineage: Eukaryota > Metazoa > Mollusca > Scaphopoda > Dentaliida > Dentaliidae > Pictodentalium > Pictodentalium vernedei. The sequence continues at coordinate 848,850,792 of CM062297.1, forward strand.
TGGGGTGTGGGGGTATAAAACCTGAACATGTGTTCTTATTATACAACTTACTCACACCATTTCAAGTTTTCAGAACTGGAAATACAGTAAGTTAGGTCTAAAAAAAGAGTTAAAAATCTGTTTCTCAGGCCCTCCTGTATGGTCTTTTTGGCTTCCGCATGCTCTCTTTTTATAACTAATGCAAACTTGAAAAATTAAATGATTTATGTCTGATATTTTATCCAAGTAAATAAAATTCATAAATTTGTCCCTTGAGTGCAACTTTTTGCAGGGACGAAATACACAACCACCCATGCTAATCTATTGATTATGAGGCCTAAAACATAAAACAAACCAAGAACATGAACTTTTGATGGCAAAGAAATAATTACAAAAATTATAAATTCAAAGTAATATGTATATTTTTTATACTTACCAATGGCCCAGACTTAGCTGGTGCTAACTTAAAAATATCCAGGGCCAAACACAAATTTTGCCCCCCTCCCCCCCCCCCCCCCCCCCCCATCCCCAAAATTTGCATGCAAAATCGAAAAAATGATGTCCTATGTGGTCCTCCATACTTATGTGATCTGCGCATGCACAGTATCCAGGAAGACACCGAAATTGGCGCCAACTATCATTCCTTCTACAGTGCCTGCTAAATGTTATAATCAGAGGGGAGGTATGAGTGCCCACTCATGGGAGGGCCATCCCCGTCTGGGCCATTGGTAAGTATAAAAAATATACAAATTACTTTGAATTTATAATATTTTTATACAACAACCAATGGCCCAGACTTAGCTGAATCGTAAAAAAGGCTGGAGGGCCTAGGCTGGAGGGCCTAGGACATGTAATTTGTAAATTCCCAATTGATCTACTTTGAAATTAGGTGAATTCACGTAGAATTTACAAAGTAATTTCCATCTGAAAAGAGTATTATTGCTAGGGTTAATTGTTATTGTGATTAATTTTCATAGTAACTAAAAATAAAATCAGCATCTAAAAACAATGCCCGATTAATAATGTAATCGTGAACTGTCTTACTGCATTGAAATTAGGTGACAAGTCGTCAAGTTAAGACAAGATTTTCTATTCAAGTAATAAGTATTTTTCACACTCAGAATTTTTTTTCTGGGGAGCAGTTTTTCATAAAACAACACTTTTTTGTAAAAGCTGAAGTTTTAATTCCAATCTGGATTTTATTTTTGTGCAAGATGTTTTGAAAACCAAAACAGAAAATTGACCTACTTTTTACTCACTCTGGACCAAGAAATGGACACACTTGAATTGTTTAATTCAAGGCTGATCTGTCTCTTCTAAAAAGTAAATGCCCATTTGAATTTGAATTGTAAACTTTTCTTTTTATAAATAAATTAATATAGAGAGGCATGTTTTTTTCTCGTAAACAATTCTTAGTACAAATAAATTTACACATAGATATGCGTTATTGCCCAATTGTAGTCATTTATATTTGTGAGAGATGAAAATATAATATACCGGTAGATCATGCGAATGCAGAATCATCGCTCTACATTTTCTTCTCACTTTTCCCTGTTTCAGCTGACTTCTCCCTAAAGTCACTGGAGGGAGAATTGACTTCTCCCTCAAATTACCCTCTTGGCTGGTCCCTGATTACATAATATATAATTCTCCATTTTAATGCCAGCATAATCCATTATGCTAATTAGGTGAAGGGAACCCAATATATAAAGATAGTCCAGAGAAAGAGACTCTTTATACTCATTTAAAAGTATCCAAGAATTGTATATTAACGCCCGTTTGGCATGTGACATATACAAATGCTTCACAGTGAGCTACACTTTATAAACAATACATACATGAGACATATTAATTTGCTTCATACCGAGCTACACATTAAAACCATCCCAGCACCGACTCGGGACTGCTGACACCGGAGGAGGTCTTCCCTTGCTTTTCACTATAAAGCCAGATGATAATAAGGGAAAACACGTCCCCCTAACCTTCCCCTTGTTCTGAGGGAGGTGACCACAGAACGAAGAGGGCAGCAGAACAGCATCACTGCTGGAACGGGTTGCCTAAATAACTACAGATGTAAACATTTAGTGGACGACATTCTGAGCAACAGATAGAGGACCTAAACATCTAAGGTCACCGGAGGTGGACTCTATATCGCCAAGTTAAAACTTGGTAAATGTAAAAGGCTGTGTCCAGTACGCAGCTTTCATGGGATCAGTGATGGCTATACTGTTAGAATAAGCCCAAGAAGTGGACAGCGCTATACCTTCATGCGCTGATATCTCATTCACAGAACGCTGATCCGAAGATAGACTTTCATAGGCAATGCGTATTGCCAACTGAATCCATCTAGCAACTGAATGAACAGATATATCTTTTCTGTTAGGAATCAATGATAAAAAGAAGCATTTTCTTCCTTTTCTAATAAACTATGATCGGCGTTTATATATGCGCATAGCCCTGACTGGACACAGCAAAGGTCTACGGTTGGCCGTAGACAGCAGAGCCTTTATGATAATCGGCTCAGGCAGTTTATCTGGAGCCTGATTCTTAGCCAAAATCCCACTTCTATAGTTAAAGTGATGGTATTTCCAACACTACGATAGTGAGATTCGTCAACAGATAAAGCATGGAGTTCACTAACTCTTCTAGCGGAAGCAAAGGCTTAGAGTAATGCTGTTTTATAGGTCAGGAATTTGAACTCTACAACGTCTAAAAGCTCAAACGGAGCTTCTTTAAGCTTCAACAGAACCCAAGCTAAATTCCACTCAGGAATTAATCTGAGGGTTCTAGATCTATTTATAGAGAAATGTCTAACTAGTTTGGATAATGAAGCATTAGATCCAATTGCCAAGTTATCATGATGAGCGTAAGTGTCCGATAACATAGACCTATAGCCCTTAATAGTGACAGGCTGCAGTTTGAGAACGTCAAACAGGTAGACCAGAAAGTTGGCAATATCCGGTATGGACGGATCATAAATGTCTATCGACTGATCCTTACACCAACGGAAGAAAACTTTTGCTGCGTAATTCAGCGAAGAGGAGGACCTCCTGCAGTTAGAAATTGCTTCCACTGCTCGTCCTGTAAAATGCTTGCCGTGCAAGAAGGACCGCACAACGGAAATACAGGAAGGTTGAGACCTTCCGGGTTGTGATGCAGTGTGCATGACTTTCCCTGATAAAGAAGGTCCTCTCTCACGGAGGAAGCTTCCGGGGAACGTCCCATAACAGACACCTGAGAAGACTGATCCATGGTTTCTGTGGCAACAGAGATGCTACTAACAGAATCTTGCAATGAGACTGTTTGATCTTTAACAAGATCTGTTCAATCAACGGAGTTAAAGGATACGCGTATCCTATCATTCCATCCCATGAAATTGAGAGAGCGTTTACTGCATACGCTCGATGATCTGGGCACGGCGACACGTTAGTCTGCAACTGATTGTTGAGGTGTGTCGCAAACAAGTCTATCATAGGTTGATCCCACTGGTAGCAAATCTGTCTGAATACTCGCTTGTTGAGAGGCCACTCTGATGGCAACAGGCGACCTTTCCGCAACAGCGAGTCTGCTAATACGTTCAGACGACCCGGTATATGACGGACCGATAGGTGAACTTGATGCTTCAAGACATACAGAAGAATTTTTTCCGTTAGTTTGCATAAAGGAATCGAATGTGTGCCTCCCTGGTTCCTGATGTACGCTACTACCGTCGAGTTGTCTGACAATATCTGAACATGCGCGTCCGCTATAATGTGAATTCAATGTTGTAGCGCTAACCATATTGACATTATTTTTTATGTTTATGTGTTTCTTCAGGAACCCAGGGTCCAAAAGACCCTGGCACTTCGAGTCTGTTGGGCTCCGGGTCGCGCCCCAACCTGTTTGACTCGCATCCGTCATAATCGTGAAAGCTGGATCTGGCAGCTGCAGAGGAACTCCCTGAATTTAACCAATGAATATCTGCCCAAATCTGGAGCTTTTGTTTTACAAAGTCCGTCAAAACAATACTGGTCTCGAGCGAATGCGTCTTCACACTCCAGTTCTGGGTAAAGAATATCTGGAGGGGATGTGTGCGTAAGCAACCCATCGGAATAAGATCTGCAGCCGCTCCGCACAACCCCATCAGTCCCATAAAATCCCTCCCTGTTAATGCGTCTGAGTGTAGACAGAAGCGAGCATAACTACTGACTAATAATTTCGCTCTGGGTAACGGCAGACGAACCAGATTGTTGTGGGTCTTGTCTTAAAGCTGATTCCCAAGTGAATGAACAACTTGGACGGAGCTAGATCCGACTTCTTCTCGTTTACGATGAAGCCCAGACGTCGGAGCAAAAGAAGCAGACTCTGAACATCGTTCTGAAGAGTAGTTTTGTTGCCGTATCTCTGAAGAATGTCATCCAAGTAAGCCAACGCTACCGCAGACGAATGAGCTTGGAAGTGAGACATTACCGAGTTCATTATTCGAGTGAATGCCCAGGGCGCTAGATTCAGACCGAAGCACATTGCTCGGAACTGATATACTATCCCTTGAACGGCGAACCGTAGGTACTTTCTGAATGCCGGATGTACCAGGACATGAAAGTATGCATCCTTTAGATCTACACTTGCCACATAGTCCTTCCCTTGAATGCTCGCACTTACCGACCGAACGGTCTCCATATAGAACTTTGGAGCTACGATAAGTTTGTTTATCCAGCTCAAGTTTATTACCGGTCTGAACAAGCCATCTGGCTTCGGTACGAGGAACAGATGACTGTAAAAACCTAGAGAATCTTGGTTCTTGACGAACTGTATTGCTTCCTTTTCCAAGAGAGACTCTACCTCCGATAGGAGAGATTCTCTTTTGGAAGGATTTGACGGAAGTTGTGTCCATCGCGGACATTGTGTAAGCGGTGGTTTTGCTCGGAAAGATAGCCATAGGCCGTCCGAGACCACACTTTTCACCCACTGGTCTTCTGTAATAGGTAACCAGTTTATCGCGAATCTTGATGACCTTCCACCAACTGGAATGCAATAGAGGTCCTGACCATCACCTGTAGGACCTGCAAGGCTTACAGGAGGAGAAACCACGTCCTCTTTGCGAAGAGCCTCGACTCGCCGGCTTATGGGCGTCTGACCGGTTGTCTCGGCTAGACCTTTGCCCCCTTCCCGAGTCGCTATATTGACAATCCCTAGAGTATGTGTAAGAGGATTTCTTATATCCTCGCGAAGAGTCCCCATTAGACGATTTTTGTCCTGAACCTCCTCCTTTACTCTTTTCTGCTGTTGAGGGTTGATTAGACTCCGACTTACGAAGCAGAGTGTTTGACGCTTTCTTTGTAGCTTGGTCATAGACCAAAGAAATCTTGTCGTCAAAAATTTTATGACCGGATGCCGGAGCGACTCGTAGAGAGTTTTTCACCTTGTCATCTATTAAAGATGACGACGCAAGGGCTCCATCACATCTGATTAACTCCAAATTAGCCACTGTTAAGGCGGAGCTATACGTGGTAAACATAACAGCCCTAAAAAGAACTCTTAAAGAGGTATGAACATCCTCAAATTCCTTCCAATGAGACATTGCGCCTTAGCTCTTGTAAGGTGATCTGCGTAAGACATAGCGTCTAAATTCGCTCGGTCTAGGTCCTCAGCCTGCTTATCCAAATGCAGAGGAACTCTCTGGACTACTCCCTGACTGTTTTAAATGAACATGGTCCAAGAAACGGTAAAAGCACGGACGATGGCGACAAGAAGCCGCCTTTCTTCTTCCCACTGGAAAGATTAAATATGGTGTCGTCTAAATGGCTGAAGGCCTGCGACACCTGTCCAGACTGTACTGGAAAGGACAGGACCTCCTCCTTTGTCCGGATAAAGTCAGTGTCCAACGACGCCAGCGGTTTCTTCCGAGTGGTGGCACCATTCTGATTTACAGGAACGAACTCAGGGAAGTATTGATGAATTAAATCCATCGCAACCATGTGTTGTTCCGAAAGGGAAGGGTAATCCTCTTCCATATCCCTTTCACAGGGTTCATACAAAAATTTGCTCACAAAGTTCAAGGGTTTTTCAAGGGCTTCTTTCTTTTTTTTCAAGGGCTACATATAATATTCAGCTTGTTGTATGAGCTCCAAAAATCTAAGATTCATGTGACACGGATCTGACTTTGGAATTCAGGAAGTACTGGTACCCAAAGTGTGATCTGTATTACAGTAATCTTGGTAAAACGTTCCATACTTTTTTATGTTTTCTTTTAACTGAGCGACACGAGCGCAACAAACAAATAAAAGGCGAGTACACATATATTTACAATGCCCTGGAAATAGCTTGGTATTCAAGGGTTTTTCAAGAGATTTCTGAAAGTTCAAGGGTTTCTCAAGGGCTAATTTCAAATTCCAGGGTTTTTCAAGAAAAAACTCATTTTCAAGGGTTTTTCAAGAGCTGTATGAACCCTGCTTTCACCATCCGGCTGAATCAGATTAGGCTCACGGTCAGCGGCATCTGAACGTGCAGATGACTGGACCGACCAAGCACCATCCGACAGCTCAGAATCTAAGCCTGCCATAGGCTGCTCCTGCACTTGCTGGGATGCTGCGATAAGCTATGCAATCTGTCACAGCAGGTCCGTGACGGGGCCTGAGGAGCAGCAGTCTTTTGTTTCTTGGCCACCGGCTGCTCCTGAGACAGAGTGTCCGATATGGCGCTTTTCTCCGGACGTCCCGATGAATGAGGCCTTGTCTCCTTGGCTACCGGATGGTCAGACTTCTTTGACGATGAGTGGTCCCTTCTCGGCGATGCAGGCTAGATATCAGAAGTCACATATCCAAGGTGCGGTCGTGTGTGTTTTGGAAGACGCCGATGAAGAAACCGTAACTGTAGCCGATGCCAGACGGAGCATCCCGGATGGGATGCGTGAACGTATGCTCCGACTGACAAAAGTTCCAAACCACCACATCTGGCCCCAGATGTTGTTGGGAAAGAGAGGGGGCGTTCTCACTCTCGGTCCTTTCAGACATCTCCGAGCTTCCCACTGAACTTGCCGGCTTCTTCTTCTCCATCCTCGCAGGGTGAGCCTGTTTATATTTTAAAGTGCTTGCTCTACCTACTCCACTCTTTTCGACTACAATGGACACACCTGGCTTCACGGTACCCATGGATGGAGTAACTACTTCACCGGTCGAGCTAGCTGGCGACAGGGAGCTGAAACCACTGGTATGTGGTTTTTTGCCCTGCCTAATATTCATGGGCACTTTTGCCACTAGCTCTGGTTGAACATCTAAATGTGACGACGGAAATAGACTTTCTGAAGGTGTCACGTGAACATCACCATGTTCTTGTTCCTCTGAAATTGAAACTGAGAAACTAGATTGACTATGTGGCGAGAGGACCAGCAGTGGTCACTTGCCACTAACAACGTACCGTGACACCCGTCTCCAACGTTTGTCATCCCATCCGACACATGTTGAGCAAGAATTAGTGTGAGTACACTGACTACAAGCAATACAACCATCATGTAAATCAGAGGAAGACTTCCTCGGATTGCAATTTGAGCAATGAGCTTTCATTTTGAATCAAATTCAAGTCGACTGTACTTGCACCAACTCCTAAAAAATATATGAAAAAGATACATAATAATAACATTCAAAACTATAAATCAAAAAATAATTCTCAAAAAAATTTTCGAAAAAATGTTGACAGGAGCCCAAGTCCCCAAAGGGAACGATGAGCCAAAATGTATCCCGATAGAGCCTAAGTGTGGACAAAATTTTTTTTATTATCCAAAAATTAAATGCTACACTACCGGAATATATAATGTATCTTACAATAGTCCTACCATGATTTATAAATAGGAAACTACACAAATAAACAGAGCGTTGTCAATGTAAACGTCAGAATGAAAACCGGAAACAAGACCCCAGGCACTGAATAACACGGCCCGAAGTCAGTAACAGATTTTTTTTCTGTAGACTGTGCTAAAAGTTTTTGTATTTCGGGCTTGGGCAGCCATCACGGTTGACAGATCAAGACCAAAAGGGGACTACTCATCTAGATTTATTTATTTATTTATTGATGTTTAAGGTCACTTACTTATGCACAATGACTAATCATGACCGTGACAGTTTTACGGGTGGAGGAGGCCGGAGTACCCAGAGAGAACCACCGAGCAACGACAAGCAGCTGCCAACTCCCCAACATTGTAACTCCGCACTGCAGCACAGGCAGGGTTAGATTGGTTGAAGACATGCGTACCATCGACGTGCAGTACGCCTTAGTACACGGCGTCATCGTGCCCCCACGCCGGCAATGGAGATGAAGTATCTTGCCCAGGGACACAACGCGGTTGACGCAGGTGGGATTCGAACCGAGGACCTCTCGGCTTGCAGCCTGCATCTCTACCTACTGAGCCACCGCGCTCCCCTCTCATCTAGATATTATACCGAGTCATCCTACCAAGTTAACATGAAATCTCTTCATAAATATGACCTGTAGACTGTGCTAAAGGTTTTCGGGTTTTGGGCTCGGGCAGCCATCACAGATGACCGATCATGACCAAAAGGAGGCCTTTTCATCTAGACATGCCCCCAAAACTGCATATGAAATTTCGTAATGATCGGATAAGAACTACGGGGTGTAGCCTGTGCTAAACTAACAGACTCACAGGCTAACAGACGTCCGCACATGTGATGGCAATGGCTTATCTTGACTTTGTCAAGTTAAGCTAAAAATAAAACTAGAAATACTGTGAGCACTGCTCACTAAATGATACCACCCACTCCCACCAAGAAACAGTTTACATCAGTAAAAGTGTGTTTATTGTAGTGAGCACAAACACTGCCCCCTCCCCCCCCCCCCCCCCCCCATACACACACCTCCACCCCTAAGCTTGAATTGACAAAGACCATTTTTCAATATGTGAAACTGTAAAAATGAAAATATCTGAAAACAAAATAGAAGGTACACATCTTCACTGTATGTAAAAGAATGTTTGATGGTTTCACTGAAATCCATTCACTAGTTTAAAAGAGGTCGCGGATAGCAAATGTCAACACCCTCCATGCAAGCTTGAATTGACAAAGCCCATTTTTAAATATGGGAAACCCTAAAAATGAAAATATCTGAAAACAAAACCTGAGGTGTACATCTTCAATATATGTAAAAGAATGCCTAAAAGTTTCAATGAAATCTGTTAACTGGTTTAAGAGGAGTTGTGGATAGCAGATCTGTACAGAATGTCAATTGAAATTGACAAAGTTCATTTTTCAATATGGGAAACTGTAGAAATGAAAATATCTCAAAACAAAATAGGAGGTGCACATCTTCAATGTATGTAAAAGAATGCCTGAGAGTTTCAATGGAATCCGTTCACTGGTTTAAGAGGAGTTGTGGATAGCAGATGTGAACACCCCAAAAGAGTAACGGATGGATGGACAGATGGACGGACATCGAAATATGAAAATATCTGAAAGAAAAATAGGAGGTGCACATCTTCAATGTATGTAAAAGAAGGTCTGAGAGTTCCAATGGAGTTTGTTCAATGGTTTAAGAGGAGTAGCGAATAGCAGATCTATACCCCTCCCTACTAAAATCTGAATTGACAAAGACCATTTTTGAATATGGGGAACTGTAAATATGAAAATATCTGAAAAGAAAATAGGTGCACATCTGCAATGTATGTAAAAGAATGTCTGAAAGTTTTAATGAAATCTGTTCAATGGTTTAAGAGGGGTTGCGGATAGCAGATCTGTACAGAATGTCAATTGAATTTGACAAAGTTCATTTTTCAATATGGGAAACTGTAAAAATGAAAATATCTGAAAAGAAAATAGGGGGTGCACATCTTCAATGTATGTAAAAGAATGTTGCGGATAGCAGATGTGTACTCCCTTAAAGCGTAATGGATGGACAGACGGACAGACAGCTGGACGTACAGACAGACATAGTGAACACTATATACTTTTCAAGTGGGTGGTATAATAATATAACACCTGCCCACATGCCATTTTACAATGAAAGTGTCAATGACACTGTAGCTCAACTTGTCAAGACAAAAACATGTACATGTATAGTATGTGACACAGCAATGACAAACATCTAGGTAATGACCTGATAACAAAGGTACATATAAAGTATTGTAACGGTCTGTCCATAAATACTGACCATTGCCTGTAACAAATGTATAGGTAAAGTATTGTAAAGGTGGGTGACAGTCAGATGCTAAACTAGAAAAAAATCTTTGAGTCCCAGAGTGGGTCTGACTGAACCCACAAATATTTGTTCTCATAGCACAGTGATAACAAAGGCACCCCAAAACACACTCGTTCCTGTCCCAAGGTGAAAACAAAAGTACCCAAGAAGTTTTGTGAAGATCAGTTCATAAATACGAGCTGTATAGAACTTGTGACAAAAAACTGATTGGACCTAATTTCAGCACAAAATGGCCACTGGCAGCCATCTTGAATTTTGGACCGTACCCAGAAACACTCATTCTCATCCCAAGGTGATAACAAAGGTACAGAAGAAGTTTCGTAAAGATCGGTTCATAAATACGGCCTCTAGCCCGAGCTGTATTGGCATTTGCACTTACAGTGCTGAAAGTAACCCCCAAAAACATCAAAATTAGTCTAATTTGCACAATTTACGCACAAGAAAAAAACCCGTATTATATGTGATGTATCCCATGGTACTAAACATTCATACAAAAAATTATTCAAATCAGAGCTTTCATATGGAAGTTCTGTACAAAAAAACAGATTTCTGCATCGTCGGTACAAAGTTAAAAAATTTATAGTAATTTATATATTTTTTATACTTACCAATGACCCAGACATAGCTGGTGCTAACTCTTAAAATATAGGGCCAAACACAAATTTTGCCCCCCAATCCCCAAAATTTGCATCTAAAACCAAAGAAAACATGTCCTGAATGGCCCTCCACACTTCACCTCTACTGCGCAAGCGCAGTGTCAAGGACGTTCCGAAATTGGCGCCATTAATCATTCTTATAACCAGTGCCTGGTAAGCGCTATGTACTCAGCGGGGAGGTATGAGTTCCCAACTCCTGGGAGGGCCATCCCCGTCTGGGTCATCACCTTTCAAAATTGAGCATCATATAACCATGTACTCTATTAATATCTAGTATAATCCTTATACTAATAATTTTTAAAGTAAGCCAATAAATAAAGTAAGTCTAGAGAATAGAGACTCTTTATACTCCTTAAAAGTGTCTGAGGATTGTATAATAACGTCCGTTGACACGTGCTATATTCAAAAGCTATACTTTAAAAACTAAGACCTGAATGAATTTTTAAAACATAAACTTCTCACTAAAAAAACATCCCAATAACAGCTCAGAATTACTAACTCCGGAGGAGGTATCCCCTTGTTTTCATAGTAAAACAGGTGACCCAAGGGAACACCCTCCCCCCCCCCCCCCCCTTTTTCTTGCCCTGGGTCAAATAGCCCAGAGCAAAGAGGGCAGCAGAACGGAGTCACTGCCGAAACAGACAGCCTACCTAGCTATAGTAGCAACTGTTAAGTGAATGACATTCTGAGCAGTAGATAATAGACCTAACAATAGAGGCCTCCAGAAATGGACTCGATATTTCTGAGATAAAAATTCATGAATGTGGATGGCTGAGCGCAATGAGCAGCCTTCAGAAATCTATAATAGCGACACTATTAATGTAAGCCCAAGATGTAGAACTCTTACTTCATGAGCCGAGTCAATGATATACCATAAGCAGTATCGATAGTTAATTGAATCCATTAGCAATAGAATGGAGCGTAACGTCCTTCTATTAGGCATCAAAGACAGAAGAAGCTTACGCCCATAGTAATAAACAGATATCTGTTTATAAATACGTAAACTCTAACCGGACAGAGTAAAGGCCTACGCCCGTACAAAGACGGAAGGACCTTAATAACAATAGGTTCCGGATATTATTAGGAGCCTGACTCTTATGCAAAAATCCAACCTAAATAGTAAAGGAAGTAGTGATTCCGAAACAACGAAAGTGAGAATCATCCACCGATAGTGCATGAAGCTCACTGACTCTTCAGAAAAGAGAAGCCAACAGAATTACTGTCTAAAAGGTCAGAATTTGAAAACTACTGTTTCCAGAGGCTCAAATGATTACTTAGCTAAATAAGAACCGAAGTTAAATTCCGTATAGAAATTTAATCTAATGATTCTAAGTCTATTTATCGAAAAGTTACTAACTGACTTAGATAAAGAGACATAAGACTCAATTGTAAACTATCATAGAGTGCATAGGTATGAGATAACATAAACCTAAATAGTAACAGGCTGCAGTAGATCTTGTCAAACAAGTATACTAGAAAGTTGCAATGACTAGTATGGAGGGATCAACAATATCAACATAGTGATCCCTACACCAACGACGGAAGAGCCTCCACTTTAGCCGCATAGTACAGCGAAGAAGAGGTTCTCCTACAGTAAGAAATCGCGTCCAAAGCTCGTCCAGTACAATGCTTACAATGCAATAAGGACCACACAACGGAATACGTGAAGGTTGAGACCTTGCGGGTTGTGATGAAGATGACACGATTTTCCCAGCGAAAAAAGATCCTCTCATGGAGGAAGTTTTCGCGTTAAGTCCCACAGTAGACATCTGAGTAAATTTACCCACGGTCTCTGTGAAGACAGAGATGCTATCAACAGAAATGTATTGTGGTTGTTTATCTTAGCAATACTTGCTGAAACAACAGCGCAGGAGGATACGCATATCCTATCATTCCGTCCTATTAGATCAATAGAGCGTTAACAACATAAGCTCAGAGATCCGGACATGTAAACACATACGTCTGCAATTGATTAGCAAGTTGTGTCGTAAATAAATTATCATTGGGCGCTCCCATTGATAGCAAATCTGATTGAATACTTGTTTGTTGAGAGTCCATTCTGATGGCAACAAGCGACCCATAAGTGAAAGGGAGTCCGGTAATACAATCAGACGACCCGGAATATGACGGACCGAAGCAGAACTTGGTGTACTATAACAAACAGAAGGATTCTTTCCATTAAATTGAATAACGGAAACGAATGAGTGCCTCCCTGGTTCCGGTAATACGCCACTACTGTCATATTATCGGACAGGATTTGGACATGCGTTTCTGAATAATGTTCATCCAATGACATAAAGCAAGCCTAAAAAACATTATTCCGTGGAAGATAAGTGCTTGCCTAGAGACTGCGGAACCCAAAGACCCTGGCACTTCGAATCCGTTGGGATCAATATTGTATCCCAACCTGTTTGACTGGCAACCGTCATAATTATAAAACTCGGATCCGGCAACTGCAGTGGCACTCTCTGAGTCAACCACCGAATGTTTGCCCCAGTCTGAATCTCTTGCTACACTAGATAGACAAGAGAACGTGTAAATCGAGCAATTCATGGATTGCTGAAAAGTTGCCGTCGAAGAAAAGCTTCTCCGAGACCGAAGCGACTCTGAGAGAGTTCTTCACCTTACTATCCACGCGCGTGGATGTAGCTAGGGCTGCGTCACGTCTAACCAACTCCAGGTAGCCACTGAAGGGCGGAGTTATACGTGAACAAACTACTGCCCTCAAAAGAAATCACATTGAGGATCATACCCCGGAATTCTTTCTCTTGAAGACGTAATGATAACGCCTCAGTAAGGTGGATTAGGTATGATAAAGCGTCTAAGTTAAGTCTATTAGACATCATTGTCGTTTCCAACATTGTGGTTGGAAAAGACATAGACGGCGAAAAAGATAATTTTCAGTCTTTAACCATGCCGTCTAGACGCATATGAACTCTCGGTATGCCCTGTTCTGCCAAAATAAATTATTCCTATAAATGATAAAAGGCAGAATTGAGCATTGTGGACAAGAAACTAAACTATCATGCTTGGTAGCAGGCTTATATATATATATAGCGTCGATAAATAATACACATGTTCTAATGACATTATTGGACTGTGTCGGTAAGTCAGGGACAATGTCCCTGAACCGATCCAAAATTCCGTGTCCAATGACGCTATAAGTCTCTTATCCAACATCGCAGCAATGTAGTCCGAAGGAACAACCACTGGAAGATAATGCCGGAAGAAATGTATGGCAGCTTCCGATGTTCCGAAAGGGAAAACTCGAATTCGTCCGAATCCCTTTCGCCATCCTGTCGGACCCTATAAAGCATTCGGTCGTCCGAACCTGATGCAACCGCGGACCGCACCGACCCAGCGCCGTCGGATAATTCCTGATCTGACCGAGAAACTGTCGATTGCTGGGATGCTGCGAAAAACTGTGCTAACTTGGATAGCACGTCCGTCACTGAGGCCTGTGGAGAAGCGGTCTTACGATGCATTGCCGCTGGAAGCTCCGTGATCGTTACCCCGTGCATACTACTATTATGCGAGCGAACGGAGTGTTTAGGCCTCGTGTCCCTTGGCTACCGGATGGCTTGACCTGTTCGCCGTGGAATCACTGAATGACGAAACTGTTCGGATACTCGAGGTCACATAGCCAATGTGCGGTCGTGTGCGCTGCTGTGAGGATGAGGAAGCATTATCGACAGTCTCTCGGACTGTCAATATAACGGAGCGTCCCGAGCGGCGGACATATGCTCCGAATGCAAAATATCTGAACCACAACATGCGGTCCCCTATGTTGTTGGACGAGAGAGGGACCTCTCTCACACACAGCCCGGATGGACCTGGACGAGCCAGGAACCGGACTAACAGGCTTCCTCCGATCTGTCCTCAATCGGTCGTCACTGGGTGAGTACTAAAGTTATTATAGTGCTCGCATCACCCAAATCTCCTTCCTAGACCGCAACGGACGAACCCGGCAGCCGAACCATTCGATGAATGTACGCTACACTGGGTCAGCTAGCGAATGTCACTCCGTCGATCCTACAAGGGACCTCTTAGGCGATAGGCATATTCCATGAGCACTTATTGCCGCTAGCTCTTCATTAACTATGACGACAGAGGCACACTTTGAAAGACATCTCCGTAACTTTGCGAACAAGAAACCAGAAATGCTTGGTAATAGCAAGCATATAATAATATATATAGCGTCGTTCAATAATTCGAAAGTTTGTGTGACATTATTGGACTATGTCAGAACTGAGGGACGATGTCCCTGAACCGAACCAAAAATTTCTAAGTCCACCGACGCTATCAGTTTCTTATCCGGCATCGCAGCATTCTGGTCCGACAAAAGAACCTGTAGAAGATCAAGTCAGATGACATACACAACAACATATGTTGTTCCGAAAGGGAAAGCTCGAAATCCTCCGAATCCCTTTCGGTATCCCGTCGGACCGGATGAAATTTTCGGACGTCCGTACCTGCTTCCGCGGAGCGTCCCGACCCAGCATCGTCAGATAATACATTATGCGACAGATTCCGTTGTTGCGATAAGCTGTGCTATTTGGGATAGCACGTCCATCCTCGAGGCCTGTGCTGTTGCGGTCTTACGATGCATTGCCGCCGGAAGCTCCGTGTACGTTGACTCCCGCACACTTTCTTATGCGAACGTCCGGAGTCTGCAGGCCTCGTGTCCCTGGCTACCGGATGGTGTGACCTGGTCGCCGATGATTCTCTCATTGGCGAAGCTGACTGGATATCCGAGGTCACGTAGCCAAGAGCGGTCGTGTGTGCTACCATGAGAATGAGGAAGCCTTATTGACAGTCTCTCCAGACTGACTATATGTCGGAGCGTCCCGAGCGGCGGACGTATGCTCCGAATGCGAAACATTTTGTACCATAACATCTGGGGCCAGATGTTGTTGTACGAGAGAGGGGCCTCTCTCGCTCGCCGTCCGGATGGACCTGGACGAGCTAGGAACCGGACTAAAAGGCTTCCTCCGTTCTCCCTCTAATCCGCCGTCACTGGGTGTGCATTTGGTTGATTTATAGTGCTCGCATCACCCCAAAACTCCTTCTAGACCGCAACGGACGAACCCGGCTGCCGAACCATTCGATGAATGGACGCTACACCGGGCGAGCTAGCGGACGTCAAAGGCCGTCGAACCTACTGGGGTCCTCTTAGGCAATTGGCGTATTTACATGAGCACTTTTCCGCTAGCCCTTCATTAATTGTGACGACGGAGGCACACTTTTGGAAGACATCACGGATACATCACCCTAATCTTGATCGTCTGAAATAGAAATTGATAAAGTAGAGTGACCCTGCGGGGAAAGGACCGGAATGTCCAATTCCCCACTAACATACCGTGACACACGCTTCCCATGTTGTCATCGAAATCATCACACACAGAACAGGAGTTAGTGCGAGTACACTGACTACATATAGAATGATTATAAACGTCAGAGGAAGATTTCCTCTTATTACAATTGACCAAAATCCTTTCAATGTGAAAAGAAAACAAAGTCCTAGTACTCGCACCAACCCCTGACAATCAAAATACATAATAATATGATCCATTAACATAGAAAAAATAATTGAAATCAAAATATTTTGAAAAAATATTTTTTCAGAACAGCCCAAGTTTCTGAAAAGTAACGTTGAGCCCCAATGGATCCCAAGCCTAAGTGTGGACAAAAATTTAAAAAATATTTTAAACAATTTATGCAACACATACGAACAATAATAATGTATCTAGTTATGATTAAATTAACATCAAGATATTATTTTCCAGAAATCCCCCCCTCACACAGAGGGCTGTTGTAAATGTAGACAATAAGTGTAAAAACACTAAAATAAGACTTCAGGCACCCAGGCCCGAAATCAGTTACCAATAATACACTATCTGATGCAAAACAGAGACTTCCAGGGAAGAAACTGCAGAACATCAGATGGTAGATGCCTAACCACCCATAGGTGAAGACGTAAACATGGGGAAAAGAACAGAATTCATTCTGTTATTCAGCTAAAACTCCCAAGAAATTTTAGTAATAAAATTACAGAAAATATGCCAAAAGCATGGGAGAATAGCAAGAGGGGACTTAAAGGAAAGGGAGAGAGGAAAACACTGAACAATCAGTGTAACTTGATAACAAGAATGACAACAAAATGGCTGCTGCCCCGGAAATAGGTAACTTAACATAATTTCATTAAAAATTTTTTAAGTTACAGCCCTGATAATTTTCTGTCACACATTTTTCCTCTCCTCCTTCTATATCCTCCTTAGAATCACCATTTCACTAATATTTATGTGTCTGGCATCATTTAAACTGAGATTTACAAGCACAAAGATCAGTCAGATGTTAACTGATGAAGGGCCAAACTAAGAATGATTAATGGCGCCAATTTCGGAACGTCCTTGACACTGCGCTTGCGCAGTAGAGGTGAAGTGTGGAGGGCCATTCAGGACATGTTTTCTTTGGTTTTAGATGCAAATTTTGGGGATTGGGGGGCAAAATTTGTGTTTGGCCCTATATTTTAAGAGTTAGCACCAGCTATGTCTGGGTCATTGGTACAGTATAAAAATATGGTGGTTGGCAGCCATCTTGAATTTCGGACCGCACCCAAAAACACTTGTTCTCGTCCCACGGTCATAACAAAGGTACCCAAGAAGTTTCGTAAAGATCGCTTCATAAATACGGCCTCTAGCCGGAGCCGTATCCAATTGTTGACATACGAACAGACTGACGATGGGCCGTGACAAAAGCTCAAATTTGGCTTCGCCAAAGTTGAGCTAAAAATGGTCTGAAAAATAGAAGATCTACTTTGTGGGGCCTTACATAATCATACTTAATTACTGGTGTTTGAAGTAAATTATTCTTTGTAGGTGTTGTACAGGTCATGGCAACTTACCAACATCTTGAGCTCCTGATTTAGAAGATGATGATGATGAAACATCAAACACGATCCATATTAGCATAGGAAATACCAAGAAGACACTTGTATAAATCTAAAAAGAGAAGAAAAAACATCACAGCACACTGTACTAAACAGCCAAATTTACAAATATATTTAAATTCAGTTCCCAGTAAGTCAGGACAATCATGCCTTTTGGTCAAATCAAAATTTGCACACTCATCCTCAGGAATAATTCACAAGCCAAGAGAATATAAAAGAGGTGTATTGTGATGGTAAAGCAGCAACAGTTAAACAAGAGGCGTGTGTCCATCTCCATTAGCTCACCAACGCATGGCATGCAATAAACCTAGGCTTATTACAAATCTGCAAAAAATGTCCAGTTATGTACACGTGTAGGAAAACAGGTCAGAAATTTTCAAAGTCCACAAAAAAGTCTAACATTGCATTATTTATTTATTTATTTGTGTTTAGGGTCACATATTTCTGCACAATGGCTAATCATGACCACGACAGTTTTACAGGTGGAGGAAGCCGAAGTACCCGGAGAGAACCACCGAGCAATGGCGACATTGCGAGCAACTGTCAGCTCCCCAACATACTAACTCCACACAAGCCGGGTTAGCATTGCTTGAAGGCAAGTACACCATCGACGTGCAGTACACCATAGTACACAATGCCACCGTGCCCCCACATGGGCAATGGGGGTGAAGTGTCTTGCCCAAGGACACAATGCAGTTGCCGTAGGTGGGATTCGAACTGAGGACCTCTCGACTTGCAGCCTGCACCTCTACCTACTGAGCCACCACGCCTCCCTAACACTGCATTAAAAAAGTCCAAAATCTCCGAAAAATGTCTGGCCAAGAGTTAATGTCATCTTATATTGATGCATGTAACACATATATGAAATAAATAAGCCACAGCATGCGGGGGTTTGCCTCCACTCATGTATAGCAAAACAGGTCAGAAATTTTCAAAGTCAACACTGACAAAAAAGTCTAACATTGCAAAACAGGTCAGAAATTTTCAAAGTCCACAGTGACAAAAAAGTCTAACACTGCATTAAAAAAGTCCAAAATCTCTGTAAAATATCTGGCTGAGGGTTAATATCATCTTATACTGATGCATGTAACACATATATGAAATATAAAGGCCACAGCATGCGGGTGTTCGCCTCCACTCATGTATAGCAAAACAGGTCAGAAATTGTCAAAGTCAACACTGACAAAATAGTCTAACATTGCAGAACAGGTCCACAGTGACAAAAACATCTAACATTGCAAAAACATTAAAAATCGATAAAATATCACTGGTTAAGGGCCTGTGAGTAATTGTAAGCCATGAAACACAGTATGAGGTGGATAGCAACAGGGCTGAAAATCAAAGTGGACTCGTACAATAACTTTAACACAAGTGTTGATGCCTACGTGCCTCGGGTCATGACATAAGCTCACACAACTTCGTTGGTGAGCTAAAAAATTAAATGAGAGGATTGTAGATGGACTATCAGTGTTGTGAGATTACCTGGAAATCAATGTTTAACCCTTTGAACATGTGAGCCCGCTTTTCTGGCCAAGGAACTTGATACGGCACAATTTCATTAAGAAGCATGGCTGCTGAGTGAATCTGTTGGGGAGACAATGAATACTTTCAATGTGCAGCCTTGAGTCTGCACGTTGAAAATATGAATTGGTCCCACCAAATAATGAATACGGACTCTTCCAATTGCCGTCATTGACTGAAGGTTCAAAGGAATAACAAAATTCTATTTTTGTATATCTTCAGCACTGATAGGGATTCTGAAAGTACTATTAAAACACTAGAGGTACTGTGAGCAAGCTCACAAAGTGATACCCCCCGGAAGTATAAGTTAGATTATCTCCCCTTGGAAATGTCAGAACGGAATTATATTGCTTCATGCACATCTTCATATGGAGTTCTTCCATTGTGTAAAGTTTCATGAAAATTCTTCAAACGGCTTAGGAGGAGTTGCACTTATACGGATGGACAGGCGGATGGACAGACGGACAGGGTGATTCATATATTCCCCCCCCCCCCCAAACTTTGTTTGCAGGGGGGTATAATAAACATAAGTTATCAGACAGAAGCCAATTGACAACAAAGTTCTATTTATAGTAATAGTCCTGTGACCAGTGTTCTTGCAGATATTGAATTCAAAATCAATAGAATTCTTCTCTTTCCATGTGCAATTACTTTTTTGCGAGTTTAGTTGAGCTATGGTAATCTGGAATAAAAGTTCTCGGAAAAAAACATTCTGACCAAGTTCAACTTATAGTAACAGTCTCGTGACCTTCAACTTATGGTGGTAGACAGTAAAGCTGACAGAATTTTTCCCTCCTATGGGGGTATCTAATTTGTAAATCTTTTAAAACATGTGGTGATAAATACAACAGTTATGGGCCAGAAATCCATTTTCAATGCAGCTCTATTTTTAGTAACTCTCCCATGGCCTTTATCTTGCAGCTACTGACTTCAAACAGGATTCTTCATTTTCCATATGTGGTTACTTTGTGTAAGTTCAGTTGAGCTGTGATGGATAGAACTTATGTTATCGAATGGAAACCCCAAAGTCCTATTTTTAGTTGTAACAGTGACCTTGACCCTACAAACCTGAAAATCAATAGGGTTCTTCCTCTTTTGTGGCAGTATCAACCCTGTAAATTTCATAGACCCGTGTTAAATAACACTAAAGTTATTGCCTGGAAACCAATTGTTTATACCAGCCCAATTTCATCAAACGTTTAGTCAAGTTTGACTTTGCCACAACTCAACTGAAAAACACCCCAAACTGTCAACATTGACTTCATTCTGAAAATTCATCTTCATTTTAATCCACCAAAAAACACAAAATATGTACGAAATTAAAAATAATTATTGATATTTTCCAGACCCAGATGTGTATGACAAATTGAGAAATGTAATAGAACTGATATACAGACCTTAAACCATTCTGGTATCATGAAGACTCCGTAGTCTAATTCTCTAACACTTATATTACCATGCCATCTCTGTACCAGCCATTTCTGACAGGCTGGATGAGCAATAAAATATCTATTACGGGCAATACTGGCAATGTCCACAACAGTCCTGTTTCCAAAATCCACAAGCTTCTTGTCAAGTAGATTGAAAGCCTGTACCTTGGACTCCCTGTAACTGATGCTCAATAACTCAACTGCCAGCTTACCAAAGTAACTGAAGAGATAAAAATGCAATGGTAGACCTTGATTGGAATGAACATGCTGAGAATAAGTAGCCACTCCATAATGCAAGCCTGGAAATAAGTGGACTGTAATGTGCAGAATGAGGTCTGCAGAGGGTGAATTTGGTAATGCTACCCTGCACAGCAGGGTAGCATTACTAAATATACCCTCTGTGAACCTCAATCTGATCAAGGTCTCAGGCCTAAACAGAAAGAGGTACCCACAGAAAAAAAATGGGGGATTCTAACCCACTGCATAAGATAGCATCAGTAAATTCACCCTTTGGGGACCTCATTCTGCAAATGACAGATTACTTATTTCCAGGCTTGGACTCCATATAAAAAATCTAGGGAGTTTCTGGAGACAAATTATATTTTTTTTTTGACAGTAAGTTCCACATATACAAAAAGGTTATTAGGCCACACAAAGTAGACCTTCTGTTTCTCAGGCCATTATTTGTAAAATTACATGCGGGCAAGTGGTTTTTTATTTTATTTTTTATTCCAGTAATTACTTCTTTGCCATCAAAAGTTCATGCTCTTGGTTCAAGTGTTAGGCCTCATAACCTACAGAATAGCATGGGTGGTGGGGTACTTCATCCCTTGAGTGCAAGAAGGCTTTGCAATGCTAAAGCATTGTAAAGCCTTCTTGCACTCAAGGGGCAAATTCATCAATTTTTTTAACTTGGGTAAAATATCAGACATAAACCATTTAATTTTTATTTTTTAAGTTTAAATTGGTTATAAAAAGAGAGCATGCGGCAGCCAAAAAGACCATGCGGGAGGGCCTGAGAAACAGATTTTTTATTTTTTTAGGCCTTACCACCAAATGGGTTTCTTTGACAAGGTATTGAAATCTCGACCTAGCTGCTTGGTCATATATTGACTCATCTGTAATTTATTGTACAATATTCCTCCCTTTCTTGACTTGTTCACATATATTTGACAATCATTTAGCATCAATGAATTTATTTTTTATGACTTCATGGTATTGTGTTCTTGCACTATGCTGTGACATAATCCCTATTCATTGTTCTACTTGTACAGTAATCGCTGAAGTTTATAGTAGTGTTTCAGTCATGTTTTATTTTCAAGTTCAATGCATAGTTGGCCTATATAAAAATATCCTCATGGCAAAAAATGATCTTGTCAAATTTATTTTGAAGAATTTATTTATCTGTTTAATCAGTTTTTGATAAGTGCAGGTAAAAATGTTCTCTTTCTGAATCGAATGACCGCATGTGCAGTTGCTATGGTCAATACAGATTTGTATTTTGCCTAGATGTTTCCACTTGTTTTGGGGAAAAAACATTCTTGTTGTAAGATAAAATGGTTGACTGGTACAAGAATGAATAGGCTGAGAATAAATACCCACTCCAAACAAAAATTTTGAAAATTTTTGGAAGCAAATTATATTTTTTTTTGACAGTAAGTTCTACATAAACATTATAGTCCCTCCTAGCACAGGCCATGCAAAATAAATGCTGACAGGAGAGTCACAATATGAAAGATTTCACAGAAGATGAGGCAAAGCACGGTAATTCACAATGAATGTGTCAATGGCACTGTAGCTCAACCTGACAAACTTGAACTTGGTAAGTTATAAGTGAAATGGCACAATTGAAGATCACTGGTACCAATGTTATTTGGTAAAATTTAAACATAAAAGCATTGTGTGTGCACAACGTCAGAGTAATCCATGCATTTTTAAATGTAAACTGTAAGGTTGGCTAAAGGAAGAATGCTGATACACAAATGCAGTAAGTTCGGAGGTTATTGTAAATGACAACTTTTTTCACAGAAATGAATGCTAATCAATAGCTCTTATCTAGAGGTCCCGCCTAATGAACACACCAAGTTCAAAAACAATCCTAAGATAAATGTGCCCTGTAGGCCATGTCAAAGAAGAATGTTGATGCACAAATGCAATAAATTCAAAGATTGTTGCTAACAGCAACTGTTTTTGATGGAAATTAAAAGAAAATCAATAGCTCCTATCTTTGTCACCCTGCATAAGCATACAAAGTTTCAGAACTTGATAATGAATGTGCCCTCTGAGGCATGCCAAAGAAAGATGCTAATGCACAAATGCACAAAATTTGAAGGTCATTGCTTGTGGCAATGGGTTTTTTTTCTTTTTTATGGAAATTCATAAATATACCCTGCAGAGAGTGCAAAAGGATAAGCTGCTGCACAAATGCAGTAAGTTCAAAGGCTGGTGATAATGACAATAATTTTTTATGGAAATGAAAAAAAATCAATAGCTCACATCTAGAGGTCACCCCAAACACACATACCAAGTTTCAAAGTGATCTGATCATAAATGTGCACGGAAGGATGTGTCAAAGGGAAATATTGAGGTTTGACTAAACTAAGTTCAAAGGTCAGCAGCAACATTTTTCGACAGAAATGGAAAAAAATCGGTCGCTCCTGTATAGATGTCACCTCACACAAGCACACCAAGTTTCCAAGAGATCCAATCATAAATGTGCCCTGCAGGGTGTGTCAAAGGGAAATATAATATTGATGCTTAGCTGCACTAAGTTTTTACTAAGTTCATCAAAGGTCGTTGCCAACGGCAATTATTTTTGACGGAAATTGAAGAAAATTGATAGCTCCCATCTAGAGGTCACCCCAAACAAGCACACCAAGTTTCCAAGCGATTCATTCATAAATGTGCCCTGCAGGATGTGTCAAAGGGAAATATTGATGCATAACTGCACTAAGTTCATCGAAGGTCATTGCTAACGACAACATTTTTGGACGGACAAGGAAGAAAATCAATATTTCCTATCTAGAGGTCACCCCAAATAAGCATACCAAGTTTCAAAGTGATCCGATCATAAATGTGCCTGCAGGGTGTGCCAAAGGAAAGTTAAAAAATTTATAGTAATTTATATATTTTTTATACTTACCAATGACCCAGACATAGCTGGTGCTAACTCTTAAAATATAGGGCCAAACACAAATTTTGCCCCCCAATCCCCAAAATTTGCATCTAAAACTAAAGAAAACATGTCCTGAAAGGCCCTCCACACTTCGCCCCTACTGCGCATGCGCAGTGTCAAGGACGTTCCGAAATTGGCGCCATTAATCATTCTAATAACCAGTGCCTGGTAAGCGCTATGTACTCAGCGGGGAGGCAAGAGTTCCCAACTCCTGGGAGGGCCATCCCCGTCTGGGTCATTGGTAAGTATAAAAAATATATAAATTACTATAAATTTTTTAACATTTTTATACTGTACCAATGACCCAGACATAGCTGAATAGTAAAAAGGCTGGAGGGCCAAGGACATAGAGCAAAATGGAATACGCTCAATAAAATAAAATAGAGTCATCCCCTGTAGGGAAAAAGAAGTAATAGGCCTTACATGTATCTTTCTTATTTATGATAAATTAGAAAGATACAACACCTTCCAAAATTGAGCTTCATACATCCATGTACTCTATTAATATCCAATATAATCCTTATACTAATAATTTTTAAAGTAAGCCAATAAATAAAGTAAGTCTAGAGAATAGAGACTCTTATACTCCTAAAAGTGTCTGAGGATTGCATAATCATGTCCGTTGACATATGCAATATTCAAAAGCTATACTTTAAAAACTAAGACTTGAATGAATTTTAAAAACCTAAACTTCTCACTAAACAACCATCCCAATAACAGCTCAGAATTACTAACTCCGGAGGAGGTATCCCCTTGTTTTCATAGTAAAACAGGTGACCCAAGGGAACACCCTCCCCCCCCCCCCTTTTTCTTGCCCTGGGTCAAATAGCCCAGAGCGAAGAGGGCAGCCGAACGGAGACACTGCCGAAACAGACAGCCTACCTAGCTATAGTAGCAACTGTTAAGTGAATGACATTCTGAGCAGTAGATAATAGACCTAACAATAGAGGCCTCCAGAAATGGACTCGATATTTCTGAGATAAAATTCATGAATGTGGATGGCTGAGCGCAATGAGCGGCCTTCAAAAATCTATAATAGCGACACTATTAATGTAAGCCCAAGAAGTAGAAGAACTCTTACTTCATGAGCCGAAATCTTAAGCACAACTGCTAAGTCAATGATATACCATAAGCAGTACCGATAGTTAATAGAATCCATTAACAATAAAATGGAGCGTACCGTCCTTCTACTAGACATCAAAGACAGAAGAAGCTTACGCCCATAGTAATAAACAGATATCTGTTTATAAATACATAAACTGTACCCGGAAAGAGTAAAGGCCTATGCCCATACGAAGACGGAAGGACCTTAAAATAATAGGTTCCGGATAATAGGAGCCTAACTCTTATGCAACAATCCAACCTAAATAGTAACGGAAGTAGTGATTCCGAAACTACGAAAGTGAAAATCATCCATCGATAGTGCATGAAACTCACTGACTCTACAGTAAAAGAGAAACCAACAGAATTACTGTCTAAAAGGTCAGAATTTGAAAACTACTGTTTCCAAAGGCTCAAATGATTACTTAGCTAAATAAGAACCGAAGTTAAAATCCGTATAGGAATTTAATCTAAAGATTCTAAGTCTATTTATCAAAAAGTTACTAACTGACTTAGATAAAGAGACAAAAGACTCAATTGTAAACTATCGTAGAGTGCATAGGTATGAGGTAACATAAACCTATAACCTAAATAATAACAGGCTGCAGTAGATCTTGTGAAACAAGTATACTAAAAAATAGCAATGAGTAGTATGGAGGGATCAACAATATGAACATAATGATCCCTACACCACGACGGAAGAGCCTCCACTTTAGCCGCATAGAATAGCGAAGAAGAGGATCTCCTATAGTAAGAAATCGCGTCCAAAGCTCGTCCAGTACAGTGCTTACAATGCAATACGGACCACACAACGGAATACATGAAGGTTGCGACCTTGCTGGTTGTGATAAAGATGACACGATTTACCCAGTGAAAAAAGATCCTCACATAGAGGAAGATTTCACGTTAAGACCCACAGTAGACAAGAGAGTAAATTACTCATGATCTCTGTGAAGATAGAGATGCTATCAACAGAAATGTATTGTGGTTGTTTATCTTAGCAATACCTGCTAAAACAACAGCGCCGGAGGATACGCGTATCCTATCATTCCGTCCTATAGATCAATAGAGCGTTAACAATATTAGCTCAGAGATCTGGACAAGCCAACACATACGTCTGCAATTGATTAGCAAGCTGTGTCATAAATAAATCATCATTGGGCGCTCCCATAGATAGCAAATCTGATTGAATACTTGTTTGTTGAGAGTCCATTCTGACAGCAACAAGCGACACGTAAGAGAACGGGAGTCCGATAAAACAATCAGACGACCCGGAATATGACGGACCAAACCTGAACTTGGTGTACTATAACCAACAGACGGATTCTTTCCATTAAATTGAATAACGGAAACGAAAGAGTGCCTCCCTGGTTCCGGAGATACGCCACTACTGTCGAATTAAAGGACAGGAATTTGGGCATGCGTTTCTGAATAATGTTCATGCAATGACATAAAGCAAGCCTAAAAAACATTATTCCGCGGAAGAAAACTGATTGCTAAGAGACTGCGGAACCCAAAGACCCTGGCACTTCGAATCCGTAGGGATCAGTATTATATCCCAATCTGTTTGACTGGCAACCGTCATAACAGCCACACTCGGGTCCGGCAACTGCGGTGGCACTCTCTGAGTCAACCACCGAATGTTTGCCCCAGTCTGAATCTCTTGTAACACTAGATAGACAAGAGAACGTGTAAATCGAGCAATTCATGGATTGCCGAAAAGTTGCCGTCGAAGAGAAGCTCCTCCGAGAACGAAGCGACTCTGAGAGAGTTCTTAACCTTACTATCCACGCGTGTGGATGTAGCTAGGGCTGCGTCACGTCTAACTAACTCCAATCAGCCACTGAAGGGCGGAGTTATACGTGAACAAACTACTGCCCTCGAAAGAAATTACATTGAGAATAATATCCCGTAAATCTTTTCTTGAAGACGTAATGATAACGCCTCAGTAAGGCAGATTACGTATGATAAAGCGTCTAAGTTAAGTCTACTATACATAATGTCGTTCCCAACATTGAAATTGGAAAAGACATAAACGGCGAAAAAGAATATATGCAGTCTTTAATCACACCGTCTAGACGCATATGAACTCTCGGTATGCCCTGCTCTGCCAAAATAAACTATTGGTATAAATGATAAAATGGCAGAAATGAGCAACGCGGACAAGAAACTAAACTATCATGCTTAGTAGCAGGCTTGTATATATATATATATAGCGTCGAAAAATAAAACACATGTTGAAATGACAATATTGGACTGCGTCGGTAAGTCAGGGACAATGTCCCTGAACCAATCGAAAAATCCGAGTCCAATGACGCTATAAGTCTCTTATCCAACATCGCAGCAATGAAGTCCGAAATAACAATCACTGGAAGACAATGCCAGAAGATATGAAAGGCATCTTCCGATACTACTGAAGGGAAAACTCGAAATCTTTCGAATCCCTTTCGCCATCCTGTCGGACCCTATAAAGCGTTCGGTCGTCCGTACCTGATGCAACCTCGGACCGCACCAACCCAGCGCCGTCGGATAATTCCTGATTCGACCGAGAAACTGTCAATTGCTGGGATGCTGCGAAACAACTGTGCTAACTCGGATAGCACGTCCGTCACTGAGGCCTGAGGAGAAGCGGTCTTACGATGCATTGCCGCTAGAAGCTCCGTGATCGTTACCCCGTGCATGCTACCAATATGCGAGCGAACGGAGTGCATAGGCCTCGTGTCCCTTGGCTACCGGATGGCGCGACCTATTCGCCGTGGAATCACTGAATGCCGAAACTGATCGGAGACTCGAGGTCACGTAGCCAATGTGCGGTCGTGTGCCCTGCTGTGAGGATGAGGAAGCATTAAGGACAGTCTCTCGGACTGTCAATATAACGGAGCGTCCCGACCAACGGACATATGCTCCGAATGTAAAATATCTGAACCACAACATGCGGTCCCCTATGTTGTTGGACGAGAGAGGGACCTCTCTCGCTCACAGCTCGGACGGACCTGGACAAGCCAGGAACCGGACTAACAGGCTTCCTCCGATCTGTCCTCAATCTGCCGTCACTGGGTGAGTACTAAAGTAATTAAAGTGCTCGCATCACCCAAAACTCCTTCCTAGACCGCAACGGACGAACCCGGCAGCCGAACCATTCGATGAATGTACGCTACACCGGGTCAGCTAGCGAATGTCACTCCGTAGGCGATAGACATATTCCATGAGCACTTATTGCCGCTAACTCTTCATTAACTATGACGACAGAGGCACACTTTTGAAAGACATCTCCATAACTCTTCGAACAAGAAACCAGAAATGCTTGGTTAGCAAGCATAAAATAATAATATATATAGCGTCGTTCAATAATTCGAAAGTTTGTGTGACATTATTGGACTATGTCGGAACTGAGGGACGATGTCCCTGAACCGAACCAAAAATTTCTAAGTCCACCGACGCTATCAGTTTCTTATCCGGCATCGCAGCATTCTGGTCCGACGAAAGAAGCTGTAGAAGACCAAGTCAGATGACATACACAACAGCATATGTTGTTCCGAAAGGGAAAGCTCGAAATCCTCCGAATCCCTTTCGGTATCCCGTCTGACTGGATGAAACTTTCGGACGTCCGTACCCGCTTCCGCGGAGCGTCCCGACCCAGCATCGTCGGATAAAATATATGCGACAGATTCAGTTGATGCTGGGATGCTGCGATAAACTGTGCTATTAAGGAAAGCACGTCCGTTCCCGAGGCCTGTGCAGTAGCGGTCTTACGATGCATTGCCGCCGGAAGCTCCGTGTACGTTGACTCCCGCACACTTCCTATGCGAACGTCCGGAGTCTGCAGGCCTCGTGTCCCTGGCTACCGGATGGTGTGACCTGGTCGCCGAAGAATCCTTGATCGGCGAAGCTGGTAATATATCGGCGGTCACGCAGCCAAGGTGCAGTCGTGTGCGCTGACGAGAAGAGGAAGCCTTAGCAGTCTCCGCAGACTGCCTATACAACGGAGCGTCCCGAGCGACGGACGTATGCTCCGCTTGCGACACATTTTGTACCACAACATCTGGGGCCAGATGTTGTTGAACGAGAGAGGGGCCTCTCTCGCTTGCCGTCCGGATGGAGGACCGGAACGAGCTATGAACCGGACAAAAAGGCTTCCTCCGTTCTCCCTCCGATCCGCCGTCACTGGGTGTGCATTAGGTTAATTTATAGTGCTCGCATCACCCCAAAATTCCTTCTAGACCGCAACGGACGAACCCGGCTGCCGAACCATTCGGTGAATGGACGCTACACCAGGCGAGCTAGCGGACGTCAAAGGCCGTCGAACCTACTAGGGTCCTCTTAGGCAATTGGCGTATTTACATGAGCACTTTTCCGCTAGCCCTTCATTAATTGTGACGACGGAGGCACACTGTTGGAAGACATCACAGATACATCACCCTAATCTTGATCGTCTGAAATAGAAATTGATAAAGTAGAGTGACCCTGCGGGGAAAGGACCGGAGTGTCCAAATCCCCAATAACATACCGTGACATACGCTTCCCATATTGTCATCGAAATCATACGATACAGAACAGGAGTTAATGCGAGTACACTGACCACATATAGAATGATAATAAAGTCAGAGGAAGACTTCCTCTTAAAACAATTGATCAATATCCTTTCAATGTGAAAAGAAAACAAGTCCTGGTACTCGCACTAACCCCTGGCAATCAAAATACATGATAATAATATGATCCATTAATATAGAAAAAATAATTGAAATCAAAATATTTTGAAAAAGTTAAAAAATTTATAGTAATTTATATATTTTTTATACTTACCAATGACCCAGACATAGCTGGTGCTAACTCTTAAAATATAGGGCCAAACACAAATTTTGCCCCCCAATCCCCAAAATTTGCATCTAAAACTAAAGAAAACATGTCCTGAAAGGCCCTCCACACTTCGCCCCTACTGCGCATGCGCAGTGTCAAGGACGTTCCGAAATTGGCGCCATTTATCATTCTAATAACCAGTGCCTGGTAAGCGCTATGTACTCAGCGGGGAGGCAAGAGTTCCCAACTCCTGGGAGGGCCATCCCCGTCTGGGTCATTGGTAAGTATAAAAAAAATATAAATTACTATAAATTTTTTAACATTTTTATACTGTACCAATGACCCAGACATAGCTGAATAGTAAAAAGGCTGGAGGGCCAAGGACATAGAGCAAAATGGAATACGCTCAATAAAATAAAATAGAGTCATCCCCTGTAGGGAAAAGAAGTAATAGGCCTTACATGTATCTTTCTTATTTATGATAAATTAGAAAGATACAACACCTTCCAAAAATTGAGCTTCATACATCCATGTACTCTATTAATATCCAATAATCCTTATACTAATAATTTTTAAAGTAAGCCAATAATAAAGTAATTCTAGAGATTAGAGACTCTTATACTCCTAAAAGTGTGTGAGAATTGCATAATCATGTCCGTTGACATATGCAATATTCAAAAGCTATACTTTAAAAACTAAGACTTGAATGAATTTTATAAACTTAAACTTCTCACTAAACAACCATCCCAATAACAGCTCAGAATTACTAACTCCGGAGGAGGTATCCCCTTGTTTTCATAGTAAAAAACAGGTGACCCAAGGGAACACCCTCCCCCCCCCCCCCCTTTTTCTTGCCCTGGGTCAAATAGCCCAGAGCGAAGAGGGCAGCCGAACGGAGACACTGCCGAAACAGACAGCCTACCTAGCTATAGTAGCAACTGTTAAGTGAATGACATTCTGAGCAGTAGAGAATAGACCTAACAATAGAGGCCTCCAGAAATGGACTCGATATTTCTGAGATAAAATTCATGAATGGATGGCTGAGCGGAATGAGCAGCCTTCAAAAATCTATAATAGCAACACTATTAATGTAAGCCCAAGAAGTAGAAGAACTCTTACTTCATGAGCCGAAATCTTAAGCACAACTGCTAAGCCAATGATATACCATAAGCAGTACGCTAGTTAATAGAATCCATTAACAATAAAATGGAGCGTAACGTCCTTCTACTAGACATCAAAGACAGAAGAAGCTTACGCCCTTGTAATAAACAGATATCTGTTTATAAATACATAAACTGTACCCGGAAAGAGTAAAGGCCTATGCCCATACGAAGACGGAAGGACCTTAAAATAATAGGTTCCGGATAATAGGAGCCTAACTCTTATGCAACAATCCAACCTAAATAGTAACGGAAGTATTGATTCCGAAACTATGAAAGTGAAAATCATCCATCGATAGTGCATGAAACTCACTGACTCTACAGTAAAAGAGAAACCAACAGAATTACTGTCTAAAAGGTCAGAATTTGAAAACTACTGTTTCCAGAGGCTCAAATGATTACTTAGCTAAATAAGAACCGAAGTTAAAATCCGTATAGGAATTTAATCTAAAGATTCTAAGTCTATTTATCAAAAAGTTACTAACTGACTTAGATAAAGAGACAAAAGACTCAAAAGTAAACTATCGTAGAGTGCATAGGTATGAGGTAACATAAACCTATAACCTAAATAACAACAGGCTGCAGTAGATCTTGTGAAACAAGTATACTAAAAAATAGCAATGAGTAGTATGGAGGGATCAACCATATGAACATAATGATCCCTACACCACGACGGAAGAGCCTCCACTTTAGTCGCATAGAATAGCGAAGAAGAGGATCTCCTATAGTAAGAAATCGCGCCCAAAGCTCGTCCAGTACAGTGCTTACAATGCAAAATGGACCACACAACGGAATACATGAAGGTTGCGACCTTGCTGGTTGTGATAAAGATGACACGATTTACCCAGTGAAAAAAGATCCTCACATAGAGGAAGATTTCACGTTAAGATCCACAGTAGACAAGAGAGTAAATTACTCATGATCTCTGTGAAGATAGAGATGCTATCAACAGAAATGTATTGTGGTTGTTTATCTTAGCAATACCTGCTAAAACAACAGCGCCGGAGGATACGCGTATCCTATCATTCCGTCCTATAAATCAATAGAGCGTTAACAGTATTAGCTCAGAGATCTGGACAAGCCAACACATACGTCTGCAATTGATTAGCAAGCTGTGTCATAAATAAAACATCATTGGGCGCTCCCATAGATAGCAAATCTGATTAAATACTTGTTTGTTGAGAGTCCATTCTGACAGCAACAAGCGACCCGTAAGAGAACGGGAGTGCGATAAAACAATCAGACGACCCAGAATATGACGGACCAAAACTGAACTTGGTGTAGTATAACCAACAGACGGATTCTTTCCATTAAATTGAATAACGGAAACGAAAGAGTGCCTCCCTGGTTCCGGAGATACGCCACTACTGTCGAATTAAAGGACAGGAATTTGGGCATGCGTTTCTGAATAATGTTCATGCAATGACATAAAGCAAGCCTAAAAAGTTAAAAAATTTATAGTAATTTATATATTTTTTATACTTACCAATGACCCAGACATAGCTGGTGCTAACTCTTAAAATATAGGGCCAAACACAAATTTTGCCCCCCAATCCCCAAAATTTGCATCTAAAACTAAAGAAAACATGTCCTGAAAGGCCCTCCACACTTTGCCCCTACTGCGCATGCGCAGTGTCAAGGACGTTCCGAAATTGGCGCCATTTATCATTCTAATAACCAGTGCCTGGTAAGCGCTATGTACTCAGCGGGGAGGCAAGAGTTCCCAACTCCTGGGAGGGCCATCCCCGTCTGGGTCATTGGTAAGTATAAAAAATATATAAATTACTATAAATTTTTTAACATTTTTATACTGTACCAATGACCCAGACATAGCTGAATAGTAAAAAGACTGGAGGGCCAAGGACATAGAGCAAAATGGAATACGCTCAATAAAATAAAATAGAGTCATCCCCTGTAAGGGAAAGAAGTAATAGGCCTTACATGTATCTTTCTTATTTATGATAAATTAGAAAGATACAACACCTTCCAAAAATTGAGCTTCATACATCCATGTACTCTATTAATATCCAATAATCCTTATACTAATAATTTTTAAAGTAAGCCAATAATAAAATAAGTCTAGAGAATAGAGACTCTTATACTCCTAAAAGTGTGTGAGAATTGCATAATCATGTCCGTTGACATATGCAATATTCAAAAGCTATACTTTAAAAACTAAGACTTGAATGAATTTTATAAACTTAAACTTCTCACTAAACAACCATCCCAATAACAGCTCAGAATTACTAACTCCGGAGGAGGTATCCCCTTGTTTTCATAGTAAAAAACAGGTGACCCAAGGGAACACCCTCCCCCCCCCCCCCCCCTTTTTCTTGCCCTGGATCAAATAGCCCAGAGCGAAGAGGGCAGCCGAACAGAGACACTGCCGAAACAGACAGCCTACCTAGCTATAGTAGCAACTGTTAAGTGAATGACATTCTGAGCAGTAGAGAATAGACCTAACAATAGAGGCCTCCAGAAATGGACTCGATATTTCTGAGATAAAATTCATGAATGGATGGCTGAGCGCAATGAGCAGCCTTCAAAAATCTATAATAGCAACACTATTAATGTAAGCCCAAGAAGTAGAAGAACTCTTACTTCATGAGCCGAAATCTTAAGCACAACTGCTAAGCCAATGATATACCATAAGCAGTACGCTAGTTAATAGAATCCATTAACAATAAAATGGAGCGTAACGTCCTTCTACTAGACATCAAAGACAGAAGAAGCTTACGCCCTTGTAATAAACAGATATCTGTTTATAAATACATAAACTGTACCCGGAAAGAGTAAAGGCCTATGCCCATACGAAGACGGAAGGACCTTAAAATAATAGGTTCCGGATAATAGGAGCCTAACTCTTATGCAACAATCCAACCTAAATAGTAACGGAAGTATTGATTCCGAAACTATGAAAGTGAAAATCATCCATCGATAGTGGATGAAACTCACTGACTCTACAGTAAAATAGAAACCAACAGAATTACTGTCTAAAAGGTCAGAATTTGAAAACTACTGTTTCCAGAGGCTCAAATGATTACTTAGCTAAATAAGAACCGAAGTTAAAATCCGTATAGGAATTTAATCTAAAGATTCTAAGTCTATTTATCAAAAAGTTACTAACTGACTTAGATAAAGAGACAAAAGACTGAAATGTAAACTATCGTAGAGTGCATAGGTATGAGGTAACATAAACCTATAACCTAAATAACAACAGGCTGCAGTAGATCTTGTGAAACAAGTATACTAAAAAATAGCAATGAGTAGTATGGAGGGATCAACCATATGAACATAATGATCCCTACACCACGACGGAAGAGCCTCCACTTTAGTCGCATAGAATAGCGAAGAAGAGGATCTCCTATAGTAAGAAATCGCGTCCAAAGCTCGTCCAGAACAGTGCTTACAATGCAATATGGACCACACAACGGAATACATGAAGGTTGCGACCTTGCTGGTTGTGATAAAGATGACACGATTTACCCAGTGAAAAAAGATCCTCACATAGAGGAAGATTTCACGTTAAGATCCACAGTAGACAAGAGAGTAAATTACTCATGATCTCTGTGAAGATAGAGATGCTATCAACAGAAATGTATTGTGGTTGTTTATCTTAGCAATACCTGCTAAAACAACAGCGCCGGAGGATACGCGTATCCTATCATTCCGTCCTATAGATCAATAGAGCGTTAACAGTATTAGCTCAGAGATCTGGACAAGCCAACACATACGTCTGCAATTGATTAGCAAGCTGTGTCATAAATAAAACATCATTGGGCGCTCCCATAGATAGCAAATCTGATAAATACTTGTTTGTTGAGAGTCCATTCTGACAGCAACAAGCGACCCGTAAGAGAACGGGAGTGCGATAAAACAATCAGACGACCCAGAATATGACGGACCAAAACTGAACTTGGTGTAGTATAACCAACAGACGGATTCTTTCCATTAAATTGAATAACGGAAACGAAAGAGTGCCTCCCTGGTTCCGGAGATACGCCACTACTGTCGAATTAAAGGACAGGAATTTGGGCATGCGTTTCTGAATAATGTTCATGCAATGACATAAAGCCTAAAAAACATTATTCCGCGGAAGTTAAACTGATAGTTAAAAGACTGCGGAACCCAAAGACCCTGGCACTTCGAATCCGTAGGGATCAGTATATATCCCAATCTGTTGACTGGCAACCGTCATAACAGCCACACTCGGGTCCGGCAACTGCGGCGGCACTCTCTGAGTCAACCACCGAATGTTTGCCCCAGTCTGAATCTCTTGTAACACTAGATAGACAAGAGAATGTATAAATCAAGCAATTCATGGATTGCCGGAAAGTTGCCGTCGAAGAGAAGCTCCTCCGAGAACGAAGCGACTCTGAGAGAGTTCTTAACCTACTATCCACGCGTGGATGTAGCTAGGGCTGCATCACGTCTAACCAACTCCAATCAGCCACTGAAGGGCGGAGTTATACGTGAACAAACTACTGCCCTCAAAAGAAATTACATTGAGAATAATATCCCGTAAATCTTTTCTTGAAGACGTAATGATAACGCCTCAGTAAGGCGGATTACGTATAATAAAGCGTCTAAGTTAAGTCTACTATACATAATGTCGTTCCCAACATTGAAATTGGAAAAGACATAACGGCGAAAAGAATATATGCAGTCTTTAATCACACCGTCTAGACGCATATGAACTCTCGGTATGCCCTGCTCTGCCAAAATAAACTATATGTAAAAAAGATAAAATGGCAGAAATGAGCCACGCGGACAAGAAACTAAACTATCATGCTTAGTAGCAGGCTTGTATATATATATAAATATATAGCGTCGAAAAATAAAACACATGTTGTAATGACAATATTGGACTGCGTCGGTAAGTCAGGGACAAAGTCCCTGTACCGATCGAAAAATCCGAGTCCAATGACGCTATAAGTCTCTTATCCAAGATCGCAGCAATGAAGTCCGAAAAATAATCACTGGAAGAAATGCCAGAAGATATGAAAGGCATCTTCCGATATTACTAAAGGGAAAACTCGAAATCTTTCGAATCCCTTTCGCCATCCTGTCGGACCCTATAAAGCGTTCGGTCATCCGTAGCTTGATGCAACCGCGGACCGCACCGACCCAGCGCCGTCGGATAATTCCTGATTCGACCGAGAAACCGTCAATTGCTGGGATGCTGCGAAACAACTGTGCTAACTCGGATAGCACGTCCGTCACTGAGGCCTGAGGAGCAGCGGTCTTACGATGCATTGCCGCAGGAAGCTCCGAGATCGTTACCCCGTGCATACTTCCAATATGCGAGCGAACGGAGTGTATAAGCCTCGTGTCCCTTGGCTACCGGATGGCGCGACCTATTCGCTGTGGAATCACTGAATGCCGAAACTGATCGGATACTCGAGGTCACGTAGCCAATGTGCGGTCGTGTGCCCTGCTGTGAGGATGAGGAAGCATTAAAGACAGTCTCTCGGACTGTCAATATAACGGAGCGTCCCGAGCAACGGACATATGCTCCGAATGTAAAATATCTGAACCACAACATGCGGTCCCCTATGTTGTCGGCTTCCTCCGATCTGTCCTCAATCTGCCGTCACTGGGTGAGTACTAAAGTAATTAAAGTGCTCGCATCACCCAAATCTCCTTCCTAGACCGCAACGGACGAACCCGGCAGCCGAACCATTCGATGAATGTACGCTACACCGGGTGAGCTAGCGAATGTCACTCCGTAAGCGAAAGACATATTCCATGAGCACTTATTGCCGCTAACTCTTCATTAACTATGACGACAGAGGCACACTTTTGAAAGACATCTCCATAACTCTTCGAACAAGAAACCAGAAATGCTTGGATAGCAAGCATAAAATAATAATATATATAGCGTCGTTCAATAATTCGAAAGTTTGTGTGACATTATTGGACTATGTCGGAACTGAGGGACGATGTCCCTGAACCGAACCAAAAATTTCTAAGTCCACCGACGCTATCAGTTTCTTATCCGGCATCGCAGCATATGTTGTTCCGAAAGGGAAAGCTTGAAATCCACCGAATCCCTTTCGGTATCCCATCGGACCGGATGAAACTTTCGGACGTCCGTACCCGCTTCCGCGGAGCGTCCCGACCCAGCATCGTCGGATAAAATATATGCGACAGATTCAGTTGATGCTGGGATGCTGCGATAAACTGTGCTATTAAGGAAAGCACATCCGTTCCCGAGGCCTGTGCAGTAGCGGACTTACGATGCATTGCCGCTGGAAGCTCCGTGTACGTTGACTCCCGCACACTTCCTATGCGAACATCCGGAGTCTGCAGGCCTCGAGTCCCCGGCTACCGACCCAGCGCTGTCGGATAATTCTCGATCCGACACCGTTTCTGTCGGCTGCTGGGATGCTGCGATAAGCTGTGCTATGTGCACAAGATCCGGCGTCGAGACCTGCGGAGGCGCAGTCTATCGCTGCTTCGCCGAGGGCAGCTCCGCATCAGATGGCTCCCGCATACTTTTCCTATGCGAACGTCCGGAGTCCATCGGTCTCGAATCCCTGGCTGCCGGATGGTGTGACCTGGTCGCCAAAGAATCCTTGATCGGCGAAGCTGGTAATATATCGGCGGTCATGCAGCCAAGGTGCGGTCGTGTGCGCTGACGAGAAGAGGAAGCCTTAGCAGTCTCAGCGGACTGCCTATACAACGGAGCGTCCCGAGCGACGGACGTATGCTCCGCTAACTACACATTTGTACCACAACATCTGGGGCCAGATGTTGTTGAACGAGAGAGGGGCCTCTCTCGCTTGCCGTCCGGATGGACCGGAACGAGCTATGAACCGGACTAAAAGGCTTCCTCCGTTCTCCCTCCGATCCGCCGTCACTGGGTGTGCATTAAGTTAATTTTATAGTGCTCGCATCACCCCAAAATTCCTTCTAGACCGCAACGGACGAACCCGGCTGCCGAACCATTCGGTGAATGGACGCTACACTGGGCGAGCTAGCGGACGTCAAAGGCCGTCGAACCTACTAGGGTCCTCTTAGGCAATTGGCGTATTACATGAGCACTTTTCCGCTAGCCCTTCATTAATTGTGACGACGGAGGCACACTGTTGGAAGACATCACAGATACATCACCCTAATCTTGATCGTCTGAAATAGAAATTGATAAAGTAGAGTGACCCTGCGGGGAAAGGACCGGAGTGTCCAAATCCCCAACAACATACCGTGACATACGCTTCCCATATTGTCATCGAAATCATACGATACAGAACAGGAGTTAATGCGAGTACACTGACCACATATAGAATGATAATAAGGTCAGAGGAAGACTTCCTCTTAAAGCAATTGATCAATATCCTTTCCATGTGAAAAGAAAACAAGTCCTGGTACTCGCACTAACCCCTGGCAATCAAAATACATAATAATAATATGATCCATTAATATAGAAAAAATAATTGAAATCAAAATATTTTGAAAAAATATTTTTTCAGAACAGCCCAAGTTTCTGAAAAGTAACGTTGAGCCCCAATGGATCCCAAGCCTAAGTGTGGACAAAAATTTTAAAAATATTTTAAACAATTTTTTCAACACTTACGAACAATAATAATGTATCTAGTTATGATTAAAATAACATAAAGATATTATTATTTAGAAATCCCCCCTCACACAGAGGGCTGTTGTAAATGTAAACAATGAGTGTAAAAACACTAAAATAAGACTCCAGGCACCCAGGCCCGAAATCAGTTACCAAAAATACACCATCTGATGCAAAACAGAGACTTCCAGGGAAGAAACTGCAGAACATCAGATGGTAGATGCAGAACACAACGCCTAACCACCCGTAGGTGAAGACGTAAACATGGGGAAAGAACAGAATTCATTCTGTTATACAGCTAAAACTCCCAAGAAATTTTAGTAATAATAATTACAGAAACTATGCCAAAAGCATGGGAGAATAGCAAGGGGGAACTTAAAGGACAGGGAGAGAGGAAAAACACTTGAAAAAACAGTGTAACTAAATAATCAGAATGACAACAAAATGGCTGCTGCCTTGAAAATAGGTAACTTAACATAATTTCATTAAAAAATTTTAAGTTACAGCCCTGATAAAATTCTGTCACACATTCTTTTCCTCTCCTCCTTTTCTATCCTCCTTAGAATCACCATTTCACTAATATTTATGTGTCTGGCATCATTTAAACTGAGATTTAAAAGCACAAAGATCAGTCAGATGTTAACTGATGAAGGGCCAAACTTAGAATGATAAATGGCGCCAATTTCGGAACGTCCTTGACACTGCGCATGCGCAGTAGGGGCGAAGTGTGGAGGGCCTTTCAGGACATGTTTTCTTTAGTTTTAGATGCAAATTTTGGGGATTGGGGGGCAAAATTTGTGTTTGGCCCTATATTTTAAGAGTTAGCACCAGCTATGTCTGGGTCATTGGTACAGTATAAAAATACATTATTCCGCGGAAGTTAAACTGATAGTTAAAAGACTGCGGAACCCAAAGACCCTGGCACTTCGAATCCGTAGGGATCAGTATATATCCCAATCTGTTTGACTGGCAACCGTCATAACAGCCACACTCGGGTCCGGCAACTGCGGCGGCACTCTCTGAGTCAACCACCGAATGTTTGCCCCAGTCTGAATCTCTTGTAACACTAGATAGACAAGAGAATGTATAAATCAAGCAATTCATGGATTGCCGGAAAGTTGCCGTCGAAGAGAAGCTCCTCCGAGAACGAAGCGACTCTGAGAGAGTTCTTAACCTACTATCCACGCGTGGATGTAGCTAGGGCTGCATCACGTCTAACCAACTCCAATCAGCCACTGAAGGGCGGAGTTATACGTGAACAAACTACTGCCCTCAAAAGAAATTACATTGAGAATAATATCCCGTAAATCTTTTCTTGAAGACGTAATGATAACGCCTCAGTAAGGCGGATTACGTATAATAAAGCGTCTAAGTTAAGTCTACTATACATAATGTCGTTCCCAACATTGAAATTGGAAAAGACATAACGGCGAACAGAATATATGCAGTCTTTAATCACACCGTCTAGACGCATATGAACTCTCGGTATGCCCTGCTCTGCCAAAATAAACTATATGTAAAAAAGATAAAATGGCAGACATGAGCCACGCGGACAAGAAACTAAACTATCATGCTTAGTAGCAGGCTTGTATATATATATAAATATATAGCGTCGAAAAATAAAACACATGTTGTAATGACAATATTGGACTGCGTCGGTAAGTCAGGGACAAAGTCCCTGTACCGATCGAAAAATCCGAGTCCAATGACGCTATAAGTCTCTTATCCAAGATCGCAGCAATGAAGTCCGAAAAATAATCACTGGAAGAAATGCCAGAAGATATGAAAGGCATCTTCCGATATTACTAAAGGGAAAACTCGAAAACTTTCGAATCCCTTTCGCCATCCTGTCGGACCCTATAAAGCGTTCGGTCGTACGTAGCTTGATGCAACCGCGGACCGCACCGACCCAGCGCCGTCGGATAATTCCTGATTCGACCGAGAAACCGTCAATTGCTGGGATGCTGCGAAACAACTGTGCTAACTCGGATAGCACGTCCGTCACTGAGGCCTGAGGAGCAGCGGTCTTACGATGCATTGCCGCAGGAAGCTCCGAGAACGTTACCCCGTGCATACTTCCAATATGCGAGCGAACGGAGTGTATAGGCCTTGTGTCCCTTGGCTACCGGATGGCGTGACCTATTCGCTGTGGAATCACTGAATGCCGAAACTGATCGGATACTCGAGGTCACGTAGCCAATGTGCGGTCGTGTGCCCTGCTGTGAGGATGAGGAAGCATTAAAGACAGTCTCTCGGACTGTCAATATAACGGAGCGTCCCGAGCAACGGACATATGCTCCGAATGTAAAATATCTGAACCACAACATGCGGTCCCCTATGTTGTCGGCTTCCTCCGATCTGTCCTCAATCTGCCGTCACTGGGTGAGTACTAAAGTAATTAAAGTGCTCGCATCACCCAAATCTCCTCCCTAGACCGCAACGGACGAACCCGGCAGCCGAACCATTCGATGAATGTACGCTACACTGGGTGAGCTAGCGAATGTCACTCCGTAAGCGATAGACATATTCCATGAGCACTTATTGCCGCTAACTCTTCATTAACTATGACGACAGAGGCACACTTTTGAAAGACATCTCCATAACTCTTCGAACAAGAAACCAGAAATGCTTGGATAGCAAGCATAAAATAATAATATATATAGCGTCGTTCAATAATTCGAAAGTTAGTGTGACATTATTGGACTATGTCGGAACTGAGGGACGATGTCCCTGAACCGAACCAAAAAATTTCTAAGTCCACCGACGCTATCAGTTTCTTATCCGGCATCGCAGCATATGTTGTTCCGAAAGGGAAAGCTTGAAATCCACCGAATCCCTTTCGGTATCCCATCGGACCGGATGAAACTTTCGGACGTCCGTACCCGCTTCCGCGGAGCGTCCCGACCCAGCATCGTCGGATAAAATATATGCGACAGATTCAGTTGATGCTGGGATGCTGCGATAAACTGTGCTATTAAGGAAAGCACATCCGTTCCCGAGGCCTGTGCAGTAGCGGACTTACGATGCATTGCCGCTGGAAGCTCCGTGTATGTTGACTCCCGCACACTTCCTATGCGAACGTCCGGAGTCTGCAGGCCTCGAGTCCCCGGCTACCGACCCAGCGCTGTCGGATAATTCTCGATCCGACACAGTTTCTGTCGGCTGCTGGGATGCTGCGATAAGCTGTGCTATGT
Source organism: Pictodentalium vernedei (assembly GCA_031216915.1). NCBI lineage: Eukaryota > Metazoa > Mollusca > Scaphopoda > Dentaliida > Dentaliidae > Pictodentalium > Pictodentalium vernedei. Next base: position 848,892,512 of record CM062297.1, read on the forward strand.
GCACAAGAACGTCCGGCGTCGAGACCTGCGGAGGCGCAGTCTATCGCTGCTTTGCCGAGGGCAGCTCCGCATCAGATGGCTCACGCATACTTTTCCTATGCGAACGTCCGGAGTCCATCGGTCTCGAATCCCTGGCTGCCGGATGGTGTGACCTGGTCGCCGAAGAATCCTTGATCGGTGAAGCTGGTAATATATCGGCGGTCACGCAGCCAAGGTGCGGTCGTGTGCGCTGACGAGAAGAGGAAGCCTTAGCAGTCTCAGCGGACTACCTATACAACGGAGCGTCCCAAGCGACGGACGTATGCTCCGCTAACTACACATTTGTACCACAACATCTGGGGCCAGATGTTGTTGAACGAGAGAGGGGCCTCTCTCGCTTGCCGTCCGGATGGACCGGAACGAGCTATGAACCGGACTAAAAGGCTTCCTCCGTTCTCCCTCCGATCCGCCGTCACTGGGTGTGCATTAAGTTAATTTTATAGTGCTCGCATCACCCCAAAATTCCTTCTAGACCGCAACGGACGAACCCGGCTGCCGAACCATTCGGTGAATGGACGCTACACCGGGCGAGCTAGCGGACGTCAAAGGCCGTCGAACCTACTAGGGTCCTCTTAGGCAATTGGCGTATTACATGAGCACTTTTCCGCTAGCCCTTCATTAATTGTGACGACGGAGGCACACTGTTGGAAGACATCACAGATACATCACCCTAATCTTGATCGTCTGAAATAGAAATTGATAAAGTAGAGTGACCCTGCGGGGAAAGGACCGGAGTGTCCAAATCCCCAACCACATACCGTGACATACGCTTCCCATATTGTCATCGAAATCATACGATACAGAACAGGAGTTAATGCGAGTACACTGACCACATAAAGAATGATAATAAGGTCAGAGGAAGACTTCCTCTTAAAGCAATTGATCAATATCCTTTCAATGTGAAAAGAAAACAAGTCCTGGTACTCGCACTAACCCCTGGCAATCAAAATACATAATAATAATATGATCCATTAATATAGAAAAAATAATTGAAATCAAAATATTTTGAAAAAATATTTTTTCAGAACAGCCCAAGTTTCTGAAAAGTAACGTTGAGCCCCAATGGATCCCAAGCCTAAGTGTGGACAAAAATTTTAAAAATATTTTAAACAATTTATTCAACACTTACGAACAATAATAATGTATCTAGTTATGATTAAAATAACAAAGATATTATTATTTAGAAATCCCCCCCTCACACAGAGGGCTGTTGTAAATGTAAACAATGAGTGTAAAAACACTAAAATAAGACTCCAGGCACCCAGGCCCGAAATCAGTTACCAAAAATACACCATCTGATGCAAAACAGAGACTTCCAGGGAAGAAACTGCAGAACATCAGATGGTAGATGCAGAACACAACGCCTAACCACCCGTAGGTGAAGACGTAAACATGGGGAAAGAACAGAATTCATTCTGTTATACAGCTAAAACTCCCAAGAAATTTTAGTAATAATAATTACAGAAACTATGCCAAAAGCATGGGAGAATAGCAAGGGGGAACTTAAAGGACAGGGAGAGAGGAAAAACACTTGTAAAAACAGTGTAACTAAATAATCAGAATGACAACAAAATGGCTGCTGCCTTGAAAATAGGTAACTTAACATAATTTCATTAAAAAATTTTAAGTTACAGCCCTGATAATATTCTGTCACACATTCTTTTCCTCTCCTCCTTTTCTATCCTCCTTAGAATCACCATTTCACTAATATTTATGTGTCTGGCATCATTTAAACTGAGATTTAAAAGCACAAAGATCAGTCAGATGTTAACTGATGAAGGGCCAAACTTAGAATGATAAATGGCGCCAATTTCGGAACGTCCTTGACACTGCGCATGCGCAGTAGGGGCGAAGTGTGGAGGGCCTTTCAGGACATGTTTTCTTTAGTTTTAGATGCAAATTTTGGGGATTGGGGGCAAAATTTGTGTTTGGCCCTATATTTTAAGAGTTAGCACCAGCTATGTCTGGGTCATTGGTACAGTATAAAAATATATTTTTTCAGAACAGCCCAAGTTTCTGAAAAGTAACGTTGAGCCCCAATGGATCCCAAGCCTAAGTGTGAACAAAAATTTTAAAAATATTTTAAACAATTTATTCAACACTTACGAACAATAATAATGTAT